>CM069528.1:104741561-105941561 GCA_035773235.1 Eospalax fontanierii | reverse complement strand
TGACTCTCCTACCCATTGCCATGTCCTCCCTTTGCCAGCTTGAACACATGACACTCGCTATGGCCATCCCTGGCTTCCATGCTGGAAGCTTGCCTAGGATGGCTCAGGGTGCCCTCCCCGGTTTCCTGTCTCTAGTGGATCTGGCTCAGCGTCTTTGGCTTCCTGTTCTCTGCGAAGCACTCTGTGAATGGCTCCTGTTCCCAGCCTCTCCCATTGTCCAGACTGTCATGATGAACAAGGCCTACAATGCTCACAGCACTCCATCTCATTATCACTCCATGAACTACGAGCAGAAACAATGTAAGCAGCATGGCCAAAACAAATCTTTGTTCCATAAGCAGAGTAGCAGCCACCTGTTCTGACGGCTACCTGATCTGCTACCTGACAGCTTCGTGAGAGACGGACCAAAGAGTCCAGGCGCACACCACAGATGCCCACATGCAAAGGCCAAGCCCAGAGATGCACTGGGCCAGGTCTGTTTCTCTTCATTGGACCATTGCCATCGACAATAGATGAAACGTCACAAAGTGAGATTTGGATGCATGAAGAGCTCAGAAAGTGTGGGGAAAGCTGCCTGTTTCCATGTGATTAAAATGTGTAAGAACTTGTCTCTTGCTATAGTATACACAATGCGATTGCTACTGCTGGGGTACTTTTGCACCAGATCTTGTGAGACTCTATATTGATTAGGTTAAATGCTGAGGGCTGGTCAGATGGCTCAGTGGAAAAAGGCACTTGCTTCCAAGTCTGACACCCCTGAGTTCAACCCCTGGGATCCACACAGTGGAAGGAGAGAACTGACTCCTCTAAGTTGCCCTCTGACCTCCGCATATATGTCATGGCATATGTGTACTTCCCCCAACATACACACAAATAGAGAAATAAATGTAATAAAAATTTCAGAACATTGAGAGATGGGTACATATTAAATAATGACACATTCATTATGTAAGTGTAAAAACTGCCAAGACAAATGACTAAGAGAACAGAAATCAGGTTACCCTTGAGGAGAATCATACTGAGAAAGGATCCCTTAGAAGCCCTTGGAGTCCTGACTAAATGGTTCCTGCATGTGGGTGGTGATCACAAAATTACGTTCAACTTGACGGCTCATCCAGTAACACAATATTCATGAATAATATACATTTGACTTATATAATTCCTAATATACATTGCATATGAATGCTATTCTTCAATTACAAGTTTTAAAATAATTTATCTCAGAATTTTAAATGATAAGCCAAAGGTTTATCACAGATGTTACACAAATGTCCATAGATTTGTGATCACATGCCTGCTGTGAGCATTTCTTTCTACTGCTCAGCTTGGCCAGGCAAAGGCCAGGGACATTCTATGATGACGGTGGTCCTGCGGGTCTTTGAACCCCTCATCGTGCAGAACTGTGCAGTCAGTCTCATCAGAATACAAGAACTGCAGCTGTCCAAAATGGCGCACCACATGTGACCTACGGCAGGTGCATATTTAATATTGGACACAAAAAAGGAAACTCTGAGTCTATTAGTCCAAAAAGAAATGTGGAAAAGAGTGCAGGCAGCGAGGGAGAAACATCTGACACACAGGGAAGGTGACACCCTCGTTTGCTGGGTGCCTTCAGAGCTCAGGTTGCCTTAAATGATTTTCTTGGATTTCTGAGACAAAGATTGTACATACCCGATGACAATCAGACTGTACCACAGCATCGGGAGCCTTGACTGTGGGAACTTCTAAGAGAACCTTCAAAACCCCAGTTCCCAGAGTACATCCCATGAAACTCTCTAGATTTTGTTTGCCAGGCTGGGGTTAGGCTGTGAGCACTGAGAAATGGTCACAGGCAGAGCACTGGGGAATGGTCACGGGCAGAGCACTGGGGAATGGTCACGGGCAGCGCACTGGGGAATGGTCACGGGCAGCCCACTGGGGAATGGTCACGGGCAGCCCACTGGGGAATGGTCACGGGCAGCCCACTGGGGAATGGTCACGGGCAGCCCACTGGGGAATGGTCACGGGCAGAGCACTGGGGAATGGTCACGGGCAGCCCACTGGGGAATGGTCACGGGCAGCCCACTGGGGAATGGTCACGGGCAGCCCACTGGGGAATGGTCACGGGCAGCCCACTGGGGAATGGTCACTGGCAGCCCACTGGGGAATGGTCACTGGGGGAGTCCTAATGGTTCAGGGATGTGCCCAAGATCAAGTAAAAATATACTCAGGGTGCTGCTGCTACTGCAAGGTTCTGCAGCCTGCACAGGTCCCTTCTGCAGGCCACTCTGCCGCACGGATGTTCCCCTGGGCTAGGTCAGAGCTACCATTATGCACTGCTCCCCAGGACTCAGCCCTACTCTGTTTACTCAATATCACACTTGGGGAGTTTCCTAGCTCTAAGTGCCACTGAGAACACAAGCCTGTACTTTTCTCAGCACTTGGGGCAGAGCAGGGGGTCCTTAGTGTTGGGTGGAGGGGTCTCTTAGCTCTGTGAGCTCCTGTGAGGATATTCTGCATCTGAGAGGATTTGGAGGTACTCCAGGACTACTGAAGGTAGAATGATTTGACTTTTGCATGGCACAGTGTTTAGTGTCAAAACAAAAGTCTCTGCTTTGATACAGGAGATGGGACACAGAAAGGTCAAGCCGAGAGAGAGAAGCACAGCTTCAGTGCTGTGGCAGCCCACCTGGTCTTCCTAAGCCCACGACACCTAGTCCCCCTTTAGCACAAGTTTAGAAACAGATGCCCCTCACAGCTGTCCCCAGAACACAACAGGTAAGCAAGCCCCAGCTGCAGGTTGCTGCTCGCTTCCATTCCTGCCTGAAATTCAGAGACTTGCCAGAGTCCCCAGCACTGGAGCTGGCCTTGCAGCAGAGGGCTGTTCTGCGTTGCTCCTGGTGCCATGGACAGCAAAGTGCTGTCAGGGGAGCTGCTGCACTGGGGAGAAGCTGGCAGTGGGGTTCAGGGGTCACTTCTCAGGCTTGGGGTCCTACCACTTCATCAACTATGGCCCTGAGAGCCCCTGATTCTGGGAACGGTGGGCTCAGCAGAGTTTGGGAAAGGTGGGAGAAATTGTGAAAACCATCACTGTCATTCGAGGCCCCAAGGAAGTGTGAGGTAAGCACTTCCTGAAGCAAACCTTCAGAAATCCTGGCTGCATCAAAGGAAAGCAAAGACAGGCCCACGCCCCCGTCCTGAGGAGTGTGAGTGCCTTCGTGTTAATTAAAAATCTGTGCAGTTGCTCAGGTTCCCACTGCATCTGCTCAACAGCAGCACTCAGAAAACAAGCATTTGTCCTGCTTGTCCCATCCCCTCTGCTAGGCTCATTTAGATTTCAGCCGCTCTGTAGATGTCTTTTTCTCTCCACTGGATACAGTGCACTGCACCCTTATTCCCTGGTCCCTGGCACCCCCGGTCCAGTCACAGGATCTCAGTTACAAAGGATAATACAAAGTTCTCTGCAGAAGCCTCTCTGAGGACAGGGAACGTTTATGGCACTTTCAGGTAGAAAGGATCAGATTACATATTTTTTATTTTTAAAAATGTGTTTAGCTTACGAACATGAGTGTTTTGCCTGCATGTATGTAAGCCCACCATGTGTGTGCAATACCTGCAGAGGCCAAAGCAGGGCATAGGCTCTGCTGGAACTGGACTATAGACAATCATTAGCTGCCATATGAGTACTGGGAATTGAACCCAGATTGTCTGCAAGAGCAGTCAAGGCTCTTAACCACTGAGCTTTATCTCCAGCTTCGGATTATATATTTTTTTCCCCACAACTATTCTATCATTTTTAAGCTAACAGCTTCAGGCAAATTTACAAATTATAAAGAGGTCTTTTGTATAAAACTGAAGGTGTGTCCATCATGGCTGTCAGATTCCAAACAGCTTCATCTTGTCCATAAATGTCCCATCTCTTCGCAGAATTTCATTTTCCCTGAGTTTCTACCTCTGGCACCTGTTAGTGTGCTTCTTTATCTCCGCAGACTTGCTGACTCTGAAGTCATGCAATATGTAGCTGGGGAGACCTGGCTTTTCACAGAGCACAATGTCTTCAAGGTTCCTCCACCCCGTTTCATGTGGAAGTACTTGCTCCTTTTCACAGCTGGGCAGTATTCCACTTTATGGACATACCACACTTTGCTCATTCACCAGATGAGTGGGTTGCTGGCAGATTTTGATTGCTTTGATCAACAGCTTATGAGAGCTGTACTTCTGCTTTTTGAGTGAATGAGTGTATTAAACATGTAGCAATTGACAGTAAAAGAACAAATCCCAAGTAACAGAAAGAACAACACCAGAGCACCAGAAGTTCATAACATGCATTAGAAACAGCCAGAGCCGTCCACTGAGAGAGCAGACAGGCTCCCATGCATCCAGCCGAATAGACTGGGGAAGCTGAGAGGCAGCCAGCCGGAGAGTCACAGCGGAGCAGACGTGCTAGGGGTGAGTTTCCATGTTAAAGCCCAAGCAGCAGAAGGGAGATATCAAACCCTGTGCTTAGCGTCATCCAGGAGAAACTGACCATGAAGCCCTGCGGAACCAGACACACCCGACTTCCCGATGGAGGGTTCTGGGCAGAGAAGAGAGCTGTCTCCAAGGATGAGCTTCCGGCTTCTCTCTCTCACCACCAGGATTTTATATCCCAGGACAACCATTAGCGACCTCTATTAGAAATGGTGCGTCCAGCGTCAGGCCGTTCTCAAGGGCACAGTCATTTTAATACCTGTGGCTGCTTGACATTTTCCTCTCTCGTTATTACAGAGCTAGAGGGACAGTCTGACCCAAGACAAGTGGTTTGAGTGCTGGACATAAACATGCTTAGGTGTGAAGTGTGCAGCAACCTTGTTTCCAGAGCCAGCTTCCTCAGTGAGCTCAAACAACACACAGCAAGTCACAGTTACGATGCCCATTATAATATCATGTTTTCCATATCTTTGGTCTTTATGTTCATCTTACTGAATGTGAGGTGGGATTTCACAGTGGTTCTGTGTGTCTTCCCACACCTTGCAATGTTCAGTCTTCTCACATGGCATACTGATCTCCTGAATTTCTTTGGAGAAATTTATATTTAAATCTCTGGTCCAGTCTTTTGTTTTGTTTTTTGAGACAGGGTTGGCCTGGAACTTACCGTGTAGACCAGGCTGGCCTTGAATTCACAAAGATCTGCCTGCCTCTGCCTCCCAAGTGCTGGGATTAAATGTGTGCATCACCACGCCCAGGCTTTTGTTCTACTTTTAACTGAGTTCTGTATTTCCCCTTTCACACTGAGTTGTGAGTTTTTTATCTATTCTGGGTACTGGGTCATTATTGGTTGTGTGACTTGAAAATATTTTCTCCAATTCTGTGGGCTATCTTTTTATTTCAATAAAAATTGTGTGTGTGTGTGTGTGTGTGTGTGTGTGTGTGTGTGTGTGTGTGTATGCATGCCTGCTGAAGAACCCAGAAGAGGGAGTTGAACCTCCTGGAGCTGGAGTTACAGGTAATTGTGGGCCATTTGACGTGGTGACATGGGTTCTGGGATGTGACTTGGGTCCTTGAACTTATAAAAGGAAGAGTTTATTTAGCTTATGGTTCCAAAGAGGCAAGAGTTCATCATGGCGGCGAGGCATGGCGGCAGAGGTGACTGGAGTAGACGTAGAAGCTAAGTGCTCACATCCTCAAGCAGGCACAGGAAGCAGAGAGTGACTGGAGATCCCGCAAGCTTAAGAACTCTCTAAGCCCATCCCAGTGACACGCTTCCTCCAGCACGGCCGCACCTTCTGAGACCTCCCAAAGCAGCGCCACAAACTGGGGACAAAATATCCAAATACTTGGAGCCTGTGGGGGACGTTCTCATTCAAACACCACAGGAGATGGAGAGACTAGCTGTTGGGCATAAAGGAAGGTGGGCCTAGCCTAAGGCCACCCGCTGGGAGGAATAGAGGAATGGCTCCTGTGGGTGTGGCGTTCTGCTCTGGCTAATTGTGAGACCAGCACCTAGAAAGAACCAGCCTGCCTACCTGGAGACAAACTTATTATTGGCTGTATTTGGGACCCCACCCCATAAGGTCACTGGCTATCCAGGCCTATAAGAGCTTGTTACCTATTCAGTAAACGAGTCTGCAGTGCCACGGGCTTGGGCTGCTTCTTGTCCATCTCCCAGAGTCTGTGGCTTGACTGTGCATCTACTCACCCCCAACCCCTCAGGCTGGCCCCGAGTGGTGACACAACAAAGACAGGAACAACGGTAACGGACACGACAATAACTCGCCATGGAGCTCGGGTGGGACTGCTTCTCCTAGTCCATATCTGCGGGGTGCTGGAAGGCCTTGACTTGACAGGGCTTCGTTTGTTCTCCATCCCAGTCAGGCTTCCCCGACACAGTTTGGTCGGGTGTCTCCGTCTTCTTGCTGCTCCTCTTGACCAGTGCTTGTTGTTCAAATTTTGCTTGGCTTGCTGCACACACAACAAACCCTTCTGAAAATGAAGTGATTCTGCCCATATGGTTGGGGACCATTGCCTCTTCTAACCCATTTACATGAATTTTCCTCCATTTACTTAGGTCTTTAATTTTTCAAACACTGGGTTCAGCATACAAGTCTTACCACGCTTTGATTTGTTAAAAATTTACCCTTAAGTACCGGCCTAGCTTCCTCACTGCTAGTCATAAAACACTGGCAAAAAGCAGCTTAGGGGAGAAAGGGTTTATTCAGCTCACAATTCGGGTTATAGTCTGTCAGTGTGGGAACATCATGCCAGCAGGAACAGGAAGGGCTGGTCACATCACGTGAGGAGAGGAGAAAGAGCTCGCACAACTCAGCACAGGAAATACCACCACCCACACTCAGGATGGGCCATCCCACTTCAACAAACCCATCCAGAAAACCCTCCCAGGCATGCCCCCGCCCAGTCTAAACAAGGCCTCATTCAGACACTCTTCCTGGGTGATTCTAGATGTGCCAAATTGACAATTAAAACCAATTATCACAAGTATCTTAGTCTTTTAGGATTACTATAACTAAGCTCCTTTTCATAAATCTACTTTTGGATTTTTGTATATTGTTCTCAACTATTCCATCCTGTTGAACTCATGATTTACAAAAATTATTTTTATAATTATTATAATATATAATTAAAATTATTTGTAGTAGAATTTTCTTTTTGTGTATGTGGATTTCTTAAGTTTTTGTTTTATATACAAGTTCATGTCTTCTGTGAATGGCGTTGGTTTAGTTATCTCCTGTCTGGATGCTTATTTTTTCTCCCTTTACCTAACTACCTTGGACACAAGCCTCCAATAAACTGTTCAATAGAAATGGTGAGAGTGAATGTCTTTTCTTGATCTGGTGATGTGCGACACTCAGTCCCAGGGAGATGTAAGCAAATATCTACTCACCCCACAACAGTGCCTAGTAAAGAGACCATCAAAGTGCACCTTGGTGAACCAGTGGGTTTCACTGCAGTCTCTTACAGGAGTGTCAGTGAGGGACCACTTACAGGAAGAGATATGACTCAAAGACAACTGTGTCTTCAAAGCCCAGCATGGGTCATGGTAACAGCTCACAGAAGCTGGAACTCTGGAACACCCTGCACAAGTGGTGGGCAGCTTCACAGGTTGAGAGTGTGTCTTCTGGGTAGCTCAGTTGGTCTGAGTCTTTTCCAGGCAGTCTGGCTTGTCTGAGTCTCTCCATGGTCCTTACTGCATGTATAAGCTTGAGGAGGGAAGGCCCGGTGAATCCCATCAATTCCCGGGACTTCCTGAAGCCATTGAGTTGTTTTAAGGAGCCTCCATGCAGGATGGAATGTTTCACCTCTTCAGCACGACCTGTGTCTTAACCAGCTCCCCTCCAAGATGGAAGGTTTTATCTGGGAGGAAAGTGCTGCAGGCCATCTGGTCTTCGGGGTGCCTAAGGTAGGATGAGCCTTCTCATCCCACCATTAAGTGAGATACTGGCTGTTCAGACCTTCACAGATGCTCTCCACCAGGCTGATGGGTACTTCTAGTTGTTGAGACTATCATGAAGTATATTTGGACTTTTACATGTGTAAGCACCTATTTAGATGATCTATAGGGTTTTCGCTTTATTCTGTTAGTATAGGTACACAACACTGACTTTTTATGTGCTAAATCAATTCATTCTTTCATAGGATAAGACTCATTTGACTGTGGTGTGCAATTTTGTTTTAAAGAATTCTTAATTTTATTATGTGTGTATGTGTCTGAATCATTGAGCGTGCATGTGCATGTGTGAGTACCCACACTGAACCCCTGGAGATGGAGTTGCAGGCAGTTGTGAGCCACCCCACATGGGTGGAACAGAACTCTGGTTTTCTGCGAGAACTATGTGCCGTCATAACTGCTGAGCCATCTTTCTAGCATCCCATAATTTCTTTATGTTGCAGAATCCAGTTTGCTATTAGCTTTTTGAGGATCCCTTTTGCATGTGTCTCCACAAGGAATTTCCGTCTTGAGGGTATTATTTTCTTTTTGGTAGTGTCTATTAAATTGTTAATAAAGATGCCAAGTTTCTCCATTTATTTCTTGACCTATTGGTCAGATCATTTTTCTTTTATATCTAACTTTTCTACATTTTAGTTCTACTTTCCGTCTTAAAGCCCAGTGCGGGTGCAGCCTGCTTGCTGAGGACTAGAACTTTGCATTTACTGTGGTCCCAAGAATGGACTGAATGGGTGTCCTGCTCCCCATGACCCTGGTGTTACCCTCTGACCCCTTCCTCGTTATCTTACAGGTGAGGGATATCTGGTGGGTCCCGAACGCCCACCACACTTTGAAGCCCACTTCACACCCCACCTTCTCCAGGACTGTTCTCATGAAAGACTTCCCTGTGGTCAAGGCTCCTAAGGCCTTCTGCTACTCCTGGGTCATTAAGTGGAGTCAGGGGTGGGAGCTCTGCGTGGAGTCCAGCATGTTCTTTCTTACCTGAGAGAATTTTACCTCTGGCTCCATTAGCACTGCCTGGTAAGTACCTTGCCTTCAGTTAACAATCAATATATGTTGCTTGAATATCTTCTTAATTCATCCTTCTTATAACACCCAGGAATACCACGGGGCATATAAAATCATTTATAATGCCACTATCTCAAGTTCATCAAGATAAATAAGCAGCCATGAATTTTAATATATATCAACTATTCCCACCTAGTCACCAACTACATCAAAAAAATCGAAGCATATGAAATATTTTTCTTTTTCATTGAAAGCACATTGCATCTTTTCACAAGGCACAGTGAGAATTGAACCTAGGATGAATAGGCTGTATGATCAGGAGCTACACAGAAAACACGCCCTGGTGAGCCTGTCTTTCCACGCTATTGGTCCCTGGCTCTGAGACGCCGTCTGTACCTGGTGTCAGCAGTATGACCGAGGTGACGATCAGAGAGCAGATGACCAGGATGACCAGCAGTGCGATGGCGATCCCTTTCCAGTTCCTCTGTGGAGGATTGCTCCCCACCAGCTCCTAGAAACAACCACAGGAAGGGAGAACCAGTGAGCACAACAATGGGGAGACAAGCCAAACCACTAGCCACCATTCTAACCACTACGACGTGAGCAGCGAGCAGCAGAGGAGGCCTCGCCATTCCCAGCTGTCTCTTCCTGGTATCCCACCTATTCCCGTTCTTTCAGAACCCTCCATGGAACCACGTGTGCTGTTACCAGGGTGGCAGTTCGGTGGGGGAGCATCTGGAGACATCAATAAAGTTTGCCAAGAGGTAAGTAAATCTAAGAACTTAATTGGGCTGACGTGGTCCTGAGACCAACTTTCAATTCCTTTAAAACTAGAGTGATCATATAATTTATAGCTCCCATTTGGATTCTTCGAGAAACAAATGGTTCAGTATTAATAACTAATAACCAGTACTGCATACAACCATTTTTATAATGATTATTATTGATTATATAAGAGAAAAAACCAAGTGCATCTGGTCTCAATGAAACTGGACACTTCATAGACCTGAGAACATTGCCTTATAGTGTCTGGTATAATGGCTCACAATAACCAAGCCAAGAGGAAGCACTGGAGAGATGGTACCAAAAGCAGATTATGCGACACATAAATACATTTCAGCCATGACCAGATGTACACCAGAAGGAATGGAATGGTTACACATGAAAATGAAGACAGTATCTGATTAATCGTGCGCCCTTCCTGGTCTAAACACACCCACAATACAATACTCAGGTCAAGGCTGATCTAAGGACTGTGTCTAGAAAGATGACCAGAAGATGAAAGTGCCTATGGACTATGAACCATGCAGTGAGGATGAAGGAAGTGGTCAGCCTCAGTTTCCAAAGTTTTCATTCCCTGCAGGTTGATCCCATGAGGGAGGGAGGAGACTTGTTCTGGGAGGCTTCAGAAGGCAGTCAGACTCACAGAGGCAGAAGGACGTCTTGCTAAAACATTAGACTGTTAATACTGCACAATAGAACAGACTGCTTCCCGGTGAAGACAGTAGGATGTATAAACATCTAACAGGGCCCCTTGGGGCCATGCAACCTCTCAGGGAGGAAGGTAGAAATGGCTAACCTAGACACCCCTGACCCAGAAGGCCATGCAACCTCTCAGGGAGGAAGGTGGAAATGGCTAACCTAGACACCCCTGATCCAGAAGGCGCAGGAAAGGAGGTACTGCTGTGGATACGCCTCCAGGAAGAAGAGACATGCGGATCAGGATACTTCCTGAAGAAGACAAACTGGTGTAGGAATATTCTGTACCGAAGCCAGTTCAATGTGTGTGACTAAAAGAGCATGTGGGAAGACAGCGTGGTGGCGTTGACGACATGTTCCACGGCATGCTCAATGGTGAGCAGTGACCCTGTCTCACAGGAGCCATTTCTTGAGAATAGATGTGTTCATGCTATCTTTCAGATCCTGTGGTTGAATATTAAAATTAGGATAATTTTATCCCAGAGGAATGAAGACACTCTTCATTAAATGCCATTTTCATTCGCCAAGTATCCCTTTCAGACCACTGGTAATTTTATTTCACTCGGCAAACAACACTGCAGCAGTAACAGTCGGAAACAGACTGAGAAGGGATAAAGACGAGTAATCTCTCTGATATAAGAAATGACAGATGTTCATCCTTTCCACATTCCTTTTACTCGTGGTCTATATGTTCACTTTTTATACAACTAGAGCATGGATTTGGTTTCATGTTAGAGAAAAGATTAATAAGTGCTTTTCTGAACATCTAACTCCCCAAATCGGTCTTTAAAATTCAGAACTTCCTCATTAACTTGTAGCAATTTAACTATGACAATTTAAAGAGCTTTCTCCTTCCTACAAAGGGCAAGAGAAGTCAACAAAGTATCCCCTGACACACTGACTTTGGGGTGCTTTTCTAGCTAGTGTCAGTGACCTTTGTTTGCTGGCTCCACAGGAAAAACGGGGCTATAATACTCTTCATATTTTTCTTGGCACCATATGCATAACCTGGAGGCCCAAAAATGGAAAGTTTTGTTTATAATTAATGTTTCTCTATGAAGAATAAATACTCCAACCTCCATGCAGGATGCATCCATTTGCCTGTCTATTCATTCATCTGACTGACTCATTCACCTATCCACTTACCCACCCATCCATCCATCCACCCACCTCTATCTATCCATCCACTCATTCAGCCATACTTTCATCTATCCACTCATTCATGCATCCAACCATGCATATACCCATTCACCTATCCACCCATCCATCTACCCATCCATTCAGGCATCTGACCATACATTCATCCATCTACCCATTGACTAACTCATCCACCTATCCACTATTCATCCATTCATCCATCCACCCATCCATCCATCTATCCATCTCCATCTATCCATCCACCAATCCATTCATCTACCTATGCATCTGTCTCCATCTATTCTGCCACACTTTCATCCTTCCCCTCATTTATGCATCCAACCATGCATATACCCATTCATCTATTCACCCACCCATCTACCCATCCATTCAGGCATCTGACCATGCATTCATCCATCTACCCATTGACTAACTCATCCATCTATCCACCACCCACCCACCCACCCATCCATCCATCCATTCATCCATCCAACCACCCACCCATCCACCCACCCACCCATCCATCCATCCATTCATCCATCCAACCACCCACCCATCCATCCATCCATTCATCCATCCAACCACCCATCCATCCAACCACCCATCCATTCATCCGTCCATCCGACCACCCAGCGTGTGGTCATCTAGGACTAACTCTCTGAGAACCCTGGATACAGGGTGACTAAAGCAGAGAGTGACACTGTTAATAACCCAAATGTAATGACTTTCCTATTTTACTCTTTCATCATTGGAGAATACAAATAACGATAAACCCAGTAGCAGAAAAAGCTAAAGGCTACGTGAGGTCAGAGCTGTGAGATGCTTGCCTAAAGCAAGGTCAGAGAGCTCCTGGCCAAGTGACCTTGGGGCCTCAGTGAGGAAGCATGCAGGGATGAAGCTGAAGAAGACTATCTAGGAGGGGAGAGGAGCAGACTCTCAGGCCGAGAGAACACTCACGTCAGCGAAGAGGATGGCAAGAAGCCAAAGGCAGTGAGGTGAGGTGTCTGAGCCAAGAGAGGCCAGAGCAGGAGGAGGCAGCGGGCCTGTAGGTCCGTGTGCGCATTAGCTCACCTTGGAGTGGAGATCTGTGGTCAGCACTGTGGAGAACCATCTCCCACTCAGAAACACCAGTAGGGAGCTGCTGCATGGAGGGTGACTGGGGAAGTCGGGGCAGGAGAGGAGAGGCGACAGCCATCGTCCCAGAAGCGGAAGTGGAGGGTGAGGAGTTGAGTTCTGAGCTCGGAGTAGATAAGCTTGCCAGCAGTGACATCTCAAATGGGTCAGACAAATAGTGTCAGGATGCATCTGCGAATTGCTTTTGTGTTCAAAGACTTCTCCGAGCCTCCTGCCCTCTCATCCCAAGTCAAAGCCCATTACATGACACCTCTCTCTTCACGGCAGCTCTGCCACTATGCCCATCCCAAGTTCTTTCTCACACCTAGCTCCTGGAGCAAGTCATTCTGTCTGGCCAGCCTTCCCCTGCCACACCACAGCTTTGAAATACTGTATAAAGTTAGCGTGGGCCACCAGTCACTAGGAGGAAACTTCTTGAGGACACTGCTCTCTTGCGATGGTCAGAGTCCCATGGTCCGCTGTAAAACTTGGGATGACCCAATGTGTAAAGGCTGCATATTGGACAGAGGGATGAATATTTTATAAAAACCAACTAACTCCTATTTCCTGGTATGTCTGGCACTGATGGCTACACAGTACAAAGGTTTGACATGAGTCCAGCTGCGCTGAGGTAAGTCAGTAAGACTTGCTAATGGAAGTCCATAGGTAGCATAGATCCCCAGACAAGAGACGCAAACTGACGTTTGTAGCTGGTGACCCCAAACGTTGTCACTTTGCTGGGGTTGGTGCTTAATTTTAACTCAGGCAACAATAGCAAATGATGGTGGTGGTGGTGGTGGTGGTGAGGATGATGCAGAGGACGATGTGGCGGTGGTGGTGGTGATGCTTGTGGTGATGGTGGTCGTGGTGGTGGTAGGGGTGGTTTGGTGATGGTGGTGGTGAGCAAATAACAAACTATCTTTTCCCAAGTGGCTTGCCTGTCCTAAAAATGAATCTATTTTACAGAACATGACAACTTTGGTAATTGTCCACTGGTATTTGACGTTTATGTGGCAGTTACACATCTGAAATGGAAGCAGCAGAGATTTGATCATAATTGGGCCTACCACAGTGCTCAGGAAGCACTCGAGAAGGACAGCACAGCATGCTGTTTGCCTTTCTCCCTGGGACACAGCCTGAGGATGCCATGTATTCACGACTGGAGCTCATGCACTTTCTGCTCTGTCAACCCTGACACACCTCTCTTGCCTCCATGGTTTCATTACTTTTCCTCACTCCCCTTTCAAACATTGAGCCTGATGATGGAGGAAGACTACAGATCCAACTGAAAACTGGCTGACAGGAATCTGAATTTAGATAAGATGAAAGCCCCAAACATGGAAGGGCGGCACAGGAACAGAACTGATAGCTTCGGCAGGGTGAGGGTGAAACATGAATGTATTTGAGAGCTCAATGTAACTTAATAACGGAAATTCACGGCTGGCTGTCACTGTTAAATAATGACGCTTCAGACATATGTGATGCATAGTGGGAAGGAACCCCAAAGTATATAAAGACAGTGAAGACTCTGGGATGATTGTTTTGCTTCCACCCACTTTCCACTGTATCCTAAGTTCCAACAGAGGCAGTCAGGAGAATGGCGCAGGCTACAACCTCGGGAGTCCACAGTAAGATCTCTGCAGTAAGGTGGTGTATGCTTCAAGTTGCAGACACCCTGTGAATGGTTCAGATACACACATATGATGGGACATGCTTGCTTCATGTGGTAGATGTAGAGCCTCACGCAGCTAAAGAGATGGCTGGAGTAGTGCCTGGAAGATGAGAGAGGCGATGGGCTCCCAGCAAACAAAGACCTCTGGGGCCAAGACCACAGGGTGGGGACTGTGACCAGGGAGGTGGCAGGTGGTGGGTGTGCAGCAGGAGCCACAAAGATGTGTGGGCAGACCTCGCTGGTCCTGATGGGCCACATGGTCATTCTGTTTTATAACTCAGCGCTGAAGGCTGAGGGGTCAGCCAGATGGCTCTCTCACCAGGCAGGAGTAAGAGCTCTCCACTCTGTCTGTCACAACCATCCATCTTCATTCAAAATCCCGTCTACCAGGCACTTTGAGGGGCGTGAGGACAACATGGTTTCTAGTTCCCCAAAGGAGGAAGCCCCGGGTTCCTTTAAAGGAATGACTCTAGATAGGCTGACTAAACTCCAGGGGATGAACTTGCACCTTGCACCCAGTGACATCTGGGTACAAACACTTGACCAGGTAGGACTTACCATACATGACAGAATGCTTGAACTCCACCGGGGAGGGGACTTTGGGAGAATGTGGGTGGGAGAGGGGATCTAAATTTGATCTATTAGTCGGAATATACAAAAATTCAATAAACATTTTTACAAAGGAGAATTTTTTTTTGTCTTTTTAAGACAGGGTCTCCCTGTAGCCCCAGCTGGCTTGGAACTATGTAGACCAGGCTGGCCTCTATCTCACAGAGATCTGCCTGCCTCGGTCTCCCCAGTACTGAGATTAAAGGTATGTTCCACCATACCTAGTCCAAAAAATATTTTTTAATTTTATTTTTATTTTATGTGTATAAGTGTTTTACTTACACAAATGTAAGTGCACCTATGTTGTATAGTGCCTGATCTTCTGGAATGGAGTTATAGATGGTTATTAGCCACCATGTGGGTCCAGGGAACCCAACCCAGGTCCTCTGCAAGAGCACTTGGTGCTCTTAACACTTCCCATTTCTCCAGCCCAAGGCAACTGATGGTTTGAAATGCTTCAGAGGATGCACATAGGCTAGCAGCTGTCTAGGGTGCACAGGCAGGGAGATAGATCACCTTGCTACAGGGCAGATCCTGACCAGTCCAGAAAATCACCCCGCAGGCTCAGCAGACAACCTCTTCCACCCAGGCTCTCCAGTCCCCAGTCTGTGTGTCTCATAGGTAATCCTGTGAGACTTTGGTAGTTGTGTGAGCTACGGTGAGGAGATGTAATCCTGTGAGGCTTTGGTAGTCGTGAGTGTGAACGACGGTGAGGAGATGTAATCCTGTGAGGCTTTGGTAGTTGTGCGAGCGACGGTGAGGAGATGATCGTGAAGAACCGATGAAGGCTGCTCTCCTAGGAACAGCTCCGACACTGGAGGGGAGCATGTAACCGCAAGGAGACCGATGCGCATGGGCGTGGGGCACATGGGGTGGGGCATCCAATCCTGCTTTCTACAAAACCTCTGTTGACTATTCAGAAGTTCCTTTGGGTTGACTGGCCCAACTCCAGATGACTGGAATTCCAGCTCACAGAGAAAAGAGGCAACGGGTACTTCCTAGAACCACTGGGCACACAGGCCGGAGACACCTCCTTCCTCCACAGTTGATCTCCACCCCTTTCTGTTGCTATGATAAAGCATTCTGGCCAAAAGTGAGTTAGGGAAGAAAGGGTTTATCTGGCTTACACGTCCAGGTCACAGTCCATCGCGGAGGGAGTCAGGGCAGGAATTCAAGCCAGAACCTGAAGCAGAAGCCATGGAGGAACACTGCCTGCTGGCCTGCCCGAGCTCATACCTCGTCAGCTTTCTTACAGCCCAGGACCACCTACCCAGGGAGCAGTACCACCCACATGGAACGTGTCTCTCTGCATCACTTAATAACCCCCACAGACATGCTAATGGACAACCTGATTTAGGCTCTCTCTCAATGGAGACTCCCTGCTCAGGTGACTCTCGGCTGTGTCAGGCTGACAGTTAAAGCTCCTTTCCCATTCGGAGTCTCCCAGGATTTTCCCCATCAGTCTACGTCCGCCTTGTGGGTCGTCTGAAATTCCACCATCCTTTTTCATATAAATTTGGAAACTTCTAAACTTGACACATGACATGACTTCACGTTAGACTGAGAGCACAGTGTGACAGACATCTTATCTATCTTCATTGCTCCCAATTCCCGCCCACCTCCAACCAGGTGTGATCTGTAGCCCCAGAACTGTGATCAGAGAACAAGTTCTGGTTTTGTCAAGGCTTCTAGAGAAAAACACAAACAAATTACTGACTCCCACATCTCACGACACTTCTTCCTGGGTATTTTTGCCTACAATATATTCAAACATCAGGGTTCAGATTAGTTCAGACCACAGAGTGCCAATAGCTGTGTCTGGAGAATTCACTTAATCAATTTCAGATGTAGGTTTCTCTCCCCTCCAGAGCTCATTCTCACTTGGATCAACTCTGATACAATTTTTTGTTTGTCTGTTTGTTTTAGACATGGATGTTCTATACCCGCAACTGGCCTGGAACTCACTATGTAGATCAATCTGGACTTCACCTCACAGAGATCTACCTGCCTCTGCCTCCCAAGTGCTGGGTTAAGGAAGGATGTGTGCCACCATGCTTGGCTGATACACTATTTTAAAGGTACCAGGCTGTTCCTTAAAACCACTAAAGCAACAGTCTTGCAATCTGACAGCCTCAGAAGAAATTCTACATCTCAAGACACTCATGAGATCCCGCTGAGAAACGCGGCCTGAACGTTAGTGGCAGAATTCAAAACCCAGTCATGGCATTGTTCCTCACTGCTGGGCATGACGAGGATGTCTTAGTGTCTTTAGACAGTGGCTATTGTCTCCTCATTCACTGGGGCCCATGGGAAACTTTTAGACAAATCTCTAATCTCTACACTTGGGTATTTTGACAAGTCTAGTATGTCACTTCTCAGTGTACAAAGTTCCCTGTCTCTCAAAGATCTTAGCAACTGAGGCTCAAGAGCAGAGACTACGATCACCCGAGTTCAGCTCTCCAAGAGGGATGGGGACCAGAGACCATGTTCCAGGATGGGACTGCCCCCCACTGAGAAACGTACCCACTAACTGTGCACAGCTCCTTATGCCTATAATCTCAGCCCTTGGGAAACTGAGGTAGAAGGATTGCCACAAGTTCAAGAGCAGTCTGGGATACAGAGTGGGATCTTATCTCAAGAAAAAAGAAAAGAGAAAATCACCCCTAGGATAATTCAGCCTCCTCCTCCTCCTATACATGGGTCCCAGAGCTGCAGTCTGCTCTCCACCACCCCCGAGAAGCCCTGGTCCATGTCTGCTTTGATCTGCAGGTGGATCTAAGGCCTGGTGTTCTATAACCCGATCCTCACTGCTCTTGTGAACTGTGAGATGGGAAGATGTGTGGTGAGCACTCAGAAGCTGCTTTGACCTGACAAGGTACTTGACTAGTGATTCAGAAGGGAGGAAAGCAGGCTTCCGGGATGGTGAGAGGGGTGAGGCCGAGGTGCAGAGACCAGAAGCAGGGAAGAGAGCGGGCTGGCCTCCTGCCTTTCTGTTCCCGAACTCTGTATACTCCTGGAATTCTTTTCCTTTCCTGCTCTTTCTGAAATCATTTCAGTTCTTATCACTTCAACTGGATCGAGCTGATTTTGGCAGCTTGAGTACAGAAAATGCTGCTGGCACAGACTGCCAGCCACGCTGTGGAACGTGGTCCAGTGTGGAATGCCTCATTACCTGAGCTCACTGCCTTCCTAGAGGCACCCTCTGACCAAGCCTCCCTCAGAAACTCAATGGAAAGCGGAATTCCTCACTTGGCTTGGATTTTTTAAATACATACTTTGCCACTTTGTTCATGATTTTCTCTGAGAAGTCTGGAGGTTCTGGCTGTGGCCACTTATTTTCTAGGGAAACTGAATTCAGTTTGGCAATGATCCCTCAGACCTTTGAGAGTCCCATCATCCTGGCATACTAGCATCGTGGCCACAAGCCACTGCAACAGGAGGAAGCCAGTCCGAGCAGAGGCAGGACCCAGGGCTGGCACAGGACAAGGCTCAGGAGATCCAGCTGCTCCCCCAGCCTTTGTGACTTTGGGTATCAATTTACCCAAGAAGACAGTGTAGTAATTTTAGCCTCCAGCTGGTCAGAAAAGGAATGTGAGGAGACCCACACTGAACAGCTGTGGGGTTTATCATTCAGGCCTTAGAAAGCCACCTAACCCATGAGACATGAGCTTGGAAAGGGAAATCCTGGGTGCAGAAGGGCAGGAATAGGGGGGTTGGGGAGGAGCGGGTGGGAGGGGGATTAGCCAAGAATGAGTGTGTGAAACACTGTTACTCTGTAAGCTAATTGAAAATAAAACAAGGATGGCAGCGAGAAATCATTAGACACAGGGATGTAAATACAATACTCTTTAAATTTTTCCGTGTGTGTCTGTCTGTCTGTCTGTCTGTCTGTGCATGTGGAGCCAGAGGCTGATGTTGAGAATCACCTGCTATCTCTTTTCCATCTTCTTTCATTGAGGCAAGTTCTCTCAGTCAAACCCAGATCTTCCCAATATGCCTGGTCTTCTACACAGCTAGCTGCGGGGATCTAGTGTCTGCCTTCTGAGTTATATGTGGACCATCCCGCACACTCAGTACTTACAGGGGTTCTGGGATTCTGAACTCACTCTTGCAGAGCGAGTGTTTTAAGCACTAAGCCATCTCCCAGCCCCTAATGTTCTTCATATCTTAATTCTATCTGTAGCTGTAATCCCGCTCTACCAAGCAACCTCTGGTTTCCTCAGCCAGAGTCTGGGATTCAGATGCTGACACCTCAGTGGGGCTGGGGTGGGTGCCACTGTGCCATGTACTGTAGTGGTTATTCCAGAGGATGGAAAGATATCCAGCAATAAAGAACAGCCAGCTGCTGCACGCACAGAGTAGATGAATCTCAAAGCCATAACTTCAGGTGAAACAGGTCAGGCGCTAGATGATGTCATGAATGATTCCATTTATGTAAAGTCCTCCAGTGGGAAAACCTAAACACAAGTACAGTCAATGAGGATAAGGGGCCAGGGGCCGTTTCCATGCAGAGCACGCACAGCGCGGTGGGTGGCTAGACGTGCTGCACCGGGTGAAGTGTTGGCCATGAAACCTGAGGAGCAGGCAGAGGACACCGCCCTCGTAGATGCTGCTGTGAGCTTTCCATCTCATCTGAGCATTCCCTGGGGAGCTGGTGAAGGATTCTGTAAGCCACTCGCAGAAACCTCTGGAAGTCAGGCATCAATTAACTATTCACTTTGTTTATTGACATTAGAAAAATGCACTTTCAAGGCTGGAGTTTCCCTCACACTGTGCTGGAAAGTGTGTGAAGTATCAGGCCAAGGTGGAATCAAAGCTTTAACATTCAGTGTTCACAGAGCAAGGATAAAAATGTTTGGAAGAAAACAAATGAAACGCGCCTGCGGCAGGATCTCCCATCACAGGGCTCTGTCCTAGTGTCTCTGTGCATTTTCTTCCTAATACTTATTCTCTGGGAACAGCTCTGACATAAATCTCTTTTATGGATCATGGACCATTTACTATAAGTAGAAGGCAGCAACAAATGACAAAACCAATGGCGCATCTATCTCGGGTGGAGACGGCCTCCTAATGGCTGCATTTCCACATTTGGGAGTAAAATGATGGCAAGATGGTGGAAACAAGCCTCGGTAACATCCAGCAACTGACACATGTCCATCACTAATCCCCGAGCCTGGGGGACACCCATCCCCGTGCCTCCTTTACTAGTTCAATAGCTTCATCTTCTTCGTGGTGCCTCTTCTCCTGGTACTACAAGCACAACACAGATATGACCTAGGCCAAGGACAGAACCAGGTGTGCAAAATCACACAGATGGTGAGGAGGCTGTGCAGAGTGCCTCCTCCTGAGAGAATCCTAGGGAGCCTGGGCTCAGCTTCCCCCAACAAATGAAGGGTTGGTATCAGGGCTCCACCATCAGGCTTGCTGCTTCTCCCTTCCTCCTCCCTCTGCCTCCATCCACTCTTCTTTCTGGACACTTGTCTCCTGCAGCAGCACCAGGAATCCATGCTGCAGAGGACGACTGCAAGAAAATGGTGTTTTCCGGACACAGCAGTGCAGTTGCTCATGGGAACTCACAATGGCTGCGTGCCCAATATCAAGCCAGAGAAAATCCCAGCAAGGGGTGGGGGCTCATGAAGTCTCACTCCAAGCTGAGGAGCTACTGGCAATCAATGGCTGTTGGGAAACAGAGTCAGTGCTCCTCAGGGTTGTGTCCCCTGAGAGGCTGCCCATGCTCCCCTAAATGGTCCAGCACCAGACTCCCAAGCACATACAGACAGCCCTAAGCAGACTCTGTGGATTAAAAAACGAAGAACACGCAAAACTGTGAAGGAAGATGGTTGTGCGAAGGGAGGATGTGGCGGGACAAGGATGGGCTTGACCAAAACGCATTAGACGCATGTACGGACTTCTCGATAAAAGGAATTAAAATACACGGTACGGAAAAATAAATACATGCAAGGATACACAGGTTAAGTGGGAGGAGGGGTAGAATGTAGGTATCGGTGTGTACACTGCTCAGAGGGGGACGGTACCAAGGGGAGGGGACAGGTGAAATGATCAGAAAACCAATTATGTTGTACATTTACTAAAATTACTTTAGTTGCAAAAATAAAACAGAAGTATTCTATAAGCAATTTCAAGAAAATCATGAAACACTTGTTAGAACATGGGGCAAGGGCGCACAGAACCCACTAGAACTTATGAACCAGGCTGATTCCCCGTCGCTCCTGACCGGCTCAGGACACATCCAGCATGCTGTCTTTGTTTCTTGCAGGGGCGCTGACGACAGGCTGATTTATTCAGGACACAGCCTCGCCATTCCCACACTTTCCGTCTAGGACAAGAGGAGGATGGAGAGGCCAAGGGCCTGGTCCAGGCAGGACCTGATTTCTATCCTGGGCTGGGAACAGGTTCAGGAGCAGATGGTCCTGGCCCAGAACCACAGAACCAAGTAGGAGCAGTTGGAGACGTTGCTGGGTGATTGGCAGACACGAAGAGGAGGGGTCCTGAGTGTCTGTTCTTAGGCAGCGAGCTAAAAATGGAGACAAACGGTGTCTGACATTTGCTCTGATACCGGAAGCTCTCTCAGTCTGAGTGCTGGGTTGGCCAGCTTGGCGGGTCTCTCAGTGATTCCACAGGGCAGCGGCAGTGGCCACAGAGGCCTGGAGCTCGCCCAGGGCAGGCAGGGGAGGGAGGGGGAAAGGGGTTTGGACCAAGCTTGCTGTGTGGCTGTGAGTGGAGGGTGCCTGTGGTGTGGTCACTGATGCTCACAGCCAGGACACAGCTCCTCTGTATCCTTAGAGGAGACAGGCATTCCCAACCGACTACCCATCCTCTGAGCAGGCGTCCTTGGCAGTATCATCACGGTATTCTCCTCTTCAGGATTTATGTCTTGGCCCTGTCCTGTACCTCCACGCGGCCAAATCCCACCAGCTCTTCATAACTCCTGCCATGTATCCCTGCGGCAGCCTGGCCCGTCACCTGCATCCCCGCTGAGCCTGTCTCACTCCTGTATCCCGGGATTCATCAATGTTCCCTTGGTGTCTCCTGGTCTTTTCATTGGCAGCCCAGTTGCTGCTGTCCTTTGTCTCCTGAGTAGTGCTGAGTTAAGTAGCTAAGTGCTGAGCTAAGTGTCTCTCACATGCCTCTCAGCTTCACAGTACCCCCCAGTCTCAAAGTGCTCCCAGCTTACAGTGGCCCCCAGACTTAAGGTGCTCCTAGCCTCACAAAGCCCCCAGGTTCAGTGCTCCCATCTTAGAGTGCCCCGCAGTCTAACAGAGCCTCCCAGTCTCCCAGTACCCTCTGACCTCCCAGTGTCCCAACCTCAGGCTCCTCCGTCTCCCAGGGCCTTGGAACTATATGACACTTCACACCTTTGAAGTGCAATCCTTGCCCTCTGAATGGAGCATATTGAATTCCATTTGGAGAAAGAAACATTCAGACGACCCTGGGCTGAAGTTGCCTGTCCTTGGACTTGCCTTGGCCTCTGGCTTCTCAGCAGCCATGCACTGAACCTACTGATGTCCAGATCTCTCAACCTCGAGTTAGGGATGACACTTCCCTTCTGAGGCTAACCTAAGCCGAGGGCACAGGCTGTAACATAGAACACAAGGTAGTGTGCAGAACAGCTCATGATGCCATGCAGGCTGTGGCCGTCCCTACACTGCCGTATGAAAGCCAAAGTGTCACATGGCTCTGCTATACTGGTGTGGAGGCCCTGTGGGAAGTGACCAGGGAGAGCCTTACAAATGAGAACTGACCCTGACAAAAAAGTAAAAGGCTTCTGTCACCTGTCCACCTTGTGAGGACAAAGGGGAAGAAGGGTCAGGAGGGGCCTTGGCACAGCTGCCCAGGCTTGAACCTCAGCTTCCGGCCTGCAGGCCGTGAGAAAGCAACGGCTATGAATGGAGCTTCCCTGACTGCAGCTTGCCTAAGAAGGTAGACGAGAGTGAACAGGAGCATGCCCTCGGCTCCGCACCTCCGAAGTGCGCCTGTGTCGTTAAACTCACCCTGCGTCACCGTGTAGCCTGTTCTCAGGGAAACAATGCAGATGAAAGGTGGCCCAGAGCTTAAGGATCCATAGCTCCAAACAGCCTGCAGGCGGAGGAGGTGAAGGTGCCAAGGTCCTGCAAGACTGAGAGCCCCAGTCCATGGTAGAGCCAGGACTTTGGTGTGAGGAGTGGGAACTACCATCTGCACGGTGACTGTGTTGGCCAGTGGGGGTCTGTTTTAGAATGTCAGAAAGGATGTCAGTGGTTCAGGAAGCACACAGCACCAGTCAGGGCCTGCATGCCACAGCAATCACCATAAGCCTCGGGTCTAAGAAAAAGACCCGCATATCGGGCCCCACCATGCCTGGATGTCCACAGTCACTGTCTCTCCACCCCACTGATTGCCTTGTCCACCTAGGTCAGCCCCACCCCTGCCCTTGGATGAAGCTCTCACACCCAACACAACAGGCCATCATCTGTAGGACGGCAGCTCACACATCTCAACGGATCCAACGATACAATTATGTATTTCCGTGACTGAGTTCCTGTGACCCCCACATCTGTGTTAAGGCACACTGTGACAGCTGGTGGACTCTTGCCTTATTAAGTTTCTTGATGCAATGCAAGAGACAGTTATGCCATGTGGCTATCCCTCAAGAAAGAGGCTCTACAGTTGTGGATGCAATGCTGGGGCACCCCAGCATGGCGGAAACAGAGGCTGAGGATGTCTCTGGACAGCTTCCCTTCCATGGGACGCTCACAGGCCAGGCTGCAGCAGTTTCCCAGCCAACTGCCCCTGCCTCGCTGTCTGGCTAAGTTGCCGTAGAAGAGGCAATAATGACATCATCTCTTTTAATTTCCACACTTAGATCCCACTGGACAGCTCAGGGGGAACCGGAGCTCAGTTCAGCAGAGCAAAACACAACTTAGATGGATTAGATTTTACAGGCTAAGAAACTGAGTCTCAGAGATTGAGGGATTTTTCCAAGGTCACATGGGTGAGAAACTTGACTCTAAATTAGACACCCCTCAGCTGTATCACCTGGTAAAGAGACATTCTCATTTCAACACATACCATGAAAGCTCCATTTGTTTTAGAGGTTCCATGCTAAATAAATGGCATCTCAGAATAAACAATAATATAGAATGATGCTCCTACCACTGGAAGCCAATGTTTCCCATGATTCTTTATAACAATATTGAAGGGTTTCACGGAACCCTATGAAGAATTCGTATGCCCAACGTCCATCAGAACCTCTCAGCAGAAATTACACCCGATTTTACCTTCCTCTTTCTTCCGGCAGACCCATCTTATTCTACTCAGACTTTGGAATACAAGCTCTCAATTCATCTTGGTCTCATTAAAGGAAATCACTTGGTTACAGTATTAAGATGAAGTTCAAGATGCGAATGACTTAGATTAAAAGATACGGGGCAGCTGTTTCGCCTGTCCCTGCACGCTCACCTGTCTTATAAGACATTTTTCTGGTTTGACCTTGGACAAGGCAATGTTATTTAGCTTTTTCGTGGCAAGTCTTAAAGAGTTAGCTCTTCCTGGCTGGCCCAGTTATTTCAGGAGTGGGTGGATACTTGGTGTGTTAAGGCCACTATGCCACTGTAGTATGACCCAGTTCTGGTTACAGGGGTGACTAGCAAGGTGCCTCCTTCCCCAAACAGTTAATGATTGGAGAATCAAGGGAAGTGTGTGCAAGTCACTCAGAGAAAAGAAACTAACGTGATGGAAATGTGGGCCAAGAAACTCTTCAGGAGCTGGGGAGATGGCTCAGAGGTTAAAGAGCTGGCCATGCAGCAAGAGGACGGGAGTTTGGGTCCCCAGAGCCCATGTAAATGCTGCAAGCCGGAGAACCAGGCTAGCCATACAGGTGAGCTCTGGGCTTTTATGAATGTGTGTGTTCCCATGCATGTGGTGCCTGAGAGGCGCTTCTTCAATGAATGCAGTGCAAGGGTAGAGGAGGAAGCCTGCCGATTTCAACCTCGAGCTTCCACACATGCATGCACACGTGACCGAAAACACAGGAGAGGGGTGGACCTGGAGGGAGTTGGGAAAGGAGTGAATATGGTCCACACACTGTGCATGTGTGTGAAACTCTCAAAGAATGAATTATATTCAAATAAAAAAGAAGGAAAAAGGACTTTCCACTCCCCATTCAAAGGGTGGATGCTAGATTTCCAAGTATACTCTGCGGTCCATCCTCTGGTCAAGATTGGGGTTTAGTTAGTCCTCTGTTTGCAGTCTTACAGTTGACATAAAGGGCGGAAGTAACCAGAGAACTCTTCTAAGCACCTCAGAAGGATATCACGGAAAATCAGCATTCAGTACCATATGTTCTACAGTAACAAGGCAGACAAATCCACCTCTGAAACAGTCTATAAGATTTTCACGGTAAGACGTTTTCTTTCAGTGATGTAACATTTAAACATTGTTATTTGGTTTAAGATACACTAAAAATTTTGTGCTCTTTCTCCATCCTATGAACAAAACAGGAAGTGGACCCCGGCCCGACATGTTACATCTGGGTGCTTTAATCCGCTATGCGCCCACATAGGGCCGAAGCCAGGCCTCTGCAGTATTCCAGAGGTGCCACCCGGAAGCCTGGGTCAAGCTTGGAGGAGAGCGGCACTCAGGGCTGCCCCATCAGCCTTTGTTTGAAGACACTGGCCCAGGATGGCCGTGCTACGCCATTTCCAGCCTCTTCTGGCTAGGATCCACCAGATGAGTGTCTTAGCTTCTGTGTGAGTTTGTGGAATGTCTCCATGGGAAAGAGACAACTGGATTGATTTCTAGAAGGAACTCATGGTGTGTTATGACAGGCTCTGAGAATGCTATACCCATTCTTCGTGTAGCCAGAATCACCTCCACGACGTGCTCAGAGGAGCCGAAGCTGCCTGGAGCGGTGTGCACATCCTCGTTGGAAACCTCTATGCCAGACTTGTATTACACAATGATGAGCTTTGAGAGGGCACACAACTTAATGAACATCTGAGACATAAATAAATGAACGTGACTGCAGAGACCAGTCGGCAGATGGCTCCATGGGACTTTCACCTTGCAATAAATGGATTTCTCTAAACATGGAGTCCGTGGAGGGGACAGCTTCCAGGGAAGCTCTGAGGGCGTTCTTCATCCACTCCCTCCTCTGCCTTCCTCACTCCTGTTGGAGGTCCTGCCCAAGGCCAGACAGTGAAGAATCTTGGCATCCGCTGCCTCCCAATCCAGCTCTCATTTATAAACATCTTACTGTCATGACCAGTTTAGGACTGGGTGAGAGAAAAATTCTTCCACTAGGGAAATCTCTTATTGGAATAAGCATGTTTATCTGTGGCAGGCAGATCACTGCTCTCCCAAAGATGCCTGTATCCCAGTGCCATGAGGGTGGGATACACCAGACTTCATGGGAAGAAAATCAAGGAGTGTGTGAAATTAATGTTCCTACTCAGTAGGCTTTAAAATAGGAAATTATTCCGATTATCTACATGGGTCTAATATGCTTTAACTGTGGAAAAGCAAGAGGACTTCAGAAAGACACAACTGATCATGGCTGCTGTAGAGGAAAAAAAGGTGTCCACCACCTGGAAGAGGACGCAGCAGGGGAACAGACTCCCTGAGAGCCTCAGGGAGGAGCCAGCCCTGAACCTCGCCCTGGTCCACGGGAAGCCGGTCTCCGACTCACCGGCTTCAGAGTATAAGGAAATGAGTGTGTTTAGTAACGGTTTCTGACAGAGGGGAAACGAACCAGTCAGCCATCGGACTTTCTGTGTGTGTGTGTGTGTGGAGACCAGGGATATCCCGAGTGTCACTCCTCAGGAACCATCCACTTGCATCATTATTATTATTGTTATTATTAACCACTGACAAGCTCTCTCACAAGCCTCTCTTGCTATTTGGCTGGCCTGTCTGGACAGGGAGCACCAGGTATCCTCCTGTCTCCGCCTCTACCACTGCCTCACACCACCATGCCTGTCTTTTATTTGTTTATTTTTGGCTTGGATTCTGGGGACTGAGTTCAGGTCTTCGTGCTTGTGAGGCCAGGGCTAACCTGCTGAGCTATCTCCCACCCCATCTATCAGGGAGGTGTCCGTGGCACATGAGTGCCTAGCTTGAGTCTGCTTAGGAGATGCAAATGTTACATGGTCTCCACATGTGGTCTACAGCACTCCATGAATGTCTCGGGATGGGACAGAGGGTAGAGAACATTGTTCTTACTGTCTTGTCGGGGGAGTGTAAGCATCTGGGCTCACACATGGCTCCATGGAGGTGGGAAAAGTGGTGGTAATTTCCTTCCAATAGAAAAAGCATTGAGAACAGAGCGCCATGAAATACAACTTAGTGAAGAGCCCGGTGAAGGCTCAGAGGGAGAAGCTCACTGTTGTTTCTTTGACTGTTCATCTCTGGTTCTACCTCTTTATCTTAGTCCATCACAGAAGGGCTATGGAAAGTCTGATCAGCAAGCCAGCTACTGATTTGTCCACTGCATTTCCAAAATGGAAGTGCATTGACACTCAGCAGTTCTTTTTAAAGTTGGCTTTAAACAATGCAGTCCAGGTCCTCGCTGTGCTGCAAAACATGGTGAATTTGCACAAGTGATGAAGGGAGGCATCTTTCAGCTTTCTAGCTCATTAATTACTGTGGACATACTGTTCCCAGTAAAGCTGTGAGTGTGGCTTGTTGTGTCCACTTTTCTTCTGAATTCTGTTTAGTTATTCAGAGTTGGCAAAACTGTCCACTATCAGGGATGGCAACTGGCGATGCCCAAATTCTGGCTGGGCTCCTTGGAGCCCCTTTTCAAGGCCATCCTAACCTTGGGTACAAGATTTGAATGCTGATGTGGTTCCCTGGAGCTTAGGCCATGGAAGCTTGCTTTCTCTGCTGCTACAGGGCTGGAACCTGCTGCCAGGCTGGTGGGTGCCGGCGCCCTCCCGCTGTTCTAGCTTCAGAATGTTCCACATCTTCTGTACACCTACTCAAAACCTTCACTGAAGTTGGGGATGATGGCTCACACCTGTAATCCCTATGCTCAGGAGTTGAGGCAGGAGGGCTGTCACACGTTTGAGGCTAGCCTGGGATATATAGTAAGTTCTAGAAAAGGTGAGCTAGAGTAAGACTTTTCTTAAGTAGGTCTGGAGAACTGGCTCAGCGGTTAAGAGTTCTTGCTGCTTTTCCAGAGGACCTGGATTCAGTTCCCAGAGCCCACATCAGGCAGCTCAATGACAGTTCCAGGGGATCCATGCTGTCTTCAGGCACCACATGCATGGGAACACACACATTCATAAAGGCGCTCACATATATACACAATCATTTAAAAATACTTAACTACTAATTATTTTAAATAATTGAAAAGGTCCAAAGAGTGGGAAGCAATGATTTACACTCTCAGGTAAAAGTAAACATCCTGAACTAAAAATATTTCTGATGTGGTGGAAGAAAATGAATCAGAAAAATTGCCCATATTTCACCAAGGAGGTATTCAAGGCACATGGCTAGAAGACAGTGCCACTGGATGAAAATGGCTAGAAGCCACTCTCTACACACAACCCACCATCTTCACACTTCAGAGCTCCGATCCTGCCTGATACCTCATTATCAAACACTCCTGTGGTATGCAGCAGGCTTGGCAGGAACCGCCTCTGATCTCTGCACAACTGCATAGAAGGCTGGAGGTTTAGAGACATCACACAGGAGGGAAGGAGGACCCTCAGGAAGCAGAGCCAGGTACGTGGAAACCAAGTAGAAGAGTCTGAGGGGAAGGAGCGGAGGGCAGGTGTGTGGAAGATAGGGTGGCTGTGGCTTTGGCATGACAAGGAAGGATCTAGAACCCTGTTTCTCCTCAGTATCTAAGACTCAGCTACAAACCTTCACACTGTTTCCACTCATCCATTTCTTTATAAAGACAAAGAATTCCAGCAATCAGCATGTTTCCCGGGTGCGAGTCAGTGCCGTTAATGGGTTCTAATCTAGCAAATGAGCCAGGCTCTAAGGCAAAATACCAAACTTAATTTTTTAAAAGGAAAGAAAGGAAATATTGTGCTCTGTGGGACTTAAGTGCTTATTAGTGGTAGAATTAAAAATCTATTGCATAAGGAATGCAGAATTCATTTTACTTAACACCCATTGATTGAAGATACTTAACTGAAAATGAATGTTTAGTTATTTGGTTATAACTAACATTGCCTCTTGTACCTACCACAGATCATGCTAGGAAGATACAAGATAAAAATTAGCATACCCCAACATCAGTTACTCAAGGACACATACTATCAAATACACACACACAGAGCCAAAAGAATCCCAGTGCGAAATCTGCTTTATGGTTGAAATAAGTTTACCTAGTGAAATAGTGACCCTGAAATATTTTTATCCAAGTAGATGCTTGTCCTAGTTTCTTTTCCGTACCTGTTGTGGGAGACCCTCACAAAAGCAAGTGAGAAAGCGTTTATTTTACCTCGCAGTTCAAGGTACAGTCCATCATAAGGAGGCAATCAAGGGAAGAGGAGCTGGGAGCAGCTGGCCACGTCCACGCACAGTCAGGAAGCAGAGGGCTGAATGCTTGGGATCAGCTCAATCTTTCCTGTTTGTGCGAGTTCAGGATCTGAGCCCAGGGAATGGTTCCGCCCATGGTGGATGGGTCTCTACCCTATAATTAATCTAATCAAGACAAGCCCCACAGGCATGCCCAGAGGTCTCCCTGCCAGGGGCAGGGCCTGTGAAGGTGGCTCCACCCACAGAATATGAATCCTTACATCATACGTCAGGTGGGCAACAGGAACCTATTCTCCAGTGGGCTCTGGACACGTGTACAGCACGCAGTGCCACACACAGTCAATGCTGTTACCCTCAGCTCTGCATCTGAAGCCTCTATTCTCTGAGCAGCTGTCTGGGTAGTTTGGCATGTGCCCTCCTCCACTCGTGAGTGAGGTACAGGCCAGAATGCACACCGCCAGGAAGCCATGCAGGCAGAGAGACTGGAGTTGGCTTTACCACCATGTGCTAGAAGCCTCGGATACGTGTGTGTGTGTGTGTGTGAACCAAGGCGGGTTAGTGTTAAGGAGCACTCACTCAGCGGATTTCGAATGTGTATGAGACTCCGTACTGTGAAAATCCCCAGTCGTTCGCTGGCAGCATCTCTAACTTATGTGGTATAGTCAAGCTCAGCCATGCCAGGACTGAGGACAAATGCCTGCACCCCTGGGCTAAGGGCTGGAGTGCCTTCTGGAGAGGCTCCGGGGCCTCTAGGGTGTCTGCCATCTTCCCTTGCCCGGAACACATTCCTAGCCCATCACTGAGCCTGTCTAGTCCGTCCCAGAGTTTCAAGGGACTCGGCAGCTCCTGTAATACCTCTCCCACGTGTGCACCTCATTCAGCTTTCCTACCATGCGGCTTTCCACAGGTCAGAGGGCTCGTGTGTGTGTGTGTGTGTGTGTGTGTGTAGAGAGAGAGAGAGCGAGCGCCAGAGGTCAACCTCGGGCCTCCGGTCTCACTCCTCAGGAGCCATGCGCTGTGCTCTCTCAGACAGAATCTCTCACCGATTGGGCTAGGCTAGCTCAGCAGAGAGCCCCAGGATCTGCCCTGTCTCCACCTCCCCAGCACTGGAACAATGTAAGTCAGCCACCATGTCAGGCTTTTTGTGAGGTCTGGGGATCAAACTGAGGTCCTTTTCTTGTGTGGCGAGTACTTCGCCCATTGAGCCATCCTCCCAGCCCCCAAAGGCTACCTAATCAGCAGTTCTGGGCTGCAGTGGGACCCTGGATGTCGGTGCGGACTGTCGCTACTTCCGCCCCTCTCTGTGGGTCTTTGCCCTCTCCTTAGAGAAGACTCGGGCAAACTCTGAGAACTGCTTCCAAAACGGGCAGCCAGCATGGCCTTTGAGTTACTGTGCTCGAATTTTCCACAATACTGAGTGTGTAATCCACATTTTAACTGGAGTCATAAGGGTAAAGATGCGAAAAGATAATCAAAATCAGGAGAAATTCATGGTTCTTTTTAGCGGCAATAAAATGCCATATCATGAAAAATTAAACATTTTACAAAATACATAGCTCCTTTTTCTAAAATAATTATCTGCAAATGCATACACCTCTCCACAGATCATTTTGCTTGCACGGTAATTCCTGGCTCACCTATTTGAGACAGGTTTTGTCTTTTTTATTCTAAACCAAACCCACTGGTGGAATATCTGAACTGGACAAAATGGCGCTTTGATGACTCTCAAGAGTACAATGTGGTCAGCCATGGTGTTTCTCCTACTGGAGCAGGGGGCACCGGGCACCTGACTGTCCCTAGCAGAGTTTGTCTCCAGGCAGGAGCCCTGAGTTCAGGGAGCTTTTTGTAATAGAGAAATTCTCAGGAGCGTAGAGAAAGAAAGAGATCAGGCTCAGTCAAAAGAAGAGAACCCAACCTGGAGCATCTCCTCTAACCAGAGGCCAGAGCAGAAAGTGGATGTGGCTAGAGATAGCTCACGTGCGGGACGCCCTCCTCCCAAGCCCAGGCCCCTCTTGCATCTGTCTTTCTGTATGACCATTGCTCCTCTCAGGTGACTGGTGTGCAAAGAAAGACTCACTTTCCATGTCAACATGAGCTGCTCTTTTCCCAGCATGTGACCTCAATATATATAAATTGCTCAGCACAACAAACACTGTGTTTGTTGACCACAACAGAAGTGTAAATAAACTCCCACCTGACATCTGAGTGCAGGCCAGTCCAAGCTCCAGTGTGTGCCCAGCCTCCTTCATATTTCCAATAATTTAGGAAGTTAGCTGGGAGGATTTTACCATCCTCATTTTATAAAAATGATTAAGCCTGAAAAATTACAGGAATTAATCAAAGTAACTTCAAAGATGAGAGGAAGTTAATTTGTGGGTGTCACCCATGTGTCCGGGGTTGTGTCTTAACGTGAAAGTTATGAATGAACTAAATCCACAACACAACGTCACAGCGTTCACTGTTACCTGAAAAGTAAGAGTTCTTTGGAGTGAGGATCTTCACAAAGTCAGAATGAACACTAGCGACAAGTTCGACATCTCCATTTCACCCAGTCCAGAACCCCCTGACCATGGGGGCCTGCAGTCAAGACGTGGCTTCCCACATCAGTTAATGAAACGGAGTCTCAATTCTGGCAACGCTGACTGTTAGCATCACCTTCCACAAGAGACGCACTCACAAAAGCAGAGCTTCAGAAGCACCAGCCCAAGATTCATTCTTCTGCTTCTTTGTAAGTTCACTCATATACTACGGTGTGTGTGTATGTGTGTGTCCCCACATTCGATCAGTGTTTCAATATTCTATTCATTACTAATCATTAAAGCCACTACCATTCAACAAGCCCCATTCAACAGCTCTAATAAAGGCAGGCATGGTTTATATCAAGCCTTCTTGAGGATTACTTCGAAATAGTTTACTCTAGAAAACAGTATCTTCTTTATGAAGAGAGTACTTTCCAAATTTGTTTCCCTAAGCAATTGTGTGTCCCTTATAAAAATGACTGCAGCCTGCCTGAGTGCCACTGTCAGAAAGACAAATGAGTGAGGGCTGCAGAATGCCACCTCCTCCTGTAGAATTCTGCCCGGAGACTCCAGGATGAGATGCTCTGGAAAGGGTGACAGGGACACGCCTTCTACACAGGAAACTCTGCTTGTGGGTGTTTCATGGTGTGAAATGAAATCTACATAACTTACAGTCAAGAAGGGAGGGAGGGAGAGAGAGAGGGAGGGGGGTTGGAGAGGGAGAATATCAATATAATCAGGACAGATAATCACATTTCTGCCTCAAATCACTTGGGTGCCTCAGTAGAAGGGCATTCAGATTGGTCATGGAAGCCTTGAAATATAAAGGAATTAGGGTGCTATCCCAACACCCACCTTACACAGGAATCTCAGCACATTGAGGTAAATCGTGCAGTGTGACATTGGAGCATGCACTATGGGTACATAGATTCAGCTGTGGGTTGAGTCCAGGTCCTGTGTTCTTGGTTATGGAAACTATCAGGCTGACTATCGGTACTGGAGAGACTAACAAGTCACATACACACAATTCCTGCCACACCACAGAGAGACATGCTGTCCTCACTGACTGCCATTGTTTCCCTGACACATTACACACACGTTACACACATTAAGATGCCAATGCTTATCATATGGAGATTTATTTTTAAATTATGTGTATATGTATGTGTCAGTGTGGGGGTCTCATTGGTGGTTTGAATAAAGCATTCCCCATAGGCTCAAGTATTTAGCACTTGGTCATTTGGAGGTGTCTGAGGAAGGTCATAGAATCTCTAGGAGGTCCAGCCTTGCTGGAGGAATCCTGTCTCTGGGGCTTTGAGAGTTCATAGCCACCTTCCATTTCCAGTTTAACTCTCTCTCTCTGCTGCCTGTCCCTGTTCCAGGAGGTGAGCTCTCAGCTTTCTGCTGAGGCTGTCTGCTGCCAGGCCTCCCCATCATGATGGACTCTCATCCCCCTGGAAACATAAGCCAAATAAAGGCTCCTTCTCTAGGTGACCCTGGTCATGGTGCTTTATCCCAGCCACAGAAAAGTAACTAATACAGCAAGTGTGTGCTTGTATGAGTGCAGGTACCCAAAGAGGCCAGCAGAGGGTGTCAGACCCTTACAGCTGCAGTTACAGGTGTTTGTCAGGGAACTGTCACAGGCTGGGAACTAAACTTGGGTTCTCTGCAATAGCCGTACCTGATCTTAATGGCTGAGCTACCTCTCCAATCCCCCACTTACCTGACGTTTTATAGTGTCAAAATTGTTTGCTAAAAATCTAGGTATACACAAGGAAAGGTTACATAGAGACAGCACATTCTGTCTTTATTCTATTTAAAATACTGTCTGTGAAGCTCTCAAGATGTAAAGCTATGTAAAGACCCAGTGGAAGAAGGGGAGCTCTTCATTAAAGAAGAGCAGAGTTGCTCCTAACTGCACTGAGGACAAAGCAGAGGCAAGAGCCTGCACCCTTCCTTTCTGCCTCTCCATGGCATTTAAAGGTAAACCAGTGATTAGAATCCATCAGAATCCTGCAACCTCAACATGTCTATCAGCGGAGAATGGGTCTTGGTACTAGCCACCTGCAGTGTGCAGGCATTCACATTATTACAGGCCATTTGCTTGTATGTAGTGACTCCTGCTGCAATCACATCACAGACAGTACAGGGATAATTCACTAAAACAGATGCAGCGTCACAGAGAGGACATTGGTTTGGAGGGCTCATTCTCTAAACATTATTTCTAAAAGCATTCTAAAAGACTGATTTTTGTTTTTATTTCTGCATGTATGGATGTGTCTGTGTATAGGGACCTGAACCCATGTGCAGGTGACCACAGAGCCTAGAAGAAGGCATTGGATTCCCTGGAGATGGAGTTACAGGTGGTTGTGAGCCACCTGATGTGGGTGCTGGGAACTGAACCTGGGACTTCTGGGAGAAGTGCCACATCATCTCTCCAGCCTCCTTTCCTAACAATTTCTAAAAACAAGGTTTCCCTGTAGAACTCACTATGCAGACCAGGCTGGCTTCAGTCTCAGAGCCCTGCCTGCCTCTGCCTTCCCAGTGAGGGCTAAGATTAAAGCAAACCTGGGCTCCATTTCTAACAATATAAAGATTCTAAGATTCTCTCTACTTTTCTAGTAGAGTTTATGAAGGTGAACACCAGAGCAGTCTCAAATTCTCCTTAGGCCTGCCTTTTCCATCCCCGTTTTCATAAAAAGACTGAGCTTTAAGTAACAGCATGAAAATGCTCATAATTCTATGTTATTGTTCAGTGGGTACTCAAGGCTGAACAAGGGAAAAACATCATCAGAAGTGAGAGGCTGAGGCAGGAGGATGGCAAGCTGGAGGTCAGCCTGGGCTCCATAGCGAATCCTGTTTGACAAGGCCAAGGGCTGGGGTTGTGGCTCAGTGACAGAGCACTTGGCTGACAGACACAGTGTCCCGTGCTTTGATCCCGGCCCTCAGTGGAGGGGTGGGGAGAATCAGAAGAGGATTTATTTTGGTTATAAAAAAATCCTCATGCTTCTGAAGTGAGGCCCATGTCATTCTTATTTCATGTATATTTAGTCATTTACTGTGAAGCTCTGCCTAGGCAAAAAAGACTATTTTTGTGAGTGACCTAACTGCCATAATGAAGACAAATAAGGAGGTGAACTGGGATCTTTAATCTCTACTGTAATCTCTCAAGAATTATACTTTGATCCTCTTTTAAATATGAGCTAGAGATGTCTTTCTTCCGACTCAGGAAGGCACCCGCTGATCGTTACTCTCTCTGAAGTCGCAAGTTCCATGCAGCATTCTGCCCTCCCTTCTTCCCTCCCTCTCTTCCTCCCTCTCTCTATTTGTTAGAAACAGGGTCCCTTTCACTCAGTGTAGCTCAGGGGTGGGACTGGTGGAGTTTGGATCTCAGTTCTGTTCCTCACTGGCTTGATGCCTTGAGCATGGGACTCAACATCTCTGAGCCTCATCTTCATCTCTAGGAGAGATAGCAGAGTGCCTGCCCAGGAGCTGTCCTAGGCATTAAGGACATGGTGAATCCACGCAGTGGTGTAGTGGGCATTGTAACTACTTATTTATATTATGTTAGTGCCTGGAAAGTTAAATCATGTCGATCAAAAGAGCAATTCATAAGTATATTCATACCCAAAGTTATAGAAACTTTTAAAAATCAAGCAGTGTTGGGGCTGGAAAAATAGCTCAGCCCTTAAGAGCACTGGCTGTTCTTACAGAGGACGTGGGTTTGACTCCCCACATGGTGGGTAACAGCAGTCGGTAACCCTAATTCCAGGGATCCTGCATCCTTCTTCTCATCTCCTCAGGCACTGCACGACACAGGTGCACTTCCGTACATGCAGGCAGTACACTAAAAAATCAGCAATGTTAATCTCGACTGATGTGGAGAAAGCATCGGACATAATTCAGCACATTTTCAGGATAAAGGCACTTAGCAAAATAGGAGAAGGAAGCCACTTCAAAGAAAAAGAGTCACACATGAAAACCCACAATGAATGTCACACCGAGCCATGCAAGATGGAGATTTCCCTGAAGATCAAGAAGGCAGAGGGCTGTCTGCCTTGAGTACTCCTATAGCCAAGATAGCATTGATATTAAAGTTCTAGATTCAGAAATTAGATAAAAGCACATGTTTTCTTTTAAAAGACATCAACTTCAGCATGAAATAAAAATTACCTTCATTTACACACATGTCCAAAAATGTAGAAAGCTCTAAAGATTCCGCTGAAAACACCTATTACAACAGGAAAATGATTTCAACAGTAGCAAGACAAAGAGTCAGAACACACAAATCAAGGGCTCACAATGAACCACTGGAATAGGAAATTACAGAAGCAATCTTATTCCTGGGAGCACTGAAGAGAGTGAAATGCCGGGGAATTAACAAAGGTCAGGAAAGGTTACACAATGAAATCTACAAAACACAGTGTAACTTAATGAAACAGGCACGAATACATGGCCACATGGAGCTCCGACTCAAGACATCAATGACCCCTACGAAGGCCTGAATTCACGTTTCTCTCCAAAATGCATATGTTGAAACCCAAGTCACAAGATGATGGCATTAAGTGTTGAGGCCTTTGCAAAGTAATTAGGTAGCGAATAAGACCCTTGTTCTTATAAGAGAGGCTCATGGGAGCTCGTTCATTCCTTTCATCACATGAAGCCATGTGAGGACACTGCGAAAGTCACTCTGTAACAACAGACCTGCACCAAATTCCACATTTGACTATGCCTTGACCTGGACCTTTGGGGCCTTCAGGAGTATATGAAATCTGATTCTGTGGTTCAAAACTCCCCTACACCCACTTCTAGTATTCTGAATGAGTAGAAAATACTCAGTGACCAAGGAGTTCAACATCTCAAGGATGGCATCTTTTGCTTGATTTCTTTCGCTGTGATAAACAGTCACAGTGACGGAAAGCAACCTGGGGAGGAGGAGGAGGATCTGCTTACAGCTACCATCCACCACGGCTGGAGGTCAGGCGGGAACTGAAGTAGAGACCACGGAAGATGGAGAGTTAAAGCATGTCCATTTGCAAAACAATTTGTAAGTCTATTCACATCCAAGGTTATAGAAATGTATGGGCTTGCTCAGCCACCTTTCTTAGAACAGCACAGGCCCTACTGCCCAGGGATGGCACCACCCACAGTGGGCTGGGCCCTACTACATCCATCCATATTTAGGAACCTCCCCCGAGACATGGACACAGACCACATGAATGCAGGGAATTCCTCAAGAGAGGCGCCCTCTGCCCAGGTGATTCTAGTTTGTGTCAGGCTGACAAGTCTGACCAGCACAGATGTCATGTATTGACATGGAAAGTCCCATCCTTAAATTCATGTGCCTCGAGGATCACTGAGTAAGCAAATAAGTTTTAAAGAGAATAATGGACCTGATAACTCGCACCCTGATTTTAAGTTTTGCTGTCGAGCCAAGTTCGAAAGCATTGGAATTGGCACAAAGTGTGGAGAGTGGGCAGTGGAACAGGACGGGGTGGAATCGGGCCTCTCACGTGGTCAGAGGAGCCACCGCCTCTCCATGGGGAAGGACTGCCTTCCAGATGACAGTTCTGGGAAAAATGGATTTCCCTATATAGCAAAAACGAAGCTGGAACTTTGCTTTATACACTACATAAAAATGCACCCAAAATACAACAAAGACCTGAATATAAGACAGAGCTATAAATGTGAGACGGGGACAGGATGCAAAGTTCACACCGTTTGATAAGCACGCCTTAGATAAGACAGGCACAAAAAAACAAGGAAAAATCCAAACCACGCTTTATGATAATTAAAAGAATTGGCATTAAAGGCATATCAATAGAGTAAAAAGGCAACCCACAGAATTAGAAAACACTTGAAACTCATATATATGAAAATGAATTGATAACCATAATACAGAGAGAATTTCTAAAACTCAACAACAAAAACCCAACTAGAAGAATGGTCAATAGACTTTAAGAGTCCTTTCTCTACAGAAGATTTCTCCACAAATACTCAACAAGCAGATGAGCCTAGGCTCAGCCCCATTGACCAGGAAGGAAACGCAAAGCAGACCCAGGAGGTCTCACCTCATCAGAGGACAGCTATCAATAACGGAAGATGACAAGTGCAGATGGGTGGATGGCCGGGAATGTCTGTGCCCTCTCATCAAGAAAGAAAACTGGGACTCACACTCCTCATTTTAAAACTTATTATAAAGTGACATGATCAAAATCACTGGCCTAAAATCAGACATTGTGGGAAATACTTCAGTGGCCTCTCAACAAAGCTAAAAGTTGAATTAATGTATGACTCAGGAATGCGACTTCTAGATCTGTGCCTGGCAGAACAAAGCAGAGTCCTGAAGAGCCACTGACACACACAGAACCACAGCAGCGTTCTCGACAATAAGCTAACGTGACCACAAACTAAGTGTCTAAGGGCTGACTGAAAAAGACAATGTGATTCCAAATAGAACTGTTCAGATTTAAGGGAGGAAATTCAGACTCTTACCACAACAAGGATATACCCTGAAGACACCATACGGAGACAAATGAGCTTGTCCAAAAGATAAATGCTGTAACGTTCTGCAAGTTATTTAGAGAAGTCAAAATCACAGAACACAGGATGGAGGGTCTCAGGGAGGAGTGCCTGGGGTGACTGCTTAGTGCTTAGTGGGTGCAGAGTTTTGGTTTATGCCATAGGAAGTGTTACGCAAAGGGATGATTATGACCCATACGCAACACTGTGAGTGCATTCATGTCACTGAATGACGCAATTTGTATAGGCTATCATAGTAAATTTTATACGATATGTATTTTACCACGATAAAAGTTTGGAAACATATCCTCCCACATACATAATTAAAATAAATTTAAATTTAAAAAAGCTATAAGAAAAGTGATCTAAGTTATTCCCCCAAAGCTCTTAGGTATAAAGAAAGGGAAATAAAACATGACGATTTCCTATGTGGGTGACAATTACCACCTGTGTCTGTCCCCCCAGCCCCCCATGTCAAGTCCCAGAAAACAGGTCTGAAGATGATGGTAACTACCTGTTCTGGTAAGCCCTTCCTGGGCAAGCTGTCCCTCTGTGTTGGTGGGTCGGTTTCAGTCACAGCTGGCCCCAGACCAGCCTCAGTTTGCACTGGAATCTCCCTCTGGTGCTTCATAAAGGTACAAGTCATTTCTACTTTTGTGAAATCACACACAGAATGATCAGATCTGCTCTTTGAGACAGTTAAAGCTTTTTCATTAAATCTCACCAGGTCTGATGAAATTCCTCAATTATTTAGACTTCTGGCTACTCAAGTGTCTTCCTTTTGTAAACTGGTCTAATCTCTGACACTTGGAAACTGTAGAGAAAGGCTGATACAGGAGGGAAGAACTTGAAGATTTAAAATGCAAATTAAAATCATTAAGCCACTCTCATCCCTGGGCTTAAATCCAGATCTCTTTTCTCCCACTCCACAGTAGAGGACAAGACTTTCATCTCGTCCATTCTCCCCTAATGAGCACTTGACCCCCAGCTGGAGTTTCCTGAGGGCTCAGCCTCAGGCCAGAAAGCTTACAAACTTGTACCTTCTGAGGGGACCCACAGCCTTGGAACCTTGCAAATTAGCTGTGATTCCTTCTTCCCTGGATTCTCTAATTCTACACAGTTATAACCTTGGGCCTCCTGAGGCTTCTTTAATCCAAATACAGTGAGACATCAATTAACCAGAATGCTCTGGGAATGATTGTTGTGGTTAATTTAATTTTCTAATTAACTGAGGACTCACCAGAAACACTGCTTAGTTGCAACTTTCTGTTGAAATTCTTCCTGTAGATAATGAGTCTAAGCTCTATCTTAGGAAAGTCGAGAAGGCAATCCATCACAGGTGACAGACCATCACCCAGACTCTTAGCCCGAGACTGAGGACTGTGTGACTCAGGGAATCTTGGGCAGCTAGATGGATGCTGGAAAGGTCGGGGAGGACACAGAAGCTTGGAGTCACTCAAAGGCTGGTTTCATGAAGCTGAAAGAGGTATCAGCTTCCATGTCTGCTGAGTTGAGTTCAGGTTACGGCGCTCACAGACACCTTCAATCTGCATTTCTTAGCTGAACGCCTACCGAGAAGTGTACATTTCCAGGTGGGAACTCAGGAGCGCTCAGCCTGTCTTTCTTCCTTCTCTTCTGCTTGCAGGTGGCATCAGTGGCATTAGAAGACAGAGCCAGCAGGTGTGCCTTTGGGGCTCTGGTCCCTGAGACCCCAGTGGTACCCTTCTGCATTGGGGGCCCTCTACACATCAGGTTTCTTTCAGGGAAGCCCTGAACAGAATCACCCTCCAGTCCAGTGGCATCCGACCTATGATTTCTGCTTCTAAGATCCGACATGTTGGCCTGTGCATATGCCCTGGCCATGGTATGCTACGCAGCAGAGCCTGGGGTTGTCTGCAGTGAGCAGCAGCGGTGGTCTAAAAGAAGAGGGAGGAACAGAAGGGGAGGGGTCCTCCACAATGGACAGGCTCACGGAGGGAGTGCTGCCTGGGCTCTGAGTGAAGAAGACATGATAGAGTGAATTTGAGTCTTGGAAGATACACCTGTCGTGACAGGGATGCGTGTGCAGATAATGAGAAGGGGCTCAGAAGGGTCTAGAACATGCACTTGGCACCCATGTTTCTAGAGGTGGAAGCCGTGCGGACTGGGGAGGCTGGGGGCAGGGAAGGAACAGGTAGCATCAGTGGAGATTGCTGACCAGCTGCCAACCAGCAATAGGCTGCATGCCAACCCCGTGCAAACAGCCTCCAGACTGTGACACAAGCTTCTGAGGATTGAGTGAATGTGGCCTGTGCACAGCATGCTGAGTGCAGGCAAAGCGAGTAACGGTCTGGGATTACAGGATGATGCCACAACGGGCAGCACCAACGGTTTCAGGGACATTCTCTCCTTCCTTCCCATGGAGCAGCCAATCTCCTCTCCAGACAAAGAGATTGAGGGGCATATAGTACTGTCAATATTGTTCTTTTAAAAAGGCTATTTTATGGGGCTGAGGAGATGGCTCAGCAGTTAAGAGCACTGGTTGTTCTTGCAGAAGACCTGGATTTGGTTCCTAGCACTCACATGGTGGCTAACAACCATCCTTAACTCCAGTTCCAGGGGATCCAATGCCCTCTTCTGTCCTCCACAGGCACTGCATGACATGAGGCACTTACATACGTACAGGCAGTACTCTCATACACATAAAATAAAAATAAGCTATTTTGCTTTCATATATGTACATACCACACTTTATTGAAAAGTGAAAGATCATGGTGGACAGTCTCCACATAGACGTTGGACAAGGTAAGCTCCATCTACCAGGCTTCCCAGCCTACACCTCTGCCTGCGGGGCTGTGGCCGGCCCTGATCTGCCCAGTATTTGCTGTGGACCCTGGGAGTGGTCTCACTCTGGACTCCATTTCCTCTTAAATAGCTTCAGAGTTTGCGACTTGCCGAGACAGCTGTTCAAACCTCAGGCAGGTCTTGCTCCATGAAGCTCTCCAGTGCCCTCCTCCCTCTCACAGAACAAATTACAAAACCTTCCCTGGCTGCAGGCTATGAACACACATTCTGCTCCCAGGTAAACCACAGCTGACCTCCCTGTGTACAGGAGGCTTTCCCTCATCCTGAGGCCCTGCCGTTGTCTTCACGTTCCTCCCAGCACATTTTAGGAGGGTGCACTGCAATCTTCCTAATCCAGATCTAGGCATCTAATAAGGTAACTAATGTACAGAAGACAGTCAATAAATTATTTGTTAAATTAGTGGATTCATGAATTAAGAGGGAAACAAACAACCTCTCTCCTTTGTAGCATCTTTTAAAGAAGAGTTCCACGAAGGACATAGACTTGCCTGTATGCCTCCGGGTAAAAGTTAGAAAAATTAGACTATCTCAGAGTCATACACTGTGAACTCCCATATTTACAATAAAAACTATTCTTACAAGACCATTTATGATGTCATTGCCTAGAAACAAGGTCAAATTGCATTAATCTGGCTTTTGAAATAATTGCCCTTCCAACTTCAAAGCTCAGATACTTAATCCTTTTAGAAAGGATTGATTTGCCACAAGGGAAAGTTACCATGTGGGTTTTGATGAAATGGATTTTTATCTAAGAATAAACTTGCCAATTGTATTTTGAGGGGATGTCAGAATGCAAGGAAGACTAGTCTACTCTTGTATATCTGTGAGATAATAGCTAGCCTATAAATCTGAAAATAAAATGCCCTGCTTTAGATTTTGAAATATTTCAAATCAAGTTTGACACTAGTTTCAAGCCACAAAATGTCAATTTCCTAAAGCAAAGAGATAGTGTGATAATCAAGGTTATTTCATCTCGATTTCTGAAAATTGATCTCCACAGTGAAAGAACTGAAAATAAAGCTTTTGGAGGCTGAGGAGACAGCTCAGTAGGTAAAGCATTTTTGGCTTTCCAGAACTCAAGTGAAGCTGGATGTGGTAACACACATATGTAATCCCAGTGCTCCTATGGTGAGACGGGAGGGAGAAGGAAACTCCAGGAGCCTACGGGTCTGATATGTGCAGCAGAAAACAAGTGACCTCTACATGTGCTCTGTAGCATGCATGTAACTGTGTGTGTGTGCGCACACACACACACACACACACACACACGATAAAAATACTTCTCAGAATCAAGCACATATTGAGCATTCATTCTGAACTGAAACACATTTAAATTTCAAGGCAGGAGGAACTTCAGAAGGTGACTCCAGCTGTGACCCTCCCTTGTCCTGCAGCTAAGCAGTCCCCAGGGGCAAGGCAGGCAGCCTGCTGGGCTTTTCACACCACCCTTTCCAGAGTTGCTGATGTCAGCAAGAATGCACTTCTAAATAATTGAGTGGCGTTTCCACACAAATTGGATACTTAAGGTGAGAGGTCCGTGAACTCTGTGGAGGCTAAACACCCACTCCAGGGATGGTAATCCATCACTATGAACGACAGTTTTCCAAACCAGCTTAAACTATATAGCAGGTTTACTGCTTGGAAGGAAGTCAAGTGCTCAGGGGACTGAAATGGGCTTCTGGAATGTCATTTGCAGAAGAGACTATATTTGAGCAGGAAATAAATCACCAAGAAATAAGACATAACCCTCTGAAAAATGGAATTCTCTATTAGATTATCTCAGGCCTCCAATTTTAACTTCACTTAAATGGCAATGGATAGATGCTGTCTTCACCTGGCATCGACCGCCCACTGCAGACGCCAGCACAGCCTCTGCTTCCTCTCAGAGCCTAGCTCACTCTATCCATGTCCGTTGTCAACCCTCATTTCAAGCACACGGAAGAAACAGGCTGGAGCCATGCTGGGTGCGGTAGGCTAGGCCAGCTGTCTGCTCAGAGAGAACCTGGTGGTCTGAAGCACTCTTCTCTACCCCCAGGTCTGCCCTCTCAAAGGCACAATGGGGACAAGGCTGGTTGTGGACTCCTTGTAATGCCCACTCTGGCATCTTTTGGTTTTTTTATTATTTTGCACACCAAATATTTGGATTTGATGATAGTCTTTCAACAAAACTATGGCCTTTAGAATGCAACGGGGAAATGTCTGAGAATAACTGACCTGGCAATGTGCTTATTCAGCAATTTCACTGGGTATTTACTTCATGGTACACAGGCTTCTAGGTGCAGGCCCTGAATGCCACCTTGAGGAAGATGAGTGTGTGGGAGCTCCTGCTCTTGAGGAGTTGACTCAGAGGGTCATGTGGCCCTAAGTCACTGGGTGATGAGGACAGTACTGGGAGTGCGTAGGCAGCAGAAAGGCAGGGTGCATGGTGCTCAGGTGGAACCTGCGTTGATGGCACCTCCCCTAGATGCTATCACTCCCTTGCCTAGCTCTCCTTCGCAGTCTTGGATGGCCATCCCCTCCTGCAAGAAGTGGTCCTCGCCCCCACACTCGGTAGACAATTGAGACACTGTTCAGGAGAGTCCTGAGCATCGCTCCTACCCTGCAGCAACTGGGATGTGAGGCGGAGTCTAGCAATGGGCTCGTCTTCCCTTCTCCCTGTCACTTTGTTTCTTGGGGGAAAAAAGTATAAGCAAGTCTGTGCTCTAGACTGCGGGCCCTGGCATGTAAGACAGGCCACAGACGCTGGTTGAAATGACTGATTCCTGCCACTGTGCCTTCCCACCACGATGGACTGTGCCCGCAAACTGTGAGCCAGAACAACCCTTCCTTCCTTCCGTCACTTTGTCACAGTGGTGAGAAAATCGACTGGTAAGCCACGAATGACCAGGCCCCGGAGCGATTCTGCCGCTGGAGGCCCTCCCGGGTCTGTCTTCCCTCATGCACGGGTTCCCAGGTCTTGCTGACAGGAAGCTCTGCCGTCTAGATGCCTACAGTCTATCATAGGACCTCTGTGGAGGCTCCGGTAAACAGCAGCTAGCTCCAGATGCTGAGACTCTGCCCCGCCCCCCTGCTTTCTCTAAGGAGGCAAGGGTTTGCCCCTCTCATTCTGAACCAACCAACCTTCGTGCATTAGAAAGAGAGACCCTAGAAGCAGCCGTCTTCCCGCAGTCGGCTTGGAGGGGTCCCTTCACCCTTCAGCTTATCACAGTGGCTCGAGTCAGGCCATGATCAGGCGATGGGTAGACTGTTGCCCGATGGACCAGTGTCCCACAGGGGAGGAAGGCAGAGATAGACACAGGTTGCTTGAGAAGCAGGGCCTGTGCCAGGGTGATGCTCCTGGTAGGTAAGAATGTTGGAGATTCCAGGAAAGTATCAGTCACAGAAATGAGGGACACACGAGTTAAAACCTGACGGACTTTGACGCAAAGCGTCATGTGGACAGCAGTGTGTGCCACTTTTTACCTCACATCACACCAGGCCCAGGACCTAGCACACATGAAGCAGGTCACAAACTCACACATGCCTCCTGTCACAGCATCCGTGTCAGAGTGTAGGTATGAGGTGTTTTTTTTTCTGCAACATCAGAGAAGGAAGCAGACACCAGAAAAACCGACCAGTTCCAGTGAGGCCCTACCCTTCATCGCCTAAAGCCACACGAGCGCCACAGAGGCCACAAAGCTACACTGGGGTAGGCAGCATTTCCACAAACACACCCTGAGGTTCAGCAAGCAAGAGACTAGCTCTCTGGGATGAGGGACACTCCATCTTCCAGGAAGCTCCTGTTTCCTCCATGAGAACAGCCGTCATCAAACTCACAGGCCTCTTTACCCAGCTCCACACTTCCCCGGGCTGTGCACTGGGGAGCCGATCGCTAATATTCCCCCTTCCTCTCTGGAAACTCCTTGGCATACGATTGTTACATGTGTCAACATCACCTATGTCCCTAGCCAAAGGCATCTGCACACAGGTTCCACCAACTGGTTGCTAAAGCCTAGGTTAGCCCAGTGGGAGAGAGTGATGGCGTGTGGTTGCTACCAGCCAGGAGCACTGGAGCTTCAAGCCCACGTGGAAGCATTGGACATCTCAGCTGACAGGAGGCCCTGCCCTCACTGAGTTTAAAGGACTTCTTCAGCCATGCAGCCTCTGTGTTGGCAGAGCCTTGTCGGGACTCAGGCTCTGCCTGGTCAGCCCCACCTCCTCTCCCTACAAGTTAATAAACATCCCTAGGTTGGCAGGCTCCAGAGCATGGATCCTGATGGGGTGTGTGCTTCATGATGGAAGGCACAAGGCTGGGCGTTCAGTGAAAACTGCCTAATGAAAAAATAACAGCTTGGGAAGACAAGGCCAGTCAGCATCGGAACCCACCGTAGCTGCCCATTTCTTGGCAGAGAAACTCAGTTAACTCACTCTGCTGATCCTTACTGTGTTTTTGACTAAAGGATGAATGACATCAAGCGAGTGAGGGAACCAGCATGGCGGGCGGCGGGGGTGGGGCCGAGGTCACCCTCTGACTCAACTGGGGCCCATGAGCTGGTATCTTCCTGCCATGTAGTTTTGCCCCTGATTTTCTCCCCTTCGTCTCACCACACCCAGAGCACCCACTCCCACCCCCACTCCTCTCTGAGTCTCCCCGGCCGTGCCCGCCCAGCTCAGCATCCTCCAGTGCTCCATCTCTGAGAATGGCTGCATCCCAAGGGCTTTCTTGCCCGGAGGCCCAGCTTGCTTTTGGTGCCGTCTGTGTTAAACCTTTCTGGGTTTCAGGCCTTCACACCTTCCTAAGGGGCTGGGGAGGTCTTGTTGCATCATCAGAAGGTGCACTCTACTGTGTAAGGACCTGAATTTGAGTCCTGCCATCCATTGCACACAGATGTCCTCCTTCAGCTCTGTGGCCTCAACTGCAAAACAAACACAACTGCCTCATCGGAAGGGCCCACGAAGCCTGAATGAGCTGAGTCGTAGCCCAGGAAGCTGCGGCAGAAAAGCTGCTGTGGCGTGAGGTGATCAGGAAAATAGAGAGGCCAGATAGTCCTTTTGTCAATGGCAGAGATAGGCACGGCCATGAATAGCTCACTCACGGGGCCTTACTGCTGCTGAATCATAAACCCATGGGGAGAAAAACAGTTCCACTGTATTCTTTTTCACGCGACTATGATGGGTGTGCTTGCTTCTTTATAGTAACATTGACCAGAAGTCACTACATTACAGGAGTAATGAAAACGTGTGGCGAACATTTTGGTGCTAAATAATGCTTCAACAGTAGAAAGGAGCTAAATTGAAAGTCAATTAATTGGGGGTCTGAAACAAATGGAGGAGAGCAGAAGGCAGCAAAGAGGAGAAGAAGGGGCTTCTATGAGGGCAGGTCACAGGCTCAGGAAGAGCAGGGGGCGGTTCAAGCAAGCCTGGGCCCTGCCTGACCCAATGCTTGCTTCTTCATGTGGCCAATATATGTCAGGGACAGGGCTGGCATGGAGAGTTTTCTGGCTACTCATCTGGGCCTTGCCAGAATCCCATGTTAGTAACAGCTAGAGCCATGACTTATGAGTCACCTCATCACAGAGTTCGCGGTGGCCTGCGAAATCAGATGTGCTAGCAATAGCACCTGCTACAATTTGGAGGCTTGACAGTTTCAAGATGACTGACAGCTCAGGTTGCCAACCACGTATGGAAAAGAAGGAACAATCCGACAGGAGCCAGGTAGCTGGTGAGTTTATTCCCTGCTAAAGCATAAAGGAGACAGGGCTGTGGAGGTGGCTCGGCCGTTAAATAGTTAAAGACCAGAGTCTGGATCCCCAGAAACCCTCATAAATGCTGGGTGGCTGTGGCAGTCCCTGGTAACTCCAGCCTCGGAAGGTGGAGTTGGGATCCCCAGAGCAAGCTGGCCAGCAGGACCAGCACAGAGCTGAGCTCCGGGCTTGGCTGAGAGATCCCACCTCGATGGATAGAGGAGGAGACTGAGGAGGACGAGTCCCAGCATTAACTTTGGCCTTCATATGTGTATCACAAATGCAAATGGGAAAAGAATCAGTAAAAATATACACAGATCACGAGCCCTGGCTCACCTCACAGGAACATTTGCTGACTATTGTCATTACCAGGGTTATGAGCAGCCCAGATCCGCATGCTACCAGGAAAATCCTTGGACTTGGGAGAGTAAATTTGTTGTCAAAGCAGCTGCACCTGCTGGAACGCCTGTAGACCCAGCGAAGGCAGCGCGCACCTTGCCAAGGATACTGCAGAGCGCACACCATCATCCAGTGACCTCCACTATGAAAGTGAGCATCTTGAGATGCAGCAGGTCATGGTTTTGTCAGGGCCTCACCTCCATCCCCCCGACCCCATGCCAGGGGGGCTCTCCTCCCCAGAACCAGAAACAAGTGCTCAAAGCAGATACCACCCAACAGAGGGGCCCCTGGGAGCCACCAGCAGCAGAAGCTCACTGTACACAGGCACGGTCTCCACTGCTTCAGCCTGGAGCTGGCTAGAGAGAGCAAGACAAACCACTCCCCGGCTGCTGTTAGGAGATCGCAACCTGGCCAGCAGGTGAGTGACAAGTGCGGGGACACAAACAGGCAGCCGGGCTCAAATGCGCACATGTGCAGGTACGTGGGCAAGCACAGAGACAGACACACAGGTGCACACACGAATGCAGATACACAAGCACATACAAATACACAAAAACATACACATCAGGTAGATTGGTTTTGGAGCTCTGCTTTTTTATTTTACCTAGTGAACTTAAAAAAATATTCATTATTCTTGAGAATGTCATACATGGTGCAATAAAGCATGATCCTATCCACCGCATTTCTTCTTCTAGCATCCCCCAAATTCCCTCAACACGAGCTCTTCCAGACTTCGTGCCTTCCTCACCTTCTTCCTCCTCCTTCTTTTGAAAATAACACACTAAGTCCGATTAGGGTGTCCATAAGTGTATGGCTATGAAGCTATCCACTGGAGCATGGCCACACATGACATACAAACTACTGTTTTCTAAATAGTGGGTGTGTCCTATAAGGTGATGCATGGCAAATGGAACAACCTGGGATCAAGTTCCTTTTAAAGACTAAAGCACAGGATGGTTAATCCTGACTGTCAACTTGATTGGGCTGAGAAGTGTCAAGGGCATTAATGGCATTACTAAGCCCACCTCCAGATGTGCCCTCAAGGGCATCACTAAGCACTCTGGCTGTGCCCTCAAGGGCATTTCCAGAGAGGGTTACCTACGCGGAAGACCAGCTTGAGGGCCTGTGGAACCATCCCACAGGCTTGGAAGGAGTACAAGGTCGACAGGGGGAACCAGTGGATGCAGGCTTTCCCTCTGCTTCCTGGCCACCATGAGGTGAGCAGCCCCTGCCACGCTCCGGATGCCAGGATGTCCTATCCCAGCACAGCTTCGAAGCAGCGGAGACCGCGGGCTGAACCCTCTGAGGTCATGAAGCAAAACACATCCTTGTGGTTAGCGTCAAGTGTTTGTCACAGCAATGCTCAAACAACTAAACCCATCACATCAATAAATACTGAAGCACACGTGTGAGGATTGGTAGATGAACTGTTACAGGTGTGTACACACAGCTCAAAGTCACTGTTACAGGTGTGTACACATAGCTCAACGTCACTGTTACAGGTGTGAACACACAGCTCAATGTCACTGTTATAGGTGTGAACACACAGCTCAATGTCACTGTTACAGGTGTGTACACATAGTTCAACATCACTGTTACAGGTGTGTACACACAGTTCAACGTCACTGTTACAGGTGTGGACACATAGCTCAATGTCACTGTTACAGATGTGAACACACAGCTCTACATAACTGTTACAGGTGTGCACACACAGCTCAACGTCCTTCACACACATGCAGATACACACATGCTCGTAGACACACAGACCATGAATCTATAAAACCAGGCTTGTGGGTTCCTGTCAGAATCTTATCAGGAAGCTGACCATACATTAGCACCGTCTCCTCCATTTAGGCTGCTTCCATATGCAAAGGGAGCGCCAGGCTCGAGAATCAGACTAGGGTAGCCTCAGAGGAAATGGTCTCAGAATCACACAGAGGCATCTGAGACCCATGGTTGGTTAAAGTGGCATTACCAAAGAAACATTCCTACTGGATGCCCAGCCTACCCTGACACCTCACCTATGATGGGTCTACTGCCCAGGATTCCCAGGGCAGAGAAGCTCCAGAGCTGGGCTGGTATCTGAGAGGTCTGGGACAGAGCTGGACTGGTGTCTGAGAGGCTTGGGCAGAGTTCAGTTGACTTGGACATAGCAGTGATGTATGCTCTCCACCCTGAAGAGCACCCTATCAGGGGCCTGTATACTCTGCTTGTAGCTGAGGAGAACACTGACACCTCTCTCACACACTTTCAGGAGAGAGAACCCACAAGAGAATGAGTTTGCTGGGATCCCATGGCTGGCTGGCCTAGAAACTCAAGAAGCCAAACAGAACCCAGCCTTGGGTTCTACTAGCACCTACCCCAGCAGCCCTGTTCCTACCAACACCTCCACTGACGCCTAACGGCCACAGCCCAGAACTGCCATACTCCCTGCCTATGACAAGGTGTCCGGGGACCTATAAAGAAGGACCAATCACAAATCTCTCCTCACACCCAATCATGGGCCCTGAAACAAGCCCATCCTGAAGAGAAGGTGCATTTGAGGAGATACATACAGGTCCTGTATCACCCACAGGGGCACAGCCCGCTATCACCTCCCCCCGAGGCACCCAGGAATGGTCCGTATCTGCCCCACACTGCTGCTTGGAAGCACGGAGCTCAGAGAAGCTGACGGGCAAGACAATGAGCACCCGACCAGGCCCGCGAAGACGCTGCCAGTAGTGAGCACTGTCCCTCCTGTTTCTAGTACACGTGCACGCTCACGTGCACACACACGACTCCTTTCGTTCAAGCTTTTACAAGAATACCTCAGTCCTTCCTGACGCATTCCCATCTCATCTTGGTCCTGCCCTTGCCCCGTTATTTATCACAGCTAGTGGGGTGAAGCAGCTGACTCACATCCCCCACCATCCTCTCTCCACTACAGACACAGATATGTCCAGACAGGCATAGAGGGATGTCCTCTCTATCTGTTGTAAATCAAGGAATCGTTTAAGGTGTGTTAGGACACTGAGTTTATACCTGTTAAGCCAGTTCCCCCTTCACCCGGCTGATCTCTAGTTGGTTTCCTCCATCTACATGATTTCTGTTTTGTTTTGAAGAAACTAGGCCAGCTGTCTTGCGTGAAGGCCCATAGCATAGCTTGATCTGATTGCTTCCACGTGAGTATGTCTATTCAAATGTGAGACATTTTGGGCCACACAGTGACGTAAGTGCTGTGGACTCGTGCTGGAACGTGGACACTTGGCTGCAGGCGTTGGCCATGGTGTCTGACCATCAGGCTCCTCTATTAGAACACTGATACGACACAGTAAGGCCGTGTGGCCATCCTGCCTCCAGAAAACCTGTCACTTAAATTTTGAATCTCATTGGTAGTTTTTGGCTGGGTCAATTAGGACACTGCGGAATCACAGTCCTGCATGGGGGGCCTAATTTCCCACTCATTCCTCTGAGAAGGGAAGGATTTAGCTGCTCCACTCCCCGCATTTCATGAAGTGAAAGGCTACATACCCAAATACTGCTGTGTCTCTGAAACTTTCTGCTTGTGGTTTCTCCAGGGCTTGACAGGGACAACTCCAGGAGGTGGATTGCTCCGCCCACACACGCCAACCTCCCGGATTGAAATACTAGCCCATGATGCGCTGGTAGGGGGAGGCAGGGCTTTGAGAAAGGGCTGAGTTTCTGAGGGTGGGGCCTTCTGATCCCCTGTGTCACGGACTTTGGAGAGGTGACGGATGGTGTGGACTCTAACCTCATCCATGGATGAACCCACTGAGGAATCTGTAGACGGAGCATGAGGAGGCGCGGCAGGTTGGAAAATGCAGATTGTGGGACATACCTCAAGACCGTCTCATCTCGCCGTCCCAGGCCCCTGGCTCTGCTGCTTCCTGGTTCTGTGAGGTGGGAAGCTTCTGACACCGCGCCCTTCCGCCACACTTGTGTCTTGCCAGAGGCAATGGTGCCAACTGACTATGGACTGATGCCTCTAAAACCATAGACAAATAAACCTTCTCTGTCTTAAATAGCTTTTCTCGGGGATTTTGTCACAGCAGCAGAAAACTACCACAATACCTCACAAGAGAGGCAGACAGCCTTCTCCTCCCACTGTAATTCATCTCCCTCTTTTTCCTTGTGGGGACATAACAGGAAGGTGCCTGAAAACAAGGCAAAGTCTTTCTCCCAGAACCCAGTCTCCAGGCACCTTGGCCCTGGAATTGCACAATCCATAACTAGAAGTCAGTCTCGCTTTTTGCTATGTACGTTGTCCAGTCTATAATGTTATTTCAGAGCCCGACTTGACAAGGGCCGTTTCCAGGAAGGCCTTTTTCCTGGTCTCTGGGCTCTGATGGTGGCATCCATTGTTATGCAGCAACCTCCCACTTCCCAACTTCTCTGAAATGATACAGGGCTCATTGCCCTCTGCTGCTTTTACATATAGAATACAATGAACAGATGTCTGGGACAGGAAGAGCATGATACATTAGACCCATGGCTTCAATCAGTGACATGTACTCAAACATGTTTCTCCATAGGTCTCCATATTTCTGAGTCCTGGGGATGAAAGAGTGAACAGGATACAGTGTCTGTTCTTCAGGAGGCTTTATCATGTGGTACCCTGACATGCTAACAAGAGTTTGTTTAAAATGACTGAGGCACGATTGTCATCCTCAGAAGATGTGGTCCCATGGTCCCGACTAAGAATTCAGATGAAGCCCCCGCCTTCATACACAGTTGTGGGTCTGAGGTCTCCCTGGTTGATCTGGAATCCCACGTACCTGTCTTGTCTACAAAACGTGTGGTACCAACCATGTGTTTTAGGAGTTACACTGAAGAGGCAGGAGAACCTGGAACCTAAGGTTGGGTTTTCACCCCACAGTGGGTACCATCTGAATCAAACTCAATCGTTCTTGGCCTCAGTTTCTCAAAATGCGCAGGAGAATTTCTTCCTCACAGCCATATTATAAGCACTGAATCATACAAGAAACCTGCCTAGGGCACAGGGACTGTTAACTGTGGTGATTCATCTAATGTTATAATTAACTTGACTCGCGTGATACTAACCATGCATGATGTATGATTCAAACAACCGAGGGTCCCTCTTCAAGGACAACACAAGATTACTGACATTTTCCAACAGTGCAATACTAGTAAACCCCATTCTTTCTACTGTACCACATAACAATGGAGAAAATTCCTCTAGTTGGGAACCAATTACAGCAAACTAATATGAAGGATTATGGCCAGTTGCACAGAGAGGAGTTCTTTGACTTAATGGGACCCAAGCTGCAAACTATTAACCAGAGAGCCGAGCTTTCCAGACCAGTGGGTAGACAGACCTGCTCCAGGGAGCACAGTGGCGTACATATCCAACACTAGCAACTGCCAGTCAGTTATGCAGGTGGGTCACTGTGCACGTGAAGAGCGCATGTAAATTTCCACGGGATACATAGAGATGCTTCCTTGCTGGGTTTACACATACATTCCTCTCTGCACCTGAGCAAAGCTGAACACATTTACATTCCCCCCAAATGGTAGTCTTGATCCATGGAGAAAAATAACCTTTTAGTCATATGAGGATTAATGAGAGAAACTTCATTGTGTTTGTGTGTTGTGTGCGGGTCCATTTGTGGATGTGTGCCTGTCGGTACACATGTGGAGGCCAGAGCAGGATGTCTGGTTCTACTGCTCTTGCCTTGACATAGGGTCTCTCACTGAACCTAAAACTTGCTATTTTGATGAGGCTGGCTGGCCAGAGAGCTCTCAGGATCCACCCTTCAGCTCCGATGCTGGGGCTGCAGGTATATGCAGCCAGGTCTTGTTTTTCTGTGGGTGCTGGAGGATTTGAATTCAGGTCTTCATGCTTGCAGACCAAGCACTCTTAGCGCTGAGCCACCTTCCCAGCCCTGGAATATGTATTTTACATATTTTACTTTTTAATCATTATTTTATGTGTATGAGTGTATTGCCTTCATGTGTGTAAGTGCACCCGTGTCCTGTGATGCAGTAGAGGGCATCAGATCTCCTGAAACTGGAGTTAGCCACCATGTGGGTGCTGGGAATTGAAACTGAGTCCTCTGCAGGAGCAGTCAGTGCTCTTAACCACTGAGCCATTTCTCCAGCCCCTCTAGAATATATATTTTGAAAGATTGGGAACGGCTGTGGCAACACAGGGGTAGAAAAGAATATGTAGTCTGGTGTTTGATTTGTTAGTGCTGCCCGGCATGTTAAGTACTCCCGTGAAAAGTGATTTGTAAGTAGGACCAAAGGACCAAAGGATCTGTGATCTCAACTTTCTCAACACAATTAGATTCAGCCACAGTTTAGCACCAGGAGTGTCTGTCATCTGCTTAGGCCCTTCAGTGACCTTCAACCACACAGCACAATCTCAACTTGCCCAGTGCTCGTGGATTACGGAAAGTATCTGATGAGCTAAAATGGTTCTTAACTTACAGTCAGTGGCTGGTCCTGAGAAAGCAGGAGGACCAGACTGTTCTGGAGCAGGGATGTGGCCTGCGCCAACCCCCTTGCCACAGAGATTGACCTGGCTGGCACCCCAAGCAGGCAGGCTAAAAATGTGTCTGCTCCTGAGCAGGAAGGCTTTTAGCTCGCTGGTCCTCATCTTTGTTGTACACGTTGGTATGTGGGCCTTAGCAAGTAGCCCGAGTCACTGAGAATAGGTTTGTTTAGTCTGCTCAGGCTGCCAGAGCAAAATATCAAGGGCTGAGTGGCATAAGTCTGGCATTTATTTTTCAAGGTCAAAATTCTGGCAGATTCTGATGAGCATCTGAGAGAGCCCAAGTGAAGCCTCTTCACGAGTGTGGATGGCCACCTTACTGATAGGTCGTTAGGTCACAGAGAAGGATGGAGACAAGGACCTAATCCTCTTCTTAAAGGGACACCAATTTCATCATGAGGTAACCTCAGCCCACCCCAATCACCCCTGCCCCAGAGACCCATCCAAACATTCAAGAATGAACATTGGGAAGCAGGACAAGACTGAGCAGGACAAGATTCAGTCTACATGTGTAGAACACGCTCACGTGTGCTGTCCCAGGCCCATGGACTCCATCTACCGTGCTCTGTGCCCTATGGAACCATGATGATCAACTTCCTGTCCTTTGCAGAAACAACTTTCTCTGCAGCTGAGTTAATTTATCACATTATTCTTTTTTCTGATCATACTTAAAATACAGAAAATGGGGAGAGAAAGGGGAGAAAGAAGATATGGAAATGGATGTATGGCGTGAAAGGTGGGAACAGAGGGAGAGAGGTGACCACCAGGGGCTGAGGAACTGCACTGTGGTGTGCCCTCCAACGGTGTGGCACGACGGGGGTGCATTTAACATACATGTAGGCAATACACTCATACACATAAAATAAAAAAGTATTTTCCTAAAAAGTATCTGTGGACACTTATAGCCATCTTTGTTTCATATGCCAATAGATAAATCAACAAGGTCAACATCTCCAGCAGGGAGAGACCGCTGACCTTACTCTGGGTTTGCAGGAAAGCAGGACATTAGTGCCTAACCTCTGCTGTACATTGACGTCAGCCTGCACGTTCAGCACTACGCCTGGGAGGCGACAATGCACTGCCTTCCTTTCAGAAAACCCAGCGTTCCATACTAATCCCTCTCCCAGTAAGGCAACTGAAGGTTCCTTTCAAAAGCACCCAGGCAGATGTTTCAAGTTGTTCTGCAAGGTGCTTTCTTGAAGGTCCTCGATCAGGGAGCAGCCAGCCTTCAAAGTCTGGGATACTTCAAATGATATCTGCCCAAAGAATATGATTCTACAACTTGAAAGCAGGCTTCTGCCTCTGCTAGGGCAGGCCCTGAGCACATCTCAGGTCCACAGCTTTGATTCTAGCTTACCGGTCTCCCCCTGCTCATCTCCCTAGCCTCTTGAGGGTGTTCTCCAATCAGCTGAAGCACCTGTTCACAGTGGAGTATGCTTGTCTTTCTCTCCTGGGTACCTCTGCTCTGTCCAATTAAAGCCTTCCCAGGAAAGGGCTTGGTCCTCCACACTACCATAGACTCCTCTGAGAGAGGCAGTCCCCATGAGCCACAGTGAAGGAAGAGTTGCTTTCTGGACTGCCTTGCCAGTCACTGGGAAAGGGCTTTGTGCAGATGGTGCCGTTTGGGAGGGAGACCCTGTCACCCATGACTTCATGGTACAGACATCTACCCAGAGAGACACCTGCTGTCTCCTCCCCTTGCTTAGCCACGTGCCCAGACAGGCAGTGTGTCCTGGAGCCCTGTTCCAACTCACAGGCCTGTGTCTTAGGGACCTCGGAGCAATCGGTCTGGATGTCATCTAGCTGACATAGGCCTGGTCATGGGACACCTGGGTTCAAGCAGCCCCCAGGGTGGCCTCACAGGGCCACCAATCTGATATCCATCTGTCCCTATGTGCTCTTCTCCAGAGCTCACTCGTATTCAGAACAGGCTGCAGTGGGAGGATAAGAAGTGGGCGGGGGCTTTGTTCATTCTGACTTCTGATCAGAAATTGAAAGAGGATATTTTCTGACAGGTGTCTAACCCTCCCCCAAAGCAAGCAGACCTATGAACCCACCAGCAGAGAGTTCTGAAGGGCATGAGAACTGGCCAGGACATTCAGTGAGGCTAGTTTCAGTGGAATCTGCACTCACGTGTGAGTCTGACCGGGTCTCCCAGCCTGGGGGGACTGGAAGCTGGTGGGCTGAAGCCACGGTACTTCTATTTCCAGAAAGAATCCCCCAGAAGGCTGAGTTTGCTTGTACCTAGACGGATAGAAACCACTGGGCAAAAACTGATGGTAATTTACCAGGTTCTGACTTGCAGCGTTTGAGAGAATTTATGTGTAATATTTCCACAAAGGCATGGAACAGTTCTAAGAGAGTCACAGTAAAATGTTCAAATGCCACTGCACAATTTTAATTAATCACCTAGAGTTGCTGAACTAACAGTTTTCAGAGAGGTGTCAAAACACAGCAAGTTTAGAAAATGCAAATCTAAGTGAACAAAGAAGCTGGAAGTTTTGAGAAGCAAAGGTGTGCGTCCTGCAGCTGGCTGTCCTTCAGAGGGTCACCCATGTTCCCAGATAAAAGCCACACCCGTGTGAAACATTTTATGAGGCTGTTTAGAACGTCAGTGATTATGGAGAGACTGGGATGTTGCAGGTCAGATGCCAAATATCTTAGGCCATCTTAGCCCCTTAAATAGCTACTCCTTGCTCACCTCTGTGTGGGACCTAGTGTGCTTGTACTAGGCAACTCCTTTTGCGATGTACAAACTGACCCTAGCTTCTGCTAAAAGCTAAGATCAGACAGCATCCGAGGCTCCTAACAGAGACTTCGCCCTTTCTGCTACAGCTTTCCTAACTGATGTCTCCACCAATGTGTTTGAAAAGTGCTTGGATTGGTGATTTTCTTTGATCTGTTAGTATACGGGCTTTATGAAACTGTTACCACATTGGAACATAGGATTTGAGGAAACCTAAACCTGTGTTCTTTGGCTCCATAATAAACCATCTCTTATCCCCTGGGAGGTGAGAGCTGTGACTTTTGCTTTGATTGGGGACTATGTGGAGGCTGAGGAAGGAGGATTGAAATTGCATGCCTTCTTAGGCAACTTATGGAAACTGTTCTCAAAAAAACTGAATTAAAAAAACAAGGCCCAGATTCAATCCCAAGTACTGCCCTCCCCCCAAAGGCAAAGAAGTGTAATGTAATTTACCAACAGCTCAGGCACTGACCCCATAGGCATCACATTGTCTCCAAATCCAACCCACACAGACTGCAAAGCCAAGGCAGTACCGGACCTGGGTCGATTGACAGGCTTGAGGCCTTACCTCCCACACCCCTCAAGTATTCATCCTTGTCCTAGTTCCTTTCCTGTTACTGTGATAAAAAAATCTCTGACCAGAGGCGATTTGCAAAAGGAAAAGATTCACTGTATCTTACACTTCCAAGTGACAGTCCATCCCGGAGGGAGGTCAGAGCGGGAACCTGCAGGCAGGAGCGGAAGCTCAGCTACGAGGAACACTACTTCCTGGCTTCCTTCTCTGGTCTGTGCGCAGCCTGCTTTCTTATATAACCCAGAACCACCTGCCCAGGGCTGGCACCACCCACAGTGGGCCAGGCCTTTCAACATCACTCAACAATTAAGACAATGCCACAAAGGCATGGCCACAGGTTAATCCTATAGAGGAAATCCCCCAATTGAGGGTCCCTCTTCTCAGGTGTGTCAAGTTGAGAACCAATGCCACCCATGACGTCCCCCAAAGAATAAGTCTCTTTCCTGGGCCTGCTGTGTGTCTAATCTGAGGGCGGGGCAGTACTCACCATTCTGTGAGCATCCCACCATACACTACATATCAAGGCAGGAGGTAGCTGTGCTTTGGCTTCGTGTTTAGTACCAGACTCCAGGCAGGAGTGAGGAGCAGACTGAGCTGTACCTCCCGGCACCAGCCGGGTGAGCACAGGAAGGTTTGGTCTAGGGTTTTCTTTTGCAGCTTTTTTTTCTCTGGGAACCTCGTTTGCTGGAGATAGAATTGCTGGCCTGCTCACCTAGCCTTCCCCACTCACTTTTCCTCCAAATTCTTTCAAATTCTTTGTCTTAAACTTGCATTTGGTAACAGAGTCCAGGTGAATTCTCTGGGAATTTTCCTGAGCGCTGGGGAAGGTACAAGTGGGAGGAGGTGGAATTGCAGAGTCCGGAATCTTCCAGACTCCAAGGGCCCTAGGATCTGTGAGCTGAGCTGAGAGCACTGCGGCTCGGGGGAGCGAGCACAGGTGACTGTGGGCTGAGAGCACTGCGGCTCGGGGGAGCGAGCACAGGTGACTGTGGTGGGGAGTGACTACCCTCTGTTCGATTGTGGGTAGATTGATGCAGCAGTTGACACCAATCAGCCTTAACCTTCAGCCACAGAAGGGAGAGAACAGCCTCTCGGTTTGGCTAACCTCTGCACACACAGCCCTGCAGAGCTGGCTGTGAGACACTCACCCTGGCTCTGGTAAGGATTTTGGAGAGGACCCCTGAGATCTGCGTTTCCAGCGAGGGTTGGAGTGATGCTGCTGATAGGGCCTGCCCGGCATAAAATTGTGAGCATTCTGGCCTGGCTGGATGCCCCGGAGGCACAACAGGAGTCTGACAGCCGAGTTCTCTGGATTTGGGCACGGAATAGAAACAGCTGTTTCTCCCTTGGTGGGTGTGGTTTAGTCTGTGAGACTATTTCGACATATTATCCAACAGCTTTCCAAGTGCTATTTGTATCCAGTGGTGTAAAATCCACTTCGCATTGTATCTAGATGCAAACATACAATCAAAATGGAGGCTGGGCGTGGGGTGATGGTTCGGAGAGTGAAATGCTTGCCTTGAAAGCATAAGGCCTGAGTGAAGACCCTAATACTCACATAAATGCCATTGGGTGACCTGTAATCCCAGTGTGAGGGAGGCAGAAACAGGGCATCCCTGTCTTTTACAGTGTGAGAATGATTATTACCGTATCCCTGGTCAATGCTCCCTTGTGGAGTCAGCCATCCCACACACCTTTTATAACACAAATGCAGGACCATGCACAGGTTTTGCAATATCCTCCCATGCCCAAGCAGGAAGTGATTGCAGCCTCCTTTCACCTGGCCTTGACCTCCAGTTACAGCCATCCGGGAACAGAAACGAGGAGCAGATGCCCTGTACACAGGGTCTGGAGCAGGTCAAGTAAGGACCAGACTGGGCCACACTCACTGCCCTGCCCAGACAGGAAACCCTAGGATACCTAACATGCTCAGCAGGTGCCATACTAGGACAGGACGGATACATCTGAGTGCTGGGGAGGAACTCCGGGCGGAAGAGGAGGAGGATCACACTGCTGCCTGCTATTCCCAACCCCAGCCTTAACTCTTACTTACATCATCACATCACGGAGTTTCTCCAAGTTGCAGTCATAGATCACACAGCCTGGGCTCTTAGAAAATGGCTCGCTGGTGTGACTGCTCACCCTAAAATAAGGCAGTCACCCCCTAATGTGTTTTGTGGTCCTTTATAAAGAACTGAGCTCCTGAATGTACCACATAAAGACATTTGCACTGGATTTGAAGTGTGTTCAGAGGTGTCAACAAATCACGTCAGGGCCTCCATGCAGGCCCTTTCTAGGTCACTTTCCAGGTCTTTGAAGGTCACTTTGTGCTGCATTGGGTTGAAGGCGATCACCTTGTGTTGCTTTGGGGGGAATTGGGCCTACCAGTCATTCTATGACAGAGGGGAGAAAGGGGAGTCACTTAAGGCTTAGGATTAAAGTGGGAGCCTGAGGGCAGACTCAGGGTAGGGATATTCCCCAGGAGCAGATGGGTAGCTGTCCCTGGATGGCAGACCATGCAGTGATACACAGAGGATGCTTCAAGGGTGAGGAGAATCCTAACACAGAGCAGGGTTCCAGCTACTAAATGGCAATCTGGGAAGGGAAGCTCGCCAGCCCGTTTTCAACTTGAAGGATTGTCACTGGTGCCATAAAATGAGCCAAAACGAGCCTGAGAATCTCATGTCTCAAAGCCAAGCAACTAGCAGAAGCAGAAGCTTTCCCTCTGCACACAACCCAGCTGTGAGCAGTGGCCATGTCACATCCGCCTGCCAAAGCAAAGCGTCCTGTCCTTGGCCTGCCTGCAGACTGCAGTTCCCATACAGACATTTGCACTCTTCAGCAAGGTGCCCTTGACTGACCATCAGGTGCCGGAATATTAGGTTATCTGAGTACCCTCTGGGTATATACACCTGTCAATGCCAAGGTCAGAAAGTCTGAGCAGCAGGGTGTCCTGAGGTCAGCTACAGTCTCTGCTTCTCACTGCTTGTGAGATTTAAGATCTTCAGGCACAAACGTAACCCGCCATCAGTCTGACTGAGAGCCACAGAAGTAGAGCTTATATAGGAACCATTTGTGTGGTTTTCAAGAAATAGTCCCTGTGGCATCGGTGAGTGCCAGATGTTGCCACGCCCATACTGGTGAAAGGTGCTGTGTGTACCGTGGTTTACTTTTGGTATCCATGGCTAGGAGACCCAGCCCCAATGTGTAGGAAAGTAAGACTCACGCTTGCCACACTTTCAAGCTTACCTGCCTATTCCTGCTTTGAACTCATAAATGCACCCGTTCCCTCAGAGGAGAATCTGACAGGCATCTGTGCCAGGTATGGTTCTGAGGGCAGATGTGAACAAGAAAACAGAGCAAGACCTCCCGCCCTCCTCAGCATGGGCTCTAGTCGGAGTCACAGGACTGTCAAGGGTCCTATAAGAAATGAGCTAGGCTGAGCAGGCTTTAGAGTGTGTGGGAGGGGGCGGGGCCGGGCTGGAGCAGAAGCCTTAACAAGGGCTTAGAGCAGGGACAGGGCGGAGAGACACATCCCATGCCTGGTTTTCCTTCTCACTCGGGTCCAGCCTCACCCACCCTGGGCAGGAATGCTAGCTTTTCTGCATGCTGCCCATCCTCAGCCTAGCTGGGATAGCTGCCTTCAGCCAGGAAATGCACCCAAATGAATGACTCCATGAGGCTTCAGAGCAGTCAGGCTACTCATGGAAGCAGGCCCCAGTGCAAGCACACAGAGCTTCTCCCAAAATATCAGTTTCCTTTTGGGTCCTCAGCCTTTCCGGGCATGTCTAGTGGGACAAGCACCCTATTGCCCAACTTCAGCAGCTGCCAGAAGGGGCCGTGCTGAGTCCCATGCTGAGCTGAACTGTAAAGTCAACACCAGCAGTCCACGAATCAAGCATGCTCAAGAACTGTGGCCTCCCTTGGAGCACAGAGGAGTGTGTAGACTGGCATAGGGGTGAACTGCTCTCTCTGGCCTTGGCACCAGCAGATTCTCCCTTCCACTTCCAGCGCTACCCCAGTCCCTCCCACCCCCTCCCACCCCAGTCCCTTCCACCCCCTCCCACCCCCGCCCTCCCACCCAGCTGTGGCTCCTGTCACCCTCCATCTCTACTGCTTCCTTGCAACAGTTTACATGACAGCTCACAGGCACACAGCTCTTTTCTCTCTCTCTCTCTCTCTCTCTCTCTCACATACACACATATACATACAAATGTACATCACATACATGCAAAAATATATACCAACACATACAAACAGATACATACACATATATACCAACACATACACACAATACATACAAACACACACCCATATATACAAACACATGCATACATGCATACACTTAAAACCATATACATACTTGTATACATGCAAACATATACACACATACATACAAACACAGCCACTCACATATGACAAACACACATACATACACACACAACACATACACATGTACAAACATCAACATATACATATGCACCAACACACATATACATATGCAGACATGAAATACATGCATGCATACATACAAACACAACAACACACACATACAAACACATACATATACACACATACACATAGGCACACATATAAACACACACAAATACATGCACATACATACATACAACACACACAACACATACACATGCACAAACATCCATGCATACATATACCAACACACATATACATATGGAGACATGCAATATGTGCATGCATACACACAAATACATGAATAGACACAAACGCATACACATATAGACACAAACACACACAAATACATGCACAAATATACAACACACACAACACGTACACATGCACAAACATCCATACAGGCATATGTACAAACACAGAGACTCATGTGTATAGACGAAACAGGCACACATATACATACACATGTATGTGCACACGGAGCACCAGCATTCAGCATTCTATGGACTAAGGCCACTGCTGGAGTCCTCATCCCCGAGGGTCAAGTCCTCAGCTTCCTGTTAGTGCTGCATCTTCAGTTAGGCCACAGCAGGGTCCCAGTCCTACATCCCTTCATTACACGGACTTGTGGTGCACAGTTCCTGGGTCTACCCGCTCATACACCTCATGCTACAGGGCCTCAGACTGAACTGCAGACAGCTGCTGTTTGGAGGAAGGGACGGTGGAGAGAGAGAGCTGAGCTGCCTCAATGTGAGGATCACAGGACAATCCAAGTCCATGTCCACCCAGGGCTGTTCAGGAGACGCGGGTCAGTGTGTGGGAAGCAGGACCTGCACTGCCCCCACCCCAGGTCACTGCTGCAGAATGACAGGGACAGGAGACCCGGGTCAGTGTGTGGGAAGCAGGACCTGCACTGCCCACCCCAGGTCACGCTGCAGAATGACAGGGGACAGGCAGGGTAAGGATTCTTTTCTGGAATGCTCCATCTTACAGTTCTTTGAAATGGAGCATTTTCAGATGAGGTAATGCAGACCTGTGGGCCCCCGCTCTGCGCTGCCCCAGGCCTGAACACATTAGAGACAAAAAGACATTATTTTCTGCCACTTTCAAGAGAGGATTTAAAAAGCCAACATTTATTGACCCAACCAAAGCCTTTGATGCAATTAACAGCAATTTGGCTAGAAGAAAACTGCCTGCAATTGACCCTACTTCATTAGTTTGAAGATTATTTTACAAATGGCGAGCAAAGTGCTACAATTTAACAGATGAACTACGATCGCTGATTAAATGAATCTTATTTCAACTCTGACAAACCCGAGTACTTTCTAAAGATAATGCCTGAAGGAAAGAGGCACTGCACACGTTTGCTTGGAGATCAAAGGGAAATAATGCGGCTTTTTATTTGAATTCTCGATGAGTTTCCTTCTACGCTAACCTTTTGTCCGACATCTCACGGTCACATACCCATGGTACGCTGCTCATTTGAAGTCAGTCAGGAGGATGATAAAACACAGTCATAGACATCTTTCCTTTTAATAACGATTGCTCCATGACATGATAGCCTTGGGTAAAATGTCTGCCCAATAAAGTTTTAGTTGTTTAGTTTTCAAATTTCTCAACTACAATTTATAATTGCCCAGAAGGTGAAATCTTACTTGTCACAAAATTGTAGCTACAACGTCCGTGTGTCAACTTTCAGCTAAGTTTGCTCTCTCTAATGTTATTTTATTTTGCTTCTCTCTCTTTTTGCTATTTTCCACACTTACTGTATGCATCCTGAATTTGGGGTGTTTTTTGATACAGAATCACACTGTAGCCCCAGTTGACCTGGAACTTGGTATGCAGACTATCCCAGGTTAGCCTCGATCTCACAGAGATCCACCTACCAAGGCCTCCCGAGGGCTGGGATTAAAGGTATATGCCATCCTGCCGGCTTGCAGCCACGATTTTACTTCAGTTCTGTGACTCTTGGTGAGAGGTGTGGTGTGCAAAGGAAACGCTTGCAGGCAAGTGGGGGGCGCTCTGGCTTCAAAGCTGTGACTTCGGAGACAACCTGAAGCCTGTGATGTGTGGTTCCTGTTAATTCCCTAGAGTCAGACAGAAGTGAGCACTTTTAAAGCAAGCCAGCAAAGACTAAAGTTCCTTGCACACATTATTCATCAACAAATGGACGAGGAATTGGGCGTGCGTTCCATTAGCACTGGGCAGAGTCCTGTGGGCACAGGAGAAACACACAGATTGCACTTTCACCACACTGAAAGGGAGCTTACAAAACCATGAAAACATTATTCAAATACCAAGAAAACAGTGTTTATTGTTTCTCCATCAAGGTAATCAACATAAATCAATAGACAGCAAATAGAATAGGACTGTCAAGGAAGAAAGAAAAATCAAAGAATAAGACATTTATATTGAGATCACCATTCCCTTACTCAGGAGTCACCTGTCTCAAAAATGTGCAGGATCTCTACCCAGAAACTTCATGGTATTAAAAGAAATTAGAGGTCTACATGGGAGAAGACTATAACACATGGATTGAAACTCTGCGTTAAAACAGCAAATCCGTTCCAGTGTTGACTTCCTTCATAAGCTTTGTTAATGACACAGAACCCAGTTTTATCTTCTGGCAATACAGTGGTATGTGAGCTACTCTGAGTGCATGCATGTGCATGTGTGCATGCATATATGTGTGTGTATGTGAGGCTGGTGATATGTGTGTGAATGCATGTTTGTATGTGTAAGACTGGGGAAGAACATGTATGTATGTATATGTGTGTGTGATGCCAGTGATGTCTGTATATTTGTGTCCATACATATGTAGGTGTGTGTGTGTGTGTGTGTGGCTGGTGCTGTTTGTGTATGTGTAGGTGCATGTGTGTGTATGAGTGTGGTTTTGTGTAACTCTGTGTGAATGTGCTTGGTCTGCATATGTGTCTGTTTTGTGTGTGTATACACATATGTGTATGTATGTTTGCATGTGTATGTGTATATTCATGCATGTATGTGTTTGCATCCATGTGTGGCTATGTGTGTGAATGTATCTGTGTTTGTATAGGTGTGTGCATGTATGGTTGGACAAGATGAATCTAAAACGTTCATGAGTATCCAAGGTAAAGGGTGGCAGAGACAAGTCTGAAGGTGATTTCTGAAGCACTTAAACCACAGTCCACAAGACTCAGCGGGCCTGACACTTAAACTGGTTTAGGTCCAGGGTAAAAAAGTCATTCAAGAAGCAGACATTGACCTGTGCAGAATCACCTGTCTCTGCCTGCTCAGAATGGAGCCACAGCCGCAAGGAGAAGGAACAGTGTTGGCACTGCCGGCGCCAGAGCCACCCAAGCTGCACAATCCCTGCCACACACCACACTCAGAGCGTGTTTCAGATCCATCACACTCTAAATACCAAAGGCAGCACAGCAAGCTCAGGGGAAAGGGCTTCCAACGATGCCAGACAGCGTGAAGGATGGAACCTGAAAACACTTGACCAAAGTGAAGAGGGAGCTGAGCTTCATTCGTCCTTTCAAACTCTTGTCGCCAGAAGACGCTGTGAACAGTGTGGGGGAGCTGTGGAGAAGGGACGCACAGTGATGTTCCTGATAAAGGTACCTATGTATGTGGCAGACAGGAAGCGCTTTCAATATTCCCAATAAAAGTCTCCTCCGCGGCAGACATGAGTCACTTTCATGGAGCAATGGTGGGGGAGGGGAAAGGAGCTTAACGTAATAACAAGCAACATCTTCCATGGGTTCTTGTCTGAAAGGACCAATGTTAGCCGATGCACAGGTGCCCTGCTCACCAGAGGCCTGCGCAAGAACCTGACAAGTTCCCTCTGCCCATCTCCAGAAGGGACAGACACCAATGCCACCACTGAGCCCTTCACTGGGGAGCGTGGGAAGGAGAGGATGGGAAGAGGGCAGACCCAGTTGTCTCCTGTGCTGCTGATGGACACAGAGCCCTCTGTAATTGCAGTCAACCTCCGTCTCCGACTCCTTGCATTCAACCATCTACAGATAAAAAATTTTCCCCAAATATTTGGCCTAGAAGATGGCTCAGCAGGTGAGAGTTTGCCATGTAAGCCTACTGACCTGAATTTGATCCCTGGAACTCATAAAGAGTGGGATGTGGCGTCATGAACCTCTAATCAGCACTCTATGGCGAGACGCAAGGTTGAGACCAGGGACTCATCTGGAAGCTCTTAGACCAGAAGCCATGAGTACTGATACCCAGAGGTAGAAACAATCAGAGCCCTCAAGAAGGCGGAAGGAAAGAAAAACTCCTGAACCTTCCCCGTGATACTAAGGCCTTTTCAGAAGCCAGCATGGCAAGCAACCTTGAATGTGGTACAGTACACTGGATTTGAGTTATCTATAAATGAGAAAAAATAAATACAACCTGGGTGTACTTTCTTTCTATATATTCGCTACAACATAGCATGTGCACTGTACATAGCATGGTAAAAATTCAATACCTGAACTTAAGTTTTTTGAAGAGTATTTTTAATTATGTGTATTAGTGGCTTTTCTATTTCTGTGACAAAACACCATGATCAAGGTCACTTACAGAAGGTGCTATGCATGCTACTTGAAGAGAAAAGTAATCATCAACCTTGCCCAGCTGTGAATCCTGTGAGCAACAACTGACCTGGCGGAAATACCTTCTGGTGCAGGAGCAGCATGGATTATGGGAGTAACCAACCACTCTCTGCTTGAATTCAAGGTCCGCTTCATCGGATGGAGCCGTACCTGACACTGATGGCCTAGGAACCTGAGGCTAGACAGCTCACAGGGCATTAAGCTGACTCCTAATGATTTACTGTTATACCCATAGATTAACATACCTCTCAACTCTCTAACACAGAAAACCACAACTGGCCAATGTGCAGAGAACAAGAGACTGCAGAGCGCTCATCCCTGAAGAGGACGCCTACACCAAGCCTCTGCCTCCGAAGGCTCAGGGGTCATTGTGGATGAGGGGCCAGGAAGGTTGTAAGAACCGGAGGCAGTGGATGAACACAAGGAAACCCAGACAGCTGGTTAGTTACTCATATGAACACATATCAATGGCGACAGCATACACAAGTCCCAGGCAAGTTCAAACCAGACAAAATACCAGCATCAACATGGAGAAGTAGGCAAGAAATGCCAATCCTATCTGAGCAAATATTGGCAACCGATGACTGCTGGGAGGGGGAAGAGTCAGCCTTGTTTAAGAGTGAGACTCTCAGTAGGTTGAGCAGGCTCCAGTGGATGAACCCCACACTGAAGGACATCTGGGGACACCAATTTGACTCTATAGGCATATATGTAATTGGGTGAGGGTTAATAGGGGTGCAGAGCTAGGGAAGGGGATGTAAAATGGATCAAATATTTGAAATTCACAAAAATCAGAGTCAAAAAAGTAATAAAAAGAGAAGTTTGTCTCTTTGGGAAAACCTTAAACTCCAGGGGAAGGAAACGGAACTTCAGTGAGTGTCTCCACCCAATGACCAGCAGACAAGTTCCCAGGCTTGCTTTTTTATTTCCTCACACCAGGACCCTAAGGCTGGATGGCTCTAACCTCTGGTCATGCTGGTGCTGGTGCCCTGGGCAAAGGCCGCAGGGCCCTCTGCCCTGGCCTCACACTGCTGTACACATGCTCTGTTTGCATTTTAACATGGGAATAAGAGGCAGACAAGCTGCTTGTCCTCTGGTTTGTAAAACCCACAGTATCAACAAACAAACATATTAAAGCCCTGTAATTAATCCTGAAACCCGTTCCTAATCACCAGGCTTTAGAGGGCCAATGTGGGCAGTGGAGGGCATCTGCTGTGTGGATGACTGTCTCTCCCGTGCTGGAGCCCTGCCCAGGTCAGATGGAGAGAGCAGTGCTGTGGGAAAGGACGGCAGCTCCCTGGACCACGGTATCCAGAGAACGGTGGGTCAGGCGGACCGGGGGACAGGTATCACGGAGGCTTCTCTCCCATATTGCACTCTCACGGCCACCTTGTGACAGGGCTAGGCCAGGCCTCAATACGGGACCCCTCTTCAGGCAAAGGTGAGGTGAGGGGTCATGTAGGACCCTGTGTTTGGGTGACAAGCCGGACTGCCACCAAAATGTGGACAGAGCCCCCAGGGGCTCAGCCTGCCAGGTCTGGGTCGCATCTGACATGAACTAGAATTGGCCTCATGTCCATGTGACAGGTGTATTGGCCTCTTCCTGCCTGAATTTTCCTGTTCTTGGAGTGGCACCTATGGTTGCCTGGCAGGCAGGCTGAGAACCAGAAGGCATGTGCCTAGAGCTCCTGCCTGCAGCCTCTGCCTGCCCTGGGTCTCCTGCCTTCCCTGGGTCCCCTGCCCTGGGTCCCCTGCCTGCCCTGGGTCTCCTGCCTGCCCTGGGTCCCCTGCCCGCCCTGGGTCTCCTGCCTGCCCTGGGTCCCCTGCCCTGGGTCTCCTGCCTGCAGCCTCCACCTGCCTGATGCTGGTTGCTTTCAATGCTATGATCATGACCACAGGTTATCTCCAAGGCTGGGTGGGGAAGAGGGGCAGGAGTGGTGGGGGCTGTTCTTGTTATCACCCACTGCCCACCCACCCCTTAATGACCTTTCACACCAGGCATCAGGCATCTACGGTGGCTCCTGGGCTGGGTGCTGGAAGCTGGACCCTCCATAGGGTGGGGGAATGGAAAGGAGCCCTGCAGGTCTGTGCAAAGTCCTGCCGAGAGATATTCATCTCACCCTAACATGCAGTTTCCTGAAGACTTCCCCGCCTCCCCCATCCCTCCATCCTAATCAAAATACCAGATGGGACTGGAAATCCAGGCTGGTCAGTGTCTTATGAGGCCCTCCTAGCAGAGTCTGTCACCAGGTGCACGCCTCTAAAACCTCAGCAGACAATCTTTGCTGTTAAACAGTGTTCTCCTTCTGACCAGAGACCCACATAGGCAGTCGGCAATCAGGCAGACACTGGGGAACCTGCTGCTGTAAAGTCAGAAGCAGATGGAGCAGGGACATATGTGCCTTCCCCTTCCCCCAGGACTAACTGTAACATGTGCACTGATAAAATCTCCACCTACCAGCACCATCCTATCCCAAGGTGCTTCTGACCCAGACCGAAATCAGCCCTAGAACGATTCCAGGAAGTCAGGCCCTCATCCAAGGTGGACTCCTCTTCTTCCTCAGATAAAGTCATGAATCCCCACACAGTACCTACACTCTTCTCCTTCCCCTCCTTACTTCAAAGGACTGTTGTCCTTTGTCTGGGGTAATCTGACCTTGAGCTATCTGCCAGACTTCTCCACCGCCCCATCCCATCCCGCTCTTGGCTTTGTTTCTGGTCCTATAATTCTGAGAGAGAAAGAACCCAGTTGGGTCAGACATCGATAACGGATTCCTGTCCACACAGCCAAACGATCCAATGTACACTGTGTAGGCTGGACCCTTGAGTGGAGAAGCAGGGGCTCTGCCACTCTGAGCCACACCCCACTGATGTGTGTCTACCCAGCTCTGATGGTTTCTAGTGGACCACAGAGGTCCCCCCATCTCTGAGTTCTCCGGAACACTGTTCCCATTGATCACGCCACTCTCTAAGTTGCTTTTTAAATACGACTTGGCTCCCAGACCAAACACAGACTCTAGGAGTCTGGGTTCATGTTTGATTCTTGGTTGACTGAACCCTCGAGGTACCTCATGACCCACACAACAGGTTCAGGCAGCCTCTTCCCAGAAGGAGGACCTCCCTCCCACTCTGCAGGCCACAAACCCGGGCCTTCCTTGAACTTCAACCCCAGCGTGAAGAGCGCCAGCTGCGTCTCATCTTTGTCTTTTGCCCCTCCTAAAATGCCTCTGGACTTGCAGCTCACAGCACCACAGCCCTGTGGCTATGCCTTTCCCCGAGATTTTAGGGGTAGTGCCTCTTCTGGGGTCTCTTCTGCTCCCCCAGCCTGGCTGGTTACATTGTCCCAGGGTGTACTGTGCTGTGGCCGACTGAGCCCTCACACACCTGGTCATGCTCCTGTGGGCTTAGGGCGGTGGCATGATCACCTCCGATCTTCAGAGATTTCCTCTGCTCAATGCTTGCCTGTCTAGTGGAACTGAATTCAACTCTTACGTCCCTGACTCATAAAACTGTCGATACAAAAAGTGAGTAAATGAATCTTAGTATTTGTTTCGTCCTTGTTTTTAGGATAAGTAGCAGAAATCCTTGCATTGGCCTTGATTAACACACATTTCTCCAGCACTTGGGGTTTTGAGGAGGGGTGTGTGCAGATCTGCTGGAGTGCCTCACTTTAAACCATATAAGGCATCCTTGGGCTGAGCACTGGCCCTGTGATTCCAGCTGCAAGCCACCAGTGCTGGCATGTTACGAGGAGTTCATTATTTTCCAAAAATCATATCTTTCCTAGCGATCTCCTGGAGACACTCCATAAACACACCCCATGTCTACCCGACACTGACCGGCCCCAGCCTAGCATACCAATCCTGTATTAAGTCCACAGCGCCTGTGAGTCAAGTGGGTGTGAGACTGGCTGAAGCACAGCACCCTTCCACTCAGATATCCACGAAGGAGATACTAAAATCCCCAAGTCATCCTGTGCTCTTGTCCTTGGTTCCGTGGTGATGGCTGTTAGGATGTTGTCAGTCACTACTCTGAGCCTCCGGCACCTTGATCCTGCCAACTCAGAAGACAGCACCTGTGGGCCAAGTTCCACACACCAAGCTGAAGACCTGATTAAGTCAACCCATTCTCAATGCCATCGTCCAACTGTTGCAGATCAGGCCACTGATTTCTAAACTCCAACAAACAGGGAAAACTAACGGCATTCCTTAGCCATGTCATCTGGCTACTTTGTGTGACCTTGGAGCCTGTGTATCCAGTGACAGAACGAGCAAGGGAAAAGTTTCCAGAAGCAACTGGATAGCTGACAGAGGAGAGGGAGGGGTCGAGAAGACAGGCAGAGGCTGTCTTCCCACATGCACCCTGTCACTGGGACGAGGTTTCCCTTGTGAATCTCCACCCCATAGTCTGCGAAATACCACCAGAAATTATCTTGAAGAATTTCCCATGCTGTCGGGTGATTCTGCCTCGGAAGAGGGTGAGGCAGATGGACAAACACGGGTCCAGCCCAGAAGTCTTCCTAAGATGGCGATGTGGGGGTGCATGCCCTCTGCCTCTAGCTCTGGAGTGACTCCCCCAAGCTTTGGCTCTGTCTGTGATTCCATCTTTTAACTAATTAACTGTTTCACCAGGTACAGTCTACCACAACCCAAGAGGAAGCCTGGTGATAATGGAGACAGAAATTTGAAACCTCAGGTGTGGGAAGCAGAGTTTCAGGTTTAATTAAGACTTCCATGTCTTCATGGCTTTTGATTAAACGTTGCAGTCCTCCTTAAATCTGATAGTTTAGCCCAATAATTTATAAGCATATTAACAAACTATGGGTAGGTCTGACATTTAAATAAAAAAGTCTCAGTTTCAAAAATAGCAACCTATTAGGGCTCTTATATCCCTTTAAAGATTAATAAGAGTCTGGTTCCCAGAGGCTCAGAAAGGGATGTGGTTTGCTTACAGGAACTAGGATATACGGCCTGTCTTTCTTGCTGCAACTGTCTTCTAGGAGGTGTGAAGACTCAGAACACCTCGGAGTCCCGGACTCCTCAGAACCTTGACCATGCCCCTGGGCTTGCATTTTGCCTATGAGAGAAGCAGTTACGGGCTTTCAGAGCACCTGTCTTGTCCACCAAGCCCCTTTGGTTTTGGGGCTCAGATTACAGGCACAAGTCTCCACCACACTGCCAGGACATGTCGACCGGGCTGGTTCATGACAAAGGCTGGCTGCCAGGCCTAGGACGAGCCACCGGGAAACAGGAAACTGCTTGGTCATCCATACCCCATTCCCACGTCAACGTGGTCTTCTGACTCTCAGCCTCAAAGTCTACCCACACCTGGTTCAATTGTCCCTGAAACCCTCATTTGTCCTGCATTGTCCCGAGTCTGGCAGCATTTGAATGGGACCAAGTGAAAATGGTAATTTATTTCTAGCCATTTCATGTAGAAGAACAGACGGGCATATTTATACGTACACAGACTAAACACCAAAACACTAATTAAGTAAATTTAGTTTTTCCTTTAATCAGACTTCCAGGTAATTAGCTGTCAGCTAAGATAAATTATAGTTTATTCCATTTTTATACCATGCTTTGGTCAAATAAACATTATGCTTTAATGGCCAGAATAAGTTGCTAATTTTTCCAGCATATAAATATTATCACTAGAATCTTTCAATGTTCTGAAAACTAAATTTTGCTTAAAATACCATTCTTTAAACAAACAGTTGCATTTAAGGCTAAGAACTATTGGTTTGATCTTTTCCACTGAATATGCAACCAAGCTGACCTTTCAAAACCAGAATCAAGAGTTCAGAATCTATGTGAAAATATTCAACCCCTCAAGACAAGGAGATTAGTGTGAAATTCAAAGGAACATGTCATCTGGATTACAAAAGCTGAACAGGAAGAACAGGGCATGAGCTTGAATTGGCCAATGGGAATACTCCGGGGATTCAGGGACATCTAAGGAAAATGTTGGGTGTGTATGTGTAACAAGGCTCTCTGGCTTAACTGGGGTTTGCGTAAATGAAAGGCATTCTTTCCTTGCTGTTTTTGCATCATTTTGTAGACAGGAACCACCAGGGAGGGGAGGGACCAGGAAGTACTTTCCTAGAGGTGAGAGTTCACTAGGCCGAGAACATTTTCAGTCACTTCTAACCCCAGAGTCAACAGTAAGCATACTGTGACTTTCACTTGTCTGTAAGAGTCGTTTGTTGTTTTATACTCGAACAAATGGCCACATAAGTCATAGTACAGCATTAAAAAGCATTAAAGTGACTCTCCAGCACACAGGGGTGTGAACATGCACTGGATGCCCCGAGTGACATGACCAGTGGCAGAGGGGCTCTAGTGTCCGGCCTCGGGTCCCTGGCATGCACACGGTTTCCAGTGGCATGCTCACACTGATGCTGCATGGGGACCCGGGTGGTCTCCTTTCCCCTGCAGACCTGGCCCCCTTCAGAAGGCGGGACCTGGGCTTTCCTGGCAGACGCTCCTGCCACTGGGAAACCAGGAGGCCAGCGAGTGGGGAGTGGGGTTCAAAGAGTCAAAATCTGAGTCCCACTCGCTGGCCTCCTGGTCTCCCAGTGGCAGCAGAGCAGTGTGTCAGGCCCAGCCTGGGAGGAGCAGGTGGAGCCACGTCAAAGCTCAGGCGGGGGCGACGGCACATCCCCAGAGAAGCAACTCTGAGGTGACCAGCCTCACACATGTGGGAGATCCAGCTCTGTCAGTAAGTACCACAGCCTCCAGGGCATTACTGTGCGCTGAATGCTCCTCCTGTCCCACCAGAATCCAGTCTATGCCCGCATGCCCAGCGTGGCGTGTTGGGAGGCGCGGCGTGGCAGCGGTGGGGCCCTCAAGCAGGACTGGTGCCCTTGTAAGAAGAGGCAGCGGAGGTGCTCACTTCTCCCCGTCACAGCCCTGGGAAGACGTCGGGAGGACAGCCTTGCCAGACGCCAAATCTCTGACATCCGTGCCTTGACACCCTGCATCAATGCAAAGGTCATTTGATGTTTTGTCCTGTCTTAGTTTCTTTCAGAAATAAGTGAAGGGTGAACGATCATATACACAGGAGGCGTTTCAGAGACCAGGTTCACCTCAGCTGCTTTCAAGGGGTGGAAGCGACCGGGCTGTCACTCAGCCCTCACAGCAGGGAGAACATGATGGAACTCATTTATGGCCCTTAAATCACAATATTCGCCCTGTGGTTCTGCAGGATGGAAAGCTACCAGAGCTGTCAGATGATCTCATCGATATCCAGAGAGGAAATATTGACTGCTATGCCGACTCGACAGATGGATGAGCTGGCCTCTGGGAAAGAGTCATCAGGGTGATGAATCTTCCTGCTATCCCTGGAGCCTTCCTACAAGAAATGACTGAGGTCAGGCTGTTGAAGACTGCTCGGTGGTGAGGGGCAGAGACCTGCTGCTTCTGTAGGGCCCTCACTTCCACAAGGTCAAAAAGCTTAAGAATAGAGAGGTGAGACAGAACCCACCCTTTCTGAGTTCCCAGGATCCTGTCCCACACTCTGACCCATGCTGGTCCCTGGTTCTGATCCTGGGACCACAGCTCACAGTCTTCCTGAGAGCTTGGATGGTCGATAAGCCAGATGGGACTTCCTCTCCATATCTCTCCACAAAGGCCTCCTTTTCATCTTCTGGGCCTGCTGGTGTTAGGTCTTCTGTGGAATCACACGCTCTGCCTGCTCCAGAGCCTGGCACTCGACCTTCTCATCAGCCGGAGAGTCCGTCCATCCATCCTTCCTTCCTTCTCAGCTTTACCAGCCAACGTCAACCATAATTCTTTCTAGAACATCAATCTTTCCTCCCATTTGTGTCCTTTCTGAGGAGGCTCCAGCCCCAAAGGCCCCAGGCAGTGACTTCAGTGCATAGTTCTTAGGATGTGTGCCCAGTCAGCCTCTCAGTGTCATCTGCAGCCTTGTCCTTCAACTCCCTCAAGGAGGGAGAGCCATGCCCCACCCCACATGGAAACACCGCCTTAATACATCCTGCATGCAGTGCCTCCTCAGCCCAACACTTGTTCTTGTCTAGCTAATTTCAGGATGAGACCCAGAAATGGCCAGTTATTTTGGTAATGTTCTACAAGGCCTGCAATGAGGAAAAACATCTATTTTCTGTTATCATAAATTAGTTGTATAAGGTAAATGTTATCTTTAAAATATTTTATTTTATCTGTATGAGTGTTTTGCCTGCATGTATGTAAGTGTACCACATGTACAATGTCCATGGCACCAGATTCCCTGGAACTGGAGTTAAGGACAGCTGTTAGCCTCCATGTGGGTGCTGGGAATCAAACTCAGGTCTTCTGCAAGAGCAACAAGTGCTCTTAACAATGGAGCCGTCCTTCTCTAGGCCTGATAGTTGTTGTCTTGAATGTCATCGAGGATAAAAGGTAATCTCTCTCCCTGTCTCTCTCTTTCACTCTAAAACTAAATATAAGACAAGAAATTGAACAGTATCATGTTTCTGGACCTCAATGTAATAATGCTACTTCCAGAAAAGGGTGAAAATCTCACACGTGCACTATTCTGGGCAGTGAACCTTGACCCTGGTGTGGAACCCCCACTACCCCACCTGTCTCTCATTTTCTCATCTGAGTGTCAAGAGGCACCTGTGGCTTCTGCGTTCATTCCTAAGACCCTGGCAAAGGGAAGAGGAGACATGTGTCTTCCAGAATCCTACACAGTCTCTTCCTTTACAAGAGCCACAGTCACCACAGCCTGGGATGGTGGACCCAGCAGGGAGCACAGCTCTGTCCCAAGGCCGACAGCCTGGAGCTGATGGGAGACATCCCTGTGCCTTCGCTTTTAACCTGCTGTTTACAAACTCTAGTTGGTATCTTCCACAGTATTTTGAAAAGTCCAAAGGGCGCCAGAGTAAACTGTTAAAATTTGGATTGCATTTTAAGTCATGATAATAACGTCTTAGACTCTAGAGCCTATGATAACAGTCCTGAACTCAGTCACTGGAGAATGTGATTTATATGTTTATACCATGAATGCAATTTACATGTCTTACAAGTTGAAAGAAATCCAAACATCAGAGGGAAATGAAGTCTCAAGAAAAATGTGTTTGGAATTGTACCCACGCCTCTAAGCTACCTAGAGTGCGTGCATGATTTTGTGGCAGATGAGGCTTTGTGTCACATATCTACCTAGGATGCATCAAGCCAGCGACTTGAGCTGTGTGGTGAACTGGGGGGCAATCGCAGGACAAAGGGGGTGGTGTGTTAACAGGAACACTGTGTATCAGAGACCTGAAGCCAGAATTGGGTCTGAGAGCTGCTAGGATTCCTCCCGCAAACACTGCAGCATTCACTAACTATGGAACCAATGGGAATATTTCTTAAATATCCTTTAAAGCCAAAAGATTGAGGGACATGCAATTTGGTCCTCCAGCTATTAAAAATAGACTAAGTGGCTTCATCAAAATCAGAAAGATGAATGATTTCACTGGAGCCTGTGGAGCAGGAGACTCACATACAGGTCAAGAGAACTGGGTCAGTTGCTGCCAGAGAGCTCTGTGACATGTCAGAAGCCGAGGACAAGAAGGAAAAGAGCGGAAGAGACCCAAAGGGCAGTGATGGGGCTGACGACGGGGCGGAGTCCAGAGGGAAGGGCCTGGAGATCCCTGATTATTTCAGTGTTAAAGTGCTGGCCCACGTTCACAGTGCTACAACATTAGGTTAGAGTGCACCCAGCTCTCTGTTCTGGAGCTGGCCTTGCTTGCATCTCTCTGTACAACCGATGAATAAGTCTTATCATATGCTCTTCCAGGACTGCTAGTCTTACCAGTGGATCTGTGCAGAGCATTCCTGATCAGCTCGATGGCTCTGAAGATTGGCTGATTCTGTGCCAATCACAGGGTCTGGGAACTATGCTTCAAGTCACTGACCGCTTCTCAGCAGGGGCAATCAGACAGGGGCCACTTCACACCCAGGAGGTGTGAGGGCTCTCCCTTCAAGCTTACCACCTACGAAGTGAAGTGTCCCATGGAAGAAAACAGCTCAGCACCGTGAGGTGAAGGGACCCTTCGTGGACGGCGAGTGGATGTCAGATGATCTGCTTGTATGGACTGGAAGACAAACTGTCTTTCACTGAACAGGCCCATCACCTGACTGCAGTTGCTCCTTGGGAGCCTGAGGGAGAGTGTTCCTATGCTGGGGTCTTGAGAAAAGCCACTTAGTAAGCTCCAGGCCCACCTAGAGGGCTTCACAGCCCCTCCCCGTGGGTACAGGCATGGAGCCACGGCCTTTCCCCTCCCACATTTATACCAGCCAAACTGCCGTACTGAAAACCAGCCTTCCCGAGCCCCTGCCCTCACCCTAGATCTCTGGCCTCACTCCTGTCCGTGTGAATTCTGAATCGGCTACATTTGCTATGCAGAGCATGCACACACTAATATTACTCAGAGAAGAAAAGGCAGGGGAATGTTTTATTAAATCACATTTTCTCAGAGCCTGTTCGTTTATTATGTGACAGTGGCCACCGAGGACCAAACCCCACACACTCCAACAACCAAACACTTTATTTAAAAGGAAACAAATAATCTGGCCTGTTCATGTGCAGTCTGGTGCAAGTGTAGAAATCTGGAGCTAATAAGCTCAGGGAGAGGAACTGGCTTCCGGGAAAGAACGAGGCTGCTGGGCATGAAAGGATGAAGAGCGAATGAGTGAGGATGGCACTGGGCCCCAGCTGCCAAGGGTCTAGCGCTGGCTTGCAGGTCAGGTTCAGAGGGGTCAGAGAGGCAAGGGGCGAGGCCCACAGTGCTGGTAAGTGTTAGACGGGACCGTGGTGGGGAGGGACTCTCTGTGCTCTGTCCCTGAGGTGGCTCAGATGCTTACCGAGCAGTTGACAGGTAGGATTGCTACTGTTGTACTTTCTGATGTTGATGGACAAAATAAAGCCAGAGAAATCCAAGCCAATGCACAGTGTCCTGACAGGCGGGTGTGGAGACCTGCACCGACCTAAGGCGGAAGCCCAACTCCTCCTCCTCTGGTTCCTTTTCTTCTGGTATCAGTCAATCACATTCCATTTCTCCTTTCTTGTCCATTTCAGGTTTTATTTATGTTTACTTATTTTTCCTAGTTTGCTTGTTTGGGGTGTGTTTGTGTATATGTATGCTTATATGTATTTGTGTATGTGTGTGTATGTGTTTACATGTGTGTCTGTATGTGTGTGTTTGTATGTGTGTGTATTTGTATGTGTGCTTATGTTTGTTTATATATGTGTGGCTGTGTGCATGTGCATGTCTGTGTACATATGTGTATGTGCATGTGTGTATGTTTGTATGTGTGATTACATGTATTTGTGTGTATATGTGTGTTTGTCTGTGTGCATGTGTGTTTGTGTATGTGTGTATGTCTGTGTTTATATGTTTGTCTGTATGTGTGCATATATGTGTTTGTATGTCTGTGTTTATATGTTTGTGTGTATGTTTGTATATATCTGTGTTTGTGTATATATGTGTGTGCCTGTGTATGTGTACATGTACGTATGTGTGTGTTTTGGGGTGTGTGTATGCCTGTGGGTGCACGTGTGTATGTGTGTCTTTGTGTGTGTTTGCATGGCTGTGGGTGCAGGTGTGCCATGTGCATGTGGAGACCAGATGTCAACCTTGGGTGCCATTCCTTAGGAGCCATTCACCTGATTTTTTTGAGGTAGTCTCTCACTGGCACCTGCGGCTAATCTGTTCAGCTAGGCTGAGTAACTGGCAGATCTGGTGATCTATCTGCCTCTGCCTTCCCAGCACCAGGATTATAAGCACGCACCACCATGCCTGGCGTTCTGTGACTGAACTCAGTCCCCAGGCTTGCATGGCAGGCGCTTTATCAAGCTAGCCCTATCCCAACCTGATTTCAGGTTTTAAATCTTTGATACTCAGGTTAGTTTGGTGATTTTCTCTTTTTCATTTTTTTCTCTGTGCTTTACAAGATTTTATGATCTCTGGGTGTTCAGCTTCCTGTTACAAGGTTCTCTGATCAGCACTCCTCCCTCATTTGGAAAAGATGTGTGAATGGTATCAGATGGCAATGAGGTTCGAAGGTCTGGGACACAACGGGAGCTTTCTGGATGGGCAGAGCTCGGACATCTGGGAGGGAAGTTCCATACAAATGAAAACTGGTCATGGAGCCTTTGAAACATGTCCAGCAACTCCCAACTTTGCCACCCAGCTCTGTGTGTGCCATCATGGCACGGATGCCCGTCTCTGGAAGAAGTCGCCTGAATCCAGCTGAACTACAGTGAAATGCCATATGGGAGATCCCATATGAGATGTCTCTCGGGAGAAAGTGCAGTTGTGGGCAGAGCCACCAGCAGCACCTACTAGTACATACTGGTAAGCTGTCATATACTATTTGAGTTCACTAATAAGCTGGTCTGGGCCCCACCTCAATCTCAGCTTGTTTATGTCAAGGGTCCTCCAGACCCACTGTCCTGGGCCAGGCTGGACCCCGGCTCTGTAACGAAGGGAGTAAAACAGTCCAAGAGGAAAATCTTTGTATCCCTGAGAACTATTTCCAAGGCAGGCTCCTGTGGTTTATCCATGATGTCACACTATCTGCAGTAGGAACAGGAAGCCAGAAATTCAGCCATGGGAAGCTCATCCATGGAGATAAAACTCAACTGGGAACTCCAGCTGAAGGCCTCAACTTCCCCAGTCATTTTCTGCGGGGTACTAGTGAACCCCCTTTGACAAGGCTGCATTTGTTTTCACTGAATCAGACTACCCCTGTCATCTCCGCTGGACGCTGTGAGCACCCAATTAGATGGCACTTTGTTATTTGCTATTCTGTCTGCTATGTGTGGTTATTCCTTTGTTTGCTATTTACTTGATAAACCCATTCATTCAAAATCAAAAGCTCGGCTCTCACAGATCATTCTCTGGACTGTATGGAGCACCGTCTAAGGTTGGTCATTACAGAATAGGCTGAGGACCACTGTGGCACAATATCAAGGGTGCCAGACAAAGATCCCTAAGCAGCCAGATCTTTCAGGGCACCATGGCCAGCCTAGGAACTGCACCTCACACACTGACACGCTAGTTTCAACTGCTTCCTCACTGGTGTGCGCCTTGGTCCTTGTGGTGGTGCAAACACCAAAGGAAGGAGCCTGCCTTATCCCTGGCCATCCAGGAAGTGCTTCATGCCTGGGGGGGAAACTGTGGCCCCTGGCTGTGTGTAAAGGTCCAGAGGGGCAGAGACTGAGTGCATCGCTGGCTCCGTCGGAACTCAGAGGTGGCAGGACGACAGGACACAGGCATCTGCCCATCGTAGAGTTGACTCCTGAGTGTGGCGGGGAATATATCCCCCTTGCAGACGGGACCCAGTCAACTCTGCAAATTGGATATGTTCCCCAAACTTCTGACTCAGGGCACATGCCGCTATCCCTAAAGAACCAGAAGTATTTCTCTAAAATACTGTAAAGTAAGCAATGATTTGGAGTTGAAGCCTCTATTTGGGTGGTTTTGCTATTTTTTTATAGTTTGTTTTGAGATAAGACTTCACTTATGGAGCTCAGGCTGGTCTCCAACCTGTGATCCTCCTGTCTCTGCCTCCCAAGTACTAAAGGTACACCACCACATCCAGCTATTAACATTTTTTAAATTGGTATATATTTGTTGTGCATAGTACTGGATTTCATAAGAACGTTTTCACAAGAGAATGTAAAGTACTTTGACGATGTTCCTTTTCTGCCCACACTGTTTCTCAAGACAGGCTCACTTTGTGTCATGTCCACATGTGATTTTATGTATCTGTATGAAATCCAGGGTCCACAAATAAGAGAAAGCATGTCCTTCTGAGTCTGACTTAATTTGCTTAATATGATAACCTTCAGTCTCATATGATTATTTCTGCAAACAACATACTTTTGTTCTTCCTTATGGATGAATAAAATCGCACTCCGTGTGTGTGTGTGTGTGTGTGTGTGTGTGTGTGTGTGTGTGTGTATGTGTACAGATGATAGATAGATAGACAGATTACAATGTCCTTACCTGTATCTTGGTTGATGGACACCTAGGTTGGTTCTATAGCTTTGCTATTGTTAACAGTGCCATAGTAAACATCAATTGCAAGTATCTCTAGATATGTTGACTTGTCCTTCAGGTAAATACTCTTGAGTGCTCTAGCTTATCTGGATTTGTTTAACTTGATGTTTTCACAGATACCTTGAGGGAGACTGAAGAGAATGCTGTGCAGTGGGTTCTGCCTGGCTTGCTGGTGCATAGTGAGGTCCTGTCTATAGGACAATGGGGTCAGCATCTCAGTAAGACATCACACATAGCCACTCTCCCCACCGTGTCCCTGCAAGAGTTAACTTACACTTAGTAGTGCCATGTGGATAGCTCAGGGACAGTAATCAGGAGAGCTCTTTCCGTCAGTGGGCTACCTGGAAGGGTTGCGGTCCTCTGAGAGATGCCTCTGCCCAGCACTGCACGCCCAGTAGCAAATGAGACGTGTGCAGCCCGCCGACTTCACGTCCAGTCATGCAGGTGCCTTCTCTTCTGCCCGTCAGGGGTGGAACGTTGCCCCACTCTGCACAGGTGATCCTCCCAGCCTGCTCCAGCCCAGCACCCAGCACTCAGCCTCCTTGCCTCCCTCCTGCCCTGCGTTTCTTATCTCTGTGTAAAACCTGCACAGCTCTATTCCATGGCCACCTTCGCTTTGTCTGACCCACGGGGGGACACCTCCAGTAGTTGTTACTTTCTGTTGCTGTGATAAAATGTCATGGCCAAGGCAACTTATAAAAGGAAGAGTTTAGTAGGCTAATGGTTCCAAAGAGGTAAAAGTCCATAATGTCGGGGGAGGCATGGAGGCAGGAGTGGCCGGAGCACAAAGCCTAGGGATCATATACCTTCCTGTAGACACAGGAAGCAGAGAGGAACTAGAACTCTCCATGCCCAACCCTCGTGACTTGCTTCTTCCAGCATGGGTCACATCCACTAAAGGTTCCATGACCGCCCCCAAGCAGGGCCACGTACTAGGGATCAATTGTGCAAATACTTGGAGCCCATCGGAGGCATTCTCATTGAAACCACCACAATGGCCCACTCAGAATGACCACATCCATATGGGAACTCCCTGTAGATTCTATCTGGACTCCTATCTTGGGGTGGGAAAGTATTCCATCCAGCAGCTGTTATGGATCCCAGGGAATGAGTTCTCTGAGAGCCTGGGCAGTCTAGCCCTGAGCACCCAGAATCCTCTCCATCTCCCAGGACTAATTCATCATTTGGCCCCCAATTGTCATTAAAGCAAGATGGGCAACAAGCCTTCCAGGGAGAACTGCAAACATCCATGCCAGTTCCAACCTCAGACAAGACATTCTACATGTCTGGGTTCAATGCCATGTACCAAGCTAAGGGCTGAGCTTCAGGTCACTACAGGTGAGAGCACACAACAGAGCTTCCTAACATCAGCTCTTGTCTGCAGTTATGCAGGCATGGGCTCTCTCCACCTGAGCCACTGGACAGAAGAGAAGATAGCATGCACCCTCCTATGCCCCAGAGCACCTAACCAACCACCACCATCACTGCGAACTCTGCACATCTCACTGATGAGACAATGGACACATTTCCACAAACACCAGTGGGAGTTCAGGTCAGAACACAGAACACTTTCAGGAGCTCCATGACCTTTAAAAGGCTGTGTGGCCAGCAGCTGTCTGCTGGACCACAGCTGCAATGTTAGCGTGCTGTCCCTGTCTATGATGGCCACTTCTAATTTACTGGCCTCGTGGATCGATATTTTGTTCTTCATCTGATACAGTAATTGTTTATTAGGGGCAAAATATTTCCCTTGTGACCCAGCTTGGATTTTGAGTGTCATCGTTTATGGCCTGCATCCACACATTGTTTATAGGTTAATAATACACACAGTGTCTAACAAATCATCTTAACGGTCATTTGTACAAACAGTAAGTGGTAAAATATTGACATTTGCTTGTTGAAAGGTAAGCTCTTAAGACCCAGGAGTGGCACTGGCAGTTTGGGTTTTTGTTAAGGAAATATTCTCATTTGTTGTGGAGTGCTCAGCCCTAAATGGGATGTCTAGATCACACACCTCTCCCCAAAGCCCAGGGATCATCAAGGAAGATCAGGAAGAAAGACTGTAAGAGTCAGAGGTCACGGAAGACTACATTCCAGCCAGGACAAAGACCTCAAGCATATGAACTCACGACTGAGCTGGCTGTCTGCAGAAGACCTGCACAAGATCAAGCCAGACAAAAATCCCTGCATGGGGGTGGTCGCTGAAGAGTTGTTGACATCTGGTGGCTGCTGGAGGAGGGAGACTCCACTTTCTTTACGGATGTGGCCCCTGAAAGGCTACCCATGCTCCAGTAGATGCTCCTGCACCCATGCATACAGCCTGCCGGGCTTAGTGGGTTTAGAAAGTGCAAGGTGAGAGGGGGGCTTAGAGGAGGAGTCAGGAGGCGTGGGTGGCTTGATCAAAGCCCAGTACGAAAGTAAGTAGTAAAAGAGATACTTTCATTTGATACCCTGAATCAAAACCTTGTTCCCAGTGCCCTGCATCCAGCGGGACAAGCCATGACACACACATGAGAGACAACATCTGAAGTGCTCATGAACAGATTTGTGGTGGCAATGCTCACTAGCCAGGATGTGCTGTATCTGCAGCTGGTTGACACCTTCTCCTTCACAGGTTGTCACCTGCCTTTCAGCATCACAGAGCTGTCTTTACCCAGATTCTATGGCTGAGTATTGTGAAGGAAGGAGTCATTGCTGTCTTGAGAGCATGTTTGGCTGGTTATCTATGAAAGCTGATGCGACACATGTGATTAAATGTGCTTGGGGGCATGCAGGAACGTGGCACAGTTACAGATACTGCTGGTCCAGGTCTGGGCCAGGGTTTCCACGCTCTCAGCATCTCGTTCAAGAATGAAATCAAGATAGCAAGGAAAGTTCATTATTCAGAGGAAAGAAACTGCAGGTCAGAAAGGAATGCAGAGTTGAGACTGACAGCAGACTACGTAGGAGAAGATGCTCAGGGGCCTGGTGTTGCTTAGGACGTCTGCTTATGGGGATGAAGAGAAGAAGGAGTTGGGTTGGGTTACCCCTAATGGTACAGTTTGGGTGGTTCTCTACTTGACTGATGGGCTTGGATTAGCTCAGACTGGGCTCACTGCTTACATCCCTTCCCACAATGCACCTGATTTTCACCATATGTACACATAATTCTTTAGAGACAGAAGATGGTGACTAGAGGATCCTCTCTAAAAGCTCACTCAGAGGACACAATCTGACCATCACCCTTGGATGTGCTGCACAGCCAACCCTTCCTTAGACAGACATGGAATGGAATCGGGGTGCTACTGAGTAGTTGCAAAGGGGAGTAAATTATTTCCATCAGTTAAAGGAGGTCCATGTACGATTTAATGTAGGTGCGGGTCCTGAGCTACTAGCAGGTTGTGGGGTGCATTGGTAGAAGATGCGTGGTGTGCAGGTGAGGGTCTCAGGGTCTCAGGGCACCGGCAGAGGAGAGAATGCCACTGCCCGAGTCGAGAGGAGTCCCAGATTCCTACACCATTCCCTATGCGTCCCAACCCCACCACTCTCCTGAAGACAGCACAACAGAAGAACCACGTGGGTCTCTCTCCCATCCGGGAAGGACTGAGCTGGGCGTCAGCTCACAGAGGCCAAACCTATGTCTTTCATGACACACCTTGCTGAGGAGTCTGTGTCAGACAATGGGATTTATGCCCAGGATCAACACGGGTTCTGTTGAGGAAAATTTCCACACCCCAAATGTCAACACAGAAGCAATTTCACTGCCCCCTTGACCTGAGTGTCAGCTGCCCTTGGGCTCAGTGCTCCCACATCTCATCTCTGCACAAGTTTTTCTAAGAACGAGTATAGAATCAACCATCTGGGGCTTCTGTTTTGAGTAACTTCCTCTTTTCTCCACCTCATACGAACATGCGTGTCTTAACTTCATACTAAGATAAAGTGCTCTTGACCTGGTTATGCCTTTTCCACGGCCTCACTTGTTCTCTGAGCTGTGACTGCTGTTCTGTGTGAGCTTCTGAGAGGAGTCAGGTTCTGAGAGGCTGTCCCCTCTCTCTAAACACACAAAGGCCCATGGAAGAGGGGAGCTCAGGAAACAAGTGGCAGCAGCAGTGGGGGGATGTGAGACGACACAGGGGCCAGGCTGCTGAGGAGGCCGAGCAGGCTGAAGGGCTCACTTACCTCAACTACCTGTGGAAGGACTGATGCCTCCCGTGACTGTCATCATAGGATCTGGTTATAATACATAGGATCTGGTTATACCACATAGGATCTGGTCATACCACGTAGGATCTAGACATACCACATAGATCCAGTTATACCACATGGGATCCGGTTATATCACATGGGATCTGGTTATACCACTCCTTGGTATATACCCAAAACACTCATCCTACTGTAGAGATACTTGCACATTTGCACTTGTTGCTCTGTTCACAATAGCTAAGAAATGAAGACCATCTAAATGTCCCTCAATTGATGAGTGGATAAGGAAAATGTAAGTTTACACAATAGAGTTCTACTCAGCAGTAAAGAAAGGTGGATGGAACTAGAGCCAGTTATATGAAGTGACACAGACTCGGAAAAACAAGTGATATATGTTCTCTCTTGTTTGTGGATCTTAGCACCAAACTCTTATATGTGAGTCAGGAAAGTGGAAAGAAGCCCAGAGCGTAAAGGGAAAGAAGGAGCCAAGAGAGGGAAGTAGCAGGAGACGGGATTACCAAGGGGAAATGGGAGCATTAGCCCGGTGGGGGGTGGGGGGTGGGGGGTGGGGGTGAGGAGGCAGCTCTGCAGACAGGTGAGCCATCGCTCGGGCTTTGGTGCCTGCAGCCTACTGCACACATGCCGACAAGACTGCTTTACACTTTGTACTATTTTGTTGATAAAGGATTTCTATGGATCCTGAAATACTGTCATTTAGGTATACATTACCACAGTTCTGTGGATGTGGTACTGCAACCACCTGCAATTGTAAAACGTGGTTTTTTTTTTTTTTTTTTACATAAATGATGTTGTGAAAGAGGCTTGTACTTATGTATGACATTCAGAAAGCTCTGTGAGCCTGTCCTAAACTTGAATCACTGGAAATGTGGTGCCAGGTTGTGAAGTGTTAATGTCAGCTTGGTAAATAGGAAAGCCATTACACAGGGCTGGAGAGGTGGCTCAGCAGTTAAGAGCACTGGCTGCTCTTGCAGAGGGCCCAGGTTGGATTCCCAGCACCCACCTTTTGACTAACAACCATCCATAACTCCAACTCCAAGGGATCTAACACTCTGTTCTGGTCTCTGCAGGCACTGCACACAGAGGTACATTCACATACCTTCAGACAAAACACGTATATCCATAAAATAAAAGAATCCTGTTTCCCATTGTGAGACTCTGCAGGATTCACCGGCCTTCTTTTAAACATACAGAATCTCACAACAAAGCCCACCAGGGATGTTAAGGAGGACTTGTGCTGCAGAAGATCTAGAAGATTTCCTACTTTATGGGCCTCAACAGGAGGGGCTGAGTAACCCTAAAAATGGAATTATGGGTAAACATCAAGCTCAACAGAAAAGGCTTTATCAGAGATGAGCATTACATGTGAACATTGCTGTGACTATCACACCAGGAAAGACAAAGCACTTGGGCAGTCTCATCGCTGCTACACAGTACCAGCTGGATTCACAGGGCTTGCTTTGACAGCACTTTGAATTACTGGCAAGTGGTCGTCAAAGGACTCGCTTCACTTCCCATTCAGCACAAACCCAGATCTGCTTTGAGATCACTCGCATCCAAAGCCTCACCTCCTCTTACACACAGGAGCTTCACTTTGCCCTCAGCAGAGGAGGACATTCGTGGATGGCTCCTGCGCTTGCCATGTCTTAGCAGAGAAGGACATTCGTGGATGGCTCCTGCGCTTGCCATGTCTCAGCAGAGGAGGACATTCGTGGATGGCTCCTGCGCTTGCCATGTCTCAGCAGAAGAGGACATTCGTGGATGGCTCCTGCGCTTGCCATGTCTCAGCAGAGGAGGACATTTGTGGATGGCTCCTGCGCTTGCCATGTCTTAGCAGAGGAGGACATTCGTGGATGGCTCCTGCTTGCCATGTCTTAGCAGAGGAGGACATTCGTGGATGGCTCCTGCGCTTGCCATGTCTTAATTCTCTGACTTGCCACCAGTGGCTGCCTGGTCCATCACAGTCATGTTCCATCCTGGCTGTTTTCTGCACAGAATTAGCTTTGTCCACAGAGAGGTCTGGCCTTGGCTCTCACTTACGGGAGGAAGTATCTAAGAGTATTTGCTGATCTGGGGACACTGGGCTTTCCCAGATAGCGAACGCTAGCAATGCCCACAGGGGTCCTCAGATTTGGGTGGGATCAGCTTCAAATCTGGAGGAGCTTGAGGCTAAGGACATGGTTGAATGGTAGACTATGTTGTGGATCCAAAGAAATACCAAACAGCCAAGACCACGACCACATGCACTCCTGAGCAACAGTCTCTGGTGTTCTCTACAACTTCACTGGGCAAGAACAACTGTCCAGATGCCTCGGACTCCCCCAGCTTTGTCCTGTGCACCTCTTCCTGAGGCTGTCTCTCCTTTCTTTCTAGCCACAGTGACAAATCACACCATGAACGCAAGTCTTCCTGAGTCCTACAAAGCCTTCCACTAAAGCAAAGAGTCTGACAGCAAAGAGTCTACATCAAAGATGCCTGAATGTACTGCCCATGGAAGGCTCGTCTCACTTTGGAGACGCCCAAGCATTGACACGAGACACAGGGGCTCTAGTGCGGCAGTCCCTGTGGGCACTGACGTCACGGCACTGTCTGCTCTACCTTCACACCCACGTCCTTGCTCCTTCCAGTCTGGAATGTGGCCTGTAGTGTGGCTTGTTCCTCACAGGCCCACGTGTCGAAGGAAGATTCTATCCCTAGCCTGTGGCACTGCCGTAAGGTGGTGAGAGTTTACCATTGGGACCTCGTGGGAGGAAGTTAGGTCATTGAGGCTATGGCCCTGAAGGAGATCTGGGGCCCTGGCTCCTCCCTGCTTCCACACTGTCATATGGTGAGATCTCCCTTTACCCAGCACTCCCACTGTGACCTCACTGCTGAAAGGGATGGGCCAACTGACACTCCTGAATCTCCAAAACAGTGAGCAACAGGAAACCTGCTCTCTTTCTGAAGTTGATGCTCTTGGGCATTTTGTTACAATAACAGAAACTAACCGTGGGAGGGAAATCTCTGAGGGAGTCACCAGGGCTCCCAGGGCTTCGAGTGCACAGAAAGAGAATCTTGGCAAAAGGTTCTTCTTCTCATTCTTCCCTGATATTTAAACAAATAACACAATATGAACAGGACAAAAACCTGCTGACTCCATATTCACAGCTCTTGGTGAAGATGAGTTGATTACACACCCGTGAACAGAGTAATGTCAAATTATCGTGACACCAAATGGAAGGGTGGGATTGAAATCACCCTACTCACTAAGGCTGCTTTGCAATGACACTATCGAGTTACGAAATGATTCCAGGATGCAGTGTGGAAAGCATCAGCTCAAATCTAATTTCTAACCATACCAGACAACACTAAGGAATTTGAACTTGGGTGACTTCTGCCTGTGTTCCGGCCAGTCTCACGCACAGGTGTGGGGACTCCACAAAGGCTTCTGGGAATCATTGCAAGATACAATGTAATTACAGTGACTGGCCTTCATAATGAAATTTCCATAAAGTCAGATATTAAATTAATTGCCAAGTGCTGGTTTGGGTCTCAGATTCTTAAGTTAATGAGGAAGCTCTGCCTTTTCTGATTCCCATTTTCATGATGATCTACAGCAATCTTCAACCTCCGAGTGCAACTTACCATAAAGAAAACCGAGACATTTCGCCAACATCCTCTATAGCAGGCAACCTCTGTGCCATAGACAATAACCAACCACCTCTCCCTCTTTCTTTTTGGCAGCTAGTATCTTAAGAGTCGTCAGAGAGAGAAATCAATGCCTTAAACCATCTAAATACAGTCTGGGAGTTCAGCTTTGAGACTGTATGAAGCATTAATCTATAAAACTAGCTGCTCATGATTTCAGCACAGAATTATGGAAGAGCAGCTGTCAGTAGGGAGCTGGACTCGCAATACCAGTCTCGAGGCTGTAAAATAGGGGACATTTTCCAGAATTGATGGAAAGGTACGTGTTTGCCTTTTCACATTCAAGTATGCTTGGAAATCAAGCATCAACACCCACTAAGTCGATAAACAAAAGCCTGAGAAATGTGTGGAATTCTTCACTGTGTCACCTCTCTCCATGCCCAGTTAGATGAAATTAAGTAGCTCTTTCTCAAAGACACCAGGAAATAAAGGAAAACAAACATGCTTGGAGCGGAGCCAGCAGGGATTCTGCATCTGCAGCTTCCCCTCGGAGAAGGGGCTGGCTGTGAAGGGACCACCGTGGGCTTTCCAGTCAGGCATTTCTGCAGGTTGGAGCAGCTGTCCCTGGGACTCAGACCTCCAGCCAGGCCTGCAGTTTCCCAGTGCCCAAGACCTAGATACACACCTCACTTTCCAGGCAAGGCTTTCCCATCGTGGAAGCGCTCTATCAGTACAGGAAGCTGTGAGGTCAGCACAAGTGGGAAAACGCCAACACACATCTTGTTTAATTCTTTTTAATTTTTTCCTTGACCAAAACAATTTCTACTCTGTCTGTTTTGAGCCAGGGTCTCCCTGTAGCCCTGGCTGACCCTACAGAGATCAGCCTGCCTCTGCCTCCCAAGTGCGGAGACTAAAGGCAATCCTTGCCATGCCTGGCTCAAAGCAAGTTTTAAAATTTAAATGGAAACAATTTTTAAAACATTTTAAATGTATATTTTGTTGAATTTTTGTTCTTCTCATACAATACATTATAATCATATTTAGACCCCTCCCTGCCTGTGCCTCCATAGCCTGCCCGCAGGGTTTCATGCATTCTGTCACACATGTTAAAGCCTATCTGTCTGTGCTCCCAGATATCCTTGGGTGTGAGTTCATCCACCAGAGCCAGTTCAGGCTGTCTGTGTCACTCACTTAAAGAGGATCGACTCTCGCTCACCCAGCAGAATTCAGACCCTCAACTAAGGTTCGGAGCTCCTATTTTCCCAGTTCTTAGCTGGTTCCAACAGACCTTTTCAAAAATGCACTTGAGACACACAAATCCTTATGAAACGTGACCGTGGAAGGTTTCATTTTGTTTATCTGCCCCAAAAGCCCAGAATCCAAAACATTGCATCCTATCTAGCCTGGATTCAAGAATAAACAGGTATAAGTTCTACTGAACAGACCTCTCGGTCCGGCAGTTTCAGTCCTTCAACACTGGTAAGCACTCAGACGAGGTCTTTATATGGACATACATGCAACACAGAGACACACAAAAGCCTTTGAGATTTGCCACTCCGAGGCCAACCACAGTCTAGCATTAGCTTCTCGTGGGAGAGGCTACAGCATCTCTGGGCTCCGGGGGACCGCATTTTCAGTCGGCAGCAGGTAGGTGTGCGGGCAGGAAAGCACCAAGTGAAGACAGTGGAGATCACACCTTTGATTTCTTTCTGGGTTTCTTTGGGTAACCCTTGGCCATAGACTCTGGCACATACATTAGTGAAAACATAACCACACGATAGGATTCTCAATTATACCCATTATCAAGCATGGGTATACAGATATGAATACTGTAATTTAAACCCTCTGGGAGGGGCTGGAGTGATGACTAGCAAGCACTGGCTGCTCTTGCAGAGGACCCAGGTTCAATTTCCAGCACCCACACGGCAGCTAACAACCCTCTATACTTCAGATCAAGGGGCTACGATGCTCTCTTCTGACCTCTGTGGGCACTGCATGCAGGACACGGGTGTACTTTCATGCAGGCAAGACATTCGTACACAAAAAATGAAAATGACAAATAAAACATTAAGACCCCTGGTATTTTCTGGGCATAGGCAGAGCAGGGATATTTGGGGAAATCTGAGCAGATTGGTAGAGTCTGGCAAAGTATTCACTTTTTCAGTGGGCCATTATTAGCTCCACACTGGACTATATTTAACACATCTGCTGTACTCGTGACCAGACGGTGTGTGACACCCTGACCACCTTGAGAGATGACAAGCACAGAGTGCCTGGGTATGCTGCAGATTGCTGGAATATACACACACAGGCCTGATGCCTGCTCCCCATGGATGTCTTCCACAACTGGAGCTCTTGGGCTAGCATCAGCTCTCTCTCATTCCATGTCTTGTAAAATTAACTCCCTTAGAGATTAGTGGGATCCTCTTGGATGAAGTGAAAATTTCAAGGGCTAAAAGAATCAAAGAGCTGAGAGGCCCATGGGTGAAAGAAAATTCTTTCTTTGCTATATACTGTCCTGGAATATGAACAGTCTACTCATGAGTACGAGTCTAGTGAAGTCTATAGGGGTTTGCAGACACCTTTAGTATCTACTTTTAAAAATGTTTATTGGGCTGGAGAGATGTTAAGAGCACTGGCTGCTCTTGCAGAGGACCCAGACCTGACCTTTGGTATCTTCTAAGCAAGTGGGATATGGAGAAATACAAACCTTCTATTCTTCATCTAAAGGCTCATGGACCCCTGTACATTGAGTATATAGTCTATGAGTTGATGGGAGATGTATGGACCTCAAAGTCATCCCTCTACTTGTCAGCCCCATACACTATCCGATCCTTTCCTAGGCCCCCCAGAGAAGCTCGTTTGGCAGTGGACGAGACCATTTTCCCCTCTTCTGTGGCCTCTGGCCACCACTGTGGTAGGTGTGGTAGGATTCTGAGGTGTGGGACAGCCTGAATGCACAAGCATGGTGAAGACTATTGAGTGACTGCCCCCAAAGATCATCCCCCTCAGAGAACCTCAAGGAGCCAGTCCTGGGCAGCACCTCCCAAAGCAGGAGAGTGCCAGGAATTGCTCACAGTCATGAGGATTTCTACTGAGGGCAAATTGAATGCTGCAGCCTGGGCCAATGAGATTCCTCCTATAGATTACCACCAGGCTCAAGATAACTGTAATTTTGACTTTGCTCTCCTGGTCAGTCAAATAACACAGCCAGTGTCAACAGGGACGTGGAAAACTGAAGTCACAGCAGAGGGAAGAAAGACATACCCAGCACCTAACACCCAGCACCTAACACTGCCTTTGCTTCCTTCCTTCCTACCCAGCAGGCAGAGCACCTGTCAGAGCAGAAGGAGAAAGGTACACCCAACACCCAAGAGCCAAAAGCCAAGAGCCAGCACCCAACAGCCAACAGCCAACAGCTAACAACACCCAACACCCAACACCCAGCATCCAACACCTAACAACACCCAACGACATCCAATGCCCAGCAGCCAGCAGTCAGCACTGTGGGCTGCCAGCAGCCAGCACTATGGTTTGGCTCCCTGCCCTTCCCACCGTCCAGGTGTCAGAAAGAGTAAAGAAGTTTCTGAGTTCTGAATTCCAGTTCCACCTTGGAAGGAAAATTATGTAACAGCATGGGCAAAGCTCAGTTATTTCCTGAATTTTCATCTAAGAAATGAAGCCAATACTACTCAAAAAATATAAGTAGATATAAATCAGTCTAGGTTTCAAATGACAGTAAACGGGGACCTCAAACATATCTCACTTTAATTTTGCTCCAATCCTATGGCTATTTGAACACATGGATTCTTCATTAATGCAAGCTTGGTCATGTGACTGTACTGGGAATAAACAGAAATGTCGCTAATTTCCAAGTCAGGACCATTGCCCTAAGCCAAAAATTTCCTATGTAACTATAGTCACTACCTGAAAACATGGAGAACTAGATTCTGTCCTCTTTCTAGCAATGACGGGCCCTGTTTCTGTCTGTGATCCTTCACATCAAGCATTAACTAACTGTTACTTCTACTGCTGTTTTTAAATAGTCTTGCTGTGGCCCTGCCTGGCCTAGCATTCACTGAATAGACCTGAACTTTCAGTGATCCCCCTGCCTCTGCCTCCCGAGGGCAGAGAACTCAGATGCCACCACGCCCAGCGTCCAAGCATTTATTCCCCACTCTCAACGTTGTCTGGAGCTTAAACGCAGTTTATTTTCCAGAGATGTACATCCTCATATAAACCCCCCAAATTATCCAAGGAACCCAGACACTGGGCAAAATTCTGGGAGCCGCCCAAAAGGGTAGATGTTAGTCCCTCTCCATCTCTCTCTGTCTCTGCCTCTCCCCCTCTCTCTTTCTCAGGATACTGTGAACATACTGTTAACAGGGCCTGCCTTCCTGGGTATTACTGAGCACAGTTTCAGGTGGCAGAGACCCGCCATCCTCTTTTTTCTTACTCTTTTCCTATGGGAACTACAAAGTATCTAATTATTATTGGGAAAAGACAAGAAATATTGCTGAACGATTAGCCCCTATGAAGATATCATGATGGAAAGACGGGCTTCTTTCTACGTAGCAGCCCCTCAGATTACAGGGTGCTGGCAGCCACCTGCAGGGGCGCTGAGCTGCTGCTGTATTTACGGAACTGAATGTCAGTGCTAAGGGTTGACTCTTCCTCAGAGTGGTAGAGACTTGATCCTCAGTGTGGTAATGTCAGCATGCTGGACCACTAAGAGGTGATAAAGATAAATAGCCTTATTGTAGGAGCAGGTTGGTTTTCATAGGAGGATCATTGTATAACCACCCCCTCCATCACTCTCGTGCTGCCTGGCCCCTCCACCTTCCATCCAAGGGAGAACATAAGATGAAGGTCTCAACTTTGGACTTCCCCATCTCTGGAACTATCAGAAATAAATCTCTCTTTTATAAATCACCAGTCTTAAGTACTCTGTTATAGCCCAGATAGCCACGATTCACATTCTTTCTGTTTTGAAAGTAGGTTTTATGTAGTCAGCTGCTAAGAACTTGCTATGTAGATAAAGATTATGACCTTGACTCTGATCCTCCTGCCTCCATCTCCTGAGTGCTGGGGTTATAGGCACTTGCCACCATGCTGGACATTGAAACCAGGGTTTGGTGCAGGTTAAGCAAGTGTTCTGAGCTACATTTACAACCCAGGATTCACATTTTTGATAAATATTAACACTGTAAGAATATGAGCCTTGGGATTGGAGAGTTGGCTCAGTGGTTAAGAGCACTGGATGCTCTTAGAGAGGACCTGGGTCTCACTCGCAGCACCTGTGTGGCAGGTCACAGCTGCCTATAACTCCAGTTCCAGGGAAATCTAATGCCTTCTTCTGACCTCCACGGTCACTGCACAACACAGGTGCACTTACGCACACGCAGGCGATAACACTCATGCACTAAAATAAAAACAATATATTTTTTTAATATGAGCCTTTGGGGATCCAGATGGAGACTCTCTGGACAGCTGGAGCAAGCAGTCAATGCATGGGTGTCAGGTCTTGTATGCTATGTTCCCAGAGGATGGGCTCCATTTCACCACAGTTTAATCTGTCTCTTTAGTGTGCCAAACTATAGATTTTGAACTGTGACTTTCATCCTCCAGGGATGATTTAAACATGAAAGTCAAAGCCTCAAAGCCTGACACACCAGTCCAGCTGCTGGGAGTGCCGAGGCAGGAGGATCATACATAGGAATACTAGTAGATAATAAAATGCTATCTAATATAATTTGTAGACTATAACTTCACCATAATCAGAGCACAGGACTGGCGGCCACAGGCTCAGGGTCACACATCTTTCCTAAGCTGACCATCTGGGCACACCTTGCTGTGCTTTACTCTGAGTCGATTCGTGGCAGGTCTTTGGAGAGTGAGTTGATCAATTTTTGCCTGATCTCAAGGACATGAGACAGTGTGGTTGGATTTTTCTTTGGGACCTGGGAGTGAGGTCATCCTTGTCCCTGGCAGCTTCCAGTGGTGAATGCAGGCTTCATGAAGCTGTTCTACAAGAAAAATAACTCGAAATCCATTCTTGTCAATAAAACTGTCAGGTTTAAGGTTCAATTAAAATGATGCATGCTTGTTATTTGGTAACGATAAAACCTCCAAACAGGTAAGATAGCCAAGTAACACAGGCACGATTTATATTTGTTATCTGAGTCCATTAAACATGTGCCCTCGCTCTACACCCTTAGGACTGTGTGTGGCAGAAAATATAACTGTCTTGCCTCTGATTATTGATGTTTATTGAACACTTACAGTCTTGGCATAGTTTTTGGTGGGTCAGGAGAATATCAACAAATCTTTAGTTTCTAGTAAGGAGAAAGCAAAGAGCTCCAAACAATTCACTGTGTGGACAGTGTGTATAAACACCTAATCAAGAAATGTGGCTGTATTTCTTTTGGAAACAGAATCCCTCCTCAACAAAATGGCTGTGATACAATGGGGAGCCCGTGGTTAGAGTGAAGACCCCGCACAGCCTGACTCTGCTGCTGAACAGACCCCCAGACCTCGGCAAGCATCTGGCCTCTTACTCTCCTCTCTGCCGGTAGAAGAGATGACATTGCCATGCTAAGAGCATGTGAGGACCAGGTCATCTCCCAGCCATGGGCTGAGCCACCCATGGAACTTGATGTCATGCCAGCTAGAATGGTCTCCATGACACATGGCATTCACGAAAGCCACCCCTGCCTCGGGGAAGGAAGTACTTATCAGAACAGGAAATATCCACAGAACTAACACCAAGTGAGTGAGCCTGAAGCTAGGCCAAAGTGTGGTCATGATACACAGGGCAAAAAGGGTCCAGGGCACACACGGAACTCTGGGGCAGGTGGTGCCAGAGGTGCCTGTGGGAAAGGGCAGGACAGGTCAAAGCCCCGTCCTGACAGGGGTCACTGAGAAGTGAGGAACGGGAGAAAGACGCACTGCTCCCCACACCGTGTCTGTGCTGAGGGAGCGGTGTGGACAGAAGGTCTCAGAGGAGCCCAGGAGGAAATGTGACTCCCACATCCCTGGTGACAAGGTCAGGCTGAGTCCAGGCATGCAGGAGAGGAGTGGTGTCTAGGCACAGAAAGGCCTCCTGAGGCTTCTCTGTACAAGGCGGGCCCTCACCAAACCCAACAGACCTTGGTTCAGTAGGTTTTACCAATTTCAAACTTGGACCAATACAGATTGAAAATATAAAATATGAGAACTAAAGGCATTAGGAGAAAGGATTCAGAACTATTACTGAAATCCTACAGACCCTCCTTCCAGGGCTTAAGGTAGACAAAGAAGGAGAATGAAGTCCATCTTTAACAACAGAAAAACATCAAGCCCTGAGTGCCTGAGGCGATTATGATGACATTTCTGGAAATCTCCAGGAAGAGAGATGCTTCCATCTGCATGAGGACAAACAACAGGACAACAAGCTTCATGGCCCGGAGACCAAAGCAACAAGAACACCACAGAAGTTGACTGAAGACAGACACAGACAAGGGTTTTGTGGAGGGAGTCCTCTGCCAGCAGGCTAGACCACAGTCCAGACAGGGACAATGGCCTGGGGGCAGATTGCACACAGGCCTGGTGGGGAGCCTTCAGCCTCCTGAGCAAGCCAGCTTCACTTATCTCTCCTTTTTAATAGAGATGGCAAGTTTTAGCTTTAGGGCAACCATGCTGTTAAAGATCTCTTCACAGAATTCAGAGAGCCTCGTATTTACACCATCTTGAAAAAGCAACCAGGGAGGAAGTGACGACCCTGTGGCTTTATGGCAAAGCTTACACCAACCTGCATGGTTCAGTTACTCCATACATCCCTCAAGATGTGCTGGGATGGCTGCGTGTTCAGCTCTGAGTGTTCTCCATCATTCCATGTATTTTCCTTGAGAAGGGTTAATGGGACCATTCCTCTGTAGACCAGCCAGATTCGGCCATGAGTCAAGCAGAAGCATGTGCACAGCCATCCCCATTGGCACAGCACTGCCACTTGGGTGGAACCTCAGCTCACACTGCATGAGTCAACTGCTGCCCTGGGCCTTTGGAGCTCTATGTGAAGGCCCCATTCTAGTATGACCTAGTATGTACGAGTGTGCGTGTGTGTGCATATAACATCAGTTAGTTCCATAAGCATAGGCTGAAGTGGGCCTACTGGCTAATGAAAGTGTGTTTTAGATTCCAAACATCTTAAAGACAAAGGCCTATGAGCCCTGGATAGACAGAGCACTTAATGTCATTTAAATATTTTTTAGATTTATTTGCTTAGCATGTGTGTATGCATGTGGGTTCCATGGCACGTGTGTGGAGGTCAGAAGACAACACTCAGCAATTTCTCCTCCTATCATATGGGCTTTAGGGATACTCAGGTCATCAGGTTTGACCACAGGCATCGCAGTTCCCTGAGGCATCTTGCCAATCCATGCGCAGGACACTGCTACATCTCCCCAGGCAGGCTCAGGGCGAAGGTTGTCAGTGTCAACTGGGACTTTATCATTCTACAGGGCGCAATGGTTTGGGGAATCTAGCCCACACCTCCTCTGCCAAAGAATGCCCTCTACGTCCCCGAGGTAAAGCTCGGGTCTCCAGCTGCTCGACTTTTCTAGACTGCTCCCGCAGCAGGAGATGGATGACTGCACTGGATTCTCCTCATGACATGGAGGATCACTGAGCTTTAGGCCGCCGCAGCGTGTTGTGTCTCCCCTCTTCTCTCCATCCCTGTCAGGCTGTGGTTACTCTGCCCAAGGAAGAACTGAGGGACACAAGCTTTCTGCTACCTCAGATGTCCTAGCAGACCCTCCTACACACACACACCACACATACACATACACAGTGTCAAAAAAAGAGCCGGGGCCTCCTCAGCTCCTTCCTAAGGTGTGTCTGAAGGCAGGGATGCTTGCTCTCTATGGCTCCCACCATGACCTCCAACACGCCTCAGGAAGTAGCCACAGCAATGCAGAGAGTAGGGTGGGGAAGACAGCAGTTCCTCTGCCTCCCCAGCACATCCCTCTCATCTGGCTGAGCTTCATCTCAGGACTGGAATACACCTTAGGGAGAGACGGTGCAAACTGGCTTTATGAACAGCTGAGTCTCGGTTGGAAGCAAATCCTGGCACACATACAGGTTCTGTCAGGGCAGAGACTGTGGGCCCTCAGCCGGGGCTGCTCCTCAGCCGGGGACTGCTCAGCCGGGGGCTGGCTGCGGCCTGCACAGAATCCCCATCTTCATTTTCTTACTGGGTCCATTGTGCCTGTAAGTCTGCTGAACACCTAGACATGCTCAGTGAACTTTTATGTTAAAAGAAAGCTACCTTTTGCTCAGGTAGCATTCAGGGAATAGTTTCAAAGAACAAATGAATATTACCTCTCCCGAAACTCTAGAAATTGCTGTGTTGACCAATGCCAGTCCTGGCAGAAGCACGATGGTCTACTTTATCTCCCCACCACGTGACGTTTGGATGCTATTTTCACTCCCTGGCCATTTCCTTTATTTTGCTGTCAGACAGAAAATGAGATGGTACGGCATTCATGAAAACCAAGTTCAGTGACTGTGAATGGAATGCCAGAACAGAGCCACACATGACTGAGTACCCCAAACACAGCTAGTCTGAACTGAGACAGGTGCTGTGCTGGGTGCTTCTGTCAACTTGACACAAAGTAGAGTCTCCAGGGAAAAAGGAACCTTGACTGAGGAACTTCCTCCATCAGACGCTCTGTGGCCGTGTCTGTGAGGCACTTTCTTGATTGTTGGTCCACAGAGGAGGGTTCAAGCCCCTGAGCAACACCACCCCTTGGCAAGAAGGTCTGCGCCGTAGGAGGAAGGTAGCTGAGCGAGGCAGTGAGCAGCATTTCTCCATGATCTCTGTTTCAGGTCCTGCCTCCAGACTCTGCCCAGCGTCCTCTGATGATGGACTGTTACCTGTAACATTGAACAAAACTTTCCCTCCCCAAGTTTATCACAGCAACAGTAAGGTAACTAGTACACACATGTAATGCACACCTCTGATTTCAGAGGAACATGGAGGGAATGAAAAAAATTATCAAGAATGTTCATGTAAGAACAAGATTTTTGTTTTGGATTAAATAAAAAATATATATTATAAATTCAGTAATTTCCTTTAATTTGTATGTGTGTGTCTGTGTGCGTGTGTGGGGTTGGAGTTGAACCTAAGACCTCAAGTGGGCAAGCCAAGTGCTCAACCCTGAGCTTCATTTCCATCTTTCTATCTCATTTGTAAGATGGCTGCCAACGTTTTGTAAACCAGGGTTCATAGTTGATGTTGCACACACTCTTAACAGCAAACATTTATGTGACTCGGAGCCTTGTTCTAATCCTAATCATAATGGCTTCTCTAGACGCTACAGTTATGCATGGGGAAAAATGTAGGTCTTTAAATCTTATCTTTGTAAGTGAAACTTGTGCCAACTTCAGATCTGAAGGGGGGAGAAGGAATTATATTTTAAGTTTTGCACAATCTATGTTTTTATGTGAAATGGGCAAAGATCAAATGAAGCTTTGGCTTTATAAAATCAGCACGACTGTTAGAGAGACACAGAACACAAGGGACTCTGGTGACCACACACAGGTCCTGGGTGTGAATACTGTATCATGTCCCTGTCCTGGGAGTCTCTTCCTGCAGCTGCTGGCCTCAGGGCCATGTGGGAATCTGCACAAGCCCTCACACTGGACAAATAACCAAACCAGAGAGAGAGGAGCTTGGGGACCCACGTGGGGTGCACATTATGTGGTGGCCACTCTCAGTGCCACACCAGTGAGACACTGTCTCACAATGGGTCAGGAACGACAAGCCTAGTTCTCCTCTCCTCACAACAGCCCATGCTGTGGCTGGGGACAAATCACACTAGGTGCTGCCGTCACTCTGCTTACTGAGGCCAGCCAGAAATAAAACAGCACATCCTGAATTGAGCAAGGACAGATTCTGCCTCCCTGTCCGCACCACACAGGAAAATCACCCCTTCTGTGTGCCATCTCCGGTTATGCCCCGTACAGACTAGACTTGAGTGTCTTCAAATGGCTGGGTTAAATGCCAGCTGAGGCACTCATTTCTCCAAGACATTCTATCTGCTTATAAATTGTTCTCCAAGGGTCTCAATGACGTGGTCTATTTCTTGATCATGGTGGGCAGGGCTGTTGGGGAGGCACCAGGCACCGTGTGACTCGTAAGGAAGAAATTGATTTGTGGCTTAATAAATTCTTGTCCTCAAGACTGATCTCATTATCTTTAAATTGATTACACTTCTCTACAGAATAATGCAAGAAGAGTCCCATCACTCTACTCCAAGAGGGAGTGAAGATGAGAGAGAAAAAGAATCCTATCTTGTTAAAAGCTCACACGGGCATCTCTATCTGTGAAAACACAATCCCTGTGGATAGTTTCAGTACCAGAAAAGAAGAGCCTAGAAGCCAGAAATAGGGATTCTCCCAAAGGGCAAAGGTTATGCCAAAATTTTAAAAATCTGTTTATCTAAATTCTATGTACTCTCCTAAAATTGGACATTGGATCCACCCAACAAAATTAAAAGGCATTTTATGCTTCATTTATGAGCTTGAGTTCTGAGTGGAAAACACAGACATTTTGTGTTTCCTTTTTTGGAGTTCATTTGTTGAGTACAATTCCTCTTTACCGTGACGTACACAAGACGCAGCCAACACCTCTGTGCACTGGAAACTTGATTTTCGTTAGCGTTTTTCTTCCACTCAATCAACGTTTCTTACTTTAAGTATAATTTATCCACTCAAACAAGGACAACACAATTACATAAGTCAGAGATTTTTCTGCAGAGATAATTACTGAATAAAAATAAACTGACAGAAGTTCTGGGTCTAGGAGACGGCTCAGTTGGTGGTAAAACGCCCATCATGAAGGTGTAAGGACCTAAGTTCATTTCCCAGAACCCAGAGTTTCTTTTAAAAAGTCTGGAATGGTGGCAGTGTTTATAACCCCAGAGCTGTGAGGGCAGAGACAGGAGGATTCCTGAGGCTCACTGGCTGGCCAGCCCAGTCGACTTGGCCAATCTGCTCCAAAAAAGGGGGGAGTAGGTGATGGCTCCAGAGAAACAATACCGAGGACCCACACATGTGCATGTACACACACACATACACACACACATACACAAACACACAAATGCACAGATACATGCACATCCATGTGCACACACATACACATATAAAATGTTATAATCAACTGTCCAATCTTTACTGTGTTCAGACTTCAGATTTTAAATCGAGTCATCTAAACTCTAGCCCTACTGAGCCCTACTGAACCCTACTGAGAGACTTTCTTATGTATGAAATACAGACTCTGTCTTGCATACCTTTGCAGGATCATAGCAGGGTCACATTGAGCTGAGCTGAGCACATACTTCTGATACCTAACAAACCACACTGAAGCTTCCAGGACTTTGACCCAAACTTCCTGCCACACAGACCTTCTACTACAACCAAAGCTTGGTGTCTGCCCAATTTGCAGCCAGCAGCAGTGAAGGAAAAGTGAGTGCCTATTACAGGAAGTGACCTACTCTACAGGATGTGAACCTACTCTATAGGAAGTGAATCTACTCTACAGAAGGTGAACCTCCTCTACAGGAAGTGAACCTTTGCTCTGATCAGCATCCTCTCCTGCAGCTACATGTGACCCAGCCTAATCATGGTTTTCCAGCCTCCCCTGATTAAAAAGTCCAACAAGAGCTGCCAAGATTGCTCAGTGGGTAAAGTCGTCTGCCATGAGGCCTGACCACCTGAGTTTGAGTCCCTGAATCCAAATGGTGAAAGGAGAGAACCGTCCTCCCGCAACTCTCCTTTGACTTGCATACATGTGCTGTGACATGTATGTGTCACATACATAAACAAGAACACACATAATAAAATAAATGAATAATTAAAAAGATTTAGGAAAAAACATCCAACAAACTTCTCCAATCCAGCCCCAGCAGAAGATCACCAGGGCAAATGTCCCAGCATGCTCCTGTCTCTGACCCTTGAACTGGTGCTTACCTTCCCGCTCTTATTTCTCCAAGACATTCTAAGGTGCATACCTTGGCATGTCTTAACCCTGAGAGTTAAAAGACCGTCCCAAAGTTCATGTGTAATAGGAACATCCTGGGTCCTTCAGAGGCTTCTAGCTGTGGGACAGAGACAGGTGAAGTCTGGGAATCTTCAGTACATTTTGCCCCATGTCTAACCCTACCTGAGGGAGGACTCGTTGAACAGCCTGGGCTGATATCATTGCTTCTTCTGCAACAATCTGGGCTAGAAAGTCAGTCCCAACAGGAAACCTCAGTTCTGTATCCCAGGTAAAGTTTCTGTCTATGCACACAGATCCACAGACCTTGGGTTTTACCTTCATTACCTGGTAGATCAACCCAGGGTATGAAAACCATAAAAGTCCTATCTCTGCTTCTGATGAGCAGTCAGTCACTCTCTGGTATGAATTACAGACCTCGCCATGATGCTTCTTAGCTCCCCTTAAATGTAAGTTTTGTTCCTTCAATTTCTAACCATCAGACATTCACATAGATCTAGTACCTTCTACTTTGGGGTATCCTGTTCATTTCTTCCCGATCACTCTTTGCAAACTCACTACTGTCCTTCCTAGGCATTATGCGTCCATTAGACCTAGCACAGCACTGAGAGATGATGGCTGCTGGATCACTCCCTGTGCATGGTCTGGTCACTGGACTTAGCACAGCACCCAGAGGCGATGGCTGTCTTACTACCTGTGAATGGTTCGTCACTGACCATGTTTCTTTTGCTGCGTCCTAATGCTGTGCCGACATGGTGCTGGGCAACGTGGAGACAGGCAGCCTGGAGTCTACAGACAGAATAAAAGGGGCCGCAAAGTGCCGGGGATATGCCTGCACCAGTTGATGGATCTCATCGGACTTTCCAAAGGGATCTATAACCTAGAGACTCATGACCTACAGACTTTTGATGAAGCTTAAGCTTGTGAACGCACTGGAACATCCTGCTGATCAGTGCAGGTGGGGTCCTGGAACTCCTTCCCATCCAGTTTCCACATCTGTGATATAACAATGCCCAAGAAGGTGTTCACGGGTAAGTTGAGATGCAAATGATGCCCTGCGTGCTCTCGAAGCATGCATGACTTATTAATGGCTGCTTACTTTTAGAAACTGAGGAGAAACGTCATTGCTCCATCCACCCATTTTCTTTGCTTCCAAAGCAGCGCTTTATATAACTGATTCCACAACACGAAAAGTTGTTACAGACTCTTAAAGGTACCCAGGGCTTGTGCAGTCGGAAGGAGAAGTCACTGTGGCTGTGCAGGCACCATGGAGCCCAAGACACTCTGCAAGGCCTGCAGAGTGAGCTGACCTGCAGACACACATGCTTTGTGAGTTCAGTACTGAGGATGAACCCAGGCTTCACACGTCAGGGAAGCACTGAGAGACACCCCAGAAAATGGCAGGGATGTCTCCACCCCTCTGTATGGCCTTAATCCCTTTGTTTCTCTTATAGCTTCCTGTTAATGTCAGTTTGTGCACTAATCTTCTAAACACACAATTACGTTTCTGCTACGTCCAACTCTGTACTTCTGGATTTAGAACAAATTAAAAGGGGAGGTGTTCTGAATTTGCAATGCACGAACTCTGGTTTTCGTGATTTACCGTCTCTCTGAGCTCTGTTTCTCCCGTCTGAACTAGACTGTGGAGTTGGGTTGGGTTCCACCTGTGCACTCCACCTGCTCCCGGCTCTGCCAAGCGTCCTGGGGACGCTAGGGAAAGGCTGTCACTTCCTTCCTGTGCAACTCTTGGCTGATTTTCTTTGCGGAAAGGGTTTTTGCTCCTAAATCAAAAGTCCAAATGTCGTTATTCCTGACAATGCTTTCAAATCACACGCTCAGCGATGTTACAGAACAGTCAGAATGGTTGTGAGCTACTTTCCCATGCTATAAATAAGAAGATTCACTTAGACAGACCACTGCTGTGTCAACACGCATCATAAGTGCTCATTAAATAAGTGACCTGAACTGGCAGGCCAACTGTGCTAAATCTGTGCCTTTCCCCACAGCAACAGCATGCCAGACATGGTATCAGACCAGTTTTGCCCAGGTCCCTTAGGAGCAGGTGGGAGAGGGGGACCAACAGTCAGGAATGTCCAAGGCTACAAGCTGTTCTCCCAGCTCCCACCAAGGAGGGCTGCTAGCGAGGCAAAGCCAAGCACCCCCTTCCCCAGCCCTCTCATGATGGCACACAGTAAAGACATCATGGCTTCAAGATTTTTAATGATAAAAGTTTTTAATCTCAATCTTTCATAATGCACCATATGACTTGGAGCAAGAAGAACAGGATGATCTTGTTTATCAATACTAGAGCCTGTCTTGAATTTTCCTAAATTTCTCTCTTACACTATTTCAATACACACACACACACACACACACACATATATATATAAATTCCTTGAAATATATATACACACACACAAAAGCAGACAGACACAAACACTCATGTGTGCCCCAAAATATCTTGAGTAATCTTGCATTTCTTTGTGAAATCACAAACCCTTTTAGCTCTTCATAAACCAGAAACTTGGTCAGGCATAGTAGTTTTTACCTGTAATCTCAGCACTTGGGAATCTGAGGCAGGAGGATTGCCAGGAGTTTCAAGAAAGCCTAGGCTTCATAGTGAGCCAAAAACCAGAAAAGAAGGAAGGAAGGAAAGAGAGGGGGAAGGGGAGGAAGGAAGAAGAAAACCAGAAACTTCAGGGCCCTTTCTCATCCGTGGAGACCACGGCAGCACAGTGGAGGGGACAAGCGCACATCCAAAATGACACCACGGTGTCCAACTCCACAGATGCCAGACCCTGTTATTTTGGGCAGGGTCTGCCATGCAGGCTGCTTCCTTACCCCATCCTATACCTGCTTGCCTGGTACATCCCATGTGCCACACTGGTGAGACAGTCCCCTCCACACACGCCGTTCCTTCACGAGCACACGCCATCCCCCTCCAATCCTTTTGCTTCCCTTGCCCCCATCACCCGCAGGATCCACAGACAACTCCATCCTCTGGAGAGGGCTGTCCCCAGCCCTCCAGCTCACGGCAGAACCTCTAGTCCTGCCCTTCCCTGCCCTCTGCTCTCTTCTCTTATGCTACCTATTTATCAAAATACAACTCTGGCTCCTATCCAGCATCTGTCTAACAGATGGAGCACCGGACAGGCCGCTGTATTCAGCAACATGACCCCTTCTCTCTCCTGAGTGGGGACGGTCTGGAGACCCATAGTCAGGGTCCTCTTTGAGAACCCCAGAGCAAACAAAGGCAATAGTTTCAAATGGCCTCTTGAGGAGAAAAAGCGCCTTTTCCAAAGAAATAAAAGCATATTTATCATTTTAAGACATATATCACTTCCATTCAAAGCCATCCCTGTAAACTTCATATTTCTAAAAGAGAAAAAAATGGAACATGGTTCAAAATGCAGATCAGGAGGCTAAACGGAGTACCATTCAGAGCACCGAGCAGAGCTCCAGTGTGACAGAGGCCGGCGGAGACACGTGCTTCGGAAGAGCCCCATCAATCAATGGTCTTTTTGTTTCAATCAGGAGACCCCCACCTGCACTCCACCACACACACACACACACACACACACACACACACACGTCTGCGCATGCACAGAGACATGGTCTAGAAGCCTCTGTTCTAGGTAAGAAGCCCAGCACCTTGGGATTGCGCTCAGCCTCATGAGGCCTCAGATCTGGGATGGCTGCTTTGCTCCAGCTTTGGCAGAGGAAGTTAAATCTCTTTAAAAATTGATCAGAGACAAGTGAAGGAATAAGATATAAACTGTCACTGGGAATTAGCCAGACATTACTGCACCAATGACACGCTTGGTGAAGTCCGGGTGGGTGGTGGACGCAGAACCTGGGCCCTACGGCACCCTGGCCAGCATGGGACCGTCAGGGAGAAGAGACTGACTGACTGGCTGTCTGTGTGCAGCGGGTGTGATGCTCCTCAGAGGGCCTGCCGCCCGCTGCAGCGTTTCCACGGGGCCCCCAGGGCCTCGGAAGCAGTGGCAGTGATGCTGCGTGGACTTGACCCTCAGAGGCCAGCTCTACAAGCACTCAGCATCGCAGGTGCTCACGACTTGAGCCAAGGCTGCCTCGCACAGGCCTGGACCTTCTTTAATTCTGTCAGCTCTGTCCATTAGTATCTAAACTCTTAGTGCCAATGCTGCTGTTAAATTCTCTCAGAGAGGAGTGCGCTTCTGACACCAGCCCATATATTCTTTTAATTTTAATTTTTCCCACTTATGTTATCACACAGCAGGCCCATGGGGAAGGGAGGGCACACGCGGCAGCGTGGGCAGCAGGACTCTCGGTGCATCGTGTTCTAGCCACTGTGGGGGTGGGAGGAGCGAAGCGGTGGTGGAGTCCCCCAGGACAGTGAGAGCCGGAGACCGCAGGCTCCCTGCCCTGGCCCCTTTTCTGGGCTGTCTGCATGGAGACTGGAGAGGCTCAGTCTCCTTACATTTCTCCACTTCAAGATGTTCAGGATCCAGAGTCAGCAAGGATTCAAGTAGTCAGTTGCTCGTGGAAGAAACCAAAGCAGGACAACTCCACCGGCCCCGAGCCAGCACGGCTCACTCTCCTCACGGGGAACCGGACCAGAAACTGAAGTAAAGACCCTGTCTCGGTGAACATGGCTGCCACAGAGCACACTTCTCACAGAGAGCACTGAAACACTTGCAGACCTCCAGCCTCATGTGGAGATCCCTTCTCTCCACAAACTGCATTCTCTGCTTCAACACTGAACTCCAGGCCAGCAGACCTGTCCTTCTTTAGCAGCACGGGCGGGTGACAGGAATCTCCTGTCTTCTGGAGATCTGGGGTGTCACATAGGCACAGCTCTTTTCTCTAAGAACAGTGTCTCACTTCCTGTGAGGCAGAAACTCAACAGCTTCTGGAGTTTCCACATTGCACCTGGACTAGACCTCCCAAAGGTCAGCGAAAGCTCTGTCCTGTTACCAAGGTCCCAGGTGCTCCATGCAGCTCTGAAGGTCTGAGCCAAGTCTCCCTGCCAACAACCATGTAGGAAATGTGAGACAGTCTTGAGTTTGCAAAATGTCAGTGTAATCCATTAAAACACATTTCATATGCCAGAGCCTGTTCCAGCAAGTGCACTCTGTCCTGTCATCCTGATGAGGTCTAGAATTCCCTGGGTGATGGACCCCTGGGAACATGGATCATCTTGTTAGGTTGACTTAAGTGAGAATGTCCATCCACTGTGGATGGAACCACTCCCTAGGTTGGGATCCTGGGTTGTGTAAAGATGAGAACATGAGTGTTCACCTCTTGGCTTCTTAACTGTGGATGTGGTGTGATCAGCTGCTTCAAGATCCTGCCGCCTTGACTTCAGGTTCTGGAACTGGGAGTCAGAAATAAACTCTTATCCCTTAAGTGGCTTTTGTCTGTTTTTATCACAGCAACAGGAAAAGTAGCTATGACCGCTACTTAAATATGGGCTGTTACGGCAGCCAGTGTGGGAAACTTTGCCCCCGCACCGCCCCTTATTATCTGGGCTTTCATGTGGGGCACTGGGCAATCTTTCCTGTGAGCTTGCTGCGTACACTGAATATAGACTTCAGGTGATTTAGAGCTAGGTAGAAGGGTCCAGAGCCTAGTTTACCACAGATGGAAGCTGCTTGCCCCCTTTGTCACCTCGTTGCACCATCCAGTGATGAAATGAATCATTTCCTTCTGGGGCCCACACTTTAAGAGGTGAGTGGACACTCCAGCAGCTGTTGAAACTTGACAGTGTTCAGAAAACAGAAGCAGCAGAAAGCCATGGTTACATGACACAACCATTCACAGCAGAGTTCTCTGGACACAAGGGTGTTATGTTGTGACAACATGCAGCCAAGCATCCAAGTTGGTGGACTGAACATGGCTATTCCCACAGAAGGACTCAAGGGAAGTCTGTGCATAAAAGGCACACCTCACACACTGCAAAATTCTGGGTCACCAGAGAGCAGGCAAGGCCACGAGGTGCACCTGCAAGATCTCAGCTGCAGCTGTGTGACACATGAGGGCTGTGTGCATGTTCCTGTATCGAGCAGACTGTGTGTGTGTGTGTCCATGTGTATATATGCCCATGCATACAGTCCATATATCGTCTGTGTCACAAAAATATTATCTCCACTCAATAGTTGAGCAAATGTTTTATGGCTCATTGGAAAATCCAGAATGGATCCTTCTGTCTTCTCTTATTGAATAGCATTACTGATTACTGCTTTTCAATTTTAAATCATTTGAAGTGAGGTAGCATATGCTAAAATGAATCTGTTCTTTTTAAATTTTATGCAGAAAAAAATCATTTTAATTTGGCTCTCTAAGGCAGGAGTTCGTGTTCTTGTGAGAACTCACTAAATTTGAAGCAAACTACCATCAGCCTTTTCTCTTCCTCCACTCGCCTCCCCTTTGTGTGAGGAGGGTGAGAGGGAGTCAGCGCAGGCTCATTGTTCACCAAGAGGCCTCAGCCTCACTGGAGCAGCTTCCGAAGAACTGGGGTTGAATTCGCCCCACTCAGGTTAACAGAAACACTGTTTTCATGTATCCCTGGGCAGATGATACTTCATTTAAAAATAGATTTCAGGGCTGAAGAGATGGCTCAGTAGGCAGAGCACTTGCTGTGCAAGCCTGACGACCTCAGTTTAGGGTCTCTAGCCCCATGTAAAAGTCAGATGCAGCAGCACAAGAATCTGCAATCCCAGAGAGCCCTCCCAGGAGCTGGGGGCGAGACAGAAGCGTGCTTGCTGACCAGCCTGGTGCATGCAATAAACAAGAGACCCTGGTCTCAAACAAGGTGGATGGCCAAATAGGCCCCTGAGGTGGTCCTCTGACCTCCACACACACACCATGCACGTGTACCCCTCACAGATGGAGTTCAGTGTCTCTAAAGACAAACGGCAACCATGTTCTGGGTAGTCTTCTCTCTTTCATTCCAGTGTGTCCTCACAGGATCCTTTAAAAAATAAAAAAAGCGGGGCTGGAGAGATGCCGCAGCAGTTAAGAGCAATGGCTGATCTTACAGAAGACCCAGGTTCGATTCCCAGCACCCACATGGTGGCTAACAACCATCCATAACTCCACTTCCAGGGGATCTGACATCCTCTTCTGACCTCCACAGGAATTGCATGATGTGGGTACACTTACATATGTGCAGACAAAACACTGATACACATAAAGTAAGAAATAAAATATCCAAAATAAAAATAAAGCAAAATTTTAAACAGATTATTATGCATATCATTCTGTTTCACGATGGTTTTTAGCAAATTGGGAAACCACACAACCTCTGCTTTCAGAGGTAAGATCATTGGTTTAGACCCTTTCCGTTCTTAACTAATTTACACTGATCCTCAGCACAGGATGGTTAGCTCTCCTGGTCTGCCTGACACTGCCGCCGTATAACTGACTCCTGTGTTCGAGGCAGGCGAAGGCTACACTCACTGCTGGCTGGTTGAGAAGAAAGCGGTTCTTGTCTGTGGTGACCGCACACTTTCTAAGCAGGCTGGAAGCAGGCTCTAGGGTCTCACATTACTGCCTCTTGGTGTTAGGGCATAAGGGGCTTCGTCCCCGAGATTCTGGTGACTCTGAGAAGGCCGGAAGTTAGTGTGCACACACAAACAAGCCCTGTGGAAAACCAGCAGCCTAACCACAAACCAGAACTGGTTCCTTCTCAGGAGGGATGGAGCAGACTTCACCTACAGTGCCCCCTATAGCACCCCCTGGGAATCCACATCAGCCCCTTCTACCTTATCAATAAGAAAAAGGAGAAGAACTGGCTCTCCAGAAGTCCACAGTAGTTACGCATGAAGCTGTCCTAGCTCAGTTGTTGCTTTGTTTGGTAGTTTTGAGACAGGGTCTTACTATGTAGCCCAGACTGGTCTTGAACCTGTGATGATCCTCTTGGCTCAGCCTCCCAAGCACCAGGACCACAGAGGGAAGCCACCATGCCTTGCTAATGAAGCTTTTAGAAAATTATATATAAAGAAAACATAAGAAATCATTTTTAATCCTATTTCCCTCTGTGGTGGGCTGCTTAAGATTTTAGTCAACGTCCTTTAAAACAGCATGTATGTGTGTGAGCATGTGGGTATGTACATGTTTTTAATGTGACATCTTTACCTTCCACCTGTTCACCTCGTCAACTCCTAGTCCTCCTTTTACAGACTTTACAGGTTCAACTCTGTGACATTTGAGGGTCAGGAAGATGCCACTTGAGAAAGGAAGCAGGGGCTTATTTACCACTTCTACAGGATGAGGACAGCAGCCCCTGAGCCAGAGTTGCCCTTGGGGAGCAAGTAAGACTATGTCCATCTCCCACTACATAACCTGATTCGAGGATGTAGGATTTCATAGGCTCAGATATCTAAAACCACACCAAGCACTTGTGCACCCTCTATAATGCACACTCTACTGAAACACACGCTACTGTGCCTGCTTAGGGACCTGGCAACACCAGAGAAAACTGCACAGAATCCAGGCAAGTTCTTTTGCATAAGGAGGCCAGGCTCTCAGCATCTGGTCCCTGGTTGGAGCTATGAACGGCAACATGCTTTCTTATAATTATGACTTCTGCCAGGAAATGCTTCCTGACTCCTAATCCAAGCCTGTAAGCCTGGAGAACATTCACCGTAGACCCAATGAGGAACAAGAGCTGTAATAAAAGGAGTCTCAATGGTCAGATGCTAATTTGGGATGGAAATACTTCTTGATGGAGCAGATATTGCATGGAATTTTTGTGAGGGCTTAAATTGCCTGCTCTGAACCTGTCTGACTATGCAGAATGTTAACCCTTGCCCAAATGCTCACACTGTAAGAAATTTTAGGTCTCTGTTTTTATAACCATCTTCTCTTGGAAGGAACAAAGTCCTACTTAAGTTCTTTGAATAACAACAACAAAATGATAACATTGTCCTTTTTTAAAAGACAGAAACATGATGACCCCCAAAGGGGGCTCTCACTAAATACAGATTCAAAGTTGTCTCCAAACAGCCAGTCACACAGTGTCCCCAAAGACACTCCTGGCTTCTGCACCACAGAGGTCTCCTCTCTTTGCCCTGACCCCAGAAAAAGTGACCTACTGCCGACCAGACCCAGAGGGGAACCAGCTTACAATGCTGATTAACCCAGCCAGTACCAACTGCCAACCTCACTGTGAATTCCAGAGTCTCACTTCTTGAGGTAAACAGACCCCCAGTGAAGAAACACAGCTCTTCAGACCCTCTAGGAAGGAGCTCTTGCACCCAGAGCCCTCAGGAAGGCAGGCTTGCCTTGTTTCCCATGCACCCCAAGAGGCAGTCCTCTGGGCAGGGTCTGCCCACCTCCTACAGGACCCAGGGCAGGTCCAGTTGTCTTCACTGCCCTGGGACCTGTCAGTGCTCAAAGAGGCTCGCCTGCCTTCTGGCACATCCTCATCCTTCTGTCCTCAGAAACCCCACTCTGTCCCTGCCTCCACAGACAGTCCAGGGAAGAGGGCAGGGACAGGAGAGGGAGATGAAAGGTCGGACCTCAAGGCTGCTGGCCTCTGGCTCACTTTAGAGCCATGGCAAGGTTCTCGTGGAGGGGCTCAATCAACCAGACATATGTGGATCTGCTGAGCCCTTCCTCCCACAAATCACAAAGTAGTTGGGAATCATCACAACTAGCACAGGTTAATCAAGGCAGCCCTGAAGAGAGAGGCCTTTGTCCAAAGGTGCCCTGGAGTGCACCTGGCCTCTCCATTACTGATAAAGCCAGAGTCTCCTTTAAATTAGAGGGGGTGGGGTTGGGTGTGCTGACCTGCTGACACCCACAGGAGCTACAGCTGCAAGCACACAGCCAATGGATCAGGGCTTCTCTCTCTCTCTCTCTCTCTCTCTCTCTCTCTCTCTCTCTCTCTCTCTCTCTCACACACACACACACACACACCCCACACACACACCACCTTACCTGATCCTGCTGCTGTACAGATTTCCCTGAGGCGCTGGGCTCCTTGGCGGTGGTCATGCTCGGCCCGGGCACTGGCCCCGGGAGCAGGTGGGGTCTGACCGTGACTTTGGAGCCACCACAGTCCAAATGGCAGGGCGAGGAGCACTGTGATTCTATTCCATACTTCCGAACCCCCCGGCTTCTGGGGGGCGGTTGGGGAGGGAGCTGGGGCGAGCAGCCTAGTTGGCTCTTTGAATGCAGAGAGCAGGAGCAGGGGAAGACGCCGCTGCTCGGCGGCGGGGCTTCTCCAATTAGCAACAGCCTCTGCAATCGCCACAGAAACAATAACTGCTTAGCAACCGGCAGCCGGCGGCTGGGTGCAGGAAGGGGCCGGGATGCTGCGCGCTGCCTCCCCGCCGCCTCCCGGCCCCGCAAGGCAAGGCGCATGCTCAGCCTCCGCTCAGCCCGGCTGGGGCTGGGGCGGGGGCCGCGGAGGGAGCCAGGCGGCCCGGGGACGTGCGCCCTCGCGCAGCCGGCCTGAACACCGGCGCATCCTTCACGCAGCCCGGCCCCCGCGGTCCCCGGGCCCGGCCAGCGGGCCCTTAGCAGTTCTGCCCCCAACCCAGCCCCCACCTGGGCCCGGGGCACGGGGAGGATGTGCAGCACCCCTCTTTTTCTGTGCAAAATGCGGGGCACCTTTGAGGCAGGCGTCCGGTTAGCCTCTTGGATTCTGCAGGGACCGGTTAGCCTCTTGGATTCTGCAGGGACGGGGATGCTGGCTGCTGTAACCTTGGTCTTTATTTTTATTACAATTAAGAAAACTTCTGTTCCACCTTTGGAGTGAAAGGATCATTATGATTTTAGGAAGAAATCAACCTGAGCATCAGGGTGTTTGTTGACAGAAGCCAAGAAGAACCCTGGCTGTGTGAGGCCCTGAGAGAACACAGACTCCCTGCTGCATTGGGTCCGCCCAGAGAAAGCCAGGCAGGAAGCAGTGTCCTGTGGCCCAGCCAGACTCCTGGACCTCCCCTTTGCACCCACCAGGGGGTCCTGCTGCTGGGCTCTGTTTCCTGCACCAGCGGACACCAGTATGCAGAGAGGAATGCACTGCGCCAGAAACTCCCCAGAAGTGGGATTAGCTAGACTTTTAGGTGGAAATGGCTCCTGACCCTGCCACAGCTTCAGGCGAGCCCTGGGCCCTACTTGTGGGCCCTGCCCCTGGGAGCACCTCTCCAGCATATGGTCTCTTTGACCCACACAGCTCCTGCCTACCAGGAGAGAACCCAGGCACCTGTTACAGGTCACAGACCACACCTCTGGACCTTGTTCTGATCTTTGGCTGATTTCCACTTGGCAGGTGTTTCAGAAAAACTCTCTGGAGTTCAGGCCCTTCCGAAGGTCTCTCATGCCCAGCCATTTTACAGAACCCTGGCAAAACCCAAGACAGTGGGCTTTCTTTAGTATGAACAGGTGAATTCAAATCCCAGTGGAGGCCCACTCACCTCACCACAGCCCAACTCCATTCTGCTGTGGGCATTTGGTTGGCACTATTTCTAAGAACACTTTTGGAGGGTTGGTAGTTTGCATGGTTTGGCCAAGAGGACAAGGGAAGCCTGGTGAAACTTGCCACTCAGGAGTCTGTTTCAGTTCGTCTGCATTGAATTGACTGTCCTGCAGGACTGAACGTTCCAGCCTGGACGACAGCAGTGTATAAACACCCATGATATTCATCCTCACGGTCCTGTTGACCAGGGTGCATGGATCATAAGTCATTATCTCTGTTGATGAAGGGTGAGGCTCCAGACCATGTCTGGGGATGCAGAACTCTCAAGGGCTTCATATAGTTACAGGTTCTTGTGTATATGGATGGCACCTGCCTGACCCCGGTGCATCCCTGGGCCCTGGACACCATTGTAGTGTGAAGTACCTAAGATTCCATCCTTGAGGCTCAGCAGCAAAGCAGAGAAAGACTTGGGAAAGAGGAGCAGGCAGTGAACAGAATGGTCAGTCTAACTCCGCACTGTAGAAGCACAGGCAGCCCCAAGGATCTCCATCACCAACCAAATCAGCAGCCCCTACCCCAAATCCCAGTCTCAGAACTGCCTTGTCACCCAGAGATTCTTCTTTACACTTCTCTCCTCCCCTCCCCCCATCCCCCAGCTCAGGTAAAGCCCCGAACCTCTCTGCTCCGTTGGTGAGCTGGTATCTAAGGACAGGATCAAAGGCATAGCTGAGAACTGTCTACCGTCCCCAGGGACCTCCATCTGATGGGAAGTGGTCCCCAGAGATGCTGAGCATGGTGGGAATCTGGGAAGCTCCTTCAGGCTCTTCCACTTTTACTTCTCAGTAAAGAGATTAAAATATTATGTTACATCAAATTGAATATGGTCATCATATGCAATTTGCTAACGTGTGTAAGATGACAGAAGGTACTCCAAAGGGATTCCTTCTGGCTCCAGAGCTTGTGGAAGCTGGCTAGGCCCTGTCCCCAGGGTCCCCACACCCCTCCTTCATCAACTTCGTCCCCAGGAGAAAAGTGGGAAAGTGGTGGAGGCAGCATCAGGGCCAGGCCCGGTTACGCTGCTCAGAACTTTGCCTGGGATTCTCTGGTATCAGGTTCCCAGATTCCAGCTTCTCTGCACACTTCACCTTAACTGTTTTTAAGGCTGGAAAAGCAGGAAGTCCTGCCACAGGTAACATCAAATCCTGCACCTAGGGGAGGTTTCTAAATCTAATGGAAACCCAGGCTAGAATGGTAGTAGATGGACTGGGGGAGGGGAAGGGAGGGCTGCTAATTAACAGACATAATGACTCAATTTTGCAAGATGAATAAGTTCTAAGATCTGTAGAACACGGAGACTGCAGCAGACAATGCTATAGTGCTCCGTTAAAAACCTATTAGCAGGGTGGATCGGGTAAGTATTCTTGCCACAGTGAAAAGAAAAAGGATTGTCTTTTACTGATATTTTAAAATGAATCAGTATCCCTTTAGAGGAAAAACACTGTGCTTAAGTACATCCTCTGGAGTTCAAAGTCTTTGCAGACTAATGTCAGTGCAGAAGACCTCTGGACAGATCAAACTACATGTCCTACGTGCCATCACCATTTTCATCTTCAAGTCCCGCTTCAGAGGTGTTAACAGCTAGCAAAGAGAGTGCATATGCCCCAAGGCTGTGAGCACCAAAAAGAGTCCTCAGTAAACAGCAGAGTTGGGTTTGCACTCTGTTATTTGATCTCCTGGCACAAGTGCTCTGGGTCTTTTTAAACACTTCCCAAGACCTGGGCAGAAGATCCAAGTTCTCCAAACAAGAGTTAGGCTCCCTGTTCAAGACAGTCTACTCCAGCCTTGCTAGGCCACAGGCACCCCGCAGAGCCTATCATAAGTCCTTCCTCCCAATGATGCTGGTCCCTTGGAGTCAGAAAGGACCCAAGGTGAAGGAGCACAAGGATCTTCCAGAAACAGCGTGGGAACTGTGACTCGTGATGGTCTCAGCCCTTTGGTGAGAGGGTTCCTGAGTCTGAGTTGGAGCATTTCTATTCTGCAGGGATCAGCCAGGAAATACACATTGCAAGGTCAGCCCAGTGCCAGATCGATCCTCAGACACACACACACAAGGCTTGGGGGCACAAAGTCAGAGGAACCTCTTACTCATTTCATTTCTTATTCCAGTTCTGCTTGGGACCCTCAGATTCCTGCAGCCAGCTTTGGCTCATGGCACTGTTGGACCTCTGGCTACTCTCCCTGCACACCTACATCACCCAGCACTGGCACAGGCACAGCCAATGAGGTTTATGTGTGCCCTGTGGCTGGAGCTCTCTGCTGCTTAAGGCAGCTTCCCACCCTTCTTTCTGAGTCTCTGCCCCAAGGAGCCACGCAGCCTCAGGAGCTTAACTTCCAGCTCCAGGAGTGTGTGTCAAGGGCATGGCTTGTGCAGACGGAAAACCCCTGCTGGCTCGCTGTAGTGAGGCGGAGACGTGTAAGACTGAGCGCTGAGCTGCGAAGATTTTTGAACTTTTAGTATTCACTATCTGCAAGAGAAACTACGTCCAATGTACAGTTTCCTGAAAATGTAAAGGACTGTGGGGTGGCAGGTACAATTCATATAAAAAGATATCCAAGGTATAAAGAAACAGTGGACACACACACACACACACACACGTGTGTGTGCAGCACAAACACTGAAAATTACCAAGCGGGAGGCAACTGTGTCTGTTACACATCACGTCTAGGATGTTGACTTCTGCCTGCAGAGGTGTTCTGCACACATGGCGTCTGCCTTGACTTGGTTTGGGTTTGAGTTTGACCTTGGGAATCTACTTCCGCAAGGGCCAGTGTTCCTGGGAGTCACTGTCTCCTTAGGCTTGGGTGAGGAGACACAGGAGGTCCAGACAGAAACAGCAGCTGAGGGTGCAGACTTGGGCAGGCCAGTGCAACTGGGAAGGGGTTAGGACGCAGAAAGTACTAAGAAGTGGACTGACTGTCTAGGTAAGAGACTGAAAAACTGGTAAGGCTCACCTAGGGAAGATGAAGTCTCCTCGTGCTGGAACCAGGAGGCATCCAGCTCCGTCCCCAGGCTGGTGAGCCTTCTCTTCTATCTGCTATCTCCACCCTAGCTTGAGAAGAAACCCCAAGAACGCACTGCAGTCAGCCCGGAGATGCTGGGCCAAGGAGGTTCTCACTGATGAGGGATGACGTGAAGGCCCCTAGCAAGGCTGAACTCCAGGCTCTTTGGCCTCACCTTCAACGCTAGCTGTGGGTGAGCCCAGCCCTGGGCTCTCCTGACACCTCCCCTTTGAGCTTCCTCCTGGGAGGACCAGTCAGCCTGGCAGATGGCCATGGCTCTGATTTTGCCCAGTGTGAATCCTCAGAGAAGACCCATGTGGAGTTTTGAGAAGCCAGGCCAGAGGCTTAACCTCTACAGCCAAGCTCTGGTCACCATTTGCTAGAGTGGAGGATGTGATCTTTCCTCTCTGCTAAGAGCAGCACTGGTGAGCCTCTTGAACTTGAAGTGGACCAAGGATGGGGAGGCTGTGTTCAGGTGATCTGGGGTATGCTTTCAAATACTTTCTCTATTTTAAGAACACTAAGAGTGCCAGCCTGCAGGCTGTCCTTGGCACCTACTCCCCTGCTCCTCCACAACAGACATGTGTGGTGAATAAGAAACACCCTGGGATTCCTTTCAGCAGGAGAGGCTCCTCTCTTGGGACAAAGAAGAAACAGAAAGAGGGAGGAAGGCGGGGGTGGGTAGTTGTGGCTCAGAGCATTGATATCTTGTGCTCTGAACCCCACTTCCCCAAATCTCAGCTCCCACCCCTGTAAGTGAGGACAGCGAAAGTCAAAAGAAACTGTCAGGTTCTCAGTAGCCCAGTATTATCTGTCGCTTGTCCTGCCCTACTTAGATCTCACAGCCACCCTGGAGGACCTGTTTTCATTCTTCATTTGCAGGTAAGACAGAGCACAGAGGGACAGGCAGTCTGCCTACCAATGGCATCTGATAGAGGGTGTCCAGCGTTGCATCCCTGTGCCCCAGCTTTCCTCTCTTCTTTAAATTAGGTGTTCCCACAGGTGCAGAAGTCCTCCCACATGCTGCCCACTAGGGGCCAAAGGAAGGGCTCTGTGGAACGAGGGGCCCCATCCCCTTCCCCCTTCCACTCTGATCTCATTCATCCATGTTATAGACTCTGGGAACCCAGAACGCTTATAGCACCGAGAAGCCACACATCCCACCGCAGATGCCCCAGTTCTGAGAGAGGTGAAACTCCTCCGTGAGGGGGAGGAATGCCACACTCGCTGGACTTCAAAGGTGAAGCCCACATGGAGGAGCCCACCCACCATTTCATCCAGCAAGTGCAGAAGGTAGACAGGATACGAGTTCCTTCTGAAATGCTGCTTTTGCTAAAAATTATGATTAACTGAAAGTTCTCACAAAATAGAGCCCAGCCCTTCCAATTAAGGAAGCTGAGAGGAGAAGGCTCAGAAGCTAAGTACTTGCTGTGGAGCATGAGGAACAGAGTTTAGATCCCCACAAACCTTGTAAATGCCAAGCCGGCAAGGGACCCCCTGGAACTCCAGCCTCAGAAGGCAGAGGTGGAAGATCCCCAGAGCAAGCTGGCTAGCAAGACTGCCATGTTGGTGAGCTCTGGGTTTGACTGAGAGTCGCTGCCTCATTGAATAAGGGAGAAGAGCAAATGAGGATGATTCCTAACATCAGGCTTGGGCCTCCACATGCAGAAGCACCCACACCCATAAACATGCACACACACATGCACACCACACACATGAGAAAATATAAAAAGGAAAATAAAGACAATGTCTTAAATGAAATAACAGCTGACATGTGGACTGCAGAGCATGCTAGTTGGTTTTCTATTACTGTGATAAAACACTTGACATATTGGGTTAGAGAGCTTGCTCAGTGGTTAAGAGCTCTGGCTGTTCTTGCAGAGGACCTGGGTTAGTTTCCAGCTCCCATATGGCAGCCCACAACCATCCATAACTCTAATTCCAGGGGATCGGATGCCCTCTTCTGACCTCTGGGGCACTTACACACATGCAGGCAATACACTCATATACATAAAACAAAACTTTAAATCCTTGATCCATCAACTTATGGAGGGGAAAGGTTTTCCTTGGCTCGTGGTTTTGGAGGCTTCATGACCGGTTGGCTCTATTGTTCTTGGCCTAAGTGCATCATGGTAGACACATGTGACAGAGCAAAACGTTCAGCTCGGGACAGTATGAGATGTAAAGAGAAGGGAGAGTTCCAGCATCTCCTTCAAGGGCATATCCCCAATGGCCTAAGACCTCCAGCTTCACCCTACCACCTCCCAGCAACCCCACTAGGGACCAAGCCTTCCACATGTGGGACCTGGGGGATGGTCAGATCCACTGTAGCAGGATGCTAGTGTCTCTGGCAGTGCCCGGGGAACGTGAAGACAGCTACGCCTGAGGGACGTAGTCCAGCAATGGAGACAGGTGTGGCTGAGAGACAGCAGACAAGTTACACTGAGAAACTGACTTTTCCCCTCCCCTGTTCTGCCAACAAGAACTAAAAGGGAGAAATAAAACGGGAAATCCTAGTGTCTCTAGCTCTTAGTGAGGGTCTTATCTTGTGAAGGTATGAGGATGCCTGGGGAGCGAAGTGCTACAGACCACACAAGTCAAGGGAGCCAGTGCCCGCCACACCCGTGGTCACGATCCTTCCCTTTGCTAAGGGCTCTGAGTGCTCAGCTTGCTTTGACCTGAGACCACTCTGCACAGTGCCCTTCCAACACTGCCTGGCTTCCCCTCCCAAAGGTCCATCAGTAAACTTCAATAGCACACCAGGCCAGCCAGGGTCTCTGGTGATGGTAGGAAAGCAGGAACATGTCTGGGGATCTAAGTTAGATCGCCTCTTCGCACACAGGCCCATGTGAACGTTGACAGGACCCACACACGGTGCAGCGGGGTGCAGCAGGGGCCACCCTGAGCCAGGCTGGCGGCGTAGCTTGGGCAGGAGGTGGGAAGGATGCTCACAGAAGGATCAGCACTCAGTTGATAGGGGTATAGTCAACTTGTAAGTATTGCCTTGGTGGAGAGTTCAAAATGACAACAGATATTTTCTACTCTGTGGTTAGTGGCACTCGTACACCCACTGAACCCAGAATGGCCTGAGAGATGTGGATGTGCCCTTCAGCAGCCTGCTCTATATCAAAGGCCAAATGTGTCCAAAGCATTTGGGAGCTCTTATCTAATTCCTAAAAGATTTTAGGGTGATTTCTTCAAAGGGGAAATGTTAGAAAACAAGTAGCTAACTGAGAGAGACTATAAATTCTCTTGTTTATCTGTTGAAAGACCTTACATAAACTCAAGAATGAACTTAAAACCTATTATCCCCCCTGGTTTGCCGATCCCCTCATGGCCTGGCTCCTCCCTTTACTGGGGCTCTTATATACCTCCCATTATATAAAAAAACAAAAGGGAGATGTGGGATTCCTGACTGCAACTGAACATATCCTCAGGAAATTCTCATCACCAAACGAGAAGGAATTACTCAGTACCTGGTAGGTCACCTATCTTGTTTACCACTTAATTTCCAAACATTTAATGAACATCTATGACACACCAGTAGCACATTAGGGTATATAGATACATGCGGCTCAGCCTCTGGCTCTAAAGGATGCCCAGTTTCATGAGAAGAAAAGCAGAGAGATAACTATGAGGAGTTCAGACAGCACCAAGGCAGGTGTGAGCCCGAAAGCTGCTGCTCTAGAAAGATTCCAAGAATCTCAGGGACCACCTGGGCCTGGAGGACTAGAGGAGGAGGACCATCAAGTGGAACATCACATAGAGGCTAAAGAGTGGCCGTGAACAGTAAGACTCGGGGAGAAGGCGGGGGAGGTAAGTGACTGAGGTAAGAGGTGGCTTCGCATGAGGATCCTTGTTCAAGAAGGGCCATGGTCTTCTCTGCAAGTGACCAGGAAGTGTTATGTAGGAAGTGAACACTGTGATGTCCCCAGCAGAGCTGCTCCTTGGAAAGTGCTCTCTCGGACTTGGAAAGCAGACTAGGGAAGAGATCTGTGTGGGGAATTTGGGGAGAGTGGCCCAAGCAAGAGGTAAGGAGTGTCTGAAACAGAAGGAAGAAGAAAAGGAGAAACTCAGGCATTGTGGGGACTACTGAAAACCACCGGCACCAGACAAGGGTCTTGTGATTTCTTTGAATACATTAGGCTGCAAAAAGCCCTGACATGTGTCTCTGGAAGGCCCAGAACAAGGTCACCCCATTCTAGAGACGTTTGGCCTTTACTGCTCCTTTTCAGTTGAGCCTTCTGTTGGCCCTCCACCACGCCCATGTGGGACTCAGCACGCTGCACATAGTTTTACTGCACTTGGACCTCACAGCACTGACCACACCACACTCATTTTCCCCATCTGGACCCCTCCCAGTACCTTTCTCTTCCCACCGTCAGTCTTTCTCCCAGTGGCTCCCAGGTCCCTTGTTTTGGTTCCTAGCTAGCCTGGTTCTGGTGGTAAGCCCGGGTCGGAATTCAAACATCCCTGTGTTCAGACATACACAGGTGGCCTGTGAGCTGATAGCCAACTTCACCTTCCTAACTTTCGCCCTCCCCTTGGTACCATGGGGGCCAACCAGCCTTGTTCTCCACAGTATTCTCCCACCGTGCCTGAACATGGAATATATGTGAGTGCTCCCTTGGGGGGCGTGAAGTCAGGAGAGGACTGAGCGGTCTCAGTAGCTCAGTTGTTGTTGGTGTTCTACAAGCCGTGGCTTGGCACTGAGTTCAGGAAGTACTCTGTCAGAGAACCCACTGTGACCCGGCATCCCACCCTAAGGCTCTGTTCATCCCCAGCTGGGAGCTGGAGGTAGGGTCTGACTACCCTGTGCACTGAGTCTGGACGTCTGTGTTCTGCCTCCCTGGGTTTGGGATTCTGCCGTCTGCCCAGACCGAGTTGCGGAGCTCCATCCTGCGGCCTCTGCTCTGCTCCCTGGGCCATCCTGAATCACCACTTCCCACCACCCCACCTCCCCTTTCACATGCTTTGCACTCCAGGCACCTTTCCTTCTTTGAACTTAACTGGGGTGAAGGCAATGGGACAAGGGTTCATTCATCCCAGCATGCCTGAGCCTGGCTGCACCCCCGGGTTTAAAATAGAGCGTCAAATTCTGTGTCACTGTCTGCTTGTGACTTTTGTGCTCTGTGTGTGACCACCTGTCACTTCATTCTGTCTGTGCAGTTAGATCTGAAATGTCCAAGATAATATCCACTCAATAGGAATTTGTGTCAACTTCCCACTAATTCATAACAAATGTTTAAAGCCACGTCCGACATGCCTTAGGCACTCTGTCAACATTATTAGCAGAGGAGCTGACTGACCAGACTCATTCATTCCTGCCACTTGAAAAGAGAAAAACTGGGAAGAAGCAGTAAGATGGAAGGAACACTTTCCTGGGAAGGAACAGCCTTTCTAGGCTTTTGTCTACAAAAGAAAACCAAGGCCTGTGGACCCACCTGCCTTCCGCCTCGTCGTCCCTTTCCCAGGGTCTTCGACTTGGGGGCCTCCAATAATACCTCCTTCCCAGCCCCATTCTTCACTTGTGAAATTACAGTGTTGAAGGGATGTGGAGGCCTGGAGAACCCCAAAGAAAGGGCAAGCGTTGCACCATAAATCCTTCAGAGCTTTGCCAAGGGAGAACAGAGCCCGTCTTCGCCTTCAGCCCGTCCTCCCATAAACCTGCTCTCCTCCTCACCCCACCTATTTCTCTTAGAAAGTAGGAGATGCCTTCCTGTGAGGCGCAGAGTCTCTACCCCATTTTTCCCAAGTCCAGACTCAAATAAAACCGCGTTGTCTTCTACCCAATCCCTGTCGTTCAGTTTGTCTGGGTGGAGGAACATGTCCCCCCATCCAGGCGTGTCACTGTGGGAAGCCAGAGGCGCCTTGTCAGTGCTCCACAGGCTGAGTTCAGGGAGCTGCACGGGTTGGAGAGCTAGATCTCAGACCTGCCTGGTGGGCAAAGAACACTAGGTCAAGACATGTAACACGCCGTGGGCAGCAGAGGCCCCTGCGCCATCTATACCATGTTTGTCTCCTTAGAAGAAAAACTGCAGTAGTGATGACCAAATCCTGTCAGGCTGCAAGCTCCTTCAAGATGGCCCCCTCCCGCGTGTCACCTCAGGATCGTCCATCATCTGGGGATGCAGATTCCAGGACATCTCAGGCTGACATCCCTGCAGGAAGCAGGTCTCCTTCCTGTCTCCACACAGGATTTTCTTCTCACACTCTTCCCAGTCCTCTTGTCTAACTGGGAAGGCAGGAGTTGACAAGTGCTTCCTGCTGGCCTTCAGGACCACACAGCTTGTGGGAGCACGGCGACCTGCATCTCCAGCATCGAGCAGATGGGAACCCGGGAGACAGATGTGCTCTGGCTCGTCCCTCCTTTGCCCAGGCTCCTGTCCGTCCCTCAGCGCCAGTGTGTTTACTATTGCTTCATGTGGATATGGACTTCTTGGAGAACAGGAGACAGTTTCTGAGGACAGGGTCTTGTGTGGGTTTTGTCTAGTTGCAGAACAATGTGGCATTTACTTGAAAAGTCACACCAGCTATTCCCTTGGGAGATCTGCTCTGAGAAAGTTTGTCAGACACTCTGCATTTTGGCCAGGAAGAACCAATCATCTTCTGCAGCAGCCCAAGACAAGACCAGAGTCTTCCTGGGCAGAACCATCCACCCAGGCAGGACCATCAGGCAGGAGAGCATCCCGTAGGTCGGGGTCACCTACCCCGGTAGTCTGCTTGTTGGAAAAGCAGAACCAGGACAGTCAGCAGCTTGCCTGGCTTGCTTTCCTTCCTCTGTTGTCATTTTAAACCTGAGATGGCTTGCTAGGGTGCCTCAGGCTTTCTCAGAAGATGAGTGTTCTGTGTGATTATGTCCCAGAGGTCAAGAAACCCCGAAACAGGTCTCATCTGGGGGAGGAGGGGCAGGAGGGGCAGTCCACAAGGGCATAGCAGTCTCAGAAATCCAGGCAGAATGGGTGGGGAGCTAGCCAGACCCGAGGCCACAGTGAGAGGGGAACAGAGTCTTCAGTTGCCTGTGCTTGAGGTCAGCTGTGCACCAAGTCTCAGGTTTGGAGGAGTCTTGCCTTGAATTCAGGGCTTGTCCCTAGTTCCCTGCCAGGAGGAAAAAGCACTCTTGACAGTTAGCTGCCAGATGAAGGCCTGTTCCTCCCAGGGCCACAGCATGGCCCATGGCCTGGCCTGCTTCCCACTCTGAGTGGTATGTGATGGCCTGAGGCACCTGTAGCTATGTCCCCGGGCTCAGTGTCCACCCTGCATGTGCATGAGCCGCAGCCCATGAATTAAGCATTATAAAATGATTTCCCCCAGGGTGATGGTGAGATTCACAAAGATGATGGAATTGCCTGGGGCTGCTGAGTGAGCTGGAGTCCAATTTCAGACCAAATCCATCTCTCTCTGTATGAACACCTTCATGTTCTTTAGAATGTAAGTTTCTTCTGGCTTCTGGGTTTTGGAGGAACGGGATCTCTTCCTTCTTTGTTTTATGTTTGTTTTGTGACATGGTCTCCCTAGTCCTAGCCGACCTAGAATGTGGATCAGGCTGGCTTCACGGAGATGTGCCTACCTCTGCTTCCTGAGGGCTGTGATTGGAGGCACACACCACCATGCTGGGCATAGACCTATTCTTTCTTACTGTGTGGTATGTCTTACGGTCTGGATGTTGATGGCCTCCACTCCCCAGCCTGTGTTTACAGATCTGGTTCCCAGCTGGTGGCATAGACCTATTCTTTCTTACTGTGTGGTATGTCTTACGGTCTGGATGTTGATGGCCTCCACTCCCCAGCCTGTGTTTACAGATCTGGTTCCCAGCTGGTGGCTGCTTTGGAAGACCGGACTCTAGAATACGAGACCCAGGCTGAGGAAGCCAGTTACTAGGGGACGGGCCCTGAGGTTCCCAGCCTGGTCCTCCTGTCTGCTCTGTCTCAGCCCTGTGGGGATACTGAAAAGCAGCATCACACTCTCTCTGCCACAAACACAAGCTTCTCCTGTGCCGTCAAACCAGGGGCCAAAATAAATGCTTTCAGGGCTGGAGAGATGGCCTAGAGGGCAAGAACTCTTGGTGTGTAAGCATGAAGACTTGAGTTTGGATCCCAGAATTCATGTAAAATGCCAAGATGGCTCCATGTGACTGTAACCCTGTGAAGGGCGGGGACAGGAGGACTACTGGGCCTTGCTGCCCACTAGCCTTGTTCCAGGTTCAGTGAGAGACCCTGTCTCTGGGGAATAGGGTGGAGACTGGTACACAGGAACATGTGATGTCCCCCCTGCACCTGCACACACGTGTGCACTCCCTGCACCCGCACACACGTGTGCACTTAAACCACAGGTGCATACACACAGTCACATGCAAATAAATAGACAAGTGATTAAATACATAAATTAACAAATGCTTTCTCCTCTAAGTCGTTTCTGATTAGGCCGTGAGCACGTGGGTGAGAAGTCAGTACCCCAGATGGTGCAAGGGGGTTTAAAGGAACAGTGCTAAGGGATTCCTCCTACTTTCTTAGAGGCAGACTTCAGAATGGAGGAGAAGGAGACAAAGGGCCCTGGGAGTGTGGGGATAAATGAGCTAACAGAAGGACCAGCTGCTCCTCCCTAGCCCGGGGAGTCAGAGTGACAAGATGCCAGAGCTTTCCTGTAAAAGTCAGACGGTGCTCCCTTCAGAGATGGTGCTCTCCTCACACACGGCACAAAGCCTCTCACGCTTTCTGACGTGTAGTGCCCTGCAAGGGTTCAAGGCAGGTCCCTTTCCTCCCCAGGTTGCTTTTGGTCCTCGTGTTTAACACAGCAACAGAAAATCAAACTAAAAGGGCTTGACTGTTCAGCACAGAGCCCCGGCTCCTGTGCTGCCTCTGGCGTTGCTCCCCCCACCCTCGGCAGTGATGGAGATGAGGATGATGGAGGATGACTGAGGATTCAAGGATGACTATGATGGCTCACACTCTAAAGTGCCATCTTCCAGATCTTCTGATAGTAACTTAGTTGTCACCTCAGGTTCTGTCTGTCTGTCTCTGTCTCTCTGTCTCTGTCACTCTCTCTCTTCACGTGGAGGTTAGGGGTCAAATGTGGGAGTTGATCCTCGGGTGCCATCCACCTTGTTTACTGGACAAGTGTCTCCCAGGCAGGCGGGGGCTCACTGATCAGACTGGACCAGGAGGCCCCGGCAGTCCACATGTCTGTACCTCCCAAGAACGGGGCTTACCGGTGTGTACCACCACACACAACTTTTGGTTTTATTTGGTTTTTTGTTTGTCTGTTTTGAGACAGGGTCTTCCTGTAGCCCCAGCTGACCTCGATCTCACAGAGATCTGCCTGCCTCTGCCTCCCAAGCACTGAGATTGAAGGGGATAAGGAGCATGCACTGTGACGCCCAGCACCGTGACGCCCAGCACCGTGGCACCCAGCACACGTGGCTTTTTAATGTGGACTCTGGGTTGGGACTCAGCTCCTCATGCTTGCAAGGCAAGCACTTACTGACTGAGCCAGGGCACCGAAATCATTTATTTATTCTTACAATATCTCCGTGTTGGTTAGTTTCAGTTGTCAACTTGACACCGGGAAGAGGGAACCTCAAGTGAGGAATTTCCTCCATAGGACTGGCCTGTGGCCATGTCTATGGGACATTTTCTTAATGACTGGTGATGTAGGAGGGCTTGGTCTACTGTGGGTGGTGCCAACCCCGGGTAGGTGGGCCTGGGTTGCATAAGAAAGGCAGCAGAGCAAGTCAGGGGAGCCAGGCAGACAGCACCACGCCTCCATCATCCGTGCTTTGGTTTCCCTCCAGCTCCTGCCTGACTCCCCTCAGTGAAGGATGCCTCTTGGAAGCATGACATGTAGTAACCCTTTTCTCCCTGTGATGGTTTTGGTCAGAATGTTTTGTCACAGCGACAGGAAGTGAATTAGAGCACCCGGCCAAGGGGATAGTTATGACCCTCATTTCACTGATGGGTAAACTAGGGCAAAGAAAGCTGAAGCACGTTGCTCAAGATCACACAGCTCCGCCAAGTCCCGAATGCCGTGGGGCTCTTGCCTAGACCCTGCCACCTGTTCAGTCTCAAACACCAGGGATCCCTGTATGGCAGTGGGGAGGCCGGGCCACAGTGACTGATGGGAAGGACCTGGAAATAACTCTGGTCCCAGTCCAGAAAGAGCTGCTTCTGGAGATCACGTGATGCTCTAGAGCAGGAGGGGAATGGAGGCAGGATGGCAGGTGTCCGCTGTATGCAGAGAGGGACATAATGGTCCTCAAACCCAGAGTGGGAAGCCAGCCATGTTCTGAGCCAAGAAGGATCTGATTCCTGGCCTGGGATATCCCAGGAACTTCCTAACATTTGGATGTGGCTCCCGAGTCACTCTTACTCAGTCAGACACTTGTGATGATGTCTAATCCTCTTGGGAAGCCTCTCTCTATTGATCTGCCTATGTTCATGAGGTTTCTGTCCAGTTTCCTTTCACAGTGAAAGGCTGGGTGGAGACTTCTTTCTGAAGTCTAATTGGCACACATAAATTCCTTTGTAGCAAAGGAACCCTCTCCCGAACTGCCAGAAGCAGGAACTTGCAGGGCCGCAGGGAAGTCCCTCACGTGACCAACTAGGAGAGCCGTGCACTGAATGAGGGGTGCAGTGCTCCCAGGGGAGGCATCTCCCTGGAAGCCACAGATGCAAAGGGGAGGGAAGGACCCTATAAACACACAGGGAGACACAATCAATTCAGGAATCATTGCCTCTGCCTTGTTAGTGCAGAGTGCTTAACCAAGTCTTTATGTAGTCCACCAGGAGTGCCAGCCCTTCGGGACAGCTGAAAAGACGACCTCAGTGAAAGCCAAAGAACCAGGACCTGGCACAAGGTGCCACCACTGAGTGGAAACTGCGGACAGCAGCTTTCTTTAGGGGGTACACACAGCCGAAACAGAGGGATAGAAGATGGCCTTTTAAGTGTTTAGAGCACACCAGACTTCCTCAGCCTTCAGCAATGCATCCTGACAAACTATCCTCATGACATCCCGTTCACTGGGGAGGTCAGTCTCTCAAGAGAGAGAATATATGGGAAGCTGAAGTCCCCGAGATTAAAATCATCAAGTGCCCTGTTGCCAGTCTGCATGGCCAGCCATCCTGTCTTCCCTGGGATGAACACTGAGCTCTGGAAGAACTCTTCTCAGTGGGGACAAGGGCACCTTGTGCATATCCACTGTGTCAAAGGATGTCAGTCCTGAGCCAGTGGCAGCATGTAAACAAGAAGCCACTGAGACAATTAAGAACTGAGGCCAAATCCACATGGATGGCCCATTTCAGAGCAGGTCCCATCCAGAGACTGTGTCCTGAGACCCAGAACACACTTGAAGCACCTCCACTAAGCTTCAAGTCCTACCATCTTGCAGCAAATCTTGCCTCTCTGTAACAGTGATGGAGAGTTCTAATAATTTCATCAGGGATTAGGTTACTTTACAAGTATAATGTTGCTTTTAGAGTGTATGATAGTATGTGGGTCTATAGAGTGACAAGGAAGAGAATACCTGAGTGCATGGCTCAGGATGGTCTAGACCCAAGTCCATAGAAGGACCTTCTTGGCAAAGGAATAAGGGAAGGAAAGACCTGGTGTAAAGACTCAAGACTCTCATCCATGCAGGTGTCCACTGAGAGATAGATTCTAGCATTAAAATTGTAACTATTACTTAATAGTTATACACGTGTATCACTTATTAGCTGTGGTCAAGTGTCTTAATCTACCTCAGTCTTTACTGTAGGCTGACTGTGTAGGTAATACACTAATACAGTGATCTCCACACTTTCATGGCCCGCTAAGCACAGCTTAGTTACGTAGGTTCATCCCAGTAAGTGATGCACTGAATCTAGGTATGGCCTGAGAAAGCCACATTCTTGTCCCCATGATACTGCCATGGAAGGTGACTTAGGAATAAACTGGCCAATGGATTCTGACATGGAACCCCAGGTAGGGACCTCCAGACCACGTCTACCTGCTAGCCAGTCACCCCATCCAGAGCTTGGCCTGGGGACCACATGGTATCTTGTACTCCTGAGCCCAGTTAAAGGGACCCTGGTCGGGCCTCTGTCTCACCTACTTCTACCCAAGGATCATGTGGTGTTCCACACCCCACCCCACAGGGCCCACCCAATCACACTATGACCCCAGCCCTGGGCACTCAGTGATCACACACAGAACCCAGCCAGTCCTCCACAGACTTCAGAAGATCAGCAGTGAGAATCTTCTAAGCCCACAGACGGTTCGCTCTGGGACTCAGAAGCTGCACTCATCCCCAGCTGAACTGAGACGACTTCTGAACTCCCCATTCATACGTCAATACAGAGTGACCATAGGACTGAACATACTCAGCGGGACCGCACCCAGCACCACTCAGCTGGACTGCACCTGACAAGTTAGGGGACCAGCAAACAAAGATCCAAATACCCATGCAACAAAGGAGAGATCAGACACCCAAACCAAGAAACACCTCAAAGCACATAGTTGCCTGGGTTCCATCTCAGAAACACAACATGACATACATATGGATCAGAGTCAGCCTTTGGATCAAAACCCCCAGCACTTTAGGACTCTCCTTCCCCCTTTCTTTATTTGAATATTATGCTAAACCACTGAATCTGACATGATGTTCACCATACCTCTCTCTAAATTATCTGTAGTTTACACATCCCACTCACTCACATGTGCATGTGTGACATATAAACACACATATGCACATACAGTCCTGCCTTACACACATGCCAGACACATGCAAGCATACACACATGCACACCACAGACTTTGTAGACATATCTTTCTTTAAAGGATTATGACTTAATGTCACTGAATATATTTTTAAAAATACGGTGGGTGTATTTAAAGTTTTCCTAGCATATTGGCTGAGGCAGCATTAACAGAATGGCCATACTTTGGAAGCATGGTCCCAGCACATTGGATGTAGAAGTACATGCTAAGATAAGGTCTAGCGTGATGGTTAAGTAGTCACAACTCTTAAGATTTCATTTTTAATGATGTGCTTATGTATCTGTGTAGGTATGTGCACAAGAGTTTGTGGCCACAGAGGCCAAAAGAGGGTGTTGGATCCCCTGAGCTTCAGGCAGTTGTAAGCTGCCCAACACGGGTGGTCACAGAACCCAGGTCATCTGTAAAGCTTTATGCTCTCTCAACGACTGAGTCATCTCTCCAGCCCCAAGAAATCACACTTCTTTATTGACAAAAGTTCTTGCTTATCTACATTTTCACGTGTGGGATAGAGGAATAGGTTACCAGTGAGATCGGCGATAAACACAGTCTGCTCCCTTCGCAAGAGGTGGGGTGCTACAGTAAGGGCAGCCTCTGTTCCTGCCTAGTTTTCTCCAGGCTGCTTGCACAGACAAAGCAAATTCTTCAAAGATGGCATCTGATCCAACCACAAAGGAAAGTTGTTTGGAAGTTTCTGAAGCGAGAAGTGATTTCTCACAGTGCTCAGAGTTGGGTTTCTTTTCCTGAGTCAGCACTCTGGTAAATGGTGGCCATAGCTCAGTGTACACTGTGCTGCGTGGGGCCCCTCTCCGGGGCCTGGTGGCTTCAGTGCTAGGCAGCCCTGCTTGCTGCCCCCCCACAAATCCAAGATGGACTATCTGCTTATCTCCCCATCCATTTTATTTAGTTTTTATTTCTCTGTCTCTGTCTCTCTATCTCTGACTGTGCATGCCTGTGTGTGCATGTGAAGGTTGGACATCAACCTCAGGTGTTACTCCTCAGGAGCTGTCCATCTTGTTTTTTGAGATGGGATCTCCCCCTAAATTGCATCTGGCTCAGTAGGCTGGGTTGGCAGACTAGGGAGCCCCCAGGATCTGCTTGTCTCTGTCTCCCAAGTGCTTGGGTCACGGGTATGGACCATCATGCCTGGGCTTTTAATTCTGAGTGGTTACTAGGACTCTAACTCAGATTTGATTTGCAAAGCAGAAACTTACACTTGATCCATTGCCAGCTCTAGTCCTCTTTCTAATAAAACAAAACGGTCACTGGACTTCACCGTGGGGATCTGGCTTATGTTGAGTTGCTAAGCTTTGTTCAATAGTGTGACCAGACGGTCACATGACAGTCACATGACCTCACTCTCTCCCCTGCCTGGTCAGGGAAGAACTCAGCCTGAGTCAGACAAGCATGGTGTAGCACATATTTGAGAGGGTCCTCATTTGCATGATGGTGAACTGGTGCCCGCCTGCCCAGGAGCTCGGCCACAGCATCCTCAGCCCGGGTGAGCTAGGGCTATCTGAGGACAGAGAAGGTGTCTTCCTTCCTCCCCACATCTTAAACTTAACCTCCTAAATGAAAAGTGAGGTCCCCAAACTAGTTTCACCTTCTGTTGGTGTGTTCTTGGGAGACGTGGATCCCACACTTGAGAGTCTACCTACTCACTAATGTTCAGGGTGAGCTGACACATTCAGATGTGCACAGAACAGAAAACCTTTGCGTCGGATGAGTCTACACCTGACAAGGACAAGAAGGTGGCACTCTGTTTTCCTGTGTCAGCCACAATGGAAATGAAAGTCCTTTTCATGGTCTACTTAAGGTTACATTTTCACATTTTGGGCTTGCTGCTGATGATTTTGCTGTTGAAAATAGCCCAAGTGCAGTACTAAAGTGCTGTACAGTGTTCTTAAGCATGAGAGGGTCACAGCATGAGATAGAAAATATATTTTTAGGATTCATTTCACTGCAGACAGCCAAGCTGATGTTGGCTGTGTGGTCAAAGACAATCAACCTGGGTGTTCAATAGGCTATCTTTAAACAGAAACACGCTCTTACAAAGGTGATTTGTTAACCTGCTGATAACCAGAGGTCGGAGGGAACCCAACCCTGCATTTCCCTGGGAGTGACGACTTAGTCGTACTTACTAATTCATGATCCATGAGGACACTGTACAGTTCAACCACTGAGTGACCAGAGTCTCCTGCACCTCCATGACTGGCAACTCTTCTGTTCTCCTTACCAGGCAGCAGAGGCCCCAGCTCAGTGGCATCTTTACCCGGAGGTCACAGCGAGATTCTCATTTCTAACACATCCAGCAAGATTCTCAACACCCCTAATCCCTATATTGTCATCAGTATTAGCCACTGAAGAAACTTTTCTTCTCCTCGAGTCTTCCCTGTACTGTCCCTGAACCTTTTCCACTGGGTCTCTAAAATGCTACCTCACTCCTCAGGGGATGGAAAAATTCAGTATCAAGCACATTCGAGTCTGGATTCAGCATCTTCCATTTTAATTAACCCGGGTGACGCTGCAGAAACCAGATAGTCTTTTCTCTTACACTGGAAGTGTTCCTTTCTTCCTCCTTCTCTCTCCTGTTTCCACAAGTCAATTGCCAGACTTCACACAGCTAGTTTGAGAGCTCCACAGCATTGGAAGCTTCCAAGGATTGGGATCAAATCCATACAGCTCAGAGGACACTAGGACAAGAGAGATGGCCAGCAGCAAGTGCTGGCTGTGGCATTGTGCCAGAATCTGAAAAGTGGGGCTAAATGTACCTCAAGTCTCCTGTGCAGAGCCCGGTGGGGATCAGATGAGACAGTGAGCTTGCCTGAGTGCGGTCTTGGTTTGGGGAAGAGGTCTGGAAAGCAGAGGTCCTGAGACGCCCGTCTGCAGATTCCCCACCCCCAGCGTTGAGGGTTGGAGGGAAGTCCAGACCTGGTGCTGGTTTGGAGGATTACGCCGGGCTGGGTGGAAGCATTGTCTCTCTGTGAAGACAGTGGCCTCAGGCCCTGTCCTTGCCTTGATGTCCTCAGCCCTGACTCCACACATCTTCCCTGTTGAAAGGACTTTAATTTCTCAGGTGCGTTCCTCTCAATTCCTTTATTTGGTCAGATTTTTGAATACTTTCCACCTACAGAAGAAGTTTTAAAAACATTTTTATTTGATGTGTATGAGTGTGTTCCCCGCATGTCTGTGAGTGCACCCATGTTGTCAAAGCCCGTGGAGGTCAGAAGAGGGTGTTGGATTGCCTGGAAGTGAAGTTTGGTTCCCAGCACCCACATGACTGTTAGCTGCTATGTGGGTGCTGGGAACCAAACCTGGGTCCTCTGCAAGAGCAGTCAGTGCTCTTAACCACTGAGCCACCGCTCCAGCCCAGAAGAATTTTTGAGAGAGGTGAATGAACTATTTACTATGAATTTTATTATATATATTTTTTAATATGTGTTTAAGTTTGGCAACATTTTCAGTTTCCGCGTTCACTATTCCTCCCAGAACATGACAAACCTAAATTAAGTACAAGCGTTCCGGATAATTTTTTTCTTTATTTGCTTTGAATTGATACACCATAATGATATATATTTATAGGCTACAGTGTGATATTTTGCTGTTTTGTAGAACAATCAAATCAGAGTTTTCTGCATATTTATCGCCTTGTACATTCATCACTTCTTTGTGCTGAAAACATTTAAAATTCTCTTGTAGCTATTTGAAAACATTCAATGCAGGATTCATTCACCTTAGCACACCATAGAACACTGGCATTTACTCTCCTGTCTAATTAGAACTCTGCACCCATTGGTCGATTCCTCTTTTTCCTCATCACCCCTTGCCTCCGGACACAGCCAGTCCACCTTCCACCTTGATCCCATCCCCTTAATTTCTGCTGAGTCCAATCCTGAGGACACAGTGTTTGTTTTTCTATGGCTAATTCTGAGACCGAGTAGAAGGACAGGGACTAAGCACTGCTAAAGTTAACTGCTCTCTAGTCATGCTTATGTTGGGATGAAACTTTATTGTAAGCTTACTTTTAATATCAATCTTTTCTTCAAAGAAGCTGTGATCCTGGGGACAGGGCTGGTTTGAGTCGATAGTTGATAGCTTAGTCTCTTCCCTGGTGCTCTGGCTGCTTTGAGAAAAGAAATGTCAATCAACTAGCTAGCCAGAAAGCTCTTCTGCCAGTGTTGTTAGAATACTGAACGCTCTGTCAGGAAGCCGGGAGCTCACAACTCCAGCTCCTTGAGTTGGAGACCCAAACACAACTATTTCAAATAGCTGGTGCCAGACTTTCTGCCATCAAAGACCCCACTGAACTTTAGAAGGGCTTTCTCACATATCCCGGGACCACCCGTCTAGGGATGGTGCTGTCCATGGGGGGCTGAGCCCCCCTACATCGATTAACAATCAAGATAATCCTCATGGATATGCTCACAGGCCAGTCTGATCTTGGAAATCTTGTCATTAAGAATACCTTCTCAGGTAATTTTAAGCTATGTCAGGTTGACAGTTAAAGCTAACTAGCGCATGGTCCAACACATAGAAGAGCCTTCTCAACCCGACCTAGCCTTGGTTGATGTGTCAAGGGCGGTTCTGGATAGCCTAACAAGTCCCCTCCCCACATGCAAGGTCAGCATACCCCCTGCTTGTAGCAGTGCAGGTATTTACAACTTCAATCAACAGAAGACCCTTGATTTGGGTCCTCTCCCATGGCATCATTGCAAAAAGATGTGGTTCACATATCATTGATCTGATTCCACTGATCTGTCAATGGGGTGTCTCTAGTCCTCAAGGTACACAAGGACAAGCTGAACTGTCAAAGTCCATTTATATAAACTACCACAGGAGCTTAAAACTTTGAGTTTCTTCACTCTGAATGATGAAGATGTGAAGTCTTCTCATTTGGAGTAACAAAAACAGTCAGTGCCCTCTGGAAACTTCCAGTAAACATTCTGGGTATGCTAAGCACCCATCCAGTATTTAATCACAACTTGTTATTAACCTAGGATGTGTTTTTATTGAACTTATCAGGCTTCCTTTATATTTTGTATTGAAAGGTTTTCAATGAAAGGCAGATTGGCCCTTACAGACCAGGTGTTCTGTGAATGATCAAGGAGAACATCACATGGGCTGTGGGATTGAATGTTCCACCCCCACAGGCACACTTGATATGCAGATATCCAGAGGAAAAGCCATAATCCTGCTCTGACTCCCTTTTGGGGTTCAGGACAAACCTTGCCTCTGAACACTGGGAAAACCTATTCTGACCTTCTGGACCCAAACAGATCAGACATTTCAGCCTTGACTTCAGGATCCTGGGGTGCAGGGCCCTAGGTTTGTGGCTTTCTAGTCAGGTCCGTGGCTGCACAGGAGTTAATGGTTTCCTATGTCCTTCAAAGCTTCCATATAGCATCACGCAGGTCTGCATTGGAGGTCCTTGGCCTACACAGAGCTGCCAGTTCCTCCACATCAGTAGCATGCAGGTCTGTGGACACACTGAGGACCACAGTCTCTCATGTTTCCGTGGCCTCCAGCTTCTCTGATGCTATGTTGTGCATTCAAAATGGTTTTCCTCCTTAAAATTAGTTCATAAACAGTCACAATCAGGTTTTCTAAATTAATATTAGGCATCACTCATGCATAGCAACCTGGCATAATCAGATCTACACTCTCAGCACATGTTGTAAAATTGGATGGCAATACTTAATTTTTAACTTGATAAGGGTGCAATTAAATACACTTAATGGCTGCACAGCACAGTGAATATGGAAACACATGTAAGAGCCAAACTGCCTTCCTCTCAACATGCCACACTCAATCTTCCTCCCCTAATTTGAAGAAAAATGATAAGTGGCTGATCACGAAAAGAAGCGTGAAACACAGATCCTCATGTGGCCCAGAATTTCAAAATGCCAAATGGGAGAAAGGGGGCTCCCACAGCTCAGGCGCTGGAATTCTCTCCACTCATTTAGCGGGAACACACTGCCTTCCTGTCACTTTTTCTTATTTAGGGTTTGACATGAAAACACATGCTTGAGAATATCAGAGGACCACAAACTTTCCCACCTTTTTTGTCCTGCATTTCCTTAATGGAAAGACAGAGGTCTAATTTATACCATTGGGATTTGGGGTACACACTGAAACAGCAAAATTTGATTATTCGCTGAAAAACCTATGTTTGTAAATGTTTTGAGAAACCCTACAGATCTGTGGAGCACAGGTCTATTTGAACATAAATGAGACTTATTCAAACTCATACGTTAGCAGAGAAGAAAACTGAGGGGCTTGTTTGTGATGGCAGCACAGCCAGATACTGCATTATTGTAAGTTAATGCTCCCTGGGCATTTGTTTCAAACACAGGTTTTTGTTTAAAAGATGCATTAATTTATGTGTATGAGTGCTTTGCCTACACATATGTATGTGTACCACATTTGTGCAGTGTCAGCAGAGGTCAGAAGGATGCACTGGGTTCTCTGGAACTGGAGTTACAGCTGGTTATTAGCTGCCATGTGGGTGCTGGGAACTGAACTCTGCAAGAGCAGCCAAGGCTCTTAACTCCTGAGCCAACTGTTCAGCACCTCCAACACGAGCTTTACATTCTTCCTCTGGAGTCCTCTTAGTTCTGTGCTACATCTCAGTAACCCCAGATATACCCACAGCTCTGGACTTTGAGACTCTTCCAGCCTCTGAACCACAGAGATTCTTCTGCTGCTGCTTTCTTCAATAGATAATTTAGGCCTTTGCCCATGACTCCAAACGAACCACAGTCTGTTTTCCTTGGGCTGCCAGCTACCACAGAGCTTTCTGAAAAAAGTCTGCTATTGTTTAAACGTGATGCTCCCCCAAGTCATGTGCCGAGACTCCAAGCATCAATGTGAGGACAGTAGAAGGTGGAACCCTGGGAGATCACAAGGGTCATGAGGGTCCCTTATAAATGGGATTAGTACTCTATCACAGAGACCTCAGAGAAAGACTTCCTTCTTCCTTCCCCATGAGAGGGTACATGATGATCACCTGTGACCTAAGATGCAGGCCCTCATCAGACACCTTCTTCTCAGACTAGAACCTCCAGACAGGTGAGAAGTAGCTGTCTATGGCTTTATGAACTTCTAGCTTTATGGTATTTTGTTGCATTATGACACAGAAGGCAGGGAAACTGCCGGCTATCTTGGTCTAGATGTGTCTTGTCTTCCTACAAGGAATGATGCTGAGAACAAAGAATAACCTTCATTCCTCACAGAACACCGCAAGGATAATGTCCTGGTTTGATTATATTACAAACATCATAACCAAAAGGGACTGTGGAAGGAAAGGGTTGATTTAAGCTTATGCCTCCAGATAACAGCTCGCCATTGAGGGAAGTCAGGACAGGGAATCAAACAGGAACTGAAGAATCCACAGAGCAGGAGGGCTGCTTACTGCCTTGTTGTCCCTTGCTCCCTGGTTCATGCTCAGCAGGCTTCTGTATCCATCCCAGGCCCAACTGCCAAGAGAACGTGCTGCCCACAGTGGGCTGTACCCTCTGACAGCGGGTATCAGTCAAGAAGTACTCGGCGCGGAGGCAGATCTTCAGCGGAGGCGGTTCTTCGGGTCAGGCGGTTCTTAGGGGCAGGCGGTTCTTAGGGGCAGGCGTTCTTAGAGGAGGCGGTTCTTAGAGGAGGCGGTTCTTCGGAGGAGGCGGTTCTTAGAGGAGGCGGTTCTTCGGGGAGGCGGTTCTTCAGAGGAGGCGGTTCTTGGGGGAGGCGGTTCTTCGGAGGAGGCGGTTCTTCGGCGGAGGTGCCTCCTCCCAGGTGACTCTGCTTTATGTCTAAGTGACAAAACCAGCGGTGCAGATGGGCAGTTTCTTACAGCCACAGCCTTTCAAACTTGAGAACCCATAAGGTCACCCAGTGGTCTCCACACATCGGGCCTCAGAAATCCCTTGTATTCTGAGAAGTTACTGAGAATCCCCCAAAGCTTTTGCTTATCTAGGGTCCCTGTCTCTAGTAAAAGTTAGAATGGCAACAAATGTTTAAACTATTTTCTCCACTACATTAGTTGCAGTAAGAACCATTATCTTTTTATAGCTAATATCTTTTATTAGTTATTAAATTCTATTTTATTAGTTTATAGTTAAAATAACCCCCAGTGTGGGAATTGAGTTGCATTATTTTATATGTTTGTACATCTCAGTGACTTCTAAGTTAGTTAAGGAGGAAGGTGACACTTTGTGACTAATTGTGACGGTCAGCCCTGTTGACTCAACACTTAGAGACAAGCTCCAGGCATATCTGTGAGGTGTTGTCTAGATTCAGGTTTGCTTTGAGAATGTCCGTGAGGGATTGTCCTGATTGCATCACCACCATCACCTCCATCATCACTATCATCACCACCATCCTCACCATCATCCTCCTCATCATCATTATCACCACCATCATCACCACCACCATCACCTCCATCATCACTATCATCACCTCCATCATCACCATCACCTCCATCATCACTATCATCATCACCTCCATCCTCACCATCCTCCTCACCATCATCACCATCACCACCATCATCACTATTGCTGTCATTTCCACCATCACCAACACTGCGTCACTAGCACGATCATCATTCCTGGTCCTCATAAACATAACTTTCAACTTGAGCCCTCCTAACTCTATACCAAGGAACATGTTGTTTCTAGCTAAAAAGTTTTAGTCTTCACAATAACCTTACTCTACAGATTTCATTATTTCCCAGTTTTAAACAGAAGACTTAGAGAGATAACTTGCCCAAAGGAACAGCTAACCATGTGGAGCTTGAATAAAAATTCAGTTTAAATCCTTGTGAATTTAATTTAACACAGTTAATCCTGTGTGAAGTGGATGCTCTACGCCCCCACATGGTACCAACAAGTTCTGATGCTCCACACCCCCACACAGTACTAATAACCTTCCTAATCTTGAGCTCAGAGGTGAAGAATTTGTCCCACAGGAGAAAACACTGCAATTTTCTCCCAAGCAGCTGGGTCTGGGCCAGTTGGTCCTGCGAACCTGGCTCTTCCCTTGTTCCTCCGCTGTCTCTCTCCTGTGCCTTAGAGAAGAAGGCATGGGCTTCTTCTGGGCCTTCTGCTGGTTATAACCATCAAGATGACCTTGCGCTTGCCTGACTTCTTCCCGGACCGCACACCAAGATCGCTGTCCACCTAAAGGACTGCGAAGTCAGTCATACCCTGACACCAGGCTGTATTCATTCCAGTCAGTGAGCAGATTCGTGAACCGGACTAAAGAGGAATGTCCCCCTCTCCTTACCTCGTCAAACAGGAACCACCACTTCTCCCTGCTATGCTGACTGCTGGCTGAGGTCGGTGGGTAAAAGGCATAGTTAAACCAGAGGGTGTGGCGGGCTCCAGGACAGCCCTCCGAGGACGTTTAGTCCTAGGTCAGGGGACTGCTCCCCATGACTGTCACTGAGATCTGCAGTGCCTCTGATGGGGTGGTTTATGCAAGATTCATCCAGATTTTTTTCCTCTCGGATTCATTGGACTCGTTATTTATTGAAAACAGAATCTCACTTTCTGTGTCAAGTCTGTTTGTACTGATTGGCCGGAGTTGACATTTCAGCAACACATAGCGGACGGTTTAAATGACAGGATCTACCTGTCTACAGTCCTGGAACCTAAGATGGAGGTGTGTGCCAGGCTAGCTGCAGCTGAGGTGGCTCCTCTTGGCTAGTGGATGGCGTTTCTCTGTGTCCTCATGTCTGCAAAGGGCATTGCTGGTGTCTGGCAGCGTATTCAGATTTATCATTCTTAAAAGGCCGCTGGCCACATGCGATCAGGCCCAAGCTAAGCACCTCACAGAAACCCGCTTTCCTTATATAGCCTAGGGCAGTCACATTCTGGGGTACCTGCAATCTGGAGATCTATAAGCACTTTAGCGTATGGTGGAGGACATACGGCCCTTTTCTTAGTGGTCCAGACCTAGTGGTTCCCCCCATCTATGCAGCTTCCAGGGGAGGAGCTTAGGTTCTCTTCAGTTCTACTTCTTCTTTCCTTCAGCTCTGAGCTTCAAAACACTGAATCCCACTCTCCAGCTCTTCCTCCATCCCTCCCTCCCTCTGTCTTCTCCCTCCCAACACCTCTGTTCTCTGGCCTTATAACTACCACCCATGTCCGCCATGATCTCTCCATATCTGGTATTTTGTCCTTTTCTCTCCCCTCCCCTCCCCTCCCCTACCTTTGGTCTCCTCTCCTCCTCTCTTGTCCCCTCCCTCCCCTCCCTCCCGTCCCCTCCCCTCCTGTCCCGTCTCCTCCCCTCCATGTGTTGTTCTTCACGTGTCACTGAAGAACCTTTATTGTTTCGTGGGTAACTGTTTTCCCTCAAACACGCAGTTTCCACTGTATGGCTTGTCCCCGTGGTTACTTTTGAGGACTGCATAGGTGTCAGCAGTGTGTGTCCCTTTCCTGGTACCTCCAGGGATCCTCTCCCTCAGGCAGTTCTCTAGGGATATTACTGAGTCAGCCTTAATGTGCTGAAGTGTGGCTGCTATCATTTGCATCTTAACCTGTGCATTTGGTGTTCTTGTTATTTCTTAAGGAACAAATAATAACAAAACCCTGTGAACTACCAGGTCTAACGCAGGCATTCCTCTAACACAGGCTGGCTGGCTCCATTCCCCCGCTCTCCAGCAGTGTTCAAGTTCTATGGGGAGTCGGCTCTGTAACTACGTGGGCAGTACATACCCGGCTGTGTGTCCGTGCTCAGGTACGCTACAGGCAGAAACTGTATTGCTATGTGAATGGAACAAGTTATGTATTAAAGTAACCCAAACTCTAACTTACTGAGTTGGTTCCCCACTAAAACACCATCTGAATTTGGACCTGGCTGTGGAGCTGACATTTGGGTAGGTACAGGGATGGGTGGCTGGCACCTGGCTGTTCTGCCCATCTTCCAATCCCTTTCCAACCCATCTCTGTTCTACATTGTACTGGCCGCCCGCGAATGTCTGTGATTTTCAACAATGTTTGTGGCTTCTTGGTCTTTCACAGACTGCATCAGGGCACGTCAGCTGGAAATGATGTCAAGTGGTTCACCCTTTGATATTTGTTCTTCGGAGCAAAGGGGAGTGAGCTGAGATTCATGCTGGTGAGCCTGGTGCTGAGTACCTCTTCCAGTTAAGGGCAGCCAAGTGAGGTCGCTGTGGCTCCGACCTTTCCTCCATCAAATTACACAGGGCGGGGCATCAGCCCCACGTGACTCTTACATGCTGAGAGCACTCCTGTGCGTCTCGCTTGGCAGCCTTCCCCATCGTCTGGACTTTGACTTTGAGTACTCTAAGCAGGAGATCCACTTTCCAAGGAGAGAGTAGGGCTTATTGGAAGGGGAAAGCCGGAGAGAGCAGCAGAGGACTCGGTGAGACAGACGAGAAGCTGCCGGTTTCCTTTGCCAAAGAGCCAAGTGCTTTACTCTGATGCTGAGTGTTTTCTACATACCCATGAAGTGGTCACTCTAGGCTCAAACACTTCCTGATGCCTCCACAGAGCCTCAACTGGACACTTGATAGTCCAAGTGCAGAAAGGACCCTTGTGTGTAATGCACAGCTTGAGTTTAGCAAGGGTTCATTGAGGGCAACCCAGGGACAATCCGGATTCTAAATGTCTCTTTCTTCGACAAGGACAAGTTGAAAAGTGCCTGAGCATAAGCCACCAGCAGCCCAGTTCTTCTCCATAGTTCACTGAACTATGGCATAAGCCTATTGAGAAAGGGTATAAGAGCCAGGCCCAGCCACGGGAAAGACCGCTCAAGTACTGCTAAGACACAGCTCACAAAGGGGAAGGCATTGAGGGTGAAACTATTGTTCAAAAATCATGAAAGGCCTCGGGAGACAGCTTGACTTGAGTTCTATCCCCATATAAAAAAACCTAGGCATGGTTGGGTATGCTTGTAATCCCATCACTGCGGAGGTGGACGCTAGCAGATCCCCCTGGCTCAATGTCCAGTCAGTCAGCCCAGCCTGTGTGGGGAGTTCCGGGCTAGTAGGGAGCCCTGTCTCAAAAAGAAGGGTCGTCCTACACGTCGTCCTACATACAATGTGCACCCGCACTTACATGAGTGTGCACACAGATATACATGCACATACATACATACAGAGAGACAAACACATACACACACAGGCACAGATACACACATACACACACAGACACAGGCACAGATAACCATTCCACATCTTTGAGGAAATGCGTCTCCAAACACCCTGTTTTGTTGCCATATGATAGTCACGGCATGACGCTTCTTTGACTCCCCAGCTGGCACTCTGTCCCCTGTGCCCTGAAGCAGCAGGTGTCTGACTCTTCCAGGGTATGGGTGGGGTGGAGGTGCTGCAGTGTGCTTAGGAAACGCATCCATAATTTGCATGACATAGTTCATGAAACCTTTCTACTAATCAAGATAAATTATAACCACTGTTGGACTTTTAAAAAACCCAGTCCAATAATTTATTCCATAAATCGAGTCTCATAATTCATCAGGAAGTGATTTCTCTTCCGGCCGTCAGACTTTAATCATACCATGCTGGATTCTACAGCAGAATCTATCTCTCCTTTGTCAATTCTTAGATCTCGGACACAATTACACATCTGCTTGATTCTCGTGGAAACAGCACTCGGGCTCTGTAGCTTTTTACAGTGAGAACTCATACATTTATTGTGCACAACACTCAAGAAAACTAGTAAAGTGTAGATCCCATCATCCTAGCTTATGGGTCATAAACAAATGTGGAGAAGTTCAAAGAAGTGACTGAAATAATGTGTCAAGAATTACTGGACATTGGACTTGGGGAGGGGAGGAGACTTAGTGGGTCAAGTATTTGTCTGCAAGAGTGAGGATCTGAGTTCAAATCCTCAGAACCCACAAAGTGCTGACATGGTCACATGTGCCTATAATCCTTATGTGCCTATGTGAGATGGTGGCAGAGACAGGAGAATCTCTGGAAGGTCATGGGCCAGCTAGCCTGCCATACACCTGACAAAGAACACTCGGTCTCACGACATGGAGGATGAGGACCAGCTGTCATCTGACCTACACACATTCATTATGGCATATGTGCAACACACACATGCACCCTCCCTCCCACACACACACACACACACACACACACACACACATATACCCACACCTAGATGAGGGTTGGGGATAAAGAAAATGACTTTCTGGACGTGGGAGAAAATGAGGTCTTCAATCTTATCTCAGGCTCATTTTTCACATGAAATGTTTACTATGCAATGTCTCCCGTAAGTGTAAAGGCACCAGGAAGCCAAAGAACATTCCAGTTCTGTGGCATTAGCATTCTGGAAGCGTCTATGCTCTGTTAGAGGGTGGGACCAACCAACCAAGTGCCAGTCAGGGAGGATGACCGGACAAAGAGGAAGGGGTGGAACGCTTTCCTTTTTGGAGGCCTGCGAGGCCGGTGATGAGACCCTGTGGCCTGCACAGAGGCCCCTGGTTCCAGGACGGGTGCCCACTGCCTCCTGCCCACTTGGGGCAGACTGCCCCCATCAGACCCTATCCCAGGCTCCCTGCAGGTGGCAGGAGTGGTGCACACCCTCGGGAACTGCTCACCATCTCTTCCTCGCCACACTGCTGGGTCATAATTCATCTAAAGCCACTGCCTTGTCAGCCTCCAGAGAGTGCTAATTGTCCAACTACCTACTCCGACATCATCAGAGAACATTTAACATTGCATATGGCTCCCAGGAAAATGGATTTCCGTTCCCAGAATGTGACCTTCGGCACCTCTGGTGGGGCGTGGAGGCGGCCACTCACTCAGTCTCTTGAACACCTCATCCATCACGCCTCGCGCATCCTGTCCAGAGGGCCAGGCCAGTGCCCTGAGCCAGCTCCTCCTGCTGATCTTTGGTCATGTGTTCACACCTCTGGAGTTTTAGTAATCTTGACTTCCTTCCTTGTCCACACAGCTCTCCTAATCACACTCTTTTTAGAGTTGCAATTTCCCATTTCCCTAATGACACACTCCTCCTCCAGGTAGTAAGCTCATTAGCTCTCTGCACCCTAAGTTTCCTACCTTTGGATGTTTCTGTGAAACCTCGCCTCGGATTCTCTGCAGCAGTGTGTTCATTAAAAAGTGTGGTGTCTGCTCTTTCACTCACTGAAGCTTTTATTTTCAGTTTTAACTCATCCACAACGCGACTGCTCCTCTTGCACTTCCTACTTTCAATCCTGCCGACCATGCATTAATGCATATCATGCGGACCCTGACTCTGTCGTTGGTGGAGCCTTCTCCCCTGCTCCTCCCCTCCATGCAGTGACCATGAAGCATCTTTCAAGATGGTGTGTTCACACCCAGGATGTTCACCCTCTGAGATTTCTCTCGGGAGCTCAGCATAGGTATAGTCTTCCTACCTAAATTCAGAATGGGCTGTGACATGTGACAACATTTCTTGAATTTTAAGTCATAAATAAATCAAACTCAGAAATAAAATAAATTCATCTACAATCTCATTGCAGTACATTAAGTTACAAGATTCTTCGGGTTTGGTTTTATAATGGAAGGGAACAAACAACTCAGAAGACAAGTCAGGGTTGGAGAGGCAGCTCAGTGGGTGAGAGCGATCACTCTCTCAGAGGACCTGAGTTTGGTTCCTAGCAACCATATCAGGAAGCTCACAACTGCCAGTAAGTCCTGCTCCAGGGATCTGACAACCTCCTCTGACCTCCACGGGTTCCATGGGCAAGGACAAAGCCCACAGGCAGAAACACAGGCATATACATAATTAACATAAAGACAAGACAGCCAGGACACGGGCAGCAGGCATCACAGGTTCAGTGGGTGCTACCTGGGGACACTGGACACAGGCAAAGGCCAAGGCTGTCACCTTTGCTTTGTCCTTAATCCGTGATTCCCCAACTTACCCATGTATGGAAAGGGGATAAGCACAAGAGCTGATATACGTCTAGGCAATCACTCCCCTCACCCCTGCACACGGCCCTGCCCTGCCTCTCTTTGCCTTTTCTCTTTTTAACACCTTGCCTTTCTTTGTCCAGAAACAGACTTCTTTTAGTCAAGAGACTAATTCTTCTTCTTGCTGTTTAAAAGTCACCAGGGAAGGCTGTATTTAGAGACAGACAAGCCGGCCTTTCTATTAAATAAAGCTGTCTGAATTCATCTTTGTGAGAGGCATTTCTTTCTAACCAGGTAGAAACAACTTTTTATAGTTCCCACACAAGATCAGAGAAAGGAAAGAGATCCATTTCTTCTCTGTGAAACTTACAGGCAGAAAAATGCACCCCACAGAGCCTCTGTCAAAGGCTGGTGACATCAGCTCAAGGGCATCTAAAGCCATCAGGGCCCACATGGACTCCCCACCGCCTCCAGTAGCAGCCAGTATCAACCAGTCAGGACGGCAGTACAGGCAGGGTGCAGCCAGTGTGGTCAACAGAGGACATTTGAAGATGTGAGAGCTAAGGACTGATTCAGAGGACACCAGCCAGCGGGTCTAGGAGTGTTCTGGTATCTTCTGAAGTTACCTGGAGGCCCTTCTGTGTTTGTGTGTGGTCATGCACAAATGTGTCCATGGTCAGACCCCATTGTAAGATCTACAGCATCAGACCAATCCTAGGACCTAGAGCACTCCAAGACAAACACAAATAAAACCCCAACCCTGAAGTAATCTTTATAAACACCGAGGAACATGCTCCTGAACGAATCAGAATCCACTGCTGTCCGATGTTCCTGGGATATGTCACAGGGAAGAAAGAGCATTGATGTGCTGTCTGCGGCTTTAATCGCTGCGCAGCTCCCTCACCAGGGAGCTGATTATCTCTCAGGCCCAGGCTTTTTCTCGGGGTAACCAATCTGGCAATTGGGACTTTCCATCCTCTATCAAATTAAATCTTTTCTTATAAAGAAGGTTAGAATTGATTTCTAAAAATGAATAGGACACTTGTCTCTGAGACGCAAAGCTGGAAAATGGCCTCCCATAGCACAGGCAGAAGCCAAAAAGGCATCTTCTCCTCGGCTACTTTCTCACCAAAGCTTTACTTGAGATTTTTCTCAGTGAACATCTGTCACACTGGAAGGGAAGGGAGCCACAGTAAATAAAGCTGACCATGGTTAGTTTCTCCACGGCAACACCAGCAGGTCCCCAGAGTCCTGTTTGGAGGCTTAATTAATAGCCACTCTCCAAGATCTGGTAGCCCAAGTTGACAATGAAGAGCCTGAAGTAATAAAGTACAGACCAAGGCACGGCCCTGTCTCCATCACCCCATCTCTTGTCCTGATCTCCACTTCCTGGCTCCCAGCAAGGTAAGCAGCCTCTGCCACACACTCCTGCCCCCATGACCCTGCCATGGCTCCCCTCACCCCCGTGATGGACTAAACCCTCTGTAACTGTGAGCCAAATTAAAATGTTCTACCTTAAAGTGTTTCTTTCAGCTACTGTAACAAGGCAAAAACAGCTAACATTGGCAGGAGACAATTCCAGAAGAACGAACGGTATTTCTAGTTACTTGCGTTGCTTGTCTCTGGCATTTTGCCAGTTTTCTATTGTTTTCCTCAATATTTCCTTCTTTCTACTTATCGGGGGTCATTTCTATTTTCTTTTATAACTTATATATTGTCTTGATTTTTCTCTCACTATAGAAATCTTCAGTTTCTCTCTAAGCTTTGATATGTGGTTTCATGGGCATTTAGCTTTACCTGTGGATTTACTTATCTGTGCTTTACAGATTTTCCTAAATATCTTATTGTTTCTGGATAATTATCTTATGGTTGAATAACATACTTCTTTGAGATGGATTTGTTTCTTTCTGTTTGTCTTTTATGGGTTCTTTGAATCAGGGTCTCATGTACTCCAGGCTGGCCTTGAATTTACTATGTAGCCAAGGATGAATGTGAAACTCTGATCCTCCTGCCTTAGCCCCCTGAGGGCTGAGATTATAGGCAGGGACCACCATTGGCATAAAGAATGAATATTCTTAAACCTTCAGGTGAAAGTTTTATCGATGTCAATCAAGTCAGGATGAGTAATCACACACTTGTATATCTTGTATAACCGTCCTGAAATGATGCTTGATTGTTCTGTCAGTTACTGAGCAAAGGATGTGAAATGTCTGCGTCTTTGTGACTTAGCCAGATCTGTCAGCTTTTTTGTGCGCCAGGTATTTCAAAGCTCTGCAAGCGTATGCATACATTTACTATTTTGCTAATCTCTAATGAACAATGAACGGGCTAGTTTCTTATTGTCAAACATCTCTTGTTTCTAATGGTATTCCTTCTTGAGATCCAACAGGCCTGAGGTTAATTCAGTAAAAGCTGCTTCTCATAGTTACTGTTTTATAACTTACTTTTCCCCAATATATCCACCAAATCTGAGTCTTTGTATTTATAATCAGTCCCTTATATAGAGTGAGAATTTTAAAAATTCAGTCTGATCACTTTATACTTCCGCTGGGGTGTTTAATCCCCTTCACAAGAAAACTTAGCAATAATCGTCCTGGGCTCAAGTTTGCTGTGAGGGTCCTGTCCCTCTGTTTCTCTTCTGCTTTATTTGTGGCTAATCAACTATTTTTAGGATTTTATTTTCAGTTCCTTTAATTATACCTCTTTGCATTATTTTTATTTATTTATCTCACAGTTACAGTGGACAGGCTAACCTTCCTACAGTTGACATAAACTCAGAGTTGTATCGAATTCATATAAACTTAGAATTTATGAAAATTTCATTTCAACAAACTCCATACCTGTGTTATTCTGTATTTCTTTAAAAATATTTTATTTATTATTTTTATTTTATACGTATTACCTGCATGTGTGTAAGTGCACTCGTGCCTGAGGAGGTCAGAAGAGGATGTAGGGTCCGCTGGATCTGGAGTCAGGATGGTTGTTAGCCACAATATGGGTGCTGGGAATGGACCTTGAGTCCTCTGCAAGAGCAGCCAGTGCTGAGCCATCTCTCCAGCCCCTACTCTGTATTCCTAAGAATTATTTTTAATTATATGTACATGTGTGTCTGTGTGTATAGAGGGGTATGCATGTGTGAGTGCAGGTGCCTGCAGAGTCCAGAAGAGGGTATTGAGCCATCTGAAGCTGGAATTGCAGGCAGCTGTGAACCATGTGCTACAGGTACTAGAAACAGAATCCAAGTCCTCTGGGAGAACAGCAAATGCTCTTAACAGCTGAGCCATCTCTCCAGTTCCTTTATGTTGCTCTTATTACATATTTCAGGCAAGGATTTTAAAGCAGTTATTATAAATATATCTCAACAATTAAAGGAAAATATGGTCAAGATGAATAAACAGAGGGATTTGTCATAAAAATCAAAACTGTATATGAATATAAACTATAAAAAGGTAGATGAAGAACAATAGCATACAAACACACACTAGTTCCTACAAACATGTACTAGTTTATACAAACACACATTAGCTCATAAAAACACATACTAGTTCCCTTTTTTTGCCGATTTACAACTTCCTGGGCCCTTCATTTTAGTCTGGAATTCAATTTCTGGTCTTTTCTCTAACCTGGAAATCTGCTCATTGTGTGCTGTATTGTGGGCTCACGGGCTCTAAATTCTCTCATTTTTCACTTATTTGGAGACAGTTTTATTTTATTTAGGTTGAAGAGAAATCCTACTGAATATTTTTTCTGGTACGTGTGCTGGTTGGATCACTGCTTCTTTATGTGGAATGCATCTCCTCTCTACAGCTTCTCTGGAGAATCACATGTTATGTTAGGTTTTCAGTGATTTCATTATCATGGACTAGGGGATAGAAGTTAGTATTTTGCAATTTTTTCTGTCTTCTTAAGACTCAAATTCCACATGGTTTTGCTGTCATTCCCTATGATAAAGTTGGCTTTATTCCAGAGACGCAGGAATGGTTCAATATACATAAGTCATTAATGTAAGAAATGGACCTAATAAATTACATAAGTGGACTTAAAGGCAAAAATCACATGATCATCTCAATAGATGCAGAAATGGACTTTGACAAAATTCAACATGGATTTATGTTAAAAGTCCTAAAGGGAACTGGATTGGAGGAAACATACCTCAACATAATTAAAGCTACACACAAAAAGCCACAGCCAACATCATTCTAAATGGAGAAAAACTGGAAGCACTCCCATTAAAGTCAGGAAGCAGACAAGGCTGTCCACTATCCCCACTCCCTTTTAATACAGTGCTTGAAACTAGAGCAGTAAGACAAGAGAAGGAAGTAAAGGAGCACTCACTGGAAAAGAAGAGGTTAAGTTATCCGTATTTGCAGATGACATGATATTATACCTAAGACAGGCCAAAAACTCCACCAGAAACTTTCTAGAAATGCTCAACACTTCTAGCAAACTGGCAGGTTATGAAATCAGTCTACAAAAACCAGTACCTTTTCTATACACCAATAAAAGTGTATAGAAAGTTCATGGAAAACTTTCCATTTATAATAGCCTCAAAAAAGATCTAGGGATAAACCTGATCAAAGACATTAAATATCTCTACAATGAAAGTTTTAAATCTTTGAGGACAGAGATTGAGGAAGTCACCAGGAGATGGAAAGACCTCTCGTGCTCATGGATCGGTAGAATTAATGCTGTGAAAATGGCTCTCCAATCAAAAGCAATATATAGATTCAATGCCATGCCAATCAAAATTCCCATGACATTCTTCACAGAATTAAAAAAAAATCCTAAAATTCATTTGGAAGCACAAAAGACCCCAAATAGCCAAAGCAACCCTGAGCACAAAGAGCACTGCAGGGGGATTTCTATAAAAGATTTCAAACTACATTACAGAGCTGTAGTCATAAAACAGCATGGTACTGCCACAAAAACAGGCACATAGACCACTGAAACAGAACTGAAGACTCAAACACGAGTACATGCAATTTCAGCCGCCTGATATTTGACAGAGGGGCCAAGAACACTCACTGGAGGGAAGACAGCATCTTCAGCAAACGGTAAAACTTCAGTTTGGTAAAACTGGATTTCCACCTGTGGAAAAATGAAACTAGACCCTTATCTTTCACCCTGAACAAAAGTCAACTCCAAATGGATCAGAGACCTCAATGTGAAACCCAAAACTCTGAAGCTGTTAGAAGAAAACAGGCGGTACCCACCAAGATATAGGTGTAGGAAAGGACTTTCTAAATGGGACATCAGCTGCTCAGGCATTGAAGTCAACAGTCAGTAAGTGGGACTTCATTAAACTAAAAAGCATCTGTACAGCAAGAGAAACCAAGGAAGTGAAGAGGAACCCCATGAGATGGGAGAAAATTCACTTGAATACTGACTATTCTGATAGTCATTATGACACAATTTATTGTGCTTTTCCGTTTCTTGTCTATGTTCTCTATTTGGGCTGTTTTTAACCTGATTTCCATCGGACCAATGTTTCCTTTGCTAGGGTTAAATCCAGGCACTGCAGTTTTAATTAACATCTACTACTGCAAATGAACATATTTTCAGTTCTAGAATTTTGTTTTGAAAATTTGTTTACATTTTAAGATTTATGGTATGTCTGTGTGCCAGAGTGTGGGGTCAGGGACCACCTGCAGGAGTCGGTTCTTTCCTTCAGTCATGTGAGTTCCAAGGTAACACGGGGCATCTGGCCTGGCTGCAAGTTCCTTAAACCCCTAAATCATCTCCCTGGTCCCTAGAATTTTATTTTTACAGTTTTAAGTTTTCTGTTGCAAATCCATATGTTAATTTATTGAGACCATATTTTCAGTTAATTCTTAGAATATTTAAAAATAATTAATTCTTTGAGAAATTCATGTTTATTTATTTTACGTATTTTTATTTAGTTTTTGTGCATTTCATATACTAGACCTTAAATCAAGTTTATACCCCTGCACTCCATCAGCACTGAGTCAGCACGGGTCCTGTGCATGCTGTCACCATTGCTGCAAGTTCATATAAGCAAGTTTCCAGACGCCTGAAAGCCTCTGTTCATTATGTTCATGCACCAACCCTGGCTCTTACGATCTTTCCGCCTCCTCTTCCCCAGTGGTTCCTGAGTCATGTTGGGTGAGGTTTAATATGGAGCCCTGTCCAGGGACATGTACCAGAGTCTCTTATTCTCTGCACTTTGGCCAGGTGTGGCCTTCTGTGTGCATCCCACTCCTGCATGAGGAAGCTTTTTGGAGAGAGTGAGAAATGTATTATGCTCTCTCTAGTCCCTGTTCTGCTGCACTCTGTGACTGAGTCTTAGGTGCAGAGACTCCACTGTAGATGTGTCACTTAGGACTGGGCATCTCTCAGGCATACCTTCTCTGTGTCTGACCAGTTGTGGGATTCTGAATTATCCTCCATCTGTTGTAAAATGAAGCCTCTTTGATGAATGGTGTGCAGGATACTTGTTTGCACATACAAGGATCCATATTTAGCACATAGGAAGAAGTTGCATTTGTCTAGGGCTGTGACAGCCTTAGAGTTTTCTCTAGGATCTATGGCCTCTCCAGCCATGTGCATTTGGCTATGTTCACAGTGCCACACATGAGTTTCCTCCCACTGAGAGGGTTTTAAGTCCAATTAGATAGTTGTTGATTATCCCCGAGATGAAAGTGCCACAGCTTCAGTATAATTTGTTGCGCTGGTCATTAGGCTTTTAAGTGGGATCACTGACTGATTCAGTCATACAGCATATTTTAGTAATATTCTTTCCCAACCTCCCCCAGATCCACACTTAAGAGTATTTGGGAAACACAGATAAGACTTGTTGGGATATATTTGTAAATATTGTTTTAAAATCCTAGTCTGAGGATTGCAAAATGAAGTCCATCTTAATCTCAGAGCTTATTTCTATTGACTAATTTTCTTTCTTATGCGTCAGGTGTAATCGTCAACTGTCAATTTTATACCAGACATTTTAAGGTAAATGTCTTAAAGTGTCTAGAAAGTGTCTTTCTAATTTAAAAGCCTGTTGAGTTTTGTTGTGTTTTACCCTCACCTCTGATAAGTTACAAATAGTTCTTTTCTGCCACTTCAAACTCCATGATTTCTTCTTTGTCAGCCATGAGCTTGGCTCCGTTACAGCCAAAGGCGAGGTCCTTACTCTCAGGCACGGTTTGACTTTCAGGCATGTGCAGTTCTCCTCAGTGGCAACTCTCCATTCAGCGTCCCCAGCTCCCATGTGTGGCTCTGATGGCTCCACAGGTCTGCAGGCCTGTGGCCAGTGACACCACCAGATGCACCACCGGGACCTCTGCGGCTCACACACACACAGCTTCTCCTGGCTCCTGTCCGTAGACACCAGCTGCTCACATTCCTGACCTCTGCCCACTTCACAGTGACAGTGAGGGGAAGGCTGTGCCAGAGGCTGGCAGGAAGTGTCTGCGCAGACAAGGTGGCAAGCCAAGCTCCACCCCCTTACTTCCTTTCTCTCAAAGGATTCCAGAGCCATGCTGCACACTCTCCTGAAATGTTTGTCTCACTAATGCCCAACTTTGCACCATGCTTTACTCGAGGCCTGGAAGGTCCATGTGTGGAGGGCCTGGTTCTGGCTTGGTGCTGTTGGAAGGTGGGCGTAGTGGAAGGCCCTTGGGCTACTGGTGGCATGTTCTCAAAGGTGATGTGGGGCTCCAGCCTCTGTTCCCTATTTCAGTTCCTGGCCATGAGGTGAGTGGTTTTGCTTTCAAAACATTCCACCCTCCCAACGCAATGTACGTAAAGAATCCCAGACTGGAGTCTCTGAAGCAGGAGACGGACCAAGCCTGTTTTTCTTGGTGAATCGATGGTCTCAGATGTTTATGGGAGCGATGAAAAGCCGAGGGACGCAAGTAGTTGGAGTCAGAAGTAGCGTGTGTCGCTGGCCACTCGATCCCAGCACTGTGTGTTTCTGGATCCTGCAGCCTAGCGAGCATGTGCTCATGTGCCTTTTGCTTTTCAAAGTGGTGTCTGAGGAGAGTTAGAACTACAAAGTTTCCTGGTCACCTGGCTTCTGTGTCAGTGCTAGCTGCTTACAGAGGAAGTCAGGATGCTGCTTCGGGGAATGTGCCAGACAGAGAAATAGGAGGTGGAGGGGTGGAGAAGATTCCATGCAGAGGTACCAGTGAGGCAGAGGTGCACAGATATCAGGTCACTGCAGATACAGAGAGCTTCTCAACGAGGGAAGCGACTGCATCACATGGGACCCAATACAACACTGAACAATTAGGTGTGAGCACTCGGGCCTTGAACAGCTTCTGCCTGCCTTCCCTCTTTTGAATGAAAGGAAACCAAGCAACCACAGGTGCCGACTTTAACTCAGCTGGGCCCCCAGCCTTCTGCGAATGCGAGCGGACCATAAACCTGGCATTCTCTCTCAGCAGTGAGTTTGTTTTCCTAAACTTAAAACAGGACCCTTGGGCTGCTTACGGACGTATGTCTCCTTCTGGGGAAAATCCAGCATGTGAAGGTCCAGGGCTGGGTTGTATAGAGGTTGCAGCTGCTATGTGGATAACGGAGAGATGCTTTCAGAGGACAGAGGAGTGCATCTGTGTTTGGAGGAAGTGTGATGATGCAGATAAACCCAGGAGAGACAGGAAGGTCTGCTACTAAGGGATAAGTAAGCATTGTTTCCCAACTGGGTCAAAGCTGATTCAACTTTACAAGCTCATTGAGTCACCTCCCGCATGGTCTCCGCACCAGTCCAGCGTGGCGGAGACACACCCAGTTCAGCTGTTTAGGAAAATGTTGGTCTTTCATTCCATGGTTGGTGCACAGTATTAACATGCTTACAGTACTCAAAGTCATTTATTAGTAGTATGCATTATAATCCAATTGTAGGTCTTTTAAAGTAAAGATTTCTTTTAATTATTTTTTAGCTGTGTGTGTGTGTGTGTGTGTGTTGTGTGTGTGTTGTGTGTGTGCACATAGTACAGGTGTCCGTGGAGTCAGAGGCCTCAAATACTTCTAGAGCTACAGTTAATAGGCAGTTATGAGATGCTAGACATGGGTACTGAGAACCAAACTCAGGTCCTCTACAAGATCAGGGTATACTATTAACCACTGATCCATCTCTCTAGCTCCAGTTATGACAAAGTTTTAAACATAACTCTTGTACATTAAAATGTCAGGTTATTATTTCCTTCTTTAATTAATTATATAATTAAGCAATATTGTACTTTACCTAAAATATTTAAATCCTACTCATTTTCTGTTTTCAATAACAAGTGCATTTTTGGTAAAATCTTTGTAATCAATAATAAATTATAAAAGAGGAAGTTTAGTGAACATTTTTCTATTTTATTTTCAAAATATTTTATTAATCATTTTTTATTTGATGTGTATGAGTATATTGCCTGCATGTTGTAAGTGTGCCTGTGTCGTGCAATGTCTGTGGAGGTCAGAAGAGGGTGTCAAATTCCCCTGGAACTGGAGTTAAAGATGGTTGTTAGCCTCTATGTGGGTGCTGGGAACTAAACCCAGATCCTCTGTACGAGCAGCCAGTGCTCTTAGCTGCTGAACCATCTCTGGAAAACACAGGACCTCGATTCCACATTGGAAAAGAAATGGTTCCTAATAGTTGGCCTACAAGGAAATTACCTCAAGCTTGGATTGTCCCAGGCTAGGATTAGGAAGAACTCATTTAAAACCTTCCTCGGCTTACTGGCAAAAGTCAGGCTAGGGCTGAGATGGCTCTATCACAGATAAAGGCTCTTGCATCTAATCCTGACATGCTGAGCAGCATAGGGCACCTCGTGGTAGATGGAGAGAACAGATTCCTTCAAGCTATACTCTGACCTCCACATAGGCATCGTGGCCCTTATCCCAGCCAAAATAAATCAGTAAATAAATGCAACTGAAAAAGAGAAAAATCTATCTGGACCCGAGGCTTATATTCCACATTTCAGGCCAACTCCACAGAGACATGCATGGCTGAGCCTACCCTCTGAGAGGGTCGGCAGTTGCTTCCAATCACACAGCAACAGCAATAATTTTATTCTGCTCAAATCAAAGAGATGCCTGACAGTGAGCTGGCTTGGGTTGGTTTCCAGAATGGCCCTGAGAGGACCTTGGATCCAGGCACCAAGCTCAGCTCTGCTCCCCAGCACTAACCATTCCCAGTGTGCCTGTGATCTGCTCTGCCCCTGAGGCACAGCAGTGAGCATGGCCTTTCCTTATCATCTGCTATAAACCCAAATTACACACTGGCCCAGGTAGAGGCAGGCTTAATGAATACTCCCCAGTGACCCACTATGGGAGTGTCACCCCACTCTGCCTTGCCTTGCAGAAGAGGAATGTCGCCCCACAGCAAACCTGTCCGTATTACTTCAGAATCTTCAGGACAAGTGCATATCTTCATATTTGATAGGAAAACGATATTCCAACGCAGCTTGAACATGATAGGAGAGCCAACAGAAAAGCTATTCATAACCTCAAATATCAAACTGTTCCCCAAAGTGACAAGATCAATACTGCAACCCAAAGCATCTTCTTCACTGGCAGATGGTGCTATTAAAAACACCAGCAAACACATTTCTCGAACAAGGAAACAATGTCTCAGACATCCAGAGGGACCTAGTGGGATCTGGAGCTTTCCTTCTGTGGGAGTGGGGAGGGGGAGGAAGTCAGCCTAGAATGTTCCAAGGGTTCTCAGAGGAGAGCGTGGAGCAGGTGGACACTTAGACAGCCCCATCTGCTCGGCTAGCCCAGTGCATCTCAGGACAGTCTGCTATGGTGAAACTGCAGGCCAGGCTGTCCTAGCCTTGGCTCCACCATCTCCCCCACAACAAAGTACTATTTCCATAAGTACAGAGAGCACTCCACAGTGGGTCCTGTGTGGTGTTCCTTTTGCAAGGAACTTTAAAATAAGTCCTTTAAAGGGGACTGAGTGGATATTTAGGAGAACTGACCTGAGAAATGTCAACTGGACCAGGATGGTGGTGTGTCTATTTTAAGAGTTACAGCAAGATTCTTAACAAAAGAAGGGGAAAAGAGGAAGAGGAAGAGGAAGACAAAGCAGACAAGACACAGAGCGAGAGGGGCTTCACAGGAGATGAGTCCTGGCTGAGGGGCTCAGTCCTGCACCTGGAGGCTTTGCAGTAAGCAGGGTCCCAGGTGAGCCTGGGTGAGCAGCTGCGTGACTGAGGCTGTGCCCATCATCAGCCATCCCAGTGGGGCCCATGAGCACCTGGAGCGATTTAATGCCACACTGGACGAGCTGGACTGCTTTACATTAAAATGGGGACACCCATATTTCAGATTTTGTTTCTCCTGTGAACTGCTGAACTGGCCACTAAGACTGGGCAGGGCCAGCCTCCTTTACAGTGGCACAACTCGCTCCTCCCACCAGTTAAAGTCCATTAATTTGCACCATCACACTCAGGCCAAGACACTAAGGAAGCCCTCAGCATACCCTAAACAACCTCAGACTCAGAGTTTCAGAGTCTATCACTTGTAGACCATGCTTAAAGGCTGCAGGCAGCAGAAAACGTCAACAAGCCACCTGAAATTCCAACAGGAGCCTCAGACTCAATTAATGCAGGGTTTATAGCGCTGCCCCCTCACTCCTGGTTGTAATATTGTAAAATCATTGCCAATCGTTTAAAGCTCACCGGGAAAGAACCCAGCGTTTCTAAGCTTGGAAGGAGACACAACATGGGCACTGGAGACAGCCGGGTGACAGAGACCCCGGAACCCCTCAGGTGGGGAGGAATCCCCCACCTTCCTGTCGCCCTTATTTTCTCTCTGGCCATTCAAACTACTCTGCCACAGGCCATTTTGTGATGACAGGAAAATGGCAGGTGTCCCAGAAAGAAGCTGTCCTAATATTGCCCAGCAATCTGGGTGTTGGTGAGCACATGCCTGCTGCCTGTGAGTCTCCTCTGGTGACATCTGAAGCTTCTCAGAAAGCTGCATAAAGGAGATGAAGGATGGGGCAACTGAGCACGCAGGCCTGTGAGCCCCTTCCCGCATGGAGTAATGGGTTAGGGTTATCATCACATTTCCCACTCTCCCCCACAAGGAGAAAGCGAATCTCTCTTAAGGACTAAAGTTATCCTAGAATTTCAACTATTCTGAGATCTCTGGTAGAAACCTCAATTTCTGCTGCATAAAATTACAGGAGAAACTGTTTTCTTGGGCTTTGCTGGCTGCTCGGAGTCACATTAATTGAAATATTAATACAAAGGCTGAGGTTCCTGGACTGAGTATTGATACAATATATAATGATACACACAGCTTAGATAAAGACAGAATGTGGCAAACAATATTTGACATTTAAGGGGCTTTTCACGTGCATGACAGTCTCAGTTGATCTGATCATTATTAAATGGTGTCTCTCAACAGCAGTCTCTGAGCTTTATTAATGCTATTTAAAGAGAATGGAGGTATGGAGATGCTGGAGGTGGCCCAGGTCACACTCTAAGACATGGCTTGACAAAACTCAAGCCTGCTGCCTGTTTTCAAAGCATCACACTCTCCACAGAAAGTTCGTTTCTGCAGCAACAGAGGAAACAACCATCTCTGATTTTCTTGCAAACTACGAGGCTGTGGTGCAGAGGAGTGTGTGGCAGAAGCGGCCTGTGGGGAAAGAGGTTTGAACCTGGGGTAATTTGACAGTAAAGAGGAAAGGAATTCTCCCCTACGCTTCCAGTATGGATGAATTCTGGAATCAGGATGCTTGGTGGAGAAGTCAGCGGAGAAATCAGTCTGTTCAGCGGATCCTCCCTGAAATGTCCAGAGTTGGCAAAACCATGAAGTGAGATCGGCGGCAGTCAGCACCTGGGACAGGGGAAGGAGCCTGCCCAGTTTCCTTTTTGGGTGATGAAACTGTTATAGACTCGATTGCCATGTACCCCTGTATGACTAAATAAAACTAAATTGGGCATTTTAAATGAGTAAACCGTATGGTATAGAGATAGCGTCTAAAATAGAGCTATGTAAAACAATTTTTTTTTGCCTTTTTGAGACAGGATCTCCCTGTAGTCACAGCTAGCTTGGAACTCACTATGTAGACCAGGCTGGCCTCCATCTCACAGAGATTCACCTGCCTCTGCCTCCTAAGTGCTTGGATTAAAGGTGTGAGCCACCATGCCTGGATAGCAGAGCTGTTTCTAAAACATCAGTACCCCCCCAAACCCTGACCTCCCGGCCTCTGCAGCAGAGGTTTCTAGAAGGAGCTCACAGATGGCTACTGAGGCCAGTTTTGTCTAGCATGGCCACGGGAGACTGTGAGGGGCAGGTCACACCATCTGCGACCTCTGTGTGGCACGAGGCCAGCTCACCCAGGTGCCTCCTGAGTCTCACAGTATATTCAGAGTTGCTGGCTCATACATGAAGGACTCAGGGTGCAGGTACAAGACGGTCATGAGGTTGGGGAAAGGACTCCAGCCTGGTTATGTCTGAATTACCAGAGTGATGGTCTGTCTGCAGCAAGATCCTCCCTCCCAGCCCCTGACTTCTGTGGGGACCTCAGACTCCTCACCCCTCAGACAAGAGACAGATTAGATATTCCGCTATGTGCTCTGTGCTTCCAGACCACTGGCATCTCTGGTTTAAAGCCAGTGATTTTGTTCAAGTCCGTGCAGCTTCTGAAACAAACCTTCCATCTACTGCTTGTAACTTCGTCACCTAGGACAGTCAGCATGAACGTGATCCATCTGGCCCTTTCCAGCTCGGTGGACAGCTCTCTCTGGGAACTGCCTTTAGCCAGGCATGTGTTAAGGAGGGTGATGTGTGAATGGTTTGTCCAGGTAAGTGGTAATGGAAAGAGTCTCATGGACAAATATAGGGCTCAGGACCCAGAAGTAGATGCTTGGAGCTAAGTACACTGAGAAGAACTCCGGCCAAGCATGTTTTCAGGGCAAGTGTCTGGCAAATTAAAAAGAGAGATGCTAAAGGTCCCTGATTGTGTCTGGAATTCTCTGTGAAATACTAAGCCTGGAGACACAGCATCTCACCGTCACTGAAACAGAAACACCTGTCCACCCTTGATGTCAAATACCACACACACGCTGCCATCCAGACTGCCCCATCTGGCCATGTCAAAGCCACACAGCCTCCTCACTGCCTGCCACGCCTCCAGAGAGGCTTGTTCCCAGATTGTTTCCTATGGAATGTCCCACCTGCCAAAAGGGCTCACGGGAAATGGAGCTGCTAATCCACCTCCTGGTCAGGTACCCTGAGGACTTTACCACCCAGAATTCATTCTAAAGGACTGAATAAACAGTGGGCGGGGGTGGAAAGGGAATTCTTTCCTTCCGTTTCTTCCCTAGATCAATGTCACACTCCTGGAAAATAGGCTTCATTTTTCTACAAGGATTTTCCAAAGTAGGTCTAGCCTCTGATCAGATCTTTCTTTCTTAATATATTTATGATCACAATATCTGTTATTCTAATATGGCTTTTGTTGCTGTGATAAGATACTGATCAAAACCAACTTGGGGAGGAAGGGGTTGACCTCACCTTACAGATGAGAATCCATCACTGGGGGAAGCCAAGGCAGGACTGAAACAGAGACCACAGAGGAACGCTGCTTACTGCTCCACTCATGCTCCGCCAGTTCTCTTACACAGTCCAGATCCACTTGCCTAGGGATGGCACTGCCCACAGTGGACTAGGCCTTTTCCCATAAATCAGCAATCAAGAACACACCCCACAAAATGGCCACCACCAGCCTGCGGGAGGAAGTTCCTCAGCTGAGGCTCCCTCTTACCAACTGCATCTTGATTTATGTCACATTGACAAAAACCAACTGTGACTCCTGTTCTATGTAAAGTCACACAGACATGTCATGACCAGCTGCAGCTGTGCTCCCCACAGTCCTCAATCTAAAGTCTGAGGCAAAGGCTACAGCCTCCTGATTTCCTCTGCAACCAGAAGGGTGGCTCTGTCCTAGGCCTCCCCTCCAGCCATTGGTGGTCAGTGTTGAGGACTGGCACTCCTTGGCCTGTGACAGATGTATCATTTAACGTGCCAGATGCTGCCCCAGATGTGGTCATGTAACTCCAGGTGGAGTTCTTGAAACGTTTGGCAACAGTAAAAGGTTTCTGAGTAGATAACAAGAAAGAAATTAGTTCAACGCTGAACGTGCAATGAGTCCAAGGTGTTCAGGCAATGCGTCATGGAACTTCACTCCAACACTGGTTCTGAACTTAGTTTCTCCATGTAAGGCCAGAGAACTATGTCAGAGTTGATCAGGGCTATTTCAGACACTGTCCTAATACAAGGGACAACAGCATAAGACTTAATTATAGAAAACAAGGACTTTCAATATTTCCGGCCCATTGCCCTCCACATGTGTCGGACTTCTGTATCTTTGATTATACTGTGCTAGAACATTTGATTTTAAAGAGGGCTGTTTAATTTGCTGGCTGGAATTTAATAAGAAAATGTTAAATGAATTTTGACTTGGGTTAGGACAGAATTTCCAACAATATCTAAAATAGTCCTAAAGTTAGTGCTGCCATTTTGTACTTGTGCATTTATGAAAAATGATGTTCTTAGCATTGAGGATCATAAACAAATCTATTGATCAACTCTGGAAGATATTGAAGACACTCAAAATTGCTCTTATATATACTAAGGAAATATCTTAAAATAACTTTATGATTTCTTATCAGCAAATGCTTGATTTGTACACCCATTTTACATGGGTATACACCTGGGTTCATGTGGAAACGTCTCAAGTGAAAATGAGCTTGACAGAAGCTTCTGAAGCTCAGAAATGGGCCTGTGTTCACCTGTGCACAGTGCTTCCTTTGGGGTGTGTCTATGTCTGGATTCCCTCTTTTTATTTTTTAAAATATTTATTAGTTTTATTTTATGTGTATGAGTGTGCTACCTGCATATGTGTAAGTGCACCCATGTCACAGAATGCCCACAGAGGTCAGAAGAGGGCGGCGAATCCCCTGGAATTGGAGTCACAGATGGTCGTTAGCTGCCATGTGGGTGCTGAAAACCGAACCCAGGTCCTCTGCAAGAACAATCAATGCTCTTAACTGCTGAGCCATCTCTCCAGCCCCTAGATTTCCCTTTTCTAAGAACGGTCATCATATAGACTAGGGCCCATAAGACACAAAGTCTATGACTTCCCCATGTGAATCATGGCTGCACACAGTCCCACCCAAAACTGGACAGGCAGCACTTATTTTACTAAAAATTCCCAGTGCTCTGGCCACTAAAGCCCATCACTGCAAGGATGGCATGTTATCAGATGATGGATATTCCAGAAGCCTACTCCCTCCAGCTACCTACAATTTATATTTCACCCTATCCCAAACTTGCCAACCGAAGTGCCCCTTCTCTCTCCTCTCTCTCTTCTCTCTCTCTCCTCTCTCTTTTCTGTCTCTCTCCCCTCTCTCTCTCTTCAATTTCTTTCTCAAAGAACACTTTCTGAATTCGCTCTTCGGGCTGCTGCACTTCACAGCTGGTCAGACCTACTATCTCCGCAGCTCCCCTCCCTCCACCTTCCTTCCTGGCTTCTAAATGAGATATATTTAACCATGTTTCTCTCTTCAAAACACAGCAACTGACAGTGGCTTATTTTTGTCACCGACAGCAAAGTTGGTAATCTGTGACATAAATAGCGAGAGCTGCTTGAGAACCCATCAGACGTCAGCGTGCGGGGCTCCAGCTTCTCCGCCACTCTTCCCTTTCCGGTCGTGTCTTGTGTGGAGTTCAGCACAGCAGCTTTCCACTGGCTTGTCTGCCTCCCCTGTGCTTCAAGTGTCAAGCTATGGGTGGAGATGTAGCTAGACACAGAGACAGGTGCTGTCACTGGGCTGTGCAGGTGTGATGTGTGAAGGCCGGTAAATGCATGGATGTGTGTGAAAGAACATATTCACAGGGACACCTGCTCCAAAGGGGTAACAGACAATACATCTTTATTTTTAAAATATTTTCTTTATTATTTTATGTGTATCGTCTGCATGTGCGTAAGTGCATCTATGTTGATTAGTGGCCACAGGGGCCATTAGATCTTCCGAAACTGGAGTTATGGATGTTTGTTAGCCACCATGTGGGTGCTGGGATTTGAACCCAGGTCCTCTGTAAAAGCAGCCAGTGCTCTAACCACTGAGCCATCTCTCCAGTACCAACAGTGTGCCCTTAATGCATTTGTTCTCCAAACTCTGTCCTCAGTAGTCACTGCTTCTTCCTAGGAGATGGGCTCAGATGGGACTGGGGAAACGTGTCGTTACTCTGGATACGGTGTGATCTGGATATTGTGCCTTTCAGGGAATGGGGTTTTGCTACCAGCGCATCATCTTCAGAGAAGGCTACTTACCAAGACACCTCTATGTAAACCTACTTTCTAGTCTGCTCCTGGCCCTGGGATCTGTTGAAAGTCCTCCCTTAAGTTCTGTTCTGGGCCTGTGACCCTGACTGTGAGTTCTTTAGATCACCTTTGGTGGGAGGAACCCTGGCCACCAAAGAACAGGCTCCGCCTGGTGAGAGCTTTGGTGCCTGACCCACGCATCTGACCTCTGGCTTTTCACACCAGACTCCTGTTCTATTCTGTGGGGATCCTCTCCAGTCCAGATTTCTGCTGCTGCACCCTGAAATGCATGAATGGAGCCTAGGCTACCACTGCAGTGGGTGGATTAGGGGGTCCTTTCATGTCACGATGGGCTGGGGCAGGCACAGGGGCAGGACCCCTGGGACCTCTGTTGCCACCTTTCATATTCCTCAGGGTGTAAGGACAAGTGAGTCGGACTCATCCCCATACTGACCTCGAGAGAGCATCATAGGTGAGGACAGAGCGTTCAGGAAGCCATGGCAGTCTTCCTGTAAGCATTTGAGCAGCCCATGGCATCCATCCTGCTGGGTCATAGCCGCTTCTCCCGCACTGCCGGGTCCCTGGCCTCTGTGGGATCCAGTGCTGGAGCTGACTGAGACCTCGGCTCCCCTCCACATCCCCGGCTCCGGGCTGCTGCCCACCTGCCTGGCCTGAGCATGGCTAGCTTCAGCTTCCTGGGAGAAGCCGCTCTGCTTCTTGCTGGAGCTATCGTTCCGTGCTCACACTCCTGTCTCATGCCGGGGTCGCTGATAGTCCTGTTTGAGTTACTTCAGTCATGGAGAGGCCCCAGCCCAGCGACCCCTACGAGCCCATCACGTTCTAGTTCCCAGGAATGTGTATCCCCTAGGAACACTCCTGACAAACACACACAACTCCACAGGCCGGGAACTAGGAAGACTTGCAGGTCCTCCTCCTCTCCCACTGCAAAATGTCCTTGAGTATGTCACAGGGAAGGGAAGAGACACAGCCTGGGTCACAGTGGTCACACTGCTCCAAGCCAGAGGTACTGTTCCCAAGACCATCTGTGACCTGCACCGAACCTCAAAGACTATCTATGACCCTGTCCAGAGGAGACTCTATGGGAAACTTGGCCTCACCATTCTCAAGTTCAGAGCAAAGCAGAAAGCAAGGAAAGAGCCCAATGTACAAGAAGAATCTATGAAGAGACAGCATCCTGTCTCCCAAGATGTTTTATAAAGTCCGGAAATGACAATCTGAATTGAATGGGTCACATCAAAACTTTCGCATTACAGTAATGAGAGGATGTATACCATCTCGTGCACACTCAGTGGTGTGGATTATTTTATGTGATGAGTACCTTTGTTTGGTCCCACTGCTTGTAAAATGGTGTATGGGGCAGTACAGAGCCTAGCTCCTTATGAAATGGCCTGTAGTGCATGTAGAGCCTTGCTCCTTACAAAACGGCTTGTAGTGTATACAGAGCCTGGCTCCCCATGTTCACTCAGCACCTGTTCTTTATGAAATGTCCTGTGGTATATATAGAGCCTGCCCCCCTCCTGTCTCAGTTGGTGACCTTGACTAGAAATATGACTTGAGTTAGAGACTCTGACATGCCCTTTTCTTTTTAAAATATTTTATTATTTTTATTTATAATGTGTATGAGTGTATATCTGTATTGCACCTGTGTCATGCAATGCCCGAGGAGGTCAGGGTTGGGCATCAGATCTCCTGGAACTGGAGTTAGGACAGTTGTTATCTGCCATGTGGGTGCTAGGAACTGAACCCAGACTCTGCAAGAGCAGTCAGTGCTTATTCTCTGAGCCCTCTCTCCAGCCCCTTGGTATGTCCTTTTAATACAACACGTACTCTTCTGGAGAGGCGGCTAGAGAGGCAACCTGGGAATGAGCAGCGGAGGCTGGAGGCTCAGAGAGCAGCTGCAGTCCTGGATCTCTCCACCTAGCTCAGAAGGGGGTGGCTGGGAAGCCTCCCCACCATTGTGAGCCTCCGGACCCTCCACTGTGAGGTTGTTGGATCCCAAGGCCCCAGCCCAGTGGCAATCACACTGTCTTTCAGACGGCCATGGGGAGAGAGAAGGCCGGGGGCAGGAGTCCTGTCATCTGGGCAGACACAGTGCCACCTGCCCCTGAGGAAGAAGTACACAAGACACAGCTCCCCACAGCTGTCTTTACAGAGCAAGTCAGTAGCTGCTTCTGGGAACCGAGGACGTTACCTATTTCTCTTGCTTCCCCATGGACTCTGCCTTGGAACAGGGAGCCTTACATAGGCAGGGTTAGACACGGAGAGTGTTGTGGGCCAGGGCAGGGTGGGAGAGAGATGGGACCAGCTGGGACTCTGGAAGATTCTCCTCTTTCCTAACAACCTCCCATTCTCAGTCCTGAACTATTTTCTTTCATCTGTATCAGTCTTAGACAATGATAGAGAAGACAAAGTACTATTTAAATGCATTGTATTATCACTAAATTCACATTAAATGCTGATTGGAGCCCTCCCATGCCCCTGCACTTGTGAACTGGGTGTAGTGTCCCACAGTCTCACTGAGTGAAGGGAGGGAGCAGAGGCTCCCAGGTCCCACGCTCTTGCCTTCCTTTCAGATACTAGTCTGTCCATTTTCTGTTACCATCTATGCCAGAAATGAATCTCTGATGGTCAATCATCAAAACAACAAGGGCCCTGGGTGGTGGCATGCGGCCCCTGCTTGGTGCAGGGCGCCAAAGAGGAAAGCTGTGAACTGTTGTCCTCTGGGGATGACTCGGCTTCTGCACTCATGAGTTCACAGGTGCTGTGGTGACTTGCACAAGATCAAGCCAGTTAAAAACTCCACGGTGGACAGGGAGGGTCTCCTGAGACCCTACCTCCAACTGCGGAGCTCCAGGAAGCTGATGGACCAGGGACAGGAGGAGGGACCAGGGATGGATGGAGAAACCTAAGGAAGAGTCACTTTTCTTTAGGAGTGTGGCCACTGGGGCTCCCATGCCTAGTAGATGGACCTGTGCCCATGTGCATATGGGCAATGCTAACTGGACTCATGGGTTAGGATAGAGAAAGAAAAAATATATTAATCATGAAATTGGGAGGGAGATGGGACAGGGATCCTGGGTTGCTGAAGGACGGGAACAAGGAGTGTACGTGTTCAAGGTACACTGTACACATATATGACATGTTGAAAGAATAAATAAAAATGAACAAACAAAATGACTTAATTGGAACAAAGTTTCCCCCTACCAATCAAATACAGGTCTGTTACTGGATATTAAATAAATTATGCATGATTAACTTAATTATCCAGAGTCAAGTAACTGAAGGCACCAAGGAAGGACTCTGAGTTAGGCCTGGCGATGGGTCAAGAGCGTAGCCACAGGGGAGGGTGTGGGAGTGACAAGTGTTGTGACCACCCAATTGGGTGCTGGGAACCGAACCCTGGTCCTCTGCAAGAACATCCAGTGCTCGTAACGGCTGAGCCGTGTCTCCAGCCCCTCCAGTTCTATTTCTTAAACTACTAGTTTTGTATCTTTCATTGGCACAGAAGTCACTCCTGACTATCTATACAATGAAGCATCAGTGCACTCTGGGAATTACTGGGCTCCAAAAACCAATTTGAGAATTATTGATCTGAGGACCCCACTGGATTATTAGTTGTATTAGGCTGGGACTGCCACATTTGTGATGATAACTTTTAGATCTGCTGCTCTAGTGGGCAAAAAAAAAACAATCCCTCAGAGGGTTCTGAATGGAAGATGGTTCATCGCTATTGATTGCGCATCCTCCTGAAATTCCTAAGGAGGTTAAACAAATCGCATCGGCGGGTCTGGGAGCAAAGAGACCCAGAATCAAAGGCCGTTCAAAGCTGCCTAGGGGTCTCACGACTTTCCCTGGAAGCCCAGACCAGTCATGGGGATCTTCCACACCTGCTCACAGAAAACAGCCACTGTGGTGCTCACAGAGCCTTCAGGACATCCTGGTCCACTTCGCCTGCCCTGGATCTTGCGTGAGTGACAGACAGCCTAGCATGGTACAGAAGAGGAGAGGACCAACCAGGCAAGTGGATGAGAGGAAGGGCCAGGAGAGGAGGCGGGGCCAGGAGAGGAGGAGGGGCCAAGTGACCAGAGGAGAGGTTAAATGAAGGAAGGAGGGGCCAAGAGACAGAGGGAGGAGGTCTGGGGATGGGAGAAGAGACCAAGGAAGGAAGGAGGGACTGAAGGACAAGAAGACCAATGGACAGAATTGAGGGATGGGAGGAAGGCATGAAGGATGGGGGTTGGATGAAGTACTAAAAGAGGACCCAAGGGTGAGGAGTGGGAGGAGAGGCCGAGGGAAGGAGGACTCGGACAGGGCCTCTGACACGGAGCAGCAACCTGCTTAGAGTAAAGGATGGTGCTTTACTCCTGATATGCAGGTTAGGATGGGAACTTGGGCTCTACCATCCCTCCACACCTTCTGTTGGAACTCTGTATAGTGCACCAGATCTCACATCTGATGCCCCCTGAGCAGCCACCTCTCTTCCCCACCCCAGGCCCTGCCACCGGCCTGCCTGTGCTGTGAGTTGGAGTATTTGGATGCAGGCTCGCAGCTCTTGGCTCAGGGCCTGGGTCAGCCCACTCAGCACGCACTCCCAGCGCCACCCATGGCACAGCATGGCACAGAACAGGAGTTTCCTGCTTCTTGTTGTTTGTTTGGACAGAGTCTCCAAACAACTGGAGTTTGGAGCACAGCTGGAGTCAGTATGTGGACTAGGCTCGCCTCGATCTCATGATCTCACAGGGACCCACCTGCCTCTGTGTCCCCAGGACTCGGATTAAAGGCACGTGCCACCACACCCCTGGCAGGTTTCCTTCTTCTTAAAGACTGGATAGTACTCCATGATATTCATGAATTTCTTCATCCACTCAGGTGTCCTGGCCATTGTGAGTAGTGCACCTGTGTTGTGAATACAGAACCCGGCCCTATGCAAGCCGTCCCGAGATTCACCACTTCCGGTTCTCTACAGACCCAGAAGTGGGAATGCTGCTTCATTCATCACGTAGTTCTGTTCTCATTCCTCTGAGGAAACTGTACACAAAGCAAAGGTAGGTGTGTGTGGGGGGGGTCAGATGTGTGTGTGTATGTGGGGGATGCACGGACGGTATGTGTGTATATGTAGGGGATATGTGTGTATGTGGGGGATGTGTGTGTATGTGGGATGTGTGTGTATGTGGGGGATGTGTGTGTATGTGGGATGTGTGTGTATGTGGGGGATGTGTGTGTATGTGGGATGTGTGTGTATGAGGGGAATGTGTGTGTATGTGGGTGTATGTGGGTATGTGTTTGTGTATGTGGGGATGTGTGTGTATGTGGGGGATGTGAGTGTATGTGGGATGTGTGTGTATGTGGGGAATGTGTGTGTATGTGGGTATGTGTGTGTATGTGGGTATGTGTGTGTATGTGGGGGATGTGTGTGTGTGTGGGGATGTGTGTGTATGTGGGGGGATGTGTGTGTGGGATGCGGGGGGTGGTGTCTGTGTCTACATCTATCTTTTCTATGGCAGGTTTGGGCTTGGAACCAGGCCTTCATCCAGTCAGGTAGGTAAGCGATCCACCCCTGACCACACTGCACACCGCACCTCTGTGCCCCAGCTCTTCTGGAAAGAGACTTTCTTGTTCTCTGAAAGTTTCTCAGGCTATTATTACCAGACTACGTATTTTCTGAACACATTTTCATTTTTCTAAAATCAAGGGATGAAAGATGGAAGGGAAATTTCTTGTGTGTGACAAGCTTTCTATGAAATCAGGGTGCTTTCAAAATGCTCACAGTCAAGGGGTTGATGGTGCATGGTGAATGGCCTCTCCCCCATCACAGTGCCTCAACAGTGGGCCTTTCCTCTGCACAGAGCCAGAAATCCTTGTTGGCTACTGCTTAATTCTGGCAAATTTCGAAACCTAATCCTGTACGTTGAGCATGGCAGTGGTTTCCCTTTCGAAAGCCAAGTGTTCAAGCTGCTGTGATCCAGGGAGGTACTTGGAACATTTACTTCCTGATCCGTCTGTAATTTAATGTACAGAAAATACTTAAGACCACACTAGAAAGATGGTTCTTGCACGGAGGGGATCCAGGTTCGATTCCCAGTACCCAAACGGTGGCTAACAACTGTCCATTTCTAGGGGATTCAACATCTTCTTCTGACCTGCACTGCACAACGTGGGTGCACTCACACACATGCAGGCAATACACTCATACACACAAAAAATAAAAATAAAATAAATAAAAAATATAATTTTGTTAAAAGAAAACACAAGTTTCAGTTTACTGTGTTTTTTGAAGGATAAAGTGCTATGCTTGACTTCTGGGGCATAGGTCCTGTTCAGAAGGGTGGATGGGGTGTGGGCCCCTCAGACTGAGTTCTGTGATCACCAGGAGTCCAAGTCTCTACTTTGTCTCAAATCTGTGTCTCCAGGTCACCTTGTCCTGTGGACTCTGCATCACAACATCTCTTAATATGGTCTCTCTCTATATTCCATCCACTGATTAGTCCAGGCTGTCCTGATGCAATGGGCTCTAAGCTGATGGTGTACCTGGGCTGTAGTGACTCCAGTTCATTGGTTATTTGACTATCTGTTGTAGAGTGACTCCAGATATTGTCTGGTCACCCTGTTCCCAGGTGACTCGGAGAACAGGTGTTTTTCCTATGTGACCTCCTGGCTCTACCCTGGTCCTTCCTTGCTCCTCACGAATGCCTCAGTCCTAGAATGATATTTCTTCCATGAGGCCCTGGGCCATGGAAGGCTGCACGCCTTGCCTACCACCTCCGTCCTTCCCCAGGACAATGTGCTCGGGAGCCTTCTGCCACAGCGCACTCTGCGTCTTGTTTCTGACCTCATCTTCGTCCATTCCTCGATCTGTCTCTCCCCATCCTGCCCATCTCAGTCTGAGCTCAGACCCTCAGGAAAGTCTGTGCTGCTCTCTTCCTCTCTCCTCACTGCCGGTTTCAGAACACGTGTCTTAGTTTTGCTTGTTCCCATCATCACACTGGTTTCACACCTCTCTTCTTGGCTGACTGTGCATTACTAGCTATGTATTTGGTCACTCGGGCACCCAGGATGCCCGGCAAGCTGTGGATTCCCAAGAAAGTTTTGCAGAATGTGTGAACGGATGAGCAGAGTAAATAACGGGTGGTGACCCTATGCAATTACCACTTGCAGTCAGAAAGCCTTACCATGCAAGTACGGCAGGCTTGTCCTTGGTCATATTTTTATAGTTGACCAAAGTGCTCTTGTAATGCTGAGCTTTGGGCTAGGAATTTGTCACAGGATCAAAGCCTACTTTGCAGACATGGCTCCCTTCTCTGGGCAATCTAATCCATCTAAATATTTTCTAACTTGGGCCCTAGAGCCCAACTTTCAAGTTTTTCAAGGATTATTTTGAATATAATTCTAGCACAGGAATGGTAATTAATAGTGATGGTCAGCCTAAGAGGGTTGAGACTCGCTAGGAGACAAATCTCTCTGAATATGTATGAGGGAATTTCAAGACGAGGCTGAGGTAGGAAGACCAGGCTCCTGTGGGCAGCACAGTGCCATGGGCTGGGGTCCTGGACTAAAAAGGAGAAAGTGGGCGGAGTACTCATCTGTCTCTGGGGCTGCAGTGTGGCTGGGGATGCCCTTGCCAGCCCGACTTCCTGCAGGGAAGCCTGCCCCCTGGAGCTCTGAGCCCACATGAGGCTTTCCTGCCTTGGGTCTCTTATCAGATATTCCGTCACAGCAACAAGCAAAGCAACCACCATGATAGGATTTGCAGAAGGGGACTAGGGCCCCGGGTGATGGACAGACATGATCTGTGACCCAGAGAGTCTCCCAAGACCTGTTAGGCTCGGTGTCCCCCTTCTTCCAATCAAGCCATCAGACACTCTCAGTCAAGGGTACTTGGTTTTAACCCCACCTCTCAATACCTACCAATGGAGTGCCAATCCTTGTGACAGAAGTGAGTGCAGAGTAGCAGGTGAAGGAATGTGGGGAGGGCTTCCGTGGGGAGGTTCCTGAAGGACTTATAGCTCAGAAAGACCTGCTCATTGGTTTACTTTTAATTTCTCATTTTTTGTTTCTCAGCTCAGCTCTGAAGGGTTGTGCGGGTTGGTGGGAGCGTGGAGGTGTTGGGATTCAGGTTGCTGGGAGGAGGCAATCAGCTGGGTGTTCTGGGAAGATGAATGAAGACAGAGTGGGAACAAAGGTTTAGAGCAAAGATCTGATCTCTGTGTGTGCGTGTGTGGTGGGGGGCCTCCTAGTTATTCGGAAGCCGAAATGGATTGTGGGAAAGTAGGCAGAGCTGAGCATCTAGGTAGTACTGGGGCACTGGCCACATCTCAGAGACTCATCGGCAGATTATTACTTTTTTTTTACCTCTCTGATCAGTAAATTGAGCAAAGTTAAGAGTCTATATTTCTCCCCCTAACTAATCTTGGGAAAAATTAAATTAGGCTCTCAATTTACTGTGGTTTAATATGCCTTCTTAACAATGCAAAAATGTTACATTTAAAGTGGCATCACTGTGATAGGACCATTATCTGTAAGAAGGGCCCGGCTCCCTTCCAGCCAGCCTGTTTCTAATTCAGCCGAGGTTAGGGACCTCCTCAGATGCCTGGGCAGGCCCGGCTTCCCTGGACTGTAGGAAGTCCCGGAGCCTCAGAGGGCAATGAAGTCATTATCAGCAGCATTTTAATAAAATTCTCAATATTGTGCCACCTCCTCACCATTTATTATATATAAAAACCAAGCCACTGAGCCATAGGACTGAAAAGGTCACTGAATAATCTCTGCTTGACTGAAGTAATAAAGGAAGAATGTAGAGCTGGGTGGGTGGAGGAGCCTGTGTCACACCTCACCTGACAGCTTCCCAAATCCCAGAGGGAAATTAATCTCAGTGTGATGTCACTAAGAGGCACAGCCTTGGAGCTGGAGAGATGGCTCAGCGATTAAGAGCACTGGCTGCTCTTGCAGAAGACCCAGGTTCAGTTCCCAGCACCCACAGGACAGCTAACAACCATCTGTAACTCCAGTTCCAGGGGATGCAATGCCCTCTTCTGGCCACTGAGAGCATTGCACACACAGGTGCACTTACTTTTTTTTTTTTTTTCTCAAACATGTTAGACTTTTAAAAAGTGCCTAGTAACTATGGAAGTGCTGGAGGGAACTGGCTTGTCTCCACGCATATCAATCCAGTGAGAACACAGTGGTCCGCCCCCCAGCTTCAGAAGCACAGATCATCAGCCAATGCATGGCAGCTGTATTTCCAGCCTCCAGAACCTGAGACATAAATTCAAACTTTCAATCCAGTCTCAAGTATTTTGTTATTATATCTCACACAGATGAAGAGAAACAGACTTTTCCATGTGTGGTACCCATCAAATGCTCCTCAGACTGTTCTAATGCAGACCCCTCCACATAGCTAAGGAAACCCTGTTTATCTGTCAATCACCTGTTTAGGACCAGCCACAAGACAAGGAAGAGGACAGTGAACAGGACCCCAAACGGACCTGCATAATTTCCCCGGATCTCTGAAGAGTTACAGCAGAACCTGGAATGCTTATCTTCCCGAGTTCTGGAGGCTGATGGCAGGATCGAGGTCCTGATGGGTTTGTGGTTCGCTGAGAGCTGCTGTCTGCTTCTCAGCTGAGACTTCCTCACCATGGCTACACTTCTGTGGTTGCGGGACAGGCGGGCCAAATGCAGTTCTCTGGGTCCATTTGAAAGTCGTCAGTCCCACTGAGGAGGACAGATTCTCTGTGACTCAGCCTTTGTTATCACCTGAATGTGAAACGTCCCACACAGGTCACATGTTTGAACATGGTCACCAGCCTGTGGCGCTGTTGGGGAAGGCTTTGGAACCTGACCGACTGGAGGAAGTAGGTCACCAGGGGTGGGCCTTAAGGCTTTACAGCTCAGCCCCACTTCCCTGTTCCCTTTCTCCTTCCTGAGCGAGGATGCCGGCTTCCTGTCCCTGCCCCCCTGCCTGCTGCCGCGTCTTTCCTGCCGTGATGGACTGCACTGCTCTGGAACTGAGAGCCCAATAAACCTTTTCCTCTTAATGGTACTGTCGGCAGTTATTTTATCACAGCAATGGGAGAGTAACTGAGGCGACCGCTTCCCATAGGCCCTTTCTCTTAGTCCTGCCAAGTGGGGTTTAAGTTACAGTCTGTGAATTTTGGAGGGACACACAGAGTGAGGGGATCACATGAGTCTAGTTTGGGGACCCTCGCTCCTTAATCCTGACAGACAGAAGCTGTGGGTAGGAGTTTGGGGGGTACAAGTCCAGCAGCATGTTCAGGGAGACCCAGGCAGCCATACCAATTCCTGGCAGAGATAACACACAACAAAATAATTAGGCATTCCTCGTTTTAAAAGGAGGAAAGAAACCGCCAGAGTGTAGAAAGGGGAGTGGTGAGGCTGGGCAAGAACTCCTAAATGTGACCAGAGAAGTTCTTCCTTCCTAAAGAAGGTCAGAGAGAGAAGCATTCATGTTCATGTTCAGTGTGAACAAGACTTGGTCCATATTCAGAGTGAACAGCATTATGGGACAGAATCACGGTGAAGTCTGTTGAAAAACCCTCCAAGTGTCTCAGTGGAACTCCTGCTGGGCAGATAAGTTGATAATGGAGTTTTACCTGTTTAATGATTAAGAACTTGTGATTGAAGGGCTTCATTCTGACAAGGAGACTGTATCTTCTGGCCCACGGCACTGTGATGCCTCCTTTCTACTACTGACTTGACCGGACTTAGTGACACATCAGAGACACTGCACATGGCTGTGAGAGTGTTTTCAGAGGTGTTTAACTGAGGCTCAGCCTGAGTGTGGGTGGTGCCACCATGGGCTGGAATGCTGACTGCATACCAAGGGCCCGGAGAGAGCACTGAGCACTGCCTTCTTGCAGCTGTTTCCCATGGAGGCAACGTGACCAGCCACCTCGCACACCTGCTGACAACCTTCAGTGGCACCTTACACAGCGATGCACTCTGTTCTCTGAAATCATGAGTCAAATGCCCTCCCTCCCTTCCAGGAAGATAACTAATGTGGTTTCACATTACACTAAGCAAAGCCCTTGGTCATATCTGCCTTATTTGTCAAATCTGCATGAAGGAATACATTTTATAAAATAAAACTATGGAATTATTAAAACTTAATCTGACAAAGACTCTTCTGAATTCACCATTCCCTATACCGGCCATTTTAAGGAATGTGTATACATGTGTTTCTTTTCATGTGTTAAGATGCAAATTTCAGATGCTTTTACATCAAGTAATGCATTCATTGAATTCTAATGCTTGAGGGGATAGGGAGGTTGCTCAGCGGTTGAAGAACTTGCTATACATACATGAGGACTGGAGTCTTGATCACCAGAATCTATGTAAAGATAGGGGCCGGCATCATCCCTGCCTCGAAAGTAGAGGCAGGGGATCCCAAAGCAGGCTGACTAGTGAGACCAGCCATATTGGTTTGTCTGAGAGCCCTGCCCCAGCCATTACGGTGAAAGGGCCATTGAGTGTGATTGTCAACACCAACCCCAGGCCTCACATGCACATGGGCTCATACACATACACACAAACATGTGCACACAATAGGCACATGCATGACAAAGTGGAAAACATTTTCTAATGCTTACTGTTGGGGTAATTCTTTAATTTTGCCTCATCTGCTGGGAGTTAGAGATGGGGCCATATATTTAAAGGACATATGCTTATATTTTTAGCCCTGCTGTTTGATGGAAATGTAATTTACAATTCTGGACAGGCAGCAGAATTCTGTGGCAAGTGTGGAGTCCTTCCAGATGAGCCGAACTGCGGCTTCTGAGCATCAATTATACACCCGCATGTAAACAGGAAGATGGGGACAATGATGGATCATCTCCCACCCTCTCTTAGTGCAAAACTGCAGGCTGTATAATTTAAAATTTACTTTACTGCCAGCCATATGCGTATAATGTGATCTTATGCAAGAGCCTATCGAGTACATTAGGAAACAAAAGCTATATTAAGGTCTCTTGCAACCAAAACAAAACCCATGAATAATTCACTTTCCCAAGCATTAGGGCCACCTAAAGGTAAGTATGTACATAGCGTACTCCATCCCCAAGAAAACTGATGAATTGACAGAAGAATCTGATTTAATATCAATCTGATATTTCAGTTATTTTGAAGGATAAAGCTACTCTCTGAAGGCAATGTATAAGTCCAGGCCATGTAAAGCAAAAAGTGATTATTGTAAGATGTGCAGGGGGTAGTGCTCAGGGTGGGAGTGAGAACCCAGGAGTCTGTACACTCCTCTGCTCTCTTTGACAGGCAGCTGTCTGCCCCAGGACCCAGCACTCCTTCTGAGCAATAGAGCACCCACTCCAAACCCATCTCAGCGAGGGGACTGCTGAGCCAACAGAATGTGCTGGTTGATGAAGTTTAGACGTGAGGTGCATTGCCATCCTTTGATTTATTTAGGTTCATTCAAAGATACTAATTCAGAATGCAGAGAAAAACACACCCCAGTGCCTAGTAGGCTGCAGCAGAGGTGGGTGTATAAGAAGCTCACGTGCCCCTGTGTTCACTCTCCATCACTCTGTCCCCATGCAGGCCAAACATGTGCATGTGTAGGACTCAGAACGTCCTTTCTTCTTCCTCCGAGGCCACAGAGGAGCAGGAGGAACTGGATGAAGTATTCACTGGCATTTCTGGCACATGAGGAGGGGCCCAGCCTCAGGCAAGGCCTCCTTCCTCCACAGCCATCTTCTGTGGACCTGGTACTCAATGAGGAAGGGAACCCAATGGGTGAAGTCTTTTTTTTAAAAAACAATAAGCTTGTTTAGAGTTTATCAGCTTCAGTTGTCAACTTGAGACACTGGGAAGAGGGAACCTCACTTGGGGAATTTCCTCTATCAGACTGGTCTATGAGCATGTCTATGAGGCACTTTCCTGACTGTTGACTGATGTGAGAGGGCCCAGCCCACTCTAGTGGCAACCTCTGGGCAGCTGATCCTGGCTGAGCACAGGCCAGGGGACCAAGCCAGTCAGCACATTCCTCCATGGTCCCTGCTTCAGTTCCTGCCTCCAGGTTCCTGCCCTGAGCTCCTGCCTTAGTTTTCCTGGGTGGTGGACTGTGAGCCACAAGGCAATTACACCCTTTCCTCCCCAAGCTGGTTTTGGTCAGAGTGGTTTATCACAGCAAGAAGAAATGACTGTGCTACACAGAAACATTACAGAGATATTTGTAGCTCACAAAACACTTGGTACCTTAAAGTCTCCGTCCCATCCTGTCCCATCTCTTATGCGTATAGGCATGAAGTATACAATTACCCATGTCATGCAGACCAGAATTCAGGACCTTCAGAGCCCGTGCCCATTGCTCCTCCTTCACAGGAGCTGGACACACTCAGGGGCTCGTAGGAACCTGGGATGAACCACCTCACAGGGAGTGACCACGCCTGACACCTGTTCACCTTGGTGCCTGTGCCAAGAAGTACCTAAGGGTGATGCTCACCATAAATTCCGTTCCCTTTGGGGCTCATGTTTAAAGCCTGGAGGTTTGACCTTTTGCCGAGGTACTGGGGGAGCGAAATGGCCCGGGACTGAGGTTCGCGCTCTCAGCAGAGGCCCCCCTGCTGCAGCTGGCTCTTCTCCCTTTCCCTTTCTGTCCTACACAGGTATACAGTTACATCAGCAAGCGAATTGGGAGTCCAGTTGAATACTTAGGAAGCTTCTGTAATTTGGAGACAACAGTCACACAAAAATGTGCCTCCAAACTAGGACGATGCGACTATAGAATCCAGTTTTCCCCAAGACACAAGTGTAGAGTATGGTTTCTCCTACCCAAGGATGATGCATTTTCTCTGGGGCCCTCTCAGTAGCTTGGACAAATGTGGGACCATCTCCCTAGGAACCAGGAAGGGGGAAACACTGTCTGCTGCTCCAGAGCACAAACCTCTGAACATGTCCTCCCCCAATACCTCTTAGAGAAAAGCTCTTCAAAACTTGTAAGAGCTTCATCACAGACCGGTCTACTTTCCCGTTCCAGTTGGAGGCTGTGGGCCTCCGCCGCCCTGCTAGTCCTCTGGCCAAGAGTGAGCGGCATTCTGGGAATCCAGCCCTTCCCTCCCCCGGCTCCTTCCCAAACCCAGCTTGGGATTTCATATGAACGCACTCTTGATTCTGGATTCTCAACTATGATGAGTTCATTGCTTTTCCAAAGGAGATCTGTGGGTTCTACATGGAAAAAGTTGCAGCTTTCCAAAGTTGTGGGTTGCCAGGGCCATCTGGGCATGACAAGTCCTTCTCTAGACTGTGGAGACTCAGCCTGTGAGCCCAGGGACCCAAGACAGGCAAGGATACAGAGCCACCTCCTCTGAGAGGCGCGAATCAACAGTCTGGGGATCTCATCAGAGTCTCTTCAGCCCCTCTGGCCTGGTGGGGACGAGGGTGTGCTTCCAGACTCAGACAGATGCATTTCTTTGAGTACCAAAGCTATGGTTAAACAAGGAAGGCTAGTCTCTGCAGCTGCTCCCCACGCCAAGTCTGCTCCTTCCATAATGACCAGGGGGATGGCTCTGGCTATCAGTCCAGTCCTGCGCCACACACCCCTACCACCATTCACATGCCACCAATCTTCCCAACCGTGCCTCAGTCCTCCACGTCTGACCAATATCAATGTCTCCCTTCAAGTCTACAGGCCCATGCAGGTTACACATGTATTAAATTGTTTCTGTATACCAAGGAATAGTTCATGGAGAGAGACAGAAGCATCAGGATACATGGTTTCAGTCCCATTTTACAGGTAAAAGAAGAGTTTGCTGAATACACCAATCAGAAGTGGAACCAGTGGCGTATCTGCTCTTTCCTGTGCGCCCAGTAACCTTTGTTCATTTCATCCCATCCTTCATTCAGGCCATGGCTGCATGAGTAGCTGTGATGGGTCAGGAACTGGGTGAGCATTGGGCCTGCGAGCCTTCAGCAAGACTCCTCAGAGATCCTGGAACCCACAGGCAGGCACACAGAGGTTTGGAGTCTGTGTATCCAGAACACACACTGATGCTCCCCCACCCGCAGTTGGGTATAAAATAAATGCTGGCTTAATATTTGGGTTGATACACTGGGTTTCTGGAGTTTCCAGACAGCCTTGTGTCTTGAAGTCCCTATCATTTTACACCTAAACATGTGTTTGAATTGTGCTAAGAGTTCTGACAGCATCTGAGGTTCCTGTCATTATTTAGATCAACATTGACTGTTTCTTATTTGTTAGCTGCAGAGCTCTGAGTGCGTCCAGCCACCTGTCCTCAGGGACTCTGTGTCTAAGACCCGCCACTTAGAGACCCAACTCAGCTGGCAAAGGAGGAGGTCACTAACCATTGAAAGCCAGCCTGCCACTCACTCCCCTAATGTTCCTAAGGGAGGAGGGGCAAGGCTCCTGTCTGGAGGTGCAGCCCACTGTCTCAAAAGCTACTGCTCACTACCCCCACTCTGGCCTGCATCCCTGCCACCTTAGCGAGGTGACTACTTCCACGGCACAGGTGGGGACTGTGTCCGTGTCTAGAGTCAGGCTCCAGAGGCACCAGCAGGACCTGTCTTGATGTCAGGCCAGCCTCTCTTTGTATCTAGGGTCTCTCAGAGAGTGCTGTGTGCTGGCGCCTGGCCTTGACCTGGTTCTCTGCACCTCTTCCTAGGCTTTTCTCTGAGTTTTGCAAGCGAGGCCTTTCAAGTCTCCTTGCTGGTCCTGGGGGGCAGCTGGTTTTGGACATTAGCTCAGAGCTGTTTCCTACATGAGGTCCCAAGAACCACGCTCTTGGCCTATTGGCCTTCCTCCTGTGCACCCTCTTGCCATGACACCGGCCACCTTGTTTAACAGCAACTGCCATGGGTCATGTGCCAGTTGGATAGGAATTTCCAGGACAAGATTTTTTTCCCACTTATATGCGAGCACACAGTAGGTCCTCAATAACACATCTTTTCCACAAGTCAGTAAATACAGCACTTGTTTCTACTCTGTCTGTATAATAAACACCCAGGAAAAGTGTGCTTGATGAACCTCCCAGCTCCACTGCCCTGACGGTTCTGCAGGTCCATCCTGTCCAGGTCTCAGCCCTTGGCATCAGAGGCCCCTGTGCTTGGGGTGAGGAGATCCCAAGGTGCTGCTGCCATGGGCTCTGCCAGATACTTCTCTGTTCACAGATAAGCAGGAAAAAAAATCTTGTCCTGGAAATTCCTATCAAACTGGCACATGATCCACGGCAGTTGCTATCTTTGACAATCTAGGCAAAGCGTACCAGAGATGGGCAAGCTGGTGTTCTCAGTATCAGCTATATAAAGAAAATGGAGTCCCTACTTTGTGCCCCTTGAAACCTTGCTCATTTCCCATCGTTCCCCCAGAATCCCTATAGGCAAGCCGCCTTTATTTTCTCAAGGAATACAGCAATAATTCAAGCCATGTACCTGGTATTTCTTCTGAGACATGAGAAAGAGAAAAAATACAAGAGATGAAAATGTCAAGGAAATGGCCCTAAAATTGGAAAATCAGTGTCTTCTGGAGCGTGTGGCCATGAGAATCTGATGAGGCTCATTACAGCTCTCTCCAACTGACGTTACCTTCACGGGGAAAAGCCATTTGCTGAGACAGGGGTGATTTTGTACTTAGATGTCCGCCGTTTACTGGCCACGAGACACAGGCAAATCATGCAGCTTCTCGGCCTTGTTTCTTCATGTAGAAGGAAAGAGGAATGACGAACCTAACCTAGACCCCCCTGTGAAGGAACTGAGACTTACTGAGCCTACCACAGGAGCAGAGTGGAAAGTGCTCCTTTCCAGTAACTCTATGCAAATTCTTCAACAGGAAGACTCTAGATTTGGCATAGAAGCCGTCCAGGGATGTTGGCCTCGTCCCAACCCCCGCATGGACCTCATCCCCCTACATGGATCTCATCCCCTGGCATGGACCTCATCCCCCAGCACGGACCTCATCCCCCACACGGACCTTATCCCCCAGCACGGACCTCATCCCCCACACGGATCTCATCCCCCAGCATGGACCTTAAGGGGTGTCCTGTGGGAATTCAGGGTAGCTCAGGGACCATAGCAGACAGAGAAGCTGTGGGCAGCATGGCCTCTGACTGGAGGGTGACAGCAGCCCAGTCCCTTCTTTTGCTTAAGAACTGGGAAAAACATCAGATCCTAGAATTACCTGCCTCAGAGCCTAAAAGAGAATCTGGGCACTGGAGAAGAATAAAAAGCCTCCCAAATCCAACTCATAGATCACGAGGACCAGAGCCTCCCTGTGCTATCTTAGGACATGTCTACTAGGGGACTCCCAGCCCAACCACCCACACTGGCTGAATACCCACACCCCTAAGCACCGCACACTGGCTGAGTACCCTACCCCAACCACTCCACACTGCCAGGCCCCATCTAGAAAATGCTGAGGCAGAGAGACAAAAGGAACCAGGCCTCTCAGGACCCTGCTTTACCCAGACAACCTACATCAAACAGGAGGTATCAACAGGAACGTCCAGAGTGCTGCATCTTCCAAGGCTCACTGGCCTGTGACAGCTCAGAGGACTGAGGTGAACACAGATGGACGAAGCTGTTGGCATAGCTTAAATCTCAAGTCCATGAGGCACCAGCCGTAAGGCCCCTGTGAGCCTGTTTCTTCATTCGTAAAATGAGAACATACTTATCATAAAAGAGTTTTAGGTTCAAACTGTATAGCCTATATACAGTGGTGGCCAGGACTTCCGGCCCCCAATGATTACAGTAAGCATAGTTTTCACCATCACCATTATAATATCTTCTGGTCCCATTGTAGACAATGACTTTGCTTCCTGGGGTCATTCCTATGCCAACTAGAACCCTTCCCACCAGTCCTCAAGTCTCTCCCCAAATGCCTCTGCTGACTTACTCTGGATTAGTCTAGTGATGATCTAATACTCCATTCCTTGTGATGAGGGTTTTACTGACTATCTCAAGCCAGACAATACCTTGATGCTGCATAATGAAAACCCATTTCACTGCCCCATGCAGCATTCCAGTTTCTGGTTTTGGTGTTTTACTGGTATTAGCCGGTGGAATCCTCTAACAACAGCAGGAGGCGGGGAATACCACGGTCTTCGTTTTGCTATAGACCACCCAGTTGTTGAGAAATGAGACGGATCCAAGTTCTGCAGCTTCACCCCACATTCAAGCTCTTCTCTAACCCAGGGTTCCAGGAAAGAATGTCGGACACCAGGGCAGGCTAGTAGGGAGATGGGTTTCAAGGAAACCCTTGAAGCTCCCCAGGATGTGGTGCCCATTGTACCTGAGGGACCTGCCCTAGGAAACAGGGTGGGCTTTTGAAAGCTTTCAAGGACAGCAGGCTTAGAGAGTCCACACACGTGAGGCCCCTAGGACTGATGCTTCTTAGTGACAAGTCCTGACAATGACTCCCTGTCTTCTAACAAATATCTACCCCTTACCATATTTTGTTTCATAGTTGGCTCACTTATTACTGGGTGTGTGCTTTTTCTTTTTTAATCAAGACAGAGAGATCAGTGTTTGAAGCTGGAGGAATCTTCCAGGCTGCAGCTACAGCCCATATTTGGAGCCCTCTTCCTGGAACTTCGGTTGCATCAGAGGAGGGCCTGCAGGGGTCTGGTGAACATCTGCTGGGGTTCTCAATCAATGAGCAGGGTCAACGCTCTTTGAATGTCTCCCCTCCCTTGGCAAAGGAAGACACGGCCGTGCCACCCTGATATTGCTAGCTAAGACCCAAAGGCAGCCATTAGCATGGTGATGAAGCTTGCTACCCATCTGAGTCCCTGACCTGGCTGTAGTTAAGCACGAGGCCCTCTCTGAATTCGCTGCAGGAAAAAAGATGATCATAACTCAAGCGCTTTGCAGCAGCACAGATTCTCCATGCTTAAGAGGCTGTTTTAGAGGCTGGAACCCGAGCCCCACTTATCTCACTGTGTCCTTGTCCATCAGCTCTGAAGAGGCTTTTCTTTAATTTCATCTTGCTTGAAATGCCTGGGCATCAAATTCAGGCCCTCAAGCATGCCAGGCAAGCACTCTCCACAGTTACATTCCCAGTAAAGGAGTGTTTAATCTTCTCCCAGAACTCACCACCCACCTCCTAAACTCTCAGAATGTGGTGGACTGAAAGCCACGGGGAGACAGCCCTGAAGCAGAGTTTTCCAAGTCAAAATGGCCTGAGCATGGATACTTCGGAGGCCTTTCTAAACCCAGTGTCAACATGAAGGGAGAAGAGGAGCCACGGCGTGAGCAACTGCGATACTTAGTTCTCATTGTCAATTTGACATGATCGAGAGTACCCGGGAAGATTCTAATCAGTGAGTGCCTCAATCAGGTTGGTCTGCTGCGGTGGTCATTTCTGTGGGGGATTATCCTGATGATGTCACTTGAGGTGGGAAGATCTGCCTACCGTGGGAAGCACCATTCCTTAGACTTGGAGTTCTAGATTGGGTGGAATGGAGAAAGTGGGCTGAGCAGTAGGTATACGTGCATTCGCCCTCTGGGCTCTGTTTCCAGCCCCTACCTTGACTTCGTCAGGGTGTGTTACCCCAGCAGCTGGAAGGAAAACTATGACAGAGGCTTGATACTTGGGGATACTCTGACATTCGAGGCAACTTTTGCATGGAATGCCCAGTATGCCTCTAAAGCCCAGCACGTCTCTTTAGGGATCACGTATCTCTGACCTCATGACCGCCAAGACATCCAGCCCTCTCTCTGTCCTGCTTAGAACCAAAGGCAGGACCTTTCTTTAAGTTTCCATTGATCAGAGGAAATCTGGCAACCTTAACTTCCTGCCAAGCACTTTCTTAAATGTTTCTGTTTTTTTTTAAAAAATCACTGTTGTAAAATGCTCTTACTCACCCTGAATTAATTTTATTAGACTTTGTTAGCTTTCCACACCCTTTGTCTCAAATGGTAAATACCCAAAATATCTTTGAAGGTGTATGTGCTTGTGTCTCTCTGGTATTTAACAGTCTGCTAGGTTTGAATGAATTATTTAAGCAAGGAAAGAATCTTTAAAGTCTGCATATTTAATACATTCTAAATTCTGAGCTGGAGGCAGAAAATGGCATTCTGTTGAGAAAGAAATCCAGACAGAGGCTGCCCCGTTCTGCAGTTCAGTTCCAGGACCTGACTTCTTAATGACCAAAAATGAAAATGTATTTCCCTGACTGTGCCATCTGAAGTGTCCCTTCAACTGTGATCGTTTTACAATAGGCTCCTAATGTACAATTGCCAATTAAACTGTGCATTTAACCTTTGCACAAAGCACTCCATTTTCTTTTGTTGGGGAATCAGCTTTTAAGTTGGCCGATCAATTCTGCAAATTATCTAAGTACAGAGCACTTGCTTAATATTTATTGTGCTAGGTAGAGCTGGGCACACTAGAGCAGAGAGAAACAGCAGGCTGTGGTGGGACCCACTGGAGCTGCTATCCCGATACTGGTTAGTCCTGCACAGCTTGGGTTACTTGGAGGTACTTCAAACCCTGGTGGGAATTAATGTGCCCAGCAAGGCTGGTAACCACCTTGAGGAGATGCCAGCTCCACACCTGGCCAAGGGAATGCTTCCTTTCTCGTCAACTCTCACTTGGTACCAGTTCTGAAGCCTTCACTTCTGCATTCCCGCCACTGAGGTGAGGGTTCCCACATTAAAGGTTTCCATAGCTAACATGGGACCAGAAAGATAGGACCTTGTCTTCTCCCTAGGCTACTGCCGGAAACTATGGCCTGTTCTGATACATTACTAAACATGTATAAGAAAGTCACACTTTGTTTTCCTTTTCTTTTTTAAACAACAAAGAGTCATTGTGTCCCTTAGTCTTCTGTTGCTGTGATAAAGCACCATAGTCAAGGCAACTTACAGAAGAATTTACTTGGGTTTATGGCTCCAGGGGAAGAAGAGTCCATCCTGGGAGGGAGGCATGCAGCAAAGAAGTAGATGAGGAGGAGGAAGCTGAGGGATTGTATCTTCAACCACAAACACCAGGAGAGAGACAGAGAGAGAGAGAGAGAGAGAGAGAGAAGCCAGAATGGGGCAAGGCTCTGAGCTCTAAAAGCCCACCTCACCTTCTCCAGCAAAGCCACACCTCTTGAAGGTTGTGTGGCCTTCCCAAACAGCGCCACCAACTGGAGACAAAGCGTTCATATACATGGGCCTGTGGGGACAGCTCTCAAACGCCCACTGCATTAACCAATCCTCCCTCCTGGGGCTATCACAGGATTAAGAAATAAAGGTGACTTGCAGCTGGAAATATTCATTTACACATTAAAATGTTAGTTCAAAAACCTACTGAAAAGTACACATACAATATCTGTACATGAATGCATGTGTATAGCTGAAGGCTACATAACAGAAAACACAGCATCAGATGGGAGAAGCCTTCCTTCAAGTTCTTGGTCAGGGTCATTCAAGAGACTTCCAAAATAACATAGGCTATTGCCACAGCTCGTGATTGTCTCCCAGAACTTTGAAGGTGAGACCCCATTGCTGAAGACAGGACATACTTTCAGACATAGGACTTGGAGCAGTGGAACTGGAACTGACCTGGAATCTTCCTCCCTGAAGACTAGCTCTCAAAGTTTTAGAGGGTAATCAACAGCTATTTAACTGGACTTACAACTTGTACAATGGAGGGAACACATGGTGGAACTGTATATGTAACCAAATGTGGCTGGAGAGTCACAGATCCTAGAGAAAACCCTGTCTCTTGCATATCCCTAGATATAATTTCTTACTATATGCTAAATATGGATTCTTATATTGACAGACAAGTATATCTATCACCACTCATCAAAGAAGCTTCTTTTTGCAACTGATAGAGACAATTACAGAGTTCCACAGCTGGTCACACACACAGATTAAACGTCTGAGAGATGTCCGGTACTAAGTGACACATCTACAGTGGAACCTCTACACCTAAAGATCATAGAACTTAGAGAACAGGAGGTAGAGCGAATACTAATATAACTCCCAACCCTTACCAGTGAAGCTTCCTCATGCAACAGAGGGAGGTTAACACAGATGGCCACAATTGGCTAAAATGGAGAGAATAAGAGAAGACAGATTTCATGTCACTGGGTCAGACAGATTCCTAGATTAAACCTCACCCACCCAGGGCTCAGGCAGAAAGACTGTGAGAGCCAGAGCCGGGGTCAGTGCGTGACCACAAGGAAAGAGTCCTCCAGACCTCTGGGAACCTGCTGATACGAACTCACAGCAACGGTGACCACGTGCACAAGACCAATCAAACTCAGTCAGACAAAACTCAGCACAGGACTGGGGAAACGGGCAGGAGCCCAGCCTTAGCCGAGGAACTATTGGCAGTTGATCACTGCTGGGCGAGGGAGAGGAGGTGGTCTTCCTCAAGGGACTGACACTAGACAGGCTGACCAGACTCCAGTGGTTGAACTCATACTGAGGGACATCTGGGTGCACAAACTTGACTCAATAGACCTTAACATATGACAGAATGCATGAAATATGGTGAGCAGGCTATGGGAAGTGCAGGTGCAGAGGGGATCTAAATATGATTAAGATGTGTTCTATTAAATACACAAAAACTCAATAAAATATATTCAAAAAATTAAAAGAAAAGAAAAAAGATGAAAAAAAGCAGAAGACAAATGTTCTTATAACTAGATGCTATGTTAAAAGAAAATACTTTTTCTTCAAATTCCTATGTGAAATAAATTGATTGGTGTTCTGTACTTTCATTTAAAAAATGAGAGTATGCATTTGAGGTCTACTCTGAGTCTAATTTCATAAAAATTGAGAGAGATTCTTTTAAAACCCAGTGTTTGGGAATGTCATCCTAAGGTCTCCCACTGTAATTAATTTATTAAAATCAGTTTTGAGAGTCTACTCTTTGGAAACTACAAGCAACAATGACCCTTAGAAGGTCATGTGTACTCAGGTGCTATTGAGAGCTGATGTAAGCCTGGGACCAAATGTGTGTCCTGGGTACTTGGTGTTAATAACAGATCGGTTTTTCTCCTGAAGCATATAAAGTGACAAATATACTAAATAAAATACCTCCCACCAACGTGAGTGCCCAGAGATGCTAGGGACGTCAGTCAGGGCTGCAGTCCAGTCATGGGAGAGGCAGGGCTGTGACAGATGGTTCTGGTAGGCAGGATCCTTGACCAGCAATCAACCCCAGTGATGGTTAACATGCTCATCAAGTTAACAAGATCTAGAACCGTATAGGAAACCAGCCTCCAGGCACACCTGTGAGAGGTATTTGGATGAGGTTAGTCCCTGGCCTGCCTGAGATGGCTTTCTAGGTTGCTCTAAGTCTGTGAGGGATTAAACAGTTAGGTTAACTGAAGCAGAAAGACCCACACTAACTGTGGGGGGCACCACTCCATGGGCTGGTGTCCTGGTCTACACAAGAGTTTACTCAGATGGAGAAAGCCAGCTGAGCACCAGCATTCGTCTCCCTGCTTCCTGACCTTGGATGCGACGTGGCCAACTGCCTCGGCCACCAGTTGTCCTGCCTCCCCCGCCATAATGGTGGTAACTCACATGTAGCCAGAGTAAACGTGTCCGTCCTTAAATTGCTTTGCCAGGTGCTGCCAAGCAGCGAGACTAGTGACTACTCCACCCCCCACCACACACACACACACACACACACACACACACACACACACACACACACACAGACAGCGCCCTTTGAGAGGTAAACCCTCTCCTCACCACCCTGAGCATCATTGTCATTTCTCAGGTTATTGCTGACTATGGAGTCTGCAGTCGGGGATCTGCTGGAGGTGGGTCCACACCCTAGGCTCTCCGTCGTTTTCGAAAGGATGTCATTAGCAGAAGAAGGGAAGGCCTAAGACTGTAATTTTAAATGTGTCTCAGGTAAAAGGCCCTTCCTAGGAAGCCGACAGCTCTCTTTTCCACACACCACTCCATTTGCACAGAGCATCACAACCACCTCAGAAGAGCTGCAGGTTCCCAGTGCTGAGCACTTTGCAAACTTGCTTTTCCGGGCACTGAACAGCAAGTATGACTTTTGTTTTCTTTTTAAAAGTATTTTAATTATTATTTTTTATGTGTAAAAGCATATGTCCAGTATGTAGGTAGGTGCACCTGTCATGGAGTACCCACAGAAGTCAGAGGAAGGTGTTGGGTCCTCTGGAACTGGAGTTAAAGACAGTTTTTAACCTCTACATGGGTGCTAGAATTTGAACCCAGATCCTCCACAGGCAGTGCTCTTAACTAATGAGCCATCTCTCCAGTTTGTTTTCTTTTAGCCACCGATTATCCCTCCAGAGAAAACCTAACTAGGAAAAATAGGTGACATTTCCTGGTACACGCAAGGCCCAGCTGAGGGATAGACACACAGGACTTGTGGGGACACTAATGACAGCCATTGGAAACTAAGACTGGGCTTGGGCTGACACACCAGAGAAAGGAAAGGAAAGGGAATGAGGATTCAAATGGAGGGGAGCATAGAGTGAGTGGCTGGGCCACCAGCTCAGCCCTCAGGCTCTCATCTGAGTCCAGCTAAGGGATTTCTCTGAGCTGGTGACTGAAGGTCCAGTTATAATCCAGTGGGTGGAATCCTCTGGTGACTGCGGCACTTATATAGCTCAGGTCTGGAGCCCTGTAGATGGACCTTACCTACCTAGCCAGCTTATACAGTGCTTGGTCTGGAGTCCTTCAAAAACATCAGAAGTGAATGGACAGTGTGGGCTCAGCCCATCGTCTCCTCTCTCCTGCTCCATGTGAGCAATGTAGGGTGGGCAAGGATGGCCCTGGGCAGAAAGCCACCCTGCCTGTGCAACCGGGAAAGAAAAGTCTAGCAAACCAAGGAGTTCAGCACGTACACGCAGATATTCCATGCCACAGGCCTGTGCACAGGGACAGTCATGAGCCTGAGCACGCCCGCGTGAACACTGACCCCGGCAACACTCTGAACGGATTTTCTCTACCTTGGGTACCAGTGTGTCTCCTGCAGCTGCCTGAGGAAGGGAGGCCACTGCAAGGCCTGCTGTGCCATTGAGATAAAATCCCAGGGCCCCCCAGGAGATGAGTGAGCCTAAGGGTAGAGTCTCCAAGTGAATATTGTTAGGATAGTAACTATGAGGCAATGAAGTTCTAAATTAACTGCTTAGTTACATAATCCATATTAACTGAACATTATTGATTCTTATTCAGAACAAATGGGCATCTTGGCACGGAAATATTGACCTGTCAAAACACCTTGTCACTCACAGATAAAGCTGACAGAATTAGGTCAGGGGGCACACCGACCACAGGATCTTCAAGAGCCTGAAGTAGAAGATAGATTGGATTCCGGGATGCTTTTTCTTATCCAGACTGGGCTGGCCCTTGCTTATAAGAGTGTGGATGGGGATCATCTCCCCACAACCCCAGTGATGAAATGTCCATGGGAAGGATGGGCCAAGCTTAGATGGAGGCAAAGGCCGTTCTTTGGTTTGGTGACACGGCAAAGAACTGGACTCTGCCTCGGTTATGGAAATGTACAAACCTCACCACACCGCCACGTTCAAGAACAGCAGTGTTTAGTTAGAAGTCGCACCCACGATGAGGCCAAAGCTGAGAAAGTTGTGTGGATTGGGAGGGGACAAAGCAGGGCCTAGTCCATCTTCGGGAGCTGTAACAGAACACCCAAGAACTGCGCCTCTCAAAGGAAAGAGGGCTCCATGTGATGGCTCTGGGAGCCTGAGATGCTGGTGCCTGCACCCATCTGGTTTCTGAGCCTGTAGTCGAAATGGGAGAAAAGCAGGAGGCAGAACCCTGGTCACCGGGATGAGGAGTCTTTGACTGCGACTCTGACTGGATTTAGAATACCCAGGAGATCAGTAATTCACATCATGGGTGTGTCTATGAAGTTGTTCAAGAGGATTAGCAGATGGAGGATGATCCTCCAAACAGGCTGGGACCCACAGAGCAAAAGGGGAAGGGGGCAAAGCCAGTCTCCAGGGTGACTCCTCTGCCTAAGACAAGGTGGATAACCACCTTGCCTCACACACTCTCCATCATGATGGGCTGCCCAGATGTGTGAGGAGAAGGGGCATCACATGTGGACCTAACAACCATGCAGGCAATGAGCTGTGATGATTAGAGCCAGAAAGATAATTGCCACTGTAACTATCTGCTACCCAGATAAACGTCCTGTGACTACTTCTCAGATACTCAGTGTAGCTGTCCCTCCATATTCAGTGGTATTCTGGGAGGGAGTGTGTGTGCACGGTTCATGCATGTTGGAGGCCAGAACATAACCTCACGTGTCACTCTTCAGGATGATATCCACATTATGTTTTTTTGAGGCAAGGTCTCTCTCCCTGACCTGGGTCTCATCAATTATGCTGGTGGGGGCTGGTCAGCAAGCATTGAGGATTCACCTGTTTCCACCCCCCAGTGCTGGGATTATAAACACATATGACATACCTGAGTTTTAATTTTTTTGGTCTTCTTCAGACAGGGTCTCCCTGTAGCCTCAGCGGGAACTCACTATGTAGACCAGGTTAGCCTTTAACTCTCAGAGATCTGCCTGCCTCTGCTTCCCAAGTGCTGGGATTAACAGCGTGCATTAGCACGCCTGGCCACACCTGACTCTTTTCATGGATTCTGGGGATCACACATCTAGGAGAGGAGAGATAAAGTGCAAAGACCAGCAGTAAGCTGTGCATTCTGTGGGCTCTCACCCATGGAACATTCTAGAAAGTTCAGGGGGAAGGAGTTTGCTGGCCTGTAGCCAGGGCGAGAGAAAGCACCTATGGGAGAGCCCATCGTTCAGTGCCTACATGACGCCTTGGTTTCTGGACATTCATCTCCTATGACTCATACATTTGTACCCTTTTAAACACAAACAGCCCTTCCTGTGGCATTTATTTCTCAACAAAGCTGTTCCAAAAAGATAAAGAGGATTGCACTCATGTGACATGTGATTTGTAATGTTTTTGTTTTGATTATTATGATAATTTCCCTCTATTTCACCCTCTGGCCATATTTTCTGATTATATGTGTATATGTGTGTGTGTGGTTTTGCTCAGCCTTGTGCCTACAGATAGCCATCCGCAGCCTTTAGCAGAAGAAAATATATCTAGTTTTCAAACCGTGTTAGCAATAGGATTGCCTACTAATGGGGTGAGTTTCTAAGCTCCAGAAGCAGCAGAGGTTGAGCCCAAGAGCCCTTAGCTATTTTAGGGCTAAGGACAGTTTTTCCTTGAGATTTAGAGGCTTCTCTGATGAATAACCCTTCTCCTGGACTTCCTGAGAGCTGATTCAGTGTGGGCACAATGGCTTCCTTCAGAAAAAGAAAAGGCTGCTCGTTTGCATGTAGGACCATGGTTCCCTTAGAGGCCAGAAGGCTTGTGTCCCTGCTTTTCCCATGAAGCCATGTCCATGCCCCAGTGAGGGGTGCAGAGCGATGAGCATTTAAGGTTCTGGGATTCTCAGCACCCACCTAACAAGGAGCAAGAAGTAACTTTGCGTCCCTCTTCTTTTCTTACTGCGGCAAAGATGTAAGTGCATCACCATAGCAACACGTCTCTTTCCCTTTCCTTCCCAGAAGCTGCGTACACCTGTCACTGGGGCTTTTGCATATAAGGAGATGCCACATATATGAAGAATCTGTTCAGGCCTCAATTTGACCTTCTCAATGTCTGAGCGTTCTTTGTGGACAGATAGCAGACACTCTGTAGGAGCCCGCCAGCTCTGAGATGCATTGGTCCCACACGAGCACCTCATTCAATCTGCTCGCTTTATCCCTTCTGCCAAAGCTGCCTGCTTACTAAAATATTTTTAAAAGATTTGTTGTTTTTATTTATGTGTGTGAGTGCCTCACCTGCATGTATGTAAGTGTGCCAGTGTATGCTCTGCTTATTAAAATCTTATCAATAGTCAAGGCTTCATCCGCAACTTAGCCTTCTGCTATTACACTTCGCTTAAGGTCATTTCCAACAAATATCTAGATCCTGCTCCTTCAGAACCATGAGCATCATTCCAAATGGCAAGAAGCTGAGGGGTGGTGCATGAAACAGAGGCTCTCTGCTGTGTGCAGGAACGCGGTTTTCTCCTGCTGCCTCTGAGATGGTGCACATCTGCATACACAGGGAATGCTCCCGATAGACTCTGAAGGGCATCTTAAAGTATAATGTGCTTCTTATTTACAGCAAAGTCACTGCAATGACTTCAACCTGGTATTGGAATTTGCATGTAGATAGCCATGGACAAGGACAGCGTGATGAAGGTACACAGCACACTGCTGCCTCTCCCTCACAGAGGGCCAGAGCACCCAAGAACTTCAGAGTTTGCACCACTCTGTGCCTGAGGATAGGAAAATCTATTCTCAATGCAATTTACAGAGCACTCTGGTGTCTGCAGCTATCTGAAAGTCCCATGTGCCCACGTCGCCAGCTCTGGGTTCTGCTGAGTGGAGCCGCCTTCCCCCATGGCCGCTTTCCCCCGTGGCCACCTTCTCTGTGGCTGCCTTCCCCGTGGCCACCTTCCTGCTCATCTCCTCCTCCTACTTTAAACTTTCTTCCCCAGATGATGTTTCTTGTTTGCACAAGTTCCTGAGAAATTCTGTTTATCATTTTTCCTTGGGTCACGCTGTTTTCTCTGCTTAGTAGTTTTCTGGTCTATTTGGAGATTTCTAAACTCATTGTTTAAGCATCTCATTGAAATATGTCCTCTTTGTGGTGTTTTACAAGCTCCTTGCCTTCCAGGAAAAGCAATTACTCTGTTCAGGTAATTTAAGAATATGATCCCTAGTTCTTCCTGACGCATCTCATCTTCTATCAAAAAGTTTTAATTCTGATTTCCTGTGTCTGGCTATAAGCACCAGGAAGACCTCTATCTATCTATCATCTATCTATCTAACGATCTATGTGTTATTAATCTACCTATCTATCATTTACTGATCTATGTCTCTATCTAAATTAAATAGATCTTCAGGATCTATTTAAACTTGGTACTTACAAGTAGTTAAATAAATGAAATGCCTGTTAAATGAATTAGTAATTAGGCATCAGCTACTTCTGAGGAAATGAATTGGGGAGATTTTAGGGATGGGCCCTATTGATTACGTGTAAGTAGGCTCATCAAGCAGCAATACATATTTTCATGAGAAATCAATGATACAACATATTTACAACTGAAAAGAAAACTCATTTGTAAATGAAATTCAGTGATAATTGCTCAGCTCAGACTTTGATTCGTCATTAATATCTTTGTCAAAATAAAGCATCCTAAGCTACGCCCCAGCTTGCCAGATCAGCCTTACCCAGTGCTTGGCATCCCTGCAGGTGAATGTAAGAAGCCACCAAGTACCAGACTGAAAGCCTCCAACAGCAGTTCCTGGAAGGCTTGAGTTAACATCAACTTTCTTTTCTTACTTGGTAAACTATGGGGTAGAAATAGTCTATGACGCTCTCCAGGCCACAGCGTGTAACAAGCAAAGCACATGTAACATCTACACCCAAAGACTGGCGGCCGGGACTTGCTGAGGTTACTATCCCCCAAGGACCTGGTAAACCCAGAAACAGCAGGGGAGCCCATGGGGTGAAGGGTCTTTGTCCTGATACTTCTGGTGTGTGCAATGACGTAATATGAACTTCAGTGGCAAAGTAGGCCTGCTAAAGTCAGTCTTGAGACCCTGCTAAGTGATGCGAGAGTCAATCACGAATGTTCACGTAGACTTTGGGTGTGAGCTAGCATCATTCGTTCCCTCACCCATTCCTCTACTTAATAGGTATCTGTAGAATGCAATCTCCATTCACCCAGAACATCCGATGAGGATATAACGTGGGCTGGTATCAGTGGGAGAGGAGTGACAGTGATGTTCGTGGAAGTGGAGCAGGCTGTGTCGTGTGCCTGTGCAGCCACCATGACTGCATTCGGTCCTCCCAAAGCTCATAGGCTCATTATCACTCTGTACAGACGGAGCAGGGCATCTTAGTAAGTCTTCCTGCCTCCAACAGTGGACTCTTCATACTCAACACCAAGGACTAAGACCTCAGAACCATGTCTTATGAAATGGTCTAAAATCTAGAAAAGTAGGTTGAATTCCTCGTACCCCTTTCCAATGATCACACGTCTCCATCAACATTTCCAGACGCCCAGGACCAGCGAGCTAAGATTCAACTCTGAACCTAGCCAGTTCTTCCCTATGGTAGATTGGAGGACGAGGATCATTGGTGGTGCCATGTGGGCAGGTTTAGGAGGTGCAGTCACACTGGAGGAAGCACGTTAATGGGGGACAGGCTTTGAAAGTTCAGAGCCCATTTCCAGTTTCTCTGTCTGCTTCCTGCTCCTGTTGAAGATGTGCACACTCAGCTTGAACTCCCACTTCGTCCTGCCACACCTCCGCACTGGGATGGACTCTTACCCCTCCGGAACTGTAAATCCAATAAACCCTTCCTTCTATAAGTGGGCGTGGTCATGGTCCTTCATCACAGCATCAGAAAGAAAGCTAACATACTCCGCTGACAATGAAACACCAACACTCCCCTCCCCAGAATCCACAGTTTCCTTTGCTGACCTTCTTGTAGTCACTAATATTTTGGTTGCTGGCTATGAAATAAATCATCAGATAATTTATATTTCAAATAGATATTTTCCTTTACAAAATATTTAACACACTTTTTAAAAAAATAAATGACAGTAAAAACTTTCAAGATTCTTATGTGGACGCTCAAAGAGTGATCTAGAAATCTAAATAAGATTTCACTGGCTAGAGAACGCTCTTTCATGTACCCCGTGATGTGCTGTTTTTTCTTAAGGAGTGAACAATTTGGCCAGAGTCCAGAGTAGATTCATGTGCATTTTAGAACTCTAGGAAAAAAAAAGCTGTCTCTGTTTCCATGGTTCTTTCTTCCAGCCCATTAGAGAGACTCATTCATCTGTACAATCAATAGCAACCCCCCAGAATCTGCCTAGTTCACAGGAGAAGCAAAAAAAAAAAAATCATTAAGGCAAACTACACTTCAGAGCAGCCTTGTTCCCGAACATATCTGCAGAAGAAACATTCCATGGCATGAAGAAGCTTCTGAAGGGCCTCTAACCGGAAGGAAGACGTGCCTGCTTAGCATTCTGAAACAGCACCTCATTCTCAAAAGCGCTTCCAGGAGTTCCTGCGCATTCCCTGAAGTGCTGGCCTAGCCGGACAAGCCACATGTTACTGTAAACCCTGCGGGTTCTAGACACCCCTGCCTCCAAGCGCTGGAAGATGGGAATTAGGGTGGTGCTCCACCTTACCCAGAGAACCCTTGGGGCTGCATGGGGACTTCTCGGCAGTCCCATCCTCGCTGCCCCACTAGTTACATCCTGGTAGGGTAGTAGAAGTCCACTTCACATTGATTTTTCAAATTCTGGAAAGGCGGGCTCTCCTTGCCCTCTGTTCTCCATCTTTCCATACAGGTCTTGCAGCTTTAACGTCATCAAATATTTATTAAGCTCCAGCTTTTAATGTTCATGAATAAAAAGGCTAATTAATCATTTTTGAGTCTTGGTTAAAAAGAAACTAAAAACTTATCCAAAGGGATAGTGTTCAAGGCCAGATAAAGAGCTGATTAGCAGACATCAAAAGACTCAGTGAGATTCAGTAAGCTTAACTGTAGATTTTGAGAAAGAAAACTATTTGATGGATCTCACTTCGCTTCTTTCTTTTCTTCCCAGAGCAGAAGGCAGTGTGATCTGCTTTGTGTAGAAACATATATACTAAAATAAAGTGAGTCCAAGGAAATGCCCCAGAAATCCACCAGAGGGAGGGGAGTAACGGGAGGGAGTGGGATGGGGATCACCCAGACTGCATTCTGAAGTCACTTACTCTGTCATCTTACCAGACTTCTCTGGGGAGCACTGCAAACCCTAAACCTCATCCACATGAGATGCAGCCATGACTAGAGACTCTGATCCAGAAGCCAAAGGGTCTCAAGAGCACAGTCAGCCTCCATCCACAGCGAGCCACAGTTCAGGAAGTCACCAGGAGCCCATCTGTGTGTGCCACATGCTCCTAACTATGGCACAGACACTGGGCATTCCCGTCCCCACACCAAAGGCTCTGAGGCAGACCCCGAGCTTCACCTCAGAGGAGGAAATTTGAGTTCAGAGGGACAGACCCTCCCGCCTAGCAATTCAGATTCCAGTCTGCTCTGACGTTGGTCCCTTTTCTAGCAGACTAGACTGGCATGCTGCCAGGTTAGGAAGAAGGCACCCACCACCCTGCCTTGTCACTTCTGTAGACTGACAGCTTTGAAGTTGAACTCCCCACCTTTCAATGGGAAGGGAATACTACAGACATGGGAGGGCCTTGGAGAAAGCCAGTCTAAACCGGTGTAAACTGAAGTTCCCAGAAAAAAATGCCACAGCTGTGTTAAAGATACAAGGCTCAGGCTGGAGAGACAGCTCAGTGATTAAGAGCACTGACTGCACTTGCAGAGGACCTGGGTTCAAATCCCAGAACCCACATGGCTAACAGCTGTCTATAACTCCAGTCATAGGGGATCTGACTCTTTCTTCTGACCTCCGCCAACATTGCACAACACAGGTGCATTACATCCAAGCAAGCAATGCACTCATACACATAAAAATAATAAATACAATATTTGAAAAAAAGATACAAGGCTGATTGAGCTCCCTGATTGTGGAGGGCTGGGATGCTGCAAGTCGACCGCTGGTCTCTCTGGCTGTCTTTAGCCTTCCTAATAACCATTCCGTGCCCACCTCTGTACTGACTGTATGCACATCCTCGTGACTGTACAAGCACATTGCTCCCTTCCATGCACCCACAAGCTAAGACTGCTATCAGACAGCGTCTGAGGCCTGCAGTAGAGCTTCCTCACCTTCTCTGCAGCCTGTCTCCGATGTTCCTATCGAGGTAGTGAAAGAGCACCTTCTCTATTCTGTGACTACAAAAATGTTATAGAACTGTGACTGTGTAAGACCCTGGTATGTAGGGTAACCTAAATCTGTCTTTCCAGACCGCAGTCACTCAGATTTGACTCCTGTATACTTCCTTTAAGGTAAGAGTTTTGCTGTTGGCACTGGTCATTTCAGAGGCAAGGGACTAAAGCTCTCAGAGGGGAGGCAGCTCAGCCTCTTCCCAGAGCAGAGAGGCAAAGACCTAGCTGGAACTCACCTACTCAGGCTAAGACTGCTTTCCCTCCCGGAAGAACCTTGACTGAGGTCCTAAGATACCAGGAAAACCTGAGCCAGGGAGACGCACCATTATTTAGCAGTTATGATAGGAGATGCTTCCGGCTGCCCAGGGACACAATGGCAGGGTTGCCAGGGCTTCAAAGAGATACGAACCCTCCAATCATTACTGTGCTTGTTCAGGAAGAAAAAGGCTGCGTTCAGGAATTAAAAATTTAGGTGGCCAATAAGTGCTTAGTCCACACCCTGCACCTCGAATATTCAAAGCTCTCAGCTTTGATAAGTCTCCTTGAAGAGTGAAAGTGCTTCTGTTCCTTCACGTTGTCATAGGAGGCCACCAGGGTAGCCAGAGGAGCCACCACAACTGCAGCCTGCTCTGCATAGAGCTGGGACTTTGGGAAATAGCCATGGAGACCTTGGCGGGAGGTGCACAGTGAGGTGACCCTTAGGATAACACAACTGTTCTGAGTCCACTGTCCTGTGTGAATGACCTGGGGAGGCTCATTCTATAGCTGCCGAGATGGGGGTCTGCCCACTGTGTGTGACTTCAGTGGAGGGGACAAGAGCCTGAGTATCAAAAGGCTATGACCCTAACCTCTCTAGATGGAGAGTCTGAGTCGATCTGCACCTCCAGAGCCCTCCCCTCGCCGCGCCCCCCACCGCCGCACCCCCCACCTGATCACTGGTACGAAAGGTAAAGCTTCCGGACATAAACTGACTGCTCTGGGGAAGCGAAGTCGGAACTAGGTTTCTTGCACCCAATGAACTGCCCTATTCCGTCACTCCATCTTTCATGATTTATTTATTTTTATGTGTATGAGTACATTGCTTACATGTATGTAAGTGTATGCATGTCATGCAATGCCCATGGAGGTCAAAAGAGGAAGTCAGGTCCCCTAGAACTGGAGCTACATATGGTTATTAGCTGCCATGCAGGTGCTGGGATTTGAACCTGGGTTTTCTGCAAGAACAGCCAGTGCTCTTAACACTGCACCACCTCTCCAGCCCCATGATTGTAGCTTTTGAAATGTCCAAGTTATCAACAAGAATAGTGAGCACACAGAAATAAAACAAGATTTCCTAATTTTCTCTTCTTATAAATTTGGATCCACTTTCCCAATAGGTAGCTATCCACCGTCAGACACGTGTTGAGGTAGATATCCTCACAGCCTGTCCAATAACTGGATTTGGAAATTTTCTGGTGAAATCAAATAATCACTCAACCATTGTGAATGCACTGTAAACAGCAAAGCCACTCAAGCAGATCTCAGAACTCCCTGTTTCCTGCCACTGAAGCTGGAACAGTTTCTTTAAACAGCCTTCTGATTCTCGGAGTCTTTAATCCCAGCACTTGGAAGGCAGAGGCAGGTGGAGCTCTGTGAGTTGAAGGCCAGTTTTCCAGCCCAGCCTGGGCTACAGAGAGAGACCCTGCCCCCAAAACAAAAACAAACAAACCAAAAACCTCTTCTTTTTTATTCTTAATCAAGGCCAATAAGGTCATGTCCCCAGGCATATCGCATACACAGAAGGACAGTGAGTTTGAGGCCAGCCTGTGCTGCAGAGAGAATTCCAGGCCAGTTTACACTACATAGCAAGACCTTGCCTTCAAGCCAACCACAAAACTCTAAAAATAAATAAGTAAAGAGTAAGAAAGCAGATACTACCCAAATCATGCTATCAGAATCACAAGGAAACTGTCACTGTCTTTAATGAGAGCAAATTAATAGCATCTCGATTTCATTCTGTGCCAGTATCTGAAGTCCAGCTATGGAAATCCTGTGCCCACTGTCCTATAACAAAGGTTTCTGCAGACATTTCCCCTTCCCCATAGCTGTGCTTCCTCCAGAGTCACCTTGTCCTGCGCAGGGTTCACACCGACAAGTCAGAGCAGCGGGGGGACCATGCAGTCCAGACTCACTGCTCTGGGAGCACCGTGCAGTCCAGTCTCACTGCTCTGGGAGCACCGTGCAGTCCAGACTCACTGCTCTGGGAGCACCGTGCAGCCCAGTCTCACTGCTCTGGGAGCACCGTGCAGTCCAGACTCACTGCTCTGGGAGCACCGTGCAGTCCAGTCTCACTGCTCTGGGAGCACCGTGAAGCCCAGACTCACTGCTCTGGGAGCACCGTGCAGCTCAGTCTCACTGCTCTGGGAGCACCGTGCAGCCCAGTCTCACTGCTCTGGGAGCACCGTGCAGCCCAGACTGACTGACTGACCGTGAAGAAGTGAGGTAGAGGGTGACGTGAGTAGGTGCTGCCTTGCCTTGGCATTAAGACACTTTTAAATCCTTTCTTTGACATTGTTTTCTAATCTATTTGTGATTTTTAGAAGAAGACATTAATAACAGCCTGGAGTTAGTATCATAAAGCTACCATTGGAAAGAGAATAAATAATTCAGGGCTGAGACAGCAGAGTAATTATATCTCCCATTTACATTTCCTAAATAATTAAGGGATTCTCCAGCTCCAGTAGAAGGTGCTCCATTATCTGGATCATGTTGTTGGTGAAATGCTGAGCATCCTTTAAGAGCCACCTGAGGGAATCCTCCTGGCAGTACCCAGAGCCAGGACTGGGCATGGTTTGTTTGGAGTCTGAGTCAGAGCTTCATAAAGAATGTTTCTCCCAGGGGAGCCAGGCCCGGGACCCCCCTCTCAAGTGCAGCTTGACTTGTGAAGTTCTGGGGGTGCTGGTGCAAGTGGTGTTCAGTACATTTGAAAATGCTCACAGCTAACATGAAGTTTAGTCTGTGAAGGAGGAACTAGAACCGAGCTGTTCATCAAGTGCCTCATCCACCCACCATGTCCCCAAGGAACAGTGCTGAGAGCCTAGAGCCAGGACTGAGCCCAGTTCTAAGACAGAGTCCTCCACAGCTAGAGTGGAACGAGAAGTTTAATCAAACCGTCCAGTTATGGCCCAAACAGATGTCTGGTGAATTCAGAGCCCGTAATCAGCTCCCATCTTGTTCAGATTCAGTCTCAGAGCTGAGAGGGACTGCTTACTGTGTGCAGAGAAGAGACGAAGCAGCAGAGGCTGATCCCAGAAGCAACCAAGGGGTGCCCAGCATCCCCCAGGCTGCGTACACTGATCCCAGAACCAACGTGGGGGTGACCTGCTCCTGGAGCTGGGCAGGTTACCTGTGGTACAGCTAACGAGTGAGTTCATTCTTAAACTGCTTTTACTACCCTCCTGTTAGTCTGGAAGAAATACATATTTATGCTTTATACATCTACTTTAACTTGGAAGTTGGTTAGATTCTATCCAGCTGATTATAGATCTTTGCTTAAGAAGTAATTTGGAGGGACTGGAGAGATGACTTAGCAGTTAAGAGCATTGGCTGCTCTTGCAGAGGACCTGGGCTTCATTCCCAGCACCCACATGGCAACTAACAACCATCTGTAATTCCAGTTCCAGGGGATCTGACACCCTCTTCTGGCCTCTGCAGACATAGAATGATACAGGTGCACTTACACACACGCAGACAATAGACCCATCCACATAAAATAAAAATAATATATAAAATCTTTTTAAAATATGAAGTAATTTTGAAATTACTGGCAAACTCACATTATGATCATTACAGTCTAAATAAATGAGTCTTATGATTCAGTATGCAGCCTCCAAGTGCTTCCTAAGCAAGTTAGATCTTCAGCCAAGGAGGAAGGCAGTTTACCTGCTGGAAGAAAGAGGCCAGGTGTACTAACTACTTACTATTAATTCATTTGTTCAGAAGACTCCGGATGAGCCGAGTACCAACACCAGCACAGACAAGCCAGACTCACACAACCTTACAGGGAGACAGAAACGTCCCTTCAGAATCAGTTCAAAGTCGCTCCTTGCTCCCAGGCTCCTCAGCAATCACAGAATCGGTCACTGGCCTTCCACATGGGCCTGTCCCATCGCCCCGAGTCCCGAGTTTTTACTGGTAAAAAATTCCTTTCCTTGTTGCTCTGAATCCAGCCTCAGACAACTGAAAGTAAAGAATGGCAGGCGGCTCGGATGCCCTGTAAGTAGAGGCTCAAGGTGAGATTTAGAAGCTGCCTGAGATCAGCCCAGCTTGGGGCTGATGACAAAGGATCATGGGAAGAGCCTGCAAAGCACATCGCTCCTCTGAAGGGTCTGTGGTGGCAGCTGCCTTCCTGCCGCAGAAAGCTCTGTGGGTGTAATACAGAGTTTCTTACGATGTCTCCCCCTGGTCAGTCGGGGCTCCCGACCAAAGCAGACTGCCAGGAGGAGAAACACATGTGTACTTAATTTTCAGGATTCTGTCTCATCACTACTTCCACACCCACATCTGCTCCCCCAGTCTATGACAGATCCCGGGGACAGGAAACACTCCCGCCAAAAGCTAACCTGCCTTTTGCAGAAAACTTTTGAGCAAATATCAAAACTAAGCTGGCTGCTGATTGCACCTGCTGCAGATTAGTTAAAATCAAACCCCAAACCTTTGGCAAAGCATCAGACACAGCCGCCGAATCACACAGAGGAAGCTGTGAAAGATAATGCCACCTCACCACTGCTCACAGGTTAGCCTTTTTTTAATTTTCCCCACCAGAATAATTTTTTCCCCTGATAAATTGGTTTATGTCCTTCTACTCACCCTCCAAAACTGTTTTAATCTGTTCACCCGGGACAGCTTGGACGTGTTCATCCCTGTTGGCCGTTCGAAGGTGAAGCAGTGTGCTGTGCCCCTGAGGCTGCCACCTAGTCCAGTGTGTGCTGAGATGCCGGCCTCTCTCAGCAGGGACACTCCCTGGCTTTTAATGCTGCTTACCAACAACCACAGAGTTCTCAGCATGCACAAAGCAGCCAATAGCTGCGCAGGACGTTGAGCCTCTGGGGACCACTGGGAGCAGAGCTGCCCTGGGGCAGGCTGAGCCTCTGACCTCCATGGGATCCACCTGCTGGGGGACTCTGGAGGTCTCCTAAGTGAGCTCATCACCTCCCTGCCTGCAGGGAGGCTCTGCATATTAGACAGAAGATCATATACTGTTAAGAAGACGGATACCAATCTGCATCTCAGCCCAAAACAACCCGATGTGCCAAGGGGCCCTGGTGCTTTAACTAGTTCCTGTATCTTCTTAGGGTCTCACCATGGACAGGGACGGTAAAGGGCAGGGCTTTCCCCACAGGTGGTTCCGGATGCAGTCTGGGGTCTTACTACAGGCAGGTGATGTATCTACTAGGCCAAGATACATGGCTGTCCAACCGAGACCCAAGAAAGACCGACAGCTAAGTGCGGCCGTTCAGTGAAACAAGAATTTGGCCATGATCAACTTGATCTTTTGCAGGATGACAGCAATTTCTGAGAGCAGTTAGCAGACTCAGAACACGGAGATGCACATCCAAACATCCTTCTCCAAGAGCCCAGTGCAGAAACACAGAAAAACAAGGCTACAGAGTGACCACCCACAGCTTTAAAAAAATTAGTTGTTTATGTTAATGTGTGTGAGCATTTTGTTTGCATGCACATGGATGTGTGCACCACATGCATGCAATGCCTACGGAGGTCAAAAGAGAGTGTCAGATTCCCTGGAACTGGAGTTACAGGGAGTTGTTGGCCAGCATATGGTTTCTAGAAACTGAACCTAGATCCTCTGCAAGAGCAGCCAGTGCTGTTAACCACTGAACCATCTCTCCAGCCCCCAACGCATAGCTCTTAATACCCACATCAGTGACAACGTCGGGGGTCAGAGATTCACTGGCACATGGGTTTTGAGCCCCAACTCTGTACCAAGGACCTTTGTCCTTGAACAAAGGCCTAGCAGGTACCAACTGTGCACTCATGAGGTGGAAATCCTGTGTTGGAGTGTACGGGTCCTCCCAGGGCCTGTGAGATCCTCAAGGTCAGAGCTTCCATGATCTATTTTAGTCTCTGGCCCAGCTGGTGTATGTGGGATCCAAATCTCAGTCCTTGAAGAAGGAGGGAGAGGGAAAGAACACATGGACACTGGGTGTTCAGCTCTGAGAACGCTCCACCAGGTTGGAGGAATAACTGTCCTGGGGTGTTTCTGCCCTTGTGGAAAGGTAGCAGGAAGGGCTGGACTTAGCACCAGGAGCCTCACCCAGTTCATGTGAACTCACACACACACACACACACACACACACACTCACGCACACACTCACACACATTCACACACACGGTCACACACACACTCACATTCTCACACACTCACACATTCACACACTCACACTCTCTCACACACTCACGCACACACTCACACACGCTCTCACACACACACACTCACACTCTCTCACACATTCACACACACACTCACACACACACGCACTCTCACACGCTCACACATTCACACCCACTCACACTCTCCCACCTTCACACACGCACACACACTCAGACACACACATTCACACACTCACACTCACACTCTCACACATTCACACACTCACACACACTCACTCACACACTCTCACACATTCACACACACACGCTCTCACACACGCACTCTCACTCACACGCTCACACATTCACACACACTCACACTCTCACACATTCACACACGCACACACACTCAGACACACACATTCACACACTCACACTCACACTCTCACACATTCACACACTCACACACACTCACTCACACACTCTCACACATTCACACACTCACTCACTCACACACACTCACACACACATTCACACACTCATACACACACACTCACACACACAGACTCAGACTCACACACACTCACACACACAGACTCAGACTCACACACACTCACACACACTCACACACTGACACACACACACTCACACACTCACACACGCACCGTTTCTCACAGAGATGAACTACGACAGCACACAGGTGCTTCAGGAATTAAGATGATCACAGAGGCAGGCGGGGAAGGTCTCATGGTTTATGCTCTTACTACTGGTCCGTCAGTACAGTGACTATCACCCGATGAAAGAGAAGTGGCCCAGAGGAGAGCAAAATGGACGCCACAGGGTTGAGAAACAGTTAACAGGAAGGGGCAAGGATTGGAGGGTGGAAGACCCTGACACCAGGAAGTTGGGAACTCGGAGTTGAATGGCAAAGTGTTCACAGGAGTGCTAGGAAAGTGTGCGTAGGCTGTGAATGCAGAAGCTGCTTGCACTAGTCTCGTCACTGGGTTCCTCTGGCAAAGAAGCAAAATCACTCGCCAGCTCACCGTCTTGACATCGGAGACAATCACTAGGATTCCTTAGAAGAAGGAAACAAGGAGAAAGGACAGGAGAGACTGCTTCTGAGCACCCTGTGAGGCGGGACCCAAGGACTGGAGAGGGCTGGCTAACTCTGGAAATTGCTATGTTTTTTCCCACTGGACTAGAGAGTTCCCTGAAGCTGAGGGCAATGCCTGATCCCAGGGTGGAGAGACACAGAGTTGCCATGGAGATGGGGTGCCTGTAGTTGGTCTCCCCACAGGACATACATCTTGATTATCATCTCCTGTTGCAAACTGTGCTGATTGGCACACCTTTTGGACACATGTTCCATCATCATTCTGCTTCCTTGGTGGTTGGATGGACTGTGGGACTGGTCCTGGTCCACTTGCTGAGGAGGGCCACCCTTCCTGCAGTCTTAGTGTTGGAACAGCTATCGTGGAACCCTGTGATCTCTCTCTCTCTCTCTCTCTCTCTCTCTCTCTCTCTCTCTCTCTCCCCCCCTCTCCCTCTCCCTCTCCCTCTCCCTCTCCCTCTCCCTCTCGCTGTCAGGTTGATGTGAAGAATGACAGAGCAGAGCTGATCCATAGCAATGAGCAGGGAGAACAATGATGAGCTTTCATTCGTGTGCCGTGGGGATCTCAGAGTTGTGAAACTCCTATTCAGGAAATCATTCCCTTATTTGGTTGTATCCCTAACCAATCAATAACCAGCACCCCCAACACTTTCAACGTGTGGTGATATTTGGCAATATCCAAAGTTCAAAGATTGCCTTGTTCATCATCCCGAATCCAGGCATGATCACCCTTTACCAGCTCAAGGCCATAAAGAGAGGCAAGAATCCCAGTAAATGTGTTCAAGAACTGGGCTGCACCTCTTCCTCTCTTCCTGTGGTAAGCACTCGTGGACCAAGCTGTGCGTTTTCTCCCACTGTTACAGATGAGCAGCTGGGCTCACTGAACTCAGCTGACCACAGAACACAGGGATCAGGCGATGAGCCCTGTCCCGTTCCTCCCTGTCTGGACAAGTGCACCCTTCTTATCTGAAATGTGGTGCATTATTTCATAGCAGGGAAAAGCCAGATAAGAAAATGGGCATAATCGCATGAGCTTGAAGGATTCCTGGAATTTACAACCACTCCAGCCGCTTCTGAGGCCGTATTTGGGAATCATCGAAATGCATCTAATGATGTCCATGTTGGCTATTGATCAATATGGCAGGGGAGTGAGCAAAATCTCTCAGGCCTTTGGCTCCTCACTTATGGGAATCTCAGGTCAAGCCTCATAGCTACAGGGGTCAGTACTGCTGACCGAATTTGCTAAGCCAAGGGCTTCGAACTGGCAAGCTTTCTAGCCGTCTCTGTAAAGTCTGGTAAGTAAGGCCTGTGGGCTCAAGACCAAGAAAGGCTGATGCATATTTAACGAGTGGCTGATAAAAATAATGTGAACTTGGATTTATGTGATGTGGGAAGGGAGGCAGGGTGGATTTACGGCCCTGGAAACAGACCACAGAGAAACTAAACATCAAAAGAAACTTTTAATCACTGAAAATGTGGGTAAGAAAATGTAAGCATTTGATGCTGAATTATGCAAGACTTTTTCTTTAAAAAACAGGTTCTGTCATTTTTATAACACTTTAGTTTTATCAGCCATGCTGCTTAAAAAAACAACAGGACACTGGAGATTCGAGGGAAACGGGGCGCCTTTGACATCTTAAACATTAACTTGACCTCAGACATTCTGCTAATTAGCCATATTTTCAGTATATCGTGGATTTGTTCGACAGATGCCTTTGCAACATATTAAAGTTCTCTTGTGAAATCTCACATTGTTTTCAGATTGCTGACAACAAACACTGTAATTAGCTTAACTTGTATAAAAGCACATAAATGACTGACTGATTTTCAGATACATGCCTGCACCGGATCTTTGCCTAACTTTCATAGGATCAAGTATTTGTGCCCTAGGTGACTACTGAGCAGTGTGAGAGGCCACAGCTAGGAAACGGCCCGGAAAACCATGGATCTTCCTTTCAGGCTCTGAATGGAAGGAAGCAACACAGGAAACCAGGCCTGCTTCCCACAGCTCCAGAGACAAAGAAGACTCCAAGCAAGTCCGACACCCTTCACTCTGTTTCTGTGTGTGGACCTGTGCTATCCTTCCAGCTCTACCATACCACATGTCCTTGTCCTTAGAACAACTAGAACTTGAGGCCAGTGCTCGGTTCTAACAGGATGGCAAGAGACCTGACTTCAGGCCTGCAGAGGTCCGTGGTTCTGCACACTGACACTGCACAGAGATTAACTCCTTCACCACGGGCCATGGGCGGAGTAGTCATTTCAACCCGTGCCCTTCCTTCATCTGGGCCAGACTAGCAGAGAACACACTAGCCGGTCCAGTCTCAGACTGCCAGCACCCAGCCTTCCCCTGGGGTCTTGCCATATGCTTGCCTGGGGTCTCTAGCTTGAAGCAGAACCTCGCTCCTGGCAGAGTACTAATCTCTCCCCTGCCCAGTCTAGAGCTGAGTTTCAGCTTGCGGCTTCTGTGGGACTTCTTTCCATCATTGACACCGATACCTTCACCGAAAAAGTGCAGAACACTGTCACAGACTCACACAGGGGAACCAACCAGCAAGTACCTTTTCAAACGGTAAAATGTGGTATAACATGAGCTCCATTTCAGGAGAGACCCATATTTGGTGATTGCCTTCAAATGGAGAGCATCCATCAGCGTCTAGCCTCTGGTCATCCCAGATGCACTATTAATCTTCATGTTTCTTTTACCGAAGATGATCAGATCTTCAACCAGGGCTGGTGTCTGGCAGGGTTTCCTTTCACATGACTTAATAAAAGCATCATGGGACTGCAGGGGTGGGTAGAGAAAGCCCATTTATCGTCCTTTTCTGCCTTCCTGTGGTTTGAGCTTCGTGGTCAGGGACTGAAGGCAGGAGCCAAAATAAATAAACCAATGCAAGGTGGTCAGCAGGATGGCACTCTGACAGAGGCGCGGTGGGCCTTTCGGCCTCGGCTAGTTCAGAGTTTCTTCAGCAATGACTTCTTTGCTTCCTGAGTAAATGGCGGATGTTGAGGTCTTGAAAGTAATTGCAGGATGCTGTCAATATGAAGGTTTCATTTCAAGTTAGGAATGACCTTGTGTTCTTCAGAGCGCACCAAAGAGAGATGTAACGTCTACCTTCTGCAGGAACCTGACTCTGTTTGTCCTCTGAACTCTCCTAGGCCCCGCATTTGGGGCCACTCCGTGACAGGAACGTTGGTATCCTCCTCTAATTTTCTGTGGCTGAAATGAACGCCATGGCCAAAAGCATCTTGGGAGGAGGGGTTTGTTGTCTTACAGGTCACAGACCTTCACTGAGGGAAGCCAAGCAGGGCCTGGAGGCAGGAACTGACGCAGAGACATGGAGGAACTCTGCTCACTGCCCTGCTCAGCTACCTTTATCATACAGCCCAGGACCACATGCCCAGGGACTGCGCCGCAGTGGGCTGAGTCTTCCTACAGAAATCGGTGATCCAGAAAATACCTCACAGACAAGGCTACAGACCAGTCTGATGGAGGAAATTCCTCAACTGAGATTCCCTCTTCCAGGGTACATCGAGTTCTAGGTACTAATCAAGATTAGTCATCGCAGAGTTTTATAAAGTGTATAAAGAGACAACATCCCTTTATAGGGGACGCTGTTGGCATGGCACCATGTATTTCAAAGTCCCAACTAGGCTCTATAACCATTAGTAGCACAGAGTGCCAACAAATCACCCTCGTCAGGCTCCCTCAGAGTCACTCACGGTTTCAACCTCTTTGTTACCTTCCCATGTTAGAAAATCACGCATGTAATTTGTTTGTATTAGTCCTACCGAGGTTGTAAACTATCAACTGTCCCTTACCTCCTTGTGGGTTTTACCGTCTGTCATTGGCAACACTAACTTCCAAAGGATTCTTAACCTGTGGCCTCACTGCTCCACAGTGACAGCTTCTCCCATCACACACCTGCTCCTTCCCTTACTGCATGTGAATTCCTCTCTGGAAAAGAAACATTAGTCCCTATGCATAGAACATGATTTCCTCTGGCATATTTTATAGCTATCAGATGGAGGAGAAATCTCCCTGGAAGCCCCAGCTCCTAGAGAATCTGCAGCCTGGGGATGAGGTGGTGTGTGGGGGAGGAGGAGCCTGGCGGGTCAGGTGGCGCGCAGGGGAGGGAGGGCACCAGGAGTTCCCGGCCCTGTAAAGTCCCAGCAAAGATTTGACACTTGAGCGACACCACTGGAGCAGAGTCTTTCAAACACTCCTGATCATTTGACTCGGTGGCTGTGGATATACACATATACCCAGACATACATGGGTATACCCAAATACACATACATTCAGAAACAAGTCCACCAACAGTCTTGTCCTTAATGTTTTGAAATACTTATCTTCTCCATTCAGTCCTGTGTATGTGTATGTGTGTGTGCGTGCACGTGCTTGTGTTGACACACGTGCCATAGAGCATGTGTGAATGTCAAAGGACAACTTTCAGGAATGTGCTCCTGCCTTCCACCTTTTCTGTCTGTTTGAGGCAGGTCTCTCTTGTTTCTGCCCTGCTATGTACACCAGGCTGGCTGGGCTATCCTCCGGTTCCTACCTCTCATCTCACTGTGGGAATCCTGGGATTACAGATGTACACCACTGTATCCAGCTGTTAATGTGAGGTGGGGGGATCTGAACTCAAGTCCTCACTCTTGTGTGGCAAGTGTTTTCTCTACTGAGCCATCTCCCTGGGCACATCATTAAGTTTTGAAAGATAGCCTGCCATACTGATTCCAGGATCTCCTGGGTTTTCCTGAGCTGCTTGGGAAGTGCTCAAACACAGCGAGGTTTGAAGGGCATGTGGAGGAACTGGCCAGGTATTTGCTCGAAACACTTTTCCTGACCCACCCCATGAGGTGAGAGACACTGATCATGGATGACCCGCAGAACTCACTCCACGCCAGTGCCTTCCATCCCAGAGGATGCGGGTAGGCGTCTTAATGCAATGCTCGGCTGTTACAGCCCACCTCAGCCAGAGGTCCAGCAAAGTGTGGCAGGGCTGGGTTCTGGGTCTAAGAAGGTGGATGTGTATCAGTAGGCTGCCTGTCTTTGTGGAGGCTTTTGGAAGATCCCACTGTAGACTCATTCTGACACAGTATGCAGAGCTATCCCTGGCTTTTAGCAAGCTGCTGCAGCTGAAGTTCTTTCTTGCTTCAGGTTACCTCAGATTACCTCAGGTCCTAACGGTTCATGTCATTACATTGAGTCCATCTAGATATTTCAAGATTATTTCCCAACCTTGATTCCATCTGTAAAGTCCCCTTGGCAGTGTGCATACATATTCATGGATGAAATACCCAGGAACAAGGGTCACAGGAGCCAAACTCCTGCTTGCTGCAGTGGGGTCACTGGGGTCACTGACACCATTTTGTGTGATGGGCAGTATCAAGTATTAGGAATAATTCAACTATAAAACACTTTATCTGGAAAATGACTCCATATTATATAATATTAAAGATAAATAAAAATTAAATTAGTGGGGTTTTGCCCTGAACATTAATCCATCCAAGAATCTCTCCGTTTACCAAACAGTGCTCGGTCATACTTTTAGAGCTGGGGACCAAAAAGAGCCCTGAAAAACTTCCCTGAATAACGAATCTCCATGGCTATGGGCATGTGGGGATACCATGTCGTGGGTGATAGCTCTCTTCAGCATCCTGAGACGCAGCTGCTGGGTCCTTGTGCTCCTTCGCCTCACCACGGTGCTGTCTGACTCAGTCCTGGTTTTACTTGAGAATCATGTTCATCCCGTTTACCCTTTTCAAAAAAAAACTGTATTTATTATTTTTAGTATTTTATGTGTCTGAGTGTATTACCTGCTAGTGTGTCGTAGGAGACAAGCCTCTGGACATGTCTGTGAAATAGTTTCTAGACTGCATTAATGGAGCTGGGAGGGCCCAGCCTACATCTAGGTGGCACCATCTTATAGGATAAGGTTCTGGCTGAATACAAAGAACAATAAGATGAGCTGAGTCCAGGTATTCATCTCTCTACGTGACAGCAGACACAGCGTGACCAGCCACCTCATACTCCTGCCACCATGGCAGAAGCACTCACAGTCAGTGCGCGAGAGTAAACCCTTACTGCCTTGAGTTTCTGTTGTCACGCATTCCATAGCAGCAATGAGCAAAGTAACTAATATACGCCCCCCCGCCCCCAGTTTCAGCCTCACTGAAACATGAGCCATGAGCTAAAGAAAAGACTTCAGGCCTGGAGAGATAGCTCAGGGGACAGAGCCCTTGTCTGGAGATAGCTCAGGAGGCAGAGCCCTTGTCTGGAGATAGCTCAGGAGGCAGAGCCCTTGTCTGGAGATAGCTCAGGTGAAAGCCTTTGTCTGGCACTTGCGAGGCCCTGGGTTCAAATCCCATACTACATATACAAAAAGAAACGGAAGGAAGGAAGGAAGGAAGGAAGGAAGGATGGATTGCATAAAAAATGAGAGTTGCAGGGGAACGCATGCAGGAGAAACCACAGAAAGAAGCCCAGTTGGATGAAGAGGCCAGAGAAGGCAGAGCGGAAGGGAGAGGAAGCCTAAGGTAAAACGGGACCAGCAAGGAAACCAACCTCCCTAGGACTGGGACCCAGGCTCTAGTTAAATGAACCAATCTGTGGTTTCACTGTGGGGTGCTGACTGATGCGAAGAGCCAGGTGAAGACATGGTTTAAAGTTGAAAATTGAAAGCAAAGAAAACATGCCCATGCTCTGAGAGTGGGCAGCCTCACTCCTGGGGGTCACGACAGGGCAATAACATGGAAATCTGATGGCTTAAGCTCAGACCCATGATGGAACCTGCCAGAGATACCGCAGGTCTGCTCCTCACACACAGCAACAGAGCTCAGGCTGCTGAGTGATGCGGAAGGCCGGGAAGATGGTTCTGAGAGAGAGAAAATCCTTCGTTAAGCAAACGGGTTGCTGAGGAGAGCTTTAGCCTCCATCTCGGTCTGAGACAAAGGCCTGGGAACCAGTCAGCTGGTTCTCTTTCCAGCCAACTAGTTTAAACCAGTTCAGATAAGACTGAGGTCAGTATTTGAACTCCTGATTTGAAGTCATCAGCCTTTTCTTTTAAGGTCTATTGGTCTATTTAAGTTGAACAATCCAAAATTCAGGGAGGAGAGATCACTAAACCTGGTAGAACCCAGGTCAACCCTCCCTGGGGAACGCTTACTTTTCAGTTTCCAAATTGTCCTCTCCACTTAAGGAGTGCTTTATGCAAGAATGTGTGATTGTATGAACGTATTTTTGTGTGAGTCTTTATGTGTATGGATGTGGTTCTTTATTTTTTAATAAAAGTTTATTTGCTTTTTGCTTTCTGCTGTCTGAGGGTTTTTCCTGACTTTTAATACTTTAATTAGTTGGAAAAAACAACTCAGCCTTACCCTTAGACTAGTAATGTCAAAAGGAAGCGTTTCATGAGATCAGTTTACACCACAACAAACTGTGTCCCGCACTGTAACAGAAGGGGTGTGCAGGCCTCTCTCCTAACCATCTCAGATTAGCCTTTGTGCTAGTTCCATTTCTACCAGGGAAAAATATTATCAGAAAAGTAAGACTCTTACCCAGTCCTTTGGGATCAACCCCAAATAGCACAATTTAAAGCCCGAGTCATTACTGGGTTTCTCTCTTCCACCCAACAAAAATTAAAAACAGAAGAGTGAGATAGATGTTCACTTTTAAATTCATGTAGGGCAGGGAGGGGGCTGAGGGGCACATGTGGGAAAAGAGGTATCTTAAACAGCAAATACAGGGTTTCTCTAAGAAAACAATCCACAGGGAGAAACTTACAGAATCCCAGCATTTAGACGTGTGCAGCATCCAGTAATGAATGCAGAAAAGGAGCCCTGAGCAGAAAAGGGACCCTAGGGCCACCCTCAGGAGCCAGACTCACTCCCCTGGGTGACATTCCTTGGGCTGCTCAGAGGAAGGCTCAGCCTGCATTCACGGCTCCAGCTATTCTGCTCTGTCCTGTCACAGAGGTGGATCACCAAAAGCAGCCAGGTATTGCGTCACAGTCACACAGCTGGTAAGTGGTCCAAGGAAAGTCAGGAATGGGGTCAGAAAAGCAAATGACAAAGAATCAGGTCAGGAGATGCAGATGAGGAAGAGACAGGCAGCTCAGAGCAGAGAGCCAGAGGGGGTGAGGGGCGGGTGAGGGAGGCTAGGCTTCCTGTTAGGAAGCTTATCTTATCTATCTATTAGTTATTTTGCATGCGCACACCCGCGTGCATGGCTGGCAGAAGACAAATTGCAGGAGTCAGTTGGTCCTCTCTTTCTATCATGTGGGCTATAAGGATTGAACTAAGGCCTCAGGCTTGACGGTAAGTGCCTCTGTTCACTAGGCCACCTTGCAGGCCCTGTGAGGAGTGTTTACAACAGGATCACCTGCGCCCGACTCTGCTCAGTCAGCTTCGCAGTCCCTGTGGAGAAGTCGTGGCCTCAGATGAATAGCTTCATTTCACTTCTTGAAAAGCAACTTAAACTAGATTCTGTCCACAGATATTTTTGGAATTTTCTAAACCACCTTAAAATCAATTCTAATGACTTTGACGTCACTCATGCGGTGCGGTCAGAAGCTATTTGTGTTGCACTGATATTGAGACAGGGATACATCAACCAAGATTTCAATTAGGCCAAGAAACAAACTCTGACAAAATTTCTCAGAAGGAAATTACTGTCGTTTCCATGCAAGATTCATTTTAACCTTCCGGGACATCCATCTCCCTGACGTTTTAAAGGTGAGCGCATCTACCTGATGTTTTTAAAGGTGAGCGTAGACTCTTTGGATTTCCTTGCGATGGGATTTTATAACACAGCATAATTCTTGGCGAAGACACACTTGGAAATAATGTTTTCTTCTACAGTTTCTAGCCACAGTGATCTCAGAGGGCGGGGAGAGCCAGTCACAAAGGTAATTGACAGCAAGCAGGCTCCTCCCAGCAAAGGTGGTCCACAGGGAGAGTTACAGCACACTTTTGCTTCTGTGAGACAGGGTTTTGCTGTGCATTTCAGTCTGGCTTCAAGGTCATCATCACCCTGCCTCAGACCCCCAAGTACTAAGATTACAGGCTTGAGCCTCCATGCCAATTTGTGGTACATATTTTAAATATTCATTGTGTGTGTGTGTGTGTGTGTGTGTGTCTTGTATGTGAGTTCGTGTTTGTGAGTATCTGTGTGTGGGCATATGCTCACACATATGCAGGTACCCTTGGAGACCAGAAGAGGCATCTGTTCCCCTAGAGCTGGCCCTACACGCAGTGTGAGTCAGCTGATACGGGTACTGGGAACCGAACTTGGGTTGGGTCCTCTGCAGGGGCAGCCAGTGCTCTTAAGCACTGAGCCATTTCTCCACCCTTTGGTGTATAGTTTAACGAGCAGACCTATAAAACCAACAGTGTGGACTCCAGCAGCAAAAGCCCCTCCTGAATGGTTCTCACCCATCCTTCTCTTGGCAGCTTCTCAAGCAACACCAACCCCAGTCACACCATTAGCCTTTGTTCTCCTGCCAGAGGAGGGAAGTGGGGTCCCTTCAAGGCTCAGACACCTAGGAGGTGGCTCTGGGACAGCAAGTGGCTCTCTCTTCCCTGGATGGAGAAGCCAGCAGAGGCAGCAGGTCTTAACCGCAGCCATTCTCAGGACTGGCCTTGCTCTGGTCCTTCCTTTACTTTATTCTTCTTTGACTACAGTTGGTTCACGCTCAGTACCCCTATTTGCTTTAGATATGTGCCTGATCAGGTGGCCTTGCTAAACACTAATTCTATCATGTGGCCTTGGGACAGTCTCGCTCATTTCCCTGGGCAGGGGTTGTGTTTGCATGAATGTGAATGTGGCCTATTCTGAGGGAGGGTGTCGCACTTAACAGTGTGTTTCTCATCCCTTTGATGAGTCCCAGTGAATCTCTTCACTTGACCAATCCTGTGGTTAATGGGATACAGGTCAGGTGAGAGTCGGTGACTCAGGGATGTTGAAGACCCTCAGAAGGGCCAAGCAAGCTCAGCCCCAGCCCTGAGGCCTGCCTTGGCTGGGAACTCATGGCTCTACACTGCCTCTGTGTGTTATAGAAGTCACGGCTGCACACGCCCTTGCTGGGGGCAGGAGGTGACCTGGGGGCAGAACCACATCCAGCATGCATCCTTCACCTTTTCTCCGGCATGCTTTCTGTGGGGGCGATCTGAGCAAGGTGGCGGATGAGGTCATCTCTCTGTGTGTCTGTCTCTCTGTCCCTGGATTAGGTCAGCTGTCTTGGATGAAACAGTTCATTTACTGTATTGATCCCAAGCGTCTTCCTAGAGCAAGAATAACAAGGCCTTCTGGATTCTTCTCTCTCCACTCTGCCTGGACATTAAGGTCTCAGTCTCGGAGCCCTGGAGCTGTTTCCCGGTGATTACATGACATCTGGAGAAAGGGATCACTTTAATTGCAGTGGCTGTGGCTGTTCCTTGCTTGGAGGCTGGTCTCTCTGGGGTCATAGCCACCTGTCAGCCTCTAGCATCCGCCTCTTCCTCTCCTGACTCTAATGGGAAGAAACAGATTTTCTCACTGACAAAGGCTCCAGACGGGCCCGGACGCCCCCAGCAGCAGAGCCGGGAGTGAAGCTGCCAGACAGGAGTGAGACAAGTCTGTTCCCCTCAGGCTTAAGCAGTGTGTGCTCTGGATGGAAGGTGCCCCCGGCCCCAGGAGCCCCCGGGCTTCCCAGATCACTGGGGCAGCCAGTGTGCCCAAGGGTCTGTGTTCTTCTGACTACACCTCCTGCTTCCAGAATCTCATCCCACGTGAACCTGTTACTCTTCTAACAAGAGGGAATCTCATAGCATCACAACCACCAAATAGCATTTTTACAGGGATCAAAGAAAATCACTTATGCTGAGTAGATTATAGGATTTAATCAAATGACAAAGTCACTACATTATCTGGAAATTTAGATTTTTCCTGTCAATTCTGCACACAGTTAATATCATCGTGGTGCCTGACAGGGGCAGAGTTGCTTCTTTCAGACAGCCATCTAGGCCTGAAGGACCTTACTTCTGAAAGCGTCTGCAACTCTGCTGGATGTACCACATTCTGCTCGGAGGAGCTGAGGAGGATCCCCAGGGGACTGGCATATTCGGGGGCTCAAAATCCTTATGCAGAGCTGAGTGAATTTTGAACCTGAAGACCTAGCTTAAGAGATAAAAGCATATCCAAGCAATCATGTGCCTTGGCCAGCATGCGGGCTGCTCAGCAATAAGCTCATTACGAGCAGCGGAGACTGACTCAACCCTCCCGAGCAGAGCTGTGCTCTGAACTCCTGGCCCCTACGCCCCTGGTTTAGACAGAAGCTCTGGCTCCCATCTGAGCGTCCGTCTAGAAAATACCACTTGCTCTCCAGTTTCACTCTGCAGCTCAGCTGGGAAGGCTGGTAGGCTCTCTTTTATTTAAAAGGTTTTTTAAGTTTATTTTTTATTTTATGTGTACGAGTGTATTGCCTGCATGTGTGTAAGAGCACCTGTGTCGTACCCACAGAGGACAGAAGAGGGGGTCAGATTCCCTGGAACTGGAGTCACAGGCAGTTGTTAGCTACCATGCGAGTACTGGGATTCGAACCCAGGTCTTCTGCAAGAACAGCCAGTGCTCCTAACCGCCGGGCCATGTCTCCAGCCCTTGGAAGAGGCTCTTTTAAGGAATCTGATTTTCGGTTACCTGTCTCCCTCGCCTCAGTGCCTTACAAGCCACCCATCCTTTGAACTACAGTCTCCACTTGTTTATCTCCCCATGCCTCGCTGGGGATGAGAAAGCAGCCTCCTGGGTGCTGGCTTTCCTAAAGAGAGTTTCTACACTAGAAACAGTTTGGGGGTGTGGGTACACAGCTTCACATATCAGCGTCCAAACAGCCTTGACAGCTCAGCCTAATTCTGTTCATTGGTGCCTCTCATGTCCAGATCTGGGGTAGAAGTAGGACAGATTCTTCACAGATGCCGGTAGGCATGATGGGCCAGGTGCTCCCAAAGAAAATCAGAGACATTATGTAATTTCAGCTACTTGGTAAAGACACTTCCATCTTACATGAATCTGTAGGTACGAGACCTGTGTCTTCACAAGCAGGTCCTAGGGCTTTCACAGGCTCTGCAGAGTCTTCTAGTTTACTTCTGTTTCTGTGATAAACATTAGAACTAAAGCAACTTGAAGAGGACTAGTCTATCTGATTTGCAGTTCCAAGCCACAATCCATTACTGAGGGATGGCAGGGTGGGAGCTCAAGGCAGAAACTGTGGAGGAGTGCTGGATAGATCAGTTCAGGTACTGTGACTACACAGAGCAGGACCTGCATAGTGAATGGTGCCGCTCAGAGTGGGCTGTGCCGTCCTACATCAAGGAGGCTCTCAGGGAGGCTCCTGAAGACTCAGGAAGCTTCTGACACTTACCAGCTCCCCAGACACCCCCACCCCCAGGTTATCTAAGCAGTAAGGACTACTGAGGAGAGAGACTCTGACCTGGTGAGCTGCCTGTGAGCTGTACAGAGTTCCAGGCTCCAGCATTCACGAGTTGTCAATCATACTTCTGATGATGAAACTGTCTTTACACCACACTTGCCCCTGAAGTGACCCCAGTAGACTCATGGGCTCAGTGAGACTCTGGTGGTGCCCTTATTATCTGGGCCGAGTAGATCTGTGCTTGCTGCATCTCCCTGTCCACAGAGCACCGACTCTACTGGATGGAGTCTGCACACACACTGGGATGCAGCTCTGTGCTCCCTTTGGAATCTAGGGAAGCTTTGAACAGAGGTACTGATCTGCACAGCTCCTTTGATTGACAAGCCTAAGATCTAGAAGGAAAGATGGTGTCAGTGTGGAGGAGTTTAATGATGCTGCCGATCTGAACTGTAATTAGAGGAAGAAGCCAAATCCCAGTTCGGAAATGAAGCTTCTGTCAAGTAGTAGTTTATTGTGCTTTGGGTGTCAAGTGCAGAAGAGGCCGCAATAAACCACAGGAAAACCCGACCTGGAATAAGGACCGGGCTGGTGTGAGGTGGAGCCGAGCCAAATCTTGGAATTGCTTGTCTAAATGGAGTGTTCTGAGCCAGGGTGTTGCAGATCCAATTTCCAAGCGCAATTTATGTTTAGAAGTTCAAGTTCCCTTTCCCCGAGAAGTAAAATATCCAACTTCACTTAAAAACTGCAAAAAGTAGCTAATTAGAACCATTACAAACCTACAGTTAGATTCACATGAAGCCATGAGTGACAGTCCACTGTAGCTAGTGAGTGATGAAAACACACATCCCCCCCAGAAGGATTCATCCAAATGTCCAGCTGCCAGCGGACGAATACCAGCATGACGAATACCAACATGACCGGCTGGTACGATAGACGGACATCACCTGTGTAAAGGACTAACGTCCATGTGGGAGTGTGGTGCACAGCTGCCATTCTTGCCCACAGGAGGTGACGAGACTATAAGGTCAAGGCAAGCCTCAATTCTGCCTTAAAAAAGCAAGCACCAGGAGTCCAGTTCAGCACATGCAGCAACATGGGCAAATCTCAAAGCATCCTCTAAGTGAAAGAGGCCTGTCACAAAGCCCACAGAGTGCTGTGATTCCACTTATATATACATATATATATATATATATGTATATATATGTATGATTGGGCTAAAACAGGGAGATCCACAGAGGCCTTGGTGCTTGCCTATGGCGAGCTTGGGGTAGCCAGTAATGGCCAGAGAAATTAGGGGGCGAAAAAAACATTCTAAAATTGTATTGGGTTGATACCTGCGCATCTCTGAATACACTAAAAATAACTGAAATGGACTCTGCTTTTTTGGTTGTTTTTTTGAGTCAGGGTCTCCCTGAAGCCCCAGTTGGCCTGGAACTCACTATGTAGACCAGGCTGGCCTTTAACTCACAGAGATCCACCTGTCTCTGCCTCCCAGTCCTAGGATTCAAGGCGTGTGCCCACATCAGGCTTGAAATGGACTCTTTATGGATTATGGCATGTAAATTATATGTTAACGAAGCTATGAAACACATACAGTGGCCAAGATGAAGTGGCCCATTAAGTCAGGCATAGTTATGACGGGCTCCGCAGTTGGGGAGATGATGGTCAGTCACCCATTGGCTCACTCCAGAATGTTAATTCAGAGATGGGGGAACTCTCTACAAGGCCATCTGCTGGAATACAAGGAGTCAGAATGACCCAGGTACCTCTGCTGAGGAAAGAAACACCAAGCTGGCTCAGCCCCAGGACCAGGCAGAGGGTTGTCCTGGTGCCAGGATAAGGTACAGCTAGGCCAGTCAGTCCCCAGTGCCTGGAGCCAGGGCCCCATGAAGAACTTGGGGCGACTCCTTTGGGAAATCCAAACGTGGGGTCTCAGCTATGTCACACGGGGTCCTCAGCAAAGGCACTGAGAAGATGGTGCCCTGGCGAGGGAGAGATCTAAAGTACTGCATGAAGAAGAAGAGAGGGAACCCCACAGGTCCCACTAGCTCCTGCCTCTGTGGTAGCCACTTCCTGCCTGCCCCAATCTTACTGGGGGGCACTGAGAGCCACTAGTCTCCAGGGCCTAATAAACCCCTGACCACAGCCCTCATAGAAGAGTGAGCTGCCCAAATCATCAACTCACCATTCCCCCTGGAGATGTAGCGAATCCACTCAAGGAAGCGTCTCAGCACAGTGAACTTGACCTTCCGGATGCTTCTACCTCAGACACCGAGTTCAGGAGTTATTCTTCAGTTCAATACATAAAATCTTACCAAATTTCTCTGCAAAGTATTTTGGGGAAAGATAAATATCTCCAACCCACAGTCATGCTCTGTGGACAAACCGATGCTGCTAATGGTGCATAGAGGGTGATTTTTAATGGGAAAGAAGCAAAATGGCCCATTTCAAGACATTCCTGGCCCACAGGTCAACCAAGGGTCCTCTCTGAAGAGCCTCAGATCTGGACCCAAGCCTCACCACACACAGGTAAACCTAGGCTGCATCCAAACTCTGCTGTAAACCACACTGCCCAAGTCCTAATATTAACCCTGGTACATTTTTCCACATCTCTCCTTTGTAGAACATGTAGAAGACAAGACATAGTCAGGGCTTTCCACTCTCAGATTCTGAGTCCGTATATCCAATAAACTGTGGGTTGGAAATCATTTGAAAAGAAATTATCTATATAAACAGCTACAGGCTGGATTTCTTATCTTTTCCCCCCAAAATGATGATGAGTCTCACGTCTTTACTTTGTCGTGGGTCCATAAGTATTCTAGATATGACTTGAGGTGTGCAGGAGCAGGTTTTGTAATGCAAATACTACACTGTCCTTATAAGGGGTGCAAGCAGGAGCAGATTTGGTATCCGCAGGGTCCTGGAGCAAGCTGAAAGAGAAACTCTATCTTTATGTATTTAACTGTAAGTACAACTCCTTCAGACAGAAGGACCCAGGCCACGGAATGACCCAACACGAGTTCTGAAAATGAGCACTGAGTCACCTTCCCCAGGACCCAGGCCACGGAATGACCCAATACGAGTTCTGAAAATGAGCACTGAGTCACCTTCCCCAGGACCCAGGCCACGGAATGACCCAACACGAGTTCTGAAAATGAGCACTCAGTCTCACCTTCCCCAGGACCCAGTCCATGGTCTCAAACAGCAACTATTTCCCTCTTCAATACATTCTCCAAGAAAAAGCTGTGTTTCCACAATCCCCCTGGGACTTGACCCCAGATGAGCAGGGTGGTGGTGGTGGAGCAAGCCCAGGATGGATTGTCATGTCCTGTTCCTTTGTGCTGCCTACTGAAAGCCAAGGACTGGTGACCACAGTCAATGAGACAGATTCTGAAATGTCTATTCTCTGCTTATGTATGAAGATTTTCAAAAGTTCCAAATTGAAGGTGCAATATCTAAAGGCACCGTCAACCCATTACGTAGAAGAGCAAAACAGAAAACGTTATCAAGACCTTCACATGGGGGTCCTGTCCCCATAAGACCCCAGAGTTCTATGGAGATGGTTTCTCTACCAGGATGTAGATTCAAGAGAGGTAAGGAAACCAGACCATTGTTTTTCAAATGTTTACTGTCCCTTTTTGGCTAATAATCATAACGCAAGTCAAATAAACAATATTATAGCACAATATACATCCCTTCCAGACTGGGAAGCAGGTGTAACCAGCTCAGCTGCGAAGAGCTCATTGTACCCCTCATTTCTGAACATTACTGGTATAAAGGCAACCCTCATCCTGTCTTAGCTCCACTCCATCCTAGACCTTCCCAATAATACTTGCATTTAAAATCCCTACAGCTTAAAAAGTGTTATCCTGGGGCTGGAGAAATAGCTCAGTGGTTAAGAGCACTGGCTGTTCTTGCAAAGGACCTGGGCTCAGTTCCCAGCACCCACATAGCAGCTGACAACCATCCATAACTCCAGTTCCAGGGGATCCAACGCCCTCTTCTGACCTCCTCAGGTATTGCCAAACATAGGTGCACTTATATACATGGATGTAATATATTCATACACAGAAAAATAAAAGTAATAAAATTCTTAAAAATGTTTTCCCATTCTCTGTAAGCTTCTTTTTGTGTTTATGCATATGTGTGTGCTGTATATGGCTATGTGTGTTTGCATGTGTGGAGGTATGTGTTCGTGGGCATACACATAAGTATGCGTGTGCACTTGTGGAGACCTGAAGTCTACATCCGGTGTCATTATTTGCTGAGGTCTGGGCTTTCCCTGAACAGAGTTCACTAATTTGGACTAGCCTATCAAGCCAGCTTGCTCTGGGAAATCCCCTACCTGCTTCTGAGTGCTGGATTACAGGAGGCTGTCCCACAAGCCCCACTTTCATGTGGATTTGGGGATCGAGGCTCTGTTTTTCATATTTGAACAGCAAGTGCTTTATCCACTGAGCCATGTCCCCAGGTCCAGGTCTCTATAATATTTTCTGTGTCAGCTTCTTCCATCCTCGCCTAAAGCACAGTCAGGACTTGAATACTCGACTGAACCAATGTGTGAGGCCTGCAATGCTCTAGGTGGGGAGTCCTCCAAGAAGGAAAGTCCAGAGCAAACCCAGATTTACGGTTGTGCTTGAGCAGGGGTCAATGGTCCTCATCATGCCTGAGCTGGCTGTCAGAACCCATTCCACACCCATGTTTCTCATGCTGGGATCCTGAAGCTGCTTCATCAGAGGGAACTGAGGAAGGAGGGAAGATGTCTTATTCAACTCCATCCCACTCCACAGAAGGCAAGGAAGAGCCTGGATCATCAGGCTCAGCATCCAGCCTCTTGACCAGTGTCTACCAGGAGGTGAGGCCTTCTGAGTGTGGCAATGAACCAAGGAGGAGGCAGCAAGAGGCCTGAGGACATGAGGACATGAGGCTCCCCGACAGAAGGACAGGTGGAGTCCAGGCTGTCTGATGACAGAGGTGTTGTGACTGACGTGCTGACACGGAATCATTCTCCTGGGGTCACAGGCTACAGCCGTGCTGACGTGGTATTATGGAGGGAGTCAGTCATGAGCTGTGGACAGGCCTGATGCCTTCACTGTGCCACAGATCACTGCTGCCCACTTCTAGGAGCGAGGCTCTGTGGGCTCCATGAAGCAAGAAGACAGAAAGAGGTGTGTAGGAAGGATGATGAGGAGCTGCCCTGGAAGTCCCCATGCTCTAAAATAGCATGTGCCCTTTAATGGTATTTGAGATTGAAGGAGACCTTAAATATCATTGCTTCAAAACATTAGAGCCTTGTAGTTTGGAGCGAGCGCTGCGTGATCACCAGAGATGATGGAGTGAGGCTGTCAGTCCTGACTGCGGCAGCCGGCTCAGGGAGGCTGCTCATCCACTGCCGCTTCCCGCCTCCTCAGAGGTCCCCTTCGAGAGGAGGTGGTCTGACAAGGGATGATGGAGACTGAGGCCGCATGTCCAGATAGGCAGCACCTGACACTGAATACCTCACTTCCTCTCCCCTAGGGATGTTGCCAGTCAGCTCCAGTCCAGGTGCACGGCTGGAACATGAGTCAGCCGTGTGCACATGGCAATGGAAATAGACCTTTCTGTCCATCTGTTTCCAGGCCAGAGCTGACACTGGACATGGATAGGCCCAGCTAGCAGCTAAAAGTCAGGAAGGTGACCTCCCAGGCCGCCAGCTTGCCGACCGCTCATCTGAAAGAGAGGTCCCTTCATGAAGGTTGGTGGGGCCCGTCTGGGGTAGCAAGATAAGGTATGTGTGGGTGCATGTGGCGGAGTGGAGGGCATGGCTGTAAGGCTAGCTCTTTCAGGAGACATAAAGCCAAACTTCACGAGCACAGTATCTGTGTCTATCCAAAGTGAAATGTATTTCATGTATTCTACAAAATACACTATGTAGAGAAATAAGGTGAAGGTGAAAGTCCCCCCTCCCCCCACGCCACAGGTTGGCAGGTCGAGGTAACAGTTTGGTAGGCTGCCCTGGGTTTCCCTCCCCTCCTTTGCTTAATCGAGTATTCATTCACAGTAATGCAGAGACAGGAGGGAGAAGAAAGGAGGGAGGGAGGGAGGGAGGGGGGAGGGAGGGAGGGAGGAGGGAGAGAGGCAGAAACAGAGAGGAAGAGATACACAGAGACACAGGGGAGAGACACAGAGATGGTGAGAGGAGAGGAGAGGAGAGAGCGGTCCCAGAGACCTGAGACCTGATGAATGTTCTTGCAGAAGGAGCCAGCAAAGAACAGCCACAGTGTGAGGAAGAAGAGCAAGAAAGGCCTGTTCTGGGCCCCTAGGGGACCTCTGGCTCTCTAGAGAGGCAAATGGGGTTAGGAAGGAAAACTCCCCAGCTCTGCAGGCACCTCCTTGTCGCCTTATGTCCCACCTCCAGTTGTGGGGGCATGAGCGGCTGCCTAGAGCAATGGGGCCAGAGCAGCCTCGGGGGACCACAGTGGCTCCTCTGGAGTGCAGTCCCGTGCTGAAGCGTGGGGCCTGGCCAGACCCGGCTAACTTTCCTTCTAGCTCCCTCCAAACTCACTGGTTATTGGCAGAACTCACTTTGTGAGAGTACTGAAACCTCACCAGCCCCTTCAGAGGTCTGTCTGCAGATCCAACAGCCCAAGAGGTTAAGACTGAATATAAGGCGTGATATAGTCACATGGGATAATGTTAACCTTGCTTTCCTTATGAATCCTCCTCTCACTCAGGATGGATCATGGACTCTCCCTGTAAAGCACACGTCACAGTGTCAGGGTTCTAAGCTACTGCTACATTCTGGGTCCTGTCTACTGATGAACAGCTGGAGGCAAAGAAATCCCAAATAGCTAAGGTCAGAAATCATCTGGAAAAGATGGGCATCTCTGGCTACTAGAAAGAAATCATCCTGGAAAACATGGGTATCTTTGGCTACTAGAAAGAAAAGATTTTGGGAGGTCACAAAGAATCATAAATCAAAGAAAAGATCTGTCATCAGCCAAGAGTGTGAGGTGTGACGGGATGGGAACACGTCTGAGGGGACAAATGCAGGTAAATAAACAAGGAAAGTGTGAAAATAACATGCAGGATCGTGTGAGAAAAGACAGGAGACACTGGTGCTGCCTGGACATGAAGAGTCAACAGAGAAAAGGTCATCAAACATCAAGTGTGACCCTACTAATGAACAAAGCACAAGTCAGTGGAGCCTGCCCACTGTTAGGGTGGTAACCGCTATGACGACGAGCCTGCTGCGCATTTGGGAGTACTGGGCTGGGACACTCTTCTACACTCTGATGAGAACACAGACCAGCGTAACTACCCTGAACGACAACTTTTCAACACACATTAGTCTGTCAAGAAACGTACAACTCGACATACCCGCCAGCTCTAGGTCTGAAAATCTTTAGGTTGAGAATTCCATACAATGCAGTTTGATCAGATTCACCTTAACCTCCTCCTCTGACTTTCTCCGAGATGCACCCCACCTCCCTGCCTCCTCAACCTCACGACTTCCTTTCTGTAAGTTTTACAAGCCCTTGACTCCAATATGCTGTCAATGTCCTTCTCAATGCGTCCGTCCACTGGGGTATGGTTCACCTACCAGCGGGCACACCCCAGAAGTCACACACTGTCTGCAGATCCTCGGGTAAGGGTGAGGGCTCATGACATCCTTCCCCTCCACACCAGGATGTTGACTGGCTTCATCTTGTGCAGGTCTTTCTTGGGTTACTGTGAGCTCATGAGTACAGGGTCCTGACAGGTCCAGAAGACACGCTTTCCTCCAGTCTTCCCTGGCCTCTGGCTCCTACAGTCTCTCCACTCTCCTTCCACAATGGTCCCTGAGCTGTGGAAGCAGGGCTGGTACACATGTCCCACTGTGGCAGACACTGCACAGTCATGCATTCTCTGCACTTGGTCCAGCTGTTTCTGCCCTGACCACCATCCGCTGCACAGAACAATTGCTCTGATGAGGTCTGAGATATGAACGTAGCCTGAAAATCTTCTCCTACAGAAATTATTTAATAAATGTGGAAAGATGTATGTAGGGTGCTAGGCACAGCATTATCTATAACTGGAGACAATCGAGGGGAATCTACCAAGGTGTTGTCTAACGCTACAAGGCCAAGAAGATCTTAAGAAGACAGATACATAGTGACATGCAAAGATGCTTCCAACTTATCTCTGTGCAAGGCAACAGTGTCCAGAATAGGTGACACCACTGTGTAAAGAAAAGGCTCCTTATTTGAATAAACAGATGGAATGTAGATGGGAATAAAACTTTACAGGCCTGGGAAATTCCAGGAAAAAAACCACCAGTAGTTTAAATGACAGTCACCATCATTTTTTTCCTTCCTTCGTCATCCTCCTCGTCCCTCTCTTATCCCTCGTCTTCCTCTTTTTTCTCTTCTTCTTCTTTTAGTTGATTGCTTCTTTATTCTTCACTAAACATCTATTGCTTATTCAAAATGAAACTATTAAGCTGTTTTGAAGCTTATGTGAGAGAGAAGCTTGTGTACCCCAGTTCCACCACTGGACACCTGAGCCCCAAAGTTCAGCTACCTCAGAGTCCTTGGAACTCCAAGGTCGCCCTGTGTTTTAATTACTTTTGCATTTCGGTGACAAAAAATATCTTAGCATGTGGTTTCCGTCCCTCAGAGTGAGGAGAGGGCAGTGGGGTGGGCTTCTGGCAACCTCGTATCCAGGGAGCTGTCCAAGAGAAGGCCTGAGCTTGCAGGCTTTATCTTGTTCTCTTCTAGCCAGGCCACGTGACACAGTGCCTCGCATACTCAGGGACCCCTTCCCACCTAGTCAGTCCTGTCTGGAATGCACTCGCTTGCAGGCAGCCTGGAGCTGTGATTCTTTACTCTTGACGCTCCTCCTCAGCCCAATCACAGTGAGACTCAGGATTAACCATCATGCCAACTTCTGATTAGTCAATCAAGGAAGACCCACGTGGCTACCCACAAAGCACTCTGCAAGGGCCTCGGTGTACCTGGCACAGCAGGCTTTGCACCTTCCTCCTCAGGGTGTATCACACCCTGAAACTAACCCATCACGACCCACAGTCTACACGACCCACAGTCTACAGATGTTGATCCTAAAGCTCAGCCAGCATTCCAAGGCTTCCCAGGATCCTCTGGCGTCTCCTGTCACTTAGGGTAAGAGAGTAACAGGGAGTCTGCTCGGCGGTGGTCAGCTGACTTTGGAGCTGACTGCTCTGAGGCCGTTATGGGGTAGTCTACAGAGGGCCATTGAGGCTGGCTAGACTCTACATTTCCTCTGTTCACAGCAGACAATCGAACGAACACTGTGCCGGTGAGAGGCTGACGAAGATCACAGAGGATGCCATCCATCTCTTTCCATGACACACAAACATGAATAAGGTTTTCCTTTGTTTTCACATCTCATTTCTTTTATAAATATGAGCTGATGCTAAGGAACATGACTACAGAGATGGAAAAGATGAAGAGCTGACGCCACCTTGACATGTCTCCACAGCTTTATCAACAGCTGAATGGGCAGAGCTGAAGATTCGATCAAAGGGGTCACCTGTAGTCAGTCAGCTAGACACTCACCAGGACAGGGAAAGAAGTAAATACTGTCTAAACGCAGCAGTTATGTGGGTGCAGATCATCCCGTAAAGACTGAATGTAAGGACAAGTCCACACCCCATCCCACAACACAGACAGCGACTACCCAGGTCTTCCCATCTCATTTCTGCATATATTTGGAGAAACAGATCATTTATTTATATTTATGCTGACTGCATACTGAATTATGAATTTGGTTTGCAAACCCAAGTCTCAAACCAAATAAATTATCCAGTGCCAGCCTAGTTCCAGTTTCTTATCCAATATTTAGTATCTTGTGTTGATCTCAGTTAAGTCAAATATTTTTTCACAAGTATACTTGTATTTAAATTACTGTCTCTACCACTTCTTTAAGTCACTTAACAAAGTACGTGTGTAATGAATTAAGGATGAGGCCATTAGCCATTCATTGTGTGGTGATCTTAGCACTTTCTTGGAAAGCCACAAATAAAAAAGCACATTTTGAATAGATAATATCTTATTAATTGCACACACATGAACTAGATTCCTTCACCTTCTTTTCCCAGGACTTTAGACTGAACTCTGCAGAATCAAAATGGTCGTAAGTTTTCTGATCCTTGGCTAAGCTCTCTGCAGTTTCTAACTGAATTGACTTCAGGACTGTGATGACTATGGATCACTTTGCTGGGGACACTAAAAAATGACCTATAGAGGGTTTATTCTCATGGCAGGAGCATGAGCCATGTTCTTTAAATGAGCTCCAACAGAAACTCCTATTAAGTGTGCATAGAACTGTCTGCAGGGCTCTGTGGGATGGTGGAGTTTATCAAGGTCCCTCTAAGAAATACAGAAGATGGGGCTGGAGAAATGGCTCAGTGGTTAAGGGCACTGACTGCTTTTGGAGAGGACCCCAGTTCAGTTCCCAGCACCCACAGGGAGACTAAAAGCCAATAATAACACCAGTGCCAGGGGACTTGCTTCATCTTCTACACACGTAATGTGCTTACATATATGCAGGCAAACACTCATATACATAAAATACAAATAAACAAATCCTAAAAAAAAGAAATACAAAGAAAGGCAGGCATTGTGATGCGCATACTGGCTGGGAGGAATTTGGGAACTTTCACTAAGGGCCTGACTAACTGCAGTGGATCCATGTATTCATTCAGACAATGCCTGCTGGGCAGCTAGAGCCTGATAATGAGACAGAGCAGCAAACAGAACAATCAAATCCACTGTTTTCAGAAGGAAAGAGTAAGCAGGCACAGCCCTCAGTGCCTCCGCCTGTGAGGGGATGGCCATCTGGGGGGTGGGGGCTGGAGAGAGTCACAAAGCACATGTGGTGCTTTTGTAATGAGCTGTCCTTTCCCTACCAGAGGGCTAGTGAGACTCTAATTTGCCAGAAGGCAACAAGCTGACTTCTTCAATTGGGCAAGAAAATAGACTCTATTAAATTTCTCTGAAATCGAGTGTCTCCACACAGGTGCTGCAGCCCGAGAAGCCCCTCACCCATGTTCCCCCAAAAGCCAGGTCAGCCTGTGGATGACCCCAAGCCTTTCAGTGCTCAGATGTGATACACTTGTCCCAATCATTGAGCACAGCAGGTGTGGATTCAACCCTCCCAGAAACTGTCAACAGAGATCATAGACAAAAGTGGCCTCCAACCTGCCCTGGTATTAACAGAACATTTATAGACCTGGACACCAAAGAGACTTCCAGACAGTCTTTAATGGGGACAGTCCCAGATTTGCTGAACAGAAACCTGAGACCCAGAAGGTCAGGACGCTTAGAGCATTTTAGTTAGGTACTAACCGATTGTAATCTGTCTATGACTTCCAGAAAGGCTGTGAGGCAATTCTCCCAGGCACTGAGGGGGATACTGTGCCACTGTTAGAAGTGAATGTATTTGTCTTTATTGAAATTATGAGAAGGTAGAGCAGGGGGTGTAGGGGAGCATTTGTTTATTTAGGTGTAGGGGAACACTTGTCTATATAGGTGTAGGGGAGCACTTGTCTTTAGGCAGTAGGCCCTGGGTACAATCCTCAGTACCACAGAAAGAAAGAAAGAAAGGAAGGAAGGAAGGAAGGAAGGAAGGAAGGAAGGAAGGAAGGAAGGAAGGAAGGAAGGAAGGAAGGGAGGGAGGGAGGGAAAGAGAGAGAGAGAGAAAGAAAGAAAGAGAGAGAGAAGGAGGGAGGGAGGGAAGGAAGAAGAAAGGATGGATGGAAAGAAGGAAGAGGAGGAGGAAGAGGAAGGGAGAGAGGGAGGAAATGACCTGAGTGGCTCCAAAACTCTAAAGGTTTATTTCGTGCTAGATTGTAAACAGTTCAAGTTATGAGGCACATGCTGGTGTTTTGCTGTTGTTTATATTTTATTTGTTTTTAATTAAAAATATTTTACTAGTTATTTGAGAACTTCTACAACATATTCTGACCACATTCCTCCACCGTCCAACCCCTCCCAGATCCACCCCGCCTCCCTACCCAGCCAATTTCAACTTCCTGTTCTTTTTTGCCCCTGTTGGAGTCCAATCTATGTCACGCAAATGCTCATGGCGTAGAAGCTGCCCTGGGGTGTGGTCAAGCAGGGTCGCATCCTTCACACTGACTTCTCCAGAAGCTACCATATGTCAACAGCTCCTCCGCTGCGTGTTCAACTCCCGGCCTCCTCTGCCGCCCGTGCTGGGATTTTGCCGGGCTCACCTTCAGGAGGTCTTGCATGAGCTGTTGCAATTGCTGTGAGCTCATGTGTGTAACTGGCCTGCCATCTGGAAGGCCTGTTTACTCACAGCCGTTCACCAGTGTGGGTCTTACAACCCTACCTCCTGTATTCTACAGTGATTCTTGAGCCTTGCGCTGTTGGCCAGTGGGAACTCAAGGAACCCCAGACATTGCAGGCTATGGCCAACACACTTGGTTACCTCCAGATTTCAACAGTTAGGCTTTACTGCTGAAGACAAGGCATTCTTTTCTTTTAAATTTTATTTATTTATCTTTTCATGGGAATGGGTGTCTTGCCTGCATCTATGTAAATGCACCCACAGCGTCATGCAATGTCTACAGAAATCAGAAGAGGGTGAGCTCCTGGAACTGGAGTTACAGATGGTTGTTAACAGCCATGTGGGTGCTGGGACGAACCTGGGTCCTCTGGAAAAGCAGTCAGTGCCCTTAACCGCTAAGCCATCTCCCCAGCCCCAGACAAGACATTCTTGAGTCATAAAACATGGAAGCATCAAGTAGATACTGACCTGGAACTTTCTCCCTACTGGCTAGCTTTCATGGTTCTGGAAGGTGCTATTCACCACGCTACTGGAGGAGAAAAGGCATCATTGATATTACCCAGCTGTGAACCCTGCAAACTACTATAATGACTGGCCTGGTTGTGCCCACTAGCACAACAGACATTAATGTTATAGGAGTGACCACCTACCCTCTGACTGGATTTAAGGCCAGCTGGGCCTCATACCTGGCACTGGTATTGGGACCAAGAAACTGTGGCTATCTAGGTGATCCGGCACAGGGGAGAGCCACTGCATGAGCGTAGAACTAAAACAGCTCCTAAGGACTCACTGCCATGCCTGTGCTTTGAAAAACACTGATGAGTGAATTCCGCTGGCATGTCAAAGGATTCCTAGGAGAGGCTCCTGCGTGTGCAGAGGGTGGGGAGCTGAGCAGCATCACAGGAAGGCGGCATCGCAGGAAGGGGCCATCTGTGTTTACTTGGCTTTTTTCTGTAACCCTTCAGAGAAAGTTTGGTGGGGGACACTGCATCTTTATTTTTTAAACACGAGGATTGCTGTTGGCAAACAGAAGCTTGGCTGTTTTAATAAAATGTGGCCATTTTCTTCAAAGTACACAAATTAGGAGTTTTTGTGGTAGCAAATTAATTACAAATGTGGGTTTTAGATTTGGAACAGTTTCACGTGTGAGATCACAGCAGCACTGTGCAGAGACTGGGTTAAAGGTGTGAGTTGTAAACTGGCAGTCAGCTCATCTGGTCCCTCCCGGGATCTACCCCACACACAGAGGAGGAAGATGGGTGTTCTAACTGTCTCCTCCAGATCCCACTCTTCATGGGGCTTTGTCATTGTCCAAGAGAAGCACGAGAGAGCCTGTGCTCGAGAACAGTATCAGAAGAAGGAACTCAAATGCAGGGTGGATGCTGCCTGTGGACCCAGCCTGCACTGAGCTAGTTCAGAGAACAAGGGAATGGCCATTTCACCTTTGCTGGGGACAGTGCAGGAACTCCTCTCTCAGGGACAATGGCAGTGTGTGCTGCACAGACCACCCCGCACAATTGGAGAGAAGAAAGGCATATGAAGAAGACAAATTCTTAGTTGTGTGGTTCTGAGTATCTCATGGAGTGACGCTGTGGGCAGAGAAGGCACAGGCACAGGCTGGGAAACTCACTGGACCACTGAGGAGGCCGCTCGGGAGGCTGGTGTCCTCCCTACCCGGAAGCAGGTATCAGGCCCCTCCCTGCTCCTCAGGGATGGTTAATTTTACATGTCAGCTTGACTAAGGGCTCGCTCCCCAGATAGCTGGTGAAATGAGGCCTGTGGAGATGTCTGGGAGAGACGGAGGTGGATATTAGGATCGGTGAATCAGTAGGGAGGTTCTGCTCTTAGTGTGAGAACACCATCCCATTGGCTGTAGGTCTGGACAGAAGGAAAAGGCCAATGAAAGACGGTCCCCCACGCTCCTCTGTTCCCGGATCCGTGACAGCCTTTCTCTTGCGTCCTTGGGTGTCAGAACCTCAGGCTCTCCGGTCTTTGTTCTCCAGGGTTCTGACCTGCGCCCTCTGGTTCCCAGGCCTCAGTTTTTGACTGACAGTTACACCATGGGCTTCCCTGCTTCTCAAGCCTTTGGACACAAACTGAACCACAGTCACCTTCCCTGGCTCCCCGACTTGCTGATGGCCTAACATGGGCTACTCCAGCCTCTGTCATGACATCACAAAATAGCCCTGATGCATTCCCTCTCGTTTCTCCACGTCTCTGCCTAGGCTTCCACAGCCCACTGCTGCTGCTCCCCGGGAGGCCTCTACTCACACAGCTGTCCCTTCATCTGAGTAGGCCACGCCCATGCCCTCTGCTCTGGGGAGGCAGGAGGTGATGTGAGCCAGGTGCATGGAGCTCACAGTATCCAAGCTGTCACTAGACAACAAGGGTTGCTTAGCCCAGGGTGGCTGAAATGTTTCTTTGTTGATCTGAGTTGGCAAAGGAAATGCTGAATGATGGGCATTCACTTCCCTGAGTAACAAGGGATTTCATTTCTGTCCTCTAACAGGCTTGAAGTTTCTTTCTGTTGAACTGCATTTACATGATGGTTTCTTTGTCCAGTTAATATGAAGATAAAATCAATTTCTAAAGACATCAATGGTGGTTCATGCTTGTCATCCCGGTGCTGGGGAGACAGAGACAAACAGATCCTGGGACTCATTGGGTGGGTCAATCAGTCTAGCCTTCTTGGTGAGTTCCAAGCCAGTGGAAAAGCCTATTTCACAAAAAGACAGTCTTTATTTCTTTCTTGCGTATGTATGAGTGGTATGATATGTGTTGAAGTGGTATGCGTGTGTGTGTGTGTGTGTACAGGTGCACATGTGTGCAGGTGGAGGCCAGAGGCTGACTTCTGGTGTCATCCTTATCTCTCTCCAACCTATGTATTGAGACAGGGCCTCTCGCTAAACCCCGAGCTCACTGTTTTGGTGAGTCTGGTTAGCTAGTTCACTCCAGGGATCACCAGTTTCCACCTTCAGCGCCCTGGGACTACAGGCAGGCTGCCATGGTTTACCTGGCTTTTATATGGGTCCTAGAGATTTGAATCCTGGTCCTCATGACTGAGTGAGGCAAGCACTTTGCCCACTGAGCCATCGCCCCAGAACCCCATAGTCATCTTTAGCTCAAGTCACCAAGATGCTCCATGTCATGTGTCTGACTTGGTGCCTGTGAGAGGAGACGGGCCACGGCGGCTGGTGGTGGTGGTGACCCCTCCCTTCCTGCAGTGAGGGTGTGTGCTAATCCAAGGAGCTCGGGTTTAGTCCGACTTGGTGATTACCTTCCACCGCTCACATCCCTGCTGCTCAGCTCCCCCTGCACGATCTCCTCTGTCAGATGCGTTGGCAAAGAAGCTGACGCCAGCCAGCATGAGGACCCGAGTCTAGAGCCTATGCCACCACATAAAACCAAGCACGATGGTGCACACCTATAATCCCAGCGCTACGGAGGCTGAGACAGGAGGGCTTATGGTCAACCAGTCTAGCTGAATGAGTGAGAGACCATGTCTCAACACCCAAGGTGGGAGTGGTTGAGAAAGGCATGACAAGGGCCTCTGGCTGCCGTGCAGTTGCAAAAATCACCTGTGCACACACATGAACACACACACACACACACACACACACACACATGAACACACACAAGAAGGTCTAGGTGGAGACTTGAGGTTCATAAAAATGTCTCTTTATGGCTTTTTCCAGGTTGCTGTCATGTCTGTACAGATGCTTGGTAACTGAGGGGTCCAAACATTGCGGTCTTCAGGTGCGTAACCTTTCACTGAGCACACGCAGTGATGGGGGGCTACTCTGTAATATTTTAGGTGGTAGATTTTTATAGTCTCAATAACCTTATTTTGTAGCCATTTTCAAAGTCTTCTACAATTAAGCATATTTGTCCACTGATGTTTTCTAAAATCTTTTGCCTAAAGTGGTGGTTCGAGGGACATTTCTTCACATAAGCTCTCAGCCTCTAGGGTTAATATTCTAGAGCACTGTATGTTCTTTCAGGAAACTGTCTTTGAGGAATTATGACCAAGCTTCTTCAAAGCAGTGTGCAAAGTCTGAGATGTCTGAGTCTCAAGAAAGAGTGATACATTCAAGAACATTCTGAAAGGATTTTAAGAGACTCTTGAGCCATCTCTGATGCATGAACATCAGAATGCAGATCTTCTGGCTGTCTCTCCTACCTTCTGGAACTCTGGAGTGCTCTGTGATGCAGTCAGCTTCACTGCCTTCAGGTCACAGAGAACTCAGTAAGCTGTGTGTACACATGTCCTCATGTAAAAGCTTCCTAGGGAAAACTGGGCACCTGCGAATTTAAGTGCACCTCCAAGGGAGAGGCCCCCTGCTCTGTAATTCACCCTCTCACTGGGGGGCCCCAGTGAGCCCCAGCCCAAAGGCTGACTCTGGAGAGGCTGAGAGAAGAGGACAATTTGGTTTCATCATCTAACATGGGAACACCAGCTCTCATGAATGACTTCTAGTTAGGTACCAGTGGGGAGAGGCTCTATGAGAGTGCAGCATGGCGGCCAGTCTTCAGGTAGCTCTGAAGGAGAATCACCCTGGCATGGGGGGCAGGGCACAGAGCAGAAGCAAAGGGCTCAGCATGTTCCCTTTACTTCCCTCAAAGATTCCAGGAAGCAAAGAATCCAGTGTGTCTCGGGGTGAGGAGTGACCACTCACAGGAAGCATGGGCTCACAGGAAGCATGGACTCACAGGAAGTGTGGGCTCACAGGAAGCGTGGGCTCACAGGGAGTGTGCCCTCACAGGAAGTGTGTGCTCCACCGCAGTGTGCCCTCACAGGAAACGTGTGCTCACAGGAAGCGTGGGCTCACAGGGAGTGTGCCCTCACAGGAAGTGTGTGCTCCACCGCAGTGTGCCCTCACAGGAAACGTGTGCTCACAGGAAGTGTGGGCTCAAAGGAAGTGTGCACTCAAAGGAAGTGTGGGCTCACAGGAAGTGTGCCCTCACAGGAAGCATGGGCTCCACCACAGTGTGCCCTCACAGGAAGTGTGGGCTCACAGGGAGTGTGCACTCAAAGGAAGTGTGGGCTCACAGGGAGTGTGCCCTCACAGGAAGCGTGGGCTCCACCACAGTGTGCCCTCACAGGAAGTGTGGGCTCACAGGGAGTGTGCACTCAAAGGAAGTGTGGGCTCACAGGGAGTGTGCCCTCACAGGAAGTGTGCCCTCACAGGGAGTGTGCACTCACAGGAAATGTAGGTGTGACTCACAGGACTCATACAACAGGAAGTCAGAACACAGGGAATGCAAGGCTTGGTTTCTGTCGGTCTCGCTTCATCATTTCCCCGTTTTTCATCTGTCCATGTTCTGTGCATGGGTAATGGCATCCCGTTCTCCTCCCCACGTGCGGCTCTCCTCCCTCTCCTCCCTGTATGACCAGCCTAATGCTTGCACCGGTCTGCACTCCCATCAACAGTGAATCAGCGACAAACTGGGCTTCATCCCTGAGATTCATAAATCTTCCCTACACGTCTTCACGGCTTCTTATTGTGTGGACACACTTCGTTTAGAGCTGCCTAGTAGGTTGCATAGTGGAGCATGGCCAACCTACCACGGCTATACCACTCAAGAAAAAGACCCCCTTCTTCCAACAACAATACCTCGCCATAGTCCCTCCGTGAGCGGTGGGGCCTCATGGGCCTCACCCGTGCATGATGAAACAGTACACTCTGTGTCTTGTCCAGACACCCACAGCTGCAGTCAGCTCATGAGTGCAACATCCCTGCCATGGCCCAGGTCTTCTGGAGGAAGTACTCAGATTTGTACTGCTGACTTCTATGTGTGCTGACCTCATGGGCCTGTCCATACAGAGGAGCCAGGGTCATGCAAACTGCAGTCACAGGTAAGCAGCCCCAAGAGTGGGGGGCCAAGCAGTTGTCTGGTGCTCCTTCGTGTACCCTAGGGAGCTGCCCTGCCTGTTGACTGCTGTTTCTGCAAGAGTGCATCTGTAAACAGCTCTGAAAGGGTGGGCTAGAAGAAGGAAACACAAGATTGCGATTCGGGACAATTCTAGACTCAAATTCTGACTCCTCCATTGGCGTTTGTTGGGAGCTGACTATTCAGGGCTGCCAGGTACAGGCAGTTTGGTCCCCAGAGAGGGGCCAATGTGATACTGGCAAGGCATATGACCCAGGGGACTGAACCTGTACTGGTCAGTGTCCCGGTCTTTGTCTTAAAAGTTCTGCATGGGTGCTGCTGTTGCAAGTACATGTGATTACTGAAATTGTGTGCTTCAAAGGAACTTGTAGGTCTCTGTTACACTTCTATAGTAAGAGCTCCTGCTTCAAGGCAAGGTATGAACGCACAGTAATTCTGCAGCAAAGCGCCTGCCTGGTCCCCAGCCTGCAGGGCCTCCTGATCCTGCTGTCTCGTGTCTGTCTGTGTGTCTTTTTCCTTCATCCCTACCCTTCCCACTCAGGTTTCAGGATCCCCTGCAGCTTGATGGTGGCAGTGTTTATGCTCAAAAGACCAGCCTCAGCCCAGAAGGAAGAATGTTCAGTGGACAGAGAAGGAAGAGCGAGTCTGTTTTGTGTACACATCCTGGCTGTCACCTGGAGGCAATGGAAGACTGTGTCTCCACCAGCCTAGGCAAACATCTTCCTGCAGGATCAAACCTTGCAAGCTTTAAAGATTGTGCAGAGTGGTTACACTGCAGCTCAATGGGGTCCACCTCTGTGAACTTGCAGGCATAGACTGGCTGGGGGCTCTTTCAATGCACTGAGTCTTGTCATGTTAGCAGGCTGCTGAACAGATGTGTGTTGTGTGGACCTAATTAGCAATAGCCACGGGAAGCGGCTGAAGCCCACGGAGCCGAGTATGGTCTTATGTGTGCCGCTGTTCTGGCCCCTCTGCCTCCCTGGGGTTGCACCAAGTCTGCATCAGGATGAGTCACTAAGCTGAGGGAGTGAAAGATCAAGGGTGTTGAGTGGAGCCAAAGGCTGAAAATAACCGCCTATGCCAGACACCCCAGGCACCTGCTGCCCAGGCTTGGAGTGGCCACTCTACCATCGCTCCTACAGAACACACGTTTTTCTCTCTTCATCTAGTCTTTGATGATAAATGTAAAATTGTTCAAAAACTGTGAAGCAGGAAGTTGGAGAGTACCTTTTCTGTGGTATTATGGCTGAACCGTGTGCCCTGTTTGATGCCGATCAGTCTGCATCTATATTAAAAGAAGCTTCCTTCTCTCTCTCTCTCCCTCCCTCTCTGTCTCTCTCTGTCTCTGTCTCTCTCTCTCTCTCTGCCTCTGAGAAGGGGTGTCCTATCCTGTCTCTGACTTTGTTGCTTTCATATTTCCTTACAAAGGACATGTGGGCTTTGACATAGCCCACTGGAGCCTCTCAGGGCTGTGGATCCACTCTGAACATGGTCTCATTGCAGCAAACAGATGTGCAGAGTAGAGCAGGGGTGGAGGGGAGGGGGCAGGGGCGTCGGGGGGGTGGCAGAGGGGAGGATGGCAGGGGGAAGATGGCAAGGGGAGGGGGGCAGGGGGGAGGATGGCAGGGGGAGGGGGCAGGGGCTGTGAAGCCATTCTGCAGTCTCAGGGACTGCACCTGGCCTATCTGCACCAGCTGCTCTGAGATATAGCAAGGTTCCTCTTCTTCAAGCCTAAACACGGCAGCCCGGGCCTGGGACTAACCTCTGTGGTTGCCGCTGTGTGAGCACATCATAGCTGAGGACTGTTATGATTGTTCCTCCACTGTCTCCCTCCTGCCTTAATCCACCCTCCTTCCTTCCTGGTCTCGGTCTCTGTCTCTGTCTCCCGGCATTTTGTAGAACAGGGATGCATGTTCAGTACACATTGGCATCAGTAGCATAGGATGGGCACAGAGGAGGGAGGGGCCGCCCACACAGGGGACAATGGTACCACAAAGCGGTCAACAGGAGCCAGACTCGAATGGCCGACCAGCTCATGGATGGCAAAGAAGTGTGGGAAGGCAGAGGGCCAAGGCTGTCTGCAGGGAGCTGCACCCGTAGCTCACATGTGTGCTGAGAGCATGGTGAGAGTGACTCTGGATGGCCAGACCTCACGAGGGAAGGCGCTCTGCTCCTGCGATGCCGTCGCACGGCAGCAGAACCCAGAGGAGACGTGAGATCTTCCTGCTGCACAGCTTCCTGATGGGCCGAGGAAGCAAGACAGGGAGGAAGGCTTGGACAGGGCTCTTGGAAGCAAGCGGGACAAAGCAGGAGAGGCCTCACAAGACAAAAAGAGGAAAGCAGGCAGAGGACGGACACAGCTGGGTGTGTGTGATGGGGGTGCAGGCTGAGATGCAGACAGGATGGGCAGCCTTCGAGTGGGAGAAAGGCGCCCCATGCTCTGGTTCCTGTGCTGCCGGCTGGTGTGACCAACTTGAGTTGTTTCCTATGCAATAACCATAGAAAGTTACTTGTTTCCTTTTAAGACATCAAAAACTACGCTTGAATTTACAGAATATATTTAGCAAGCCAAGGGGAACACTTAGTAGATCAATAGAAAGCCAGCAGTAAACCAAGCGAATCAATCAGCTGTCCAGCCATGGTTTCCCTGATAACGAGCCTGATGGAGATTTGAGCACGGCATTTTCTGTCTCAATACAAATGTGATCAGGTAGAGTGTGTGGTGATTGAAAACCTCTCTCTTGCCTGGAACACGCTTATGAAGACACGAATAGGGTCTAAACATAAGCTTCACAAATTGCCACATTTTCCCCTATAACAATGTCAAACTTTAGGAGCTGGGGCCGAAGCTTAGTAGTAGTATACTTGTCCTGCATGTGTGAAGCCCTGGGTTCTGTCTCCAGCACTGCATAAACTGGGTATGGTGTCCCATGCCATTTAATTCCAGTACTTGGGAGATGGAGATGGGAGGATTGGAAGATTTGTGGATCCTGGGTGAGTTTGAAGTCAGCGTGGGATGCATGAGACCCTATCTCAAATCAAAATCGTGCTACCCTTTGCTTATTGGGAGGAAAAAATATGTGTATATAAAAGTTTATTTTTATATTTTCAGCTAATATTTGACTTTTCAGAGCAGTACACAATTTATAAATTGAATCCATCTGTATTGCAATTAGAATTTATATAAAGTTTCAGGATCCTTGTTGTCCTTTTCTCCTTGAGTTTGCTACCATTAGACACAGAGAAGCCAGATTCCAAAGGGCATCTTTCCAAGACACATTTCCTTTATACCACCATCATTTACATATAACAAAGCTTCCTATTTCATCCCCACAGACAATATTAGCTCTTCCAGATGTAATTAGTAAAAGTCCCTTACTCCTCCAATTATTGATTTCATCAAGCATTCTGCTAATCCAATATTCTCCAAATAGGATTTTGATCATTTTCTTGATGTGCATTGTAATTACAGAACAAAAGGTAGAGGCTGTTGAAGGAGGTGACCTGTCTGCAGAAGATCCTTCCTGACTTAGCAGTGAGGACCTTGGATGCCAAAAGAGTCCAAAGTGAAAGGCTTTGAGGCGGTTCAGGCCAGCGTCCACACAGGCACCCAGTGTATGATCAGCATGCCCATTTCTTAAACATAAAATGGCATGGCCATGTGAGGTTGGGCTATGTGGCACTCTACACCCACTCTGAGTCTCAGAAGAGTACCCAGCAGCTTAAGATAGCCTCTAAGTCTTGCGGTTCATCCCTGGATTTAACTGCAGCGAATCTGAAATACATCCGGCTTCCCCCCACTTGATCCTCTTCCCCCTACTGCACAGGTTTGCACATCCTGTGAGTGGTACTCAGAGTCTTCATCCAATCTCCCAACTCCCCCTTAATGGCAAGAACTAGGGAGCTGCGGTGCTTTCCAAGTTCTCATGTTAGGCCCTGACTCCTGACTCGAATCCGGTCCACCCACTTGCCAGGAGCCAGCTCACTTGCTTATTAACCCACTCTGCCTCCTTTGAGTTCATGTTGACATGTTACCACTGACCCAAATACTTCCTTCTGTGTGTTCCGGGGGGCTTGAAGCCTCTGCCCAAGGCCTTCCCCCTGCCCCGCTTGCACAGCCTCTGCTCTCTACACCCCATGTGGACCAACCTTGCAACTGGTCACTATGTAGAGACCTGGGTCACAAGCTCTTTCCATTTCTCTCTCTAGAGAGACTTCATCTGCGCATCTTAATGTGAGAGCCAAGGGATGCAGCTCAGATACACACTGTGAGAAAATGAGGTGCTCTGGGGGCCTCCCTCCAGCATCCCCATCTCTTACCCCGACCTCCTAAGTAGCTTTGCAAGAGGAAGCAGGGTACTGCAGTTCATTGAAGAGGGACTGCCGTCACCCGAAAGATGAGCTCATCATAGCTCTGCAGCCTTGCACAGCTGCCCCTGGATGCACATTTGCTCCCATCAGGGTTTATCAGGTCTGCCTTGGGGGAGCCAACCATGGTGTGACCTCAGGAAGTGGAGTCCTGCCTAGGAAGCACATTGCCTGGTTCTCACCCTCCACGGTGCTGCCCCTCCAGCTCTGTGCCCTTTGGGAACACATCACATGTTCCCAGAAGGTGCAGCCTTCTGAGTTTGCTTTCTGCGGCTGTGATAAAACACTCTTATCAAAAACAGCTTGGGGAGGAAAGGGCTTATTGCGCCCTACACTTCCAAGTGACACCCATCTTTGAGGTGGGGACTCGGGAGGAAGGTGGAGGAGGAGCTGGAGCACAGGCCATGGAGGAACTCTGTTTACTGCCTGCTCCTCCAGCCTGTGCTGTCTGCTTTCTTATACAGCCCAGGACCATCTGCCCAGTGTGGCACCGCCCACAGTGAGCTGGGCCCTCCCAGATCACTCAACAATCAGGAAAATGCCCCAGAGACATGGCCACAGGCCAGTCTGATAGAGGAAATGCCCAAACCGGGTTCCGTCTTCCCAGGTGTGTCAAGTTGACAACTGAAGCCACCATGACAACCAGTCAGAAAAAGGTTAGGCCACCAGCTTAATAGCGTTGTCTTCCAACGGCTATCTGTTGGAAGCTTCCAACTCTATTCTCAAGCTGGGCTACTAAGCAACCCTGACTCCGAGCCTTCTTTGAAACAAGCATTGTGAACCAGAGAAATGGCTCACAGACCAGCTGCACCCTTGGAATTCAGACACAGTGCTGGTGAGTCACTGTGAATGCAGGTTACTCTGATCCTAGTGGACATTCTGGAGGAAATCAGGAAGCTCACCCACCCTGGCATTTCCACGTCGGGGCAACCTCTATGGCCAAGCTAGAGAAAGTCGGATGGTGTGTGTGGGTAGACCTGCTGAGGGGTCGTGGGGTTACAATGTCCCCTTTGAGCTAGAGACAGGCAGGCTCCACTGACAGCTTGTTTCCTTTCTTGCTCGGAAGAGCACATTCCACAGGGCGAAGCATGATGCTGAAGCCCAGTTCAGCGGCAGACTGCTTAAGGCTGCAAGAAGAATTCTACAGTTATTCCTCCCAGGATCCAGAGACCAGTAAGTGAATGTGCGATGTGGGTCCCAAGCCTCAGGTGACTTCACATGTGTGCCATGGATATCCATAGTCTACAGGGCCTGTAGATCCTTCCAGAGTCTCTCTTGGAGAAAGTTTGTGTACACAAATGAACTTCAAGGGTATAGCCAATCATATGTAGGGTATGAGTGCCAGCTGGGCATGGGAGAGAAAGCCAGTCACACTGCGCTCCCCGTGTGCTGCCAGGTGTCTTCATGGGCACGTGCTAGGTTCCCTATTCCACCCTTCTCATCATCCCTGTGATCTCCCTGTGAGCAACAATGCTCAGGTTCTCACTGCCCCTCCCACCAACCCTGTGATGATTAATCATGATTGTCAACTTGAGTGGACCTAGAATCACCTGACAGGTGAGCCTTTGGGCACGTCTGGGGGGAGGTTATCTTTACTAGGTTATGGGAGGTGGGAAGACCATTCCATGGGCGGGGCTCCTGGAATGAGTGCAAAGGAAAAAGCTAAGCACCAAAATTCAAGGTCCAGCATTCACCACTCTGCTTCCGGACCTCGGATGTGATGTGACTGGTTACCCCTGTTCTTGCTACAACCTTCCCTGTCATGATGGACTGTACCTCACACTGTGGGACAAAACACATCTCCATTCCGAGCTGCTTTCATCAGAACAATGAGGTAAGTCAGCAACACTGCCTCTTTCTCGCGCCCCCTCGCCATGCTCACCAAGCCCCTTTTCTTGAGCAAACTGAACTGTGCCCATCATCTTCTTCCTAGGAGACAGAAATAACCTTGTGTCCTTCTGACTGATGGTCAGATGGGCTCAGACTCCTGATACAACCACATGCTCAGGTACTGGGAAGCATCTGGCAACCTGGCAACCCAGCAAAGAACAGCTTCAGCAGGAGGGTCTCATCACTGTTGACAGACACGCACTGCCATCTGACTGGCTTCAGGCAGGTCAGATGATGGAAGGAAGCACACTTGTCCGACCAAGCAAGGGCTGCTCGTGTTCCCTCATCCTCATGGCCCACTCTCCTTGTATGACCAACACGCAATGCAGGCAGCAGTCCTCACAAACAGATCGTGACCAGGTGGGGGTCGCATGAGTCCACCTTTAGTATGTATTGTGAGCCCAGAACCAGCCTGAGGAAAATCCACCATTTAGTGACTGTCTCATCATTCAAAGGGTTTGTATTTGCTCACTTGCTCATGTGCTGAGGAGGGAACCCAGGCCATCAGTGCTACTGTGCCACGGAGATGTCACACCTCAGCCTCACTCTACTGATTTCTCTAGGTCTGATCTAAATATGACCTATTCCTGGCAGGAGAGAAACTTGTTTTATTTCAAAATCCCTTGTCTCTTGGCAAATGTTTTCCTAAAGTGTCCAGAGTAATCATTGGAACTGACTTACTTTTGACTCTGAGATATAAATCTAATTGCTTTAAAGCAGTATAACTTAGTGTCGAGTACCCAACTCACTCCAGTTATGGCCGATGTGCTTGTAGAAGCAGCACATCTAAGCGATCAGAAATATAGAGAGCATTGAATAAGGAGAAGGCGTTCAAAGGAAGACAAGACAGATGGTGGAAGGCTAAGGAAATCACTTTAAGTCTCACTCCAGGCGCCCAGTGGGAGCTGGGAGAGGGACGAGAAGAGCAGATCAATTTAGAAAAGAATCACCGAACGCAGCTTGGGGTTTGGAAATCGCAGAAGCCAAGATGACTAGAAAATAGAAATGTGTTTATTCAGGTGACAGATGCTTTCAGGGGTGCATAATTAGTGCACGGAGGCGATCTGGAGTCGGCTTCACAAGCTAGCATGCCGATCACTTCATACCTGCAATTTCCTTACCACTGTTCAAAGTGTCATTACTCTGTAGCAGACGTGTGTCAGACCCCTCAAGGAGGGTCTGGAGAGGGTGAGCACACAGGGCCCACTGATGTGTGATCACAGCGTGCAGTGGACACCACAGAGTCATCTTGTACCTTGAAAGTGAATCCCTGCTGATGAGTGTGGCTGATTTATTGAGAGGGCAGTGTCTGGGTCTCTCTTATCTCATGCCAGGGCAGAGAGAGTGCCACAAAATGCTCCCTACGAATGAGAAGGCCTTATGGGGCAACAGCACACCCAGGCCTGTCCCAGGCGACCTAGTTTATGGTTGTCCTGACACAGATAACCGCCCACTCTTCCCTTGCTCAGGGCCCTACTCGACGATAAACCATAAGGTCCCTGCACTTTTAAGTTCCCTTATGTTAATTTAGCCCTGTATCATGGTTATATATTAAGCCAATAGGAAGGTTAACGAATTTACACATGTGGTTTTACAATGAGAGACCCTTGGCTGTTTTCCTCTCTCTCCTCAAACCAAAGATGCTGGAAATTTCACTTTGAAGTTCAATGACCTTTACCAAGTGTTCCTTTAACAGATTCCTGGCTTTGCTCCCTCAGGAGGTAGTTCTGCTTATGGTGAACACCCCTTCCCTCTGACTCTCAGACCTTCCTTCCTCCAAACACCGTCCACCCTTTCTGTGTCCATCACTCTGTCTTCCACCAGACCAACATCGCTTGGACCCCTCCCACTCACCATCATGCTCCTCTTTCTCATCACTGTCCAGAAGTGATCTATTTCCCCCACAACTCCCAGGGCAAATTCCTGTGCGTCCACACAGCTCAGCTTTAACTGAACAGTGACTGAGCCTAGACTACATATGACAGCTTTACAAGACTGTGTCACAGGCAGCCCTGGATCTGTCTTGAAGGAATAGGTCATCAGGGCCGAGGACAGCAGCAGGACAAGGAGTTACGTACGGATGTCCTTCCCTGATAAAGGTCAAACACGGAAGTCTGGGGGAGCCCAGGCAGGGGCGGCAGCTCAGTCGTCCACTGGAGTTCACAGTCTCTGTCAGGCCTCTGTCCCCTGCACTACATTTTCCTCTTGTCAATAAGCTGAGGTGTCACTTGGGCCTCAGCCCTTTGGTAGAGTTCTGATTGGACAGGACAATAGACAGTGGGGATCTGTGCCTGGCGGATGTTGGCTGCTTGCTTAAGGCTCATTCGATTTGAAGGCTGACTGGTGAAGACGTCAGGCTACTCTGACAGCCAGAGGGATGAGGCTAGAGGGAAGAGCAATGGCCCCTGGGAGGAGAATCTGATGGTCCAAGTGATGTTGGTCTGATGGACAAGGGGCTGACTGATAGGACAGAGGGGCAGGCGATGTTTAGAGGGAGGAAGGCCTGCAGTCGGAGGGAGAGGAGTCTGGCAGCGAGCGCCCATGGTTCTTGAGTAAGTCTAACCACCTGGAAGAATAGCCTGGATTGAAAGCGCAACCTTCCCATGCTACAGATACTATGACACACACTTAAAGAGACTGCAGTTGTTACAGCAGAGACTTCCAGAGGCTGAGACACAGGTTCAAGGTCATCCTTTGGGTGAGTGGCAGATATAACAGTACACACTGCTCTTTCCAGAACTCAGGCTTATTTTTAGAATCGGTTATTTCTAGATCTCCCGGGGTGTTGTGGGTCTCCTCCTCCTCCAGAGTTCTTCTACTGGCCTACTTTTTGTGGGCTTTCAGTCTAAGAACTGGAGATCCTCACACTTCCACACGGCCCCCTCCCGCAGCTCCTAGCAGAGCGTAAGCATGCGGATGCACACCCTCTGGACTTCAGGAGCGTTGCCACTGGAGTGATTTGCAATGGGACTAATTAATCCTAATCATTATCTTCAACCTCTGAACTCCTGAAGGTAATTACCTTCAAACCACTGTCCCTACGGCTCCTGAGAAAAGTGAGTCCTGTGTGTGAAGCCGACTTTCTTTACATAGCCTGATGTGTACTTTTCTAAAACTTACTGAATAGAAAATAGGAGAAAATGGTTTTTCAGTCAGTCTCAGGTGTGTATTTTCAGTAATTGTTACAACTGTGAGAAACACAATCAGGTGTGCAGTCTCGAGATGGCGGAACATTTTGAATGGATGGTTAAGTAACACGGGACGTGTCTGAACTGGGAACCTGGGAGGTGCCAGGGCAGAATGGCTGAGTGGAGTTCCGTGTCTTTGCTGGCCTAGCTCTGTCATGTTCAGACCAAACCTCCTGCTGGAGACCCTGGGTGCTGTGTGAGTCCGGACGGATGCTCCCACCTGCAGAAGCATGTCCTCTTCAGTGCCCAGAGGACTTCCCCAGACTGACCACATGCTCAGTAACAAGACAAATCTCAATAAAATTAGAAAGGCTGAAATCCAATCATAAAACACATGTTTGGATCACAGAATAAATCTGCAAATCAGTAATGGATGGAAAACCACAAAACACAGGCAGATATGTAGAAAGTGACACTCTCAGAAGTCACCAGGAGAGTAAAGAAGAGACCACAAAGGAAACAGACAGTGTGTCCCGTTGACTGAAAAAGCACCTTAGCATTTTTTTGACACCCAAGGGAGTCAGCACACGTGCTCCCAGAGGGGGACCCACAGCTATGCGCTCCTGGTAAGAGAGAAACCCGCAAATCAATACGTACCATCTCACCCTATCAAACCAGCAAACAAAGAAGAGCGAACGAAACCCAGGCATGCAGAGGCAGGAAACACTGACCCAGAACCAGACGAAACAGAGCATATAGAAAGAGTAGGAAAATCACAAAACCGTGAGGACACCCTCTATCAACCAGCATGGACAGGCCCCCCTCCACCCCAACCCCGCCACAGCAGCCTTCAGGAATCGCGCCGTTGTTGAACTTTCAATCCCAGAGTGGTTCCCTTCCACTTCCAGTCAAGCTGCTGTTGCTTCAGCGTAGTAGTCTAGGCTGGCCTGGAACCAGCTACACAGCGAAGCGTGACCCTGACTTCTGCTCCTCCTGCCACCACCTTCAGAGTGCTGGGCTGATAGGCACGGGCCATTACACTTGTCATACAGCGCTCAGGATGGAACCCAGGGCTTCTGACAGGCCAGGCAAGCACTCTACCACCCGGGCCATGTCCTCCCTGGCACTGTTCTCTATGTCCCAGATGCGACACCGTTCTCTGTGCAGTGTCTGCAGTCAACTGAGCATCACTGTTCAGAGAGCCATTTTGTAAGGCGTTTTCATAAACCACAAACCTGGATGAGCATTTCCAACATTGTAAGCTCATCTTCAGTTGACCAAAAGAGGCACGAAGACAGGAGAAGTCAGAGCATAGAAACCAGTGATGGAGGGCAGGACCCAAGTTCTCATGCAGTGGGGAAGCAGCCTCCCTCTCCCAGAGAGCCATGGTAGTAGCATCCATCAGAGTTAACACCTGAGTCATAACTCGGGCTGACACTGGCAGCCCTGGGGTGGCATGAAGAGTGGGATGTGGGTCAGGAAGAGTGCAGACAAGCCAGCCCTCTGGGTTCCCCTGTGTCTTTCCTCTCATCACCTCCAAGCAGTGGAACCCCACAGTATGGCGGCTGCTGCTGCTGGGATGTCACTTTGACCGACTGGAGTTCAGAACCACCCAAGAAGGGATTCCGAGAAATTTCCATCATCACATATCAATGGCGTCAAAAAAAACGTGCATCCTAGCTAAAGGGCCCGGGGCACCTGAGCTTCTACCTGGTTGTGTTTACAACCTGCATGGCATGACCTACGGGATCTGGGGAAAGACACAACCTAAGAGCACTGCTGTGTCAGGAGGGATGGGGCACGGCTGTCACATGTCGGGGCTGTGGCCAGAGCTGTCCCATCTACCAGTCAGATCCTGTTGTAGAGAAAGAAGCTCAGGGGAAACTGGGAAGAAGGACCCAGTTCGCAAATGCTTTCTTCTTTACAAAGTATTTTGTGTGTATGTGTCTGTTTTATGCACTTGCTAGTGTGGGTGTGTACATGTATGTGTTTGTATGAAGTCCAGAAAAGGATACCAGGTGTCTTTGATGCTTTCCACCTTTAGACACAGTCTCTCACTGAACCTGAAGCTGATACTTCCTAATGTGGGTGTGTGCATGTGTGTAATGTGTGAATGAAGGTGTGCATGTACGTGTGCATGCATGTGTGACTGTGTGTGCATACCAGAAGCAGACACCAGGTATCTTTCTGTCTCTCTCCAATCATTCTCCATCTTTACTTTGGTCTCTCTCTGAACCTCCTTCATATTGGAGCTCTCTCTGGAGCTCCTTCATATTGGAGCTCTCTCTGGAGCTCCTTCATATTGGAGCTCTCTCTGGACCTCCTTCATATTGGAGCTCTCTCTGGAGCTCCTTCATATTGGAGCTCTCTCTGGAGCTCCTTCATATTGGAGCTCTCTCTGGAGCTCCTTCATATTGGAGCTCTCTCTGGAGCTCCTTCATATTGGAGCTCTCTCTGGAGCTCCTTCATATTGCTAGACTGGCTGGCCAGTGAGCTTCAAGGATCTGCCCCTTCCCAGTGTTGAGGTGCCAGGCCTTCACCCTAGTGCCAGGTTTCCACACTCAGGTCCTCTTGCTTGTCTGGCAAGTACTTTACTGACTGAGACATCTCCCAGCCTTTGGTCAAATGTTCTGATGGGTGTGTTACTGGGTCAGAAGAGGAACTGGAGCAGAGCCCCCACCCTTTCTGCCTCTAGCCCAGGAGGCCACCTCTAGCCTGAGGTGGGGCTTTTTTGGGGAGCAAGATGCACATGCATTGGGAGGTCTCCCTCCAGCACGATGGTATCAAGCCCCTCCAGGAGTACCTCTCCTGACTCCCATCACAGACTCCGTGTTTGCTCGTTTGTGTTGAGAGTAGGTTGAGGAATGGTCTTGGCTTGCTAGTCACCACTGTCCCTGAATACTACAGACACAGACATCTGCTTTCACACAGGGCAGGAATTCAAGGTGTCCTCCCTTGTGGGAGTGCCATGTATCCACATGACTATGGAATTATCTAAGGCACAGGACCTTTTCCAAGATCATCTTCATGGCCCACATGGGCTCCTGCCTCTCGCTGTTATCTCTGACCCACTGACTTCAGGAAGGCATTCCTATGCCACACAAATGCCACAGGTTGGAACAGGGAAAATGGCTCAGACAATGAAGAACTTGCATAAGGACCCGAGTTCAATCCTCAGAAGATGTTTTTACAAAAGCTAGTTATGGCAGCTTCTAATCACAACCCTGGGAGGTGGAGACAGACAGATACTGGGCCGAGCCAGCCCAGCTCAGTTGGTAAGTTCTAGGCTAGTGAGAGACGCTGCCTCAATAAACAGAGTAGTCAATGTCTGAGGAGCAATGCCTGGAGCTGACAATGTATGTGTGACTTCCACACATACCGTGGCATTCCCTTGTACAGGAACACACACATATACACAGGCATACATGCACACACACACATGCACACATGCCAGAGAGGACCTGGAAACACTGACACCAGCTCCACAGCAAATCCTGAGACTTATCAGTCTCTGTCTCAATTTCCAGGATCTCAGAGATAATTTAGCAAGAGCTCTCCAGCTGGGTAACAAACAACCTCACTTCCTGTTATTCATTCTGCTCTTGCAGGTCTCTGGGCTGGAGATGTGTTGTTGGTGAGGACACCGGACCCACCAGACATTCCATCCTGCACATGGCCTGTGATCTTCTCTCTCTGAGCTTGTGTGCAATGCCAGGACAGTCACTTTACAGTCTTAGACGTCCTTCACTGCAGTCGTTACCTCTGACCAATTCGCCCTCATCCAGATGGCTGCTTCTTTGAAAGCAGATTACAGCAGCCTTAGCCTCTGAAAATGACATTGGGGAACATCTGCTCTCCCTTCAAGCCTCAGTCCCAGAACAGGACTGTATTCTCCTACGATGATAAAGGGCCATTTCATATGAGGACAGAACTCTGGCCACACCAAAGTCCTCACACTGAAACCCTCAAGGACTCTGTCACCCCTCTGCCATGCTGCCCTCCTCCACGCACCCAGCATTCTGCCAGCCATCTGCCTTGAGCAGGTCAGAGTCAGAAAACAACTGGTTAATTAAGGCTCTGCAGGCAGTCATCTCCAGTGTGGACATCTCCAACCTCAAAGCAGCTGACCTGCACTTTGTAAACATCATTATGTCTCTTAGTGAGTGACAGGTTCCTGGTCATCCGAAACTCTGAGAAAAAGGAATATCTTTAATATAGGAAAGAGGAGAGGATGGCTCAGCAGTTAAGTGTGCTTTCTGCATAATCATGAGGACTGGAATTCAGACTCCAGCACCGACATAATAAGCCAGGCATCTCATGGATGCCTGTAACCCCAGCCCAGGGAACGGAAGACAGGAGGATCTCTGGGGCTTGCTGGTTTCCAGGGTATCCTGGAAGACAGCCCCAAGTTCAAGGTGAGACTGCTTTGAAGGACTAAGCAGATGGTAGTAGAAGAAGACACACAATGCCTTCTTTTGGCCTCTGAATGAACACAGTTTTGTGTACCTGCAACACATGTGCACCCACAGACACAGATATACATGCACACACACAAATAACTAAATAGAAAATAAATAAAGATTTTTCCATAAAGAAAAAGAGGCACGGATCTGCATTCATTCTTCAAAACCTTTGCACAGATGCTCATAACAATCTGAGAGTTGCTCTGTCCTACTCCAGTCCCAGCCCGGTTCCCCAAGGGGCAGACAGAGGCACTGAGGCATTGCATGTGGATATAAAATAGACAAGAGTTCTTAAAAATCTTTATTAATAAAATGTAAAGCAATATTTCTAGGGCCCTTGGGGGTGGGCGCAGAGCATGATAAACATTGATCCTGCTAAGAAATTATTTTGAGTTGCTGATTTAAGATCAGGATGAGATGTGAAAATGAAAATTTAGAATTTGTGACCCTTAAGTTAATGAAGAGAATATCTTAATAGACTGCCTGGGTAAAGGAAAGACTTGAGGAATGAACATATTAGATTGAGATTTTTTGTAGTCTAAACAGGAAATCTCAATTTACATTTTGGTTGAGAATGTATTAGTTGCTGCTTGCTATAGAAAAGCAAATGCTGGTTAAGAGAGGGCTTTGTCTGAAGGAGTCAGAGTCCCAGCTCACCATTCTGATGGTCTTCACTGAGGAGAAATGGGCATGAGGATTAAGAATGAGAGGAAACAGAGGTAAGGGATTCATGAGTTCATGAGGGCAGACTTGCTATGCAACTTGATTGTGCCATAAGAGAAAGAGGGAGGGAAGGAAGGATGGAGGGAAGGGAGGAGGGAAGGAAGGGTAAATATTCTGAGCCCAGCCAGCATTCACAGATTGGCTGATTCTCACTTTTACAAGTCTTGGTGCTTTATTTCTGGGAGTGCCCTCTGAGTTCACCATCTGGGAAAAGAGGTAGGACTTGGACCAAGACACCAAGACAGCCTGATTAACAGAGGTTTGGGTAGATTAATAACTAAGTAAAGACATGAGCTGGGTCAGAAATGATATAAGAAGCGCGAACTTCTGCCTAATGCTAAACTGGACAAATATTTACAGGAGGTTGAAATGACCAGATGTTTGAATCTCGAACAGAGAAGCGAAGACGATTCTCAGACATTTATTTCTGAACAAATATCTCAGGTTTTGTCTTAAAGGAAAATACAAGTTAATCTGGTTGTCTGCTAGTTCTGTAAATTTCTGGGAGAACTTTAAAGTTTTTGAGAGACCTCAGTAGGGCAGTTGCAGCAAGAACATATTATCTCCTAATAGAAACGGCCAGGGGTATATTCAAAAGAGGGACCCTACATTTTTAAGGTCAGTCAGGGTGCTGGAGAGATGTCTGTGTGGTTATGGGTGCATTTTGTTCTTGAAGAGGACCTGAGTTTGGTTTCCACCACCCTTGTTGGGAGGCTTCCGGGTTCTGATGCCCTCTTCTGGACTCCACAGGCAACTGCGACTCCACAGGCAACTGCATTCATGTGCAACCATTCACACACAGCCACACATGCACATCCATGATTAAAAATACAAAATAAACTTTAAAGGTCAGTTATAAATAAGGAACTTGAACCTCCTATAGCATCGTACTGTAAAATGAGCTAAGTCACATAAAAAAGCTTCATTCAAGAGGATGCATTTATTCCACCCATCATTCTTGATTAAATTATTCTTGGAACGAAAAAACTTAAGTGAAGCACAAGACATAGTTCCAGACCTGGAGTGTTTATGAACAACGAGTAACCAAGGAAGGCAGTCTGTCCTACTGCCCCCCCCATGGGTATGTGTCCTACTGCCCCCCCACAGATATGTGTCCTACTGCCCCCCCCACGGGTATGTGTCCTACTACCCCCCCCGACGGGTATGTGTCCTCCTGCCCCCCCACGGGTATGTGTCCTACTGCCCCCCCACAGGTGTGTGTCCTACTGCCCCCCCCACAGGTGTGTGTCCTACTACCCCCCCCACGGGTATGTGTCCTACTGCCCCCCCCCACGGGTGTGATGGGGTAAACTGGTGGGGAGGTAAAACTTCCCACAACAAGGTGAAACTGACCTTGTCAGAGAATCACTCATTTGACATTGTTTATCTTTCTATCGTGGTTGGTCTTGCTGCTAACCAGGTGGAATTTAGAGTCGCTAGGAGATGTACCTCCATCTGTGTCTGTTAGGGCATTTCCAGAGAGGATTCACTGATGGGTGGGGGGCTCACTCTTAAAGTGGATGTCTCAGGCATAAAGAGGGCCCCAAGAGAAGCATTGTCCCCTGCCTGCGTTGCTTCTTCCTGTGATCCACTGGGCTAGACCCCACAGACCTAGACTCCAGCCTCCTCTACCTCCTCGAGGACTGAACATCAGCCACTCTCCAGGGCACTCCAGGCCTTCAGTGCTAGACTGGGACAGCTGAGACGACCAGCTTCACAGACTGAGTAAGCATCAGTTCTCAGCCTCTCCAAACATACATGCATACCTACATACATATATACATTTGCATATATATACACAGATGCACACACACATGCAGAAATACATACATACATTTACAAGTGCATGCACATGTGCTCACATAAGAATATGTATGTGCATGAACACAGAGACATGAATACACACATGTACACATATATAATGTGTTCACACATACATACATGCACACACATACACATATGTGCACACATACATATACACATATCCATTCCATTGGTTCTGCCCGTCCTGGGACAGGACTCACATACCTTAGAATCAAGTTTTTCATATCTAGCATGAGCTCTCCCTCCACTTAGCCCCTAGTCCATGGATGACGTGAGCTCACACGCTGATCTGAGACTGCACTGGTGAACAGGTATGCACCCAGCATGTGGGAACATAACCTGCTGTCTACACATACGCCATTAGTGGCTGTGGAGTCTGGATAACATTCATAAGTTTACACTGTCCTTGTCTATGCGGTGTGAGGCTGACAGTCATCTGACCAGTGTTCCAGGGTGGGCATGCACTGTGTTCAGAGTATTTCTTAGTGTTACTGACAGACAGTCAGGGCTGGTGGCCAGGCTGCTCTAAATGCGAGGTGTGATTACCGTGGTGTGGAGATAAGTGGCAGTTCTGCTGTTTGAGTTACGGATATCCTTAAGTTTAATTTTGCGTTGTTGTGACCACAATGCAAGGTAAAAACAGCCTAAGTGAAAACATATTTTGGCTCAGTTTGGGGGAGTGGTCCATCACAGTGGGCCATGTTCACACCATGGTCCATCGGGAGTAGAGAAAGAGACAGGGAGGAAGGGCCAGGCATCATCTTCAGAGGCCCGCCGGGGAGACTCATGGCAGCTGCTAGGTCCTACCTCCCAAAGTTTCTAGAACAGTGCCACAAGCTGGAGGACAAGTGTTCAGGACATGAGCCCTTTGGGGCTGGGGGGTTCACATTCAAAGCACAGCACACATAGGACTATCATTTCAGCTGGATCTCAGAGGGCAGCCAGTAGAATGAAGCTCATAGTGTCATGGGACTCACGGATATGACCTAATGCCTTTACAGTTCCAGCTGAATCCAAGAGTCCTTTGTCCACTGACTTTGAGGCTTCCAGTGGAGTTTACAGTGGCTATGGGCTAGAGTCCGTGGTGAGGCCTCAGTGGTAAGTGCCAGGAGCAGGTGCAGAAACGACGCTCCTCATGCTGGTGGCAGCAAGAGCAGGTGGCAGAGAGCTCCTCCCTCTGTGCGTCAGTGGCATCTTGGGGACACTTGCCTTTTAACTCTATCCACTGTTGAAGCATCCACAGATAACCACGAATCTGCCCACATTAAGCCCATCACAGGAGATGCCCACCAATAAGTCCTTGGGTATCTCCCACACTCTACTGAGCTAGAGGAAAAAGCAAGAGCTTGCACAGGTTTCTTCTTCAAGCCTCACGCTTCAGCCTTCAGGGTGCTTGGTGAGCGCCAGCAGCATGCAGCCCATGGCTGACGAACACTCTGTCCCTCTTTCCACTCTTCTCTCACCTCTTAGTTTGCACTGCAGGCCCCTATTAGAACCAGTCCCCCAGTGATGCGAGTGTGGATGGGTGGAAACATTTCTCCTCCAAAGGCAGCTTCGGTTAATGGTAGCGTTGTTATTGACTTCGCACCTGCTACCATGTACCTGGAGGAGTCCATGGGTTTGAATGCGCCTCCAAGCTCTGGGACTTTCCTGAGCAGGGCTGAGAGTCAGGGCAGTCAAAGCCCTCTTTAGGAGGACAAGGCTGTTGGTGGGTTTGGCTGACCACCGGGGAATAACCTCTGCACTGTAGTGCTGCCTTTCACCCTTCTCTTACCTCAGTCACTGAATAGAGCTCACTTTTAGGGTGGTGTCAGACTCAAGCTGCTTTAGGGGGCCCCTTTGCCTTTCTAATACCCCTGTGGTACAGACAATGCAGCATCCATTGTGCATATGGAAGCACCCAGCATCAGGGTGTTTACCTGACTTCCTCAGGAAAACTCAGCGAGGGCTATAGAAGATTCACCATCAAAGGGTGACTGAGCCATGGAGTCAGAAAGCACCTGGCGCTTACTGAGCACCTGGGGTGTGCTCCAGACTGGCCTAAGCAAGGCTCTGAGGAGAGCACCCATTCCTATCCAGAGGACAACTGTTTGAACTCCTTTCCCAGGAGCTCTAGTCATACAGTGTCTGTAGGGACGAGGATGTTCCCGTCTCTACATAGGACACCAAGCTATTTCCAAACAGACTTTCAAGTCTCCATATAAGGAAGTTTACTTCTTTCTCATGAATAATTGCTTTGCTGGAACTTCTGTCCCTGGTGAGAGTGAAAACACCTGCCTTCTCTCAACTTACTATCAACTAGATATGAAAAATACCCAGTGGAGAAAGGATGGTGTCTCTAAACATGGTGCTGGGAAACTGGATTTCCTTGAGAAGAGTGAAATCAGACTCTGATACTGCACTTACAGAGAGAACAACTTAGAACAGAGAGAGAATCCAAACACCGACCCCAAACTGTGAAATCACCAGAAGACTCGGGGGAATGCCCTGTCACATTGGTAAAAGGCGACAAAGACAAAATCTCACAGGTACAATTTATCAAAGTAGCATGCTCCGCTAGGGCAGAAGAACAGAAAGCAAAGAGGCCAGTAAGAGAAAGTGTTTACAAACCACATACCTAACGACGGGGCTAACATCCAAAATACACAAGGAAGAACCACAAAAAACCAAAGGACCCTGATGAACAATGAGCAAAGGCCTCCAATAGGGATGTGTCCAAAGAAGATTCATGAACAGCCACGAGGTACATAGAGACGAAAAGTCAAACTACAGAGAGATATCACCTTACACCAGCTGGGACTGTTATATAGAAGAAAGGTTAATCGTGTAGAATGGAACCCTTCAATACTGCGGGTCAGCAGGGCCCTTCTACTGGAAGCTGCATAGACCCCTCGCAAGTTTAAAAACAGAATGACCAGCCACATGATTCATCGTCACCACAACCACATATTGACCTCTCAAAGAACTAAAAACATCATCACCACAACCACATATTGACCTCTCAAAGAACTAAAATCAAAGGTTGAGGAAATAGATGGCTCAGACCATAAAGTACTTACTGTGCCAACAAGGGGACCTGAGTTTGGATGCCTGCCATCCACATAAAACGCTAGGCACTATACATGTGTCTGTAATCTCAGCACTGGAAGGCAGGGACAGGAGGGTCCCTGGCGCTCACTAGCCAGACATCAAGTTGAATCAGTGAACGTCAGGTTTAGTCAGAGTCCCTGTCTCAAAAAATTAGGTGGACAGCAATTGAGAAATACCTGACATTGACCTGTGATCACACACGCATGCACACACCCACACACGCAGAGACACACATGTGGGCACGCACACACACACATGAACTAAAATCAAGATCTCAAAGAAGCACAGGCATCCCCACGTCCACTGCAGCTCAGAAGCCAAGGACCGCACAGCGACCTGCAGCTCACCAACCGGAAATGGACAGAGGCAATGTGGCGCGTGCATGCCACAAGGGAGCATTCAGTCAGCAAAGAGAGCGATCCCACCGCATGGGATAGCACCGATGAGTGCTAGCAACTTGCACTGAGTGAAAGAAGCCGGTCACAGGACAGACATCACTTAAGTACCGCAAGGCATTCCTAAAGCAGTCAAATGCAGACCTTCAGAGCGCGGATGGAGGGTCAGAGGCATAGGAACGGAAGGGAGTCTTGTTCCGTGGGAAGGCCTGTGGTGCTTAGCATTTAAAGATTTGATAATCTCACCACAAAATGCTCAGTCGTGTCACACAAAAAGTCCAGAGCTTCTTCCCCTCATTTCACTCCGTACTAACTGAGGACTGTTTTGATGTAGTGTTGATTCCTCGCTAAGTGATATTCTGATTTCTTCATTTTGCTGCTGCTGAACGTGAGGATGTATTCCTGCAGCATTGATGAAAATTGCGTATCGGTTGATGACATCACCACAGTCCCATGCCCCCTTCTCTGCACAGAATCTAAGCCTAAATTCTCCTGATTTCAAAGCTGTCAGACACTCCAGTTGCTTGCCTTCTTGGTATCTTCTAAATCTGTGTTCATTTGTCAGAGCCAATAGGCAAGAAGAACCTTCTGGAACAGCACAGGGAAACTGAGCAGTGAGTGAGTCCTACCACCTTTTGGGTATAATACAGTTTCAGTCATACATGTATTTTTCTATTAAGAAAAAATGGATTGTGTCCTATGTGGAAACAGGGCCCTTAATTGCTGACCCTGCCCATGTATCTGTAGGCTGTCAATCAATCTACTCAGACATCTGTCCATCAAGACCCTGCTCAGAGACCTCCTTCCCTTCAGATGGAATTTTATGCTCCTATCTGAAGACAGAGGGGAGATGAATGAGAAGAGACATCTGATTTCATCAACCAAACCAGGCTTGCAAACAAAGGGAAAAAAACCTGCCTGCTTTGTTTTTATTATCCTCTCTGGTACTACCTAGACAAGAGAATAACTGAAATAAATATTTCCCATTAATAAATGGCATAAATCATGATTCACTCTGACAGGTTCCTCAGCAGCACACACCCGTGACAGTAACCGTGGCAGTGTTTGTTGAGTGCTTATTGATTGCTCTGTGACTGTTACAATGTCATTATAAGGAAGTCATAACTATCTCTCCGCTCCAAGTGGAGAGTCCAAGGCACTACAGAGACAAGTGGCGGAGCGAGCACTGCTCGGTCATGCCCAGACGCAGCTTGCATTGCTGGAGTCTGTGTCTCGAATGGATGGCCGCAGTGCTGACAGTTGGATGGGTAAACCCACTGGAAAAAGTGTGCTTATCATCAGCAGTGCCGGCACTGGTGATAATGAAAAGCGAGTGACCGGACGTCTGTCCCTCCAGTCCAGCCTGGCGAAGGCACTAGGCCAAGCACTCCTTTATGGTCTTGCCCAAAGACATCTCTTTTGAGCTTGAACGGGAGAGCTGTGCTGATGGGCTGGGTGGGCTTCCTTCTGTCCCCTATGCATTGCAAATTTCGCTCTTTATTTTTTCCTGGCTCACATGCCTCCTTCTCTCACCGTCCCCGTCCTTCTGTAGTCTTTCTCCTAAAGCTGCCTCCCACGTCTGGAAGGGACCCGTCAGCCCACATGAGCCCCTCTCCCTCTCTTCTGCCCCCAGATATTTTAATGCACCTGACTGTGGAAGTTTTTGCAACTGAATACAACAGCAGTTTCAATTTCCTGTCTGCTCCCTGACCTCAGACCATGGAGAACCCTTGCTCCTGCCTGCTTCTAAGATGGTAACTATACTTCTATTTAAAGTCCCATAGCAGGCCAGAGCCTCTCCATCCACTTTCAGTTCCAGCCCATCTGTTACAGGCATTGGTGATCTCCCTTCTGCTAATTTTGTGCTTCTGTCAGATGAAGGGTCTGGGGCCCCTGTATCGTTGTTCCTCCACTTTCTGCTTGTCTTGTCTACGTTACAAACTCTGTCCACTACGGGGTAACTGCCTTGAGACTATATTCAAGGTCAAGAGAAGGTTCTTTCTGGACTATTCAAGTGGAGTGGAGAGATGGGCCTTAGTTCTGATCCGCTCAGTCTTCAGGAATCTAAGAGGGAGGCACCATGCCCCATGGCTCTGTGTCTCCTCCCATGAGGCTGCGGATGAGACATTAATAGAGTGAACCGAAGCAACAAGTGAGATTGAAGACACTCAGTTGAACATTTCTGATTCTCAAGCTGTATTGGAGACAAGAGAATTCCATCTGCCCTCCTCTCCACAAAGCCCCACGTGATCCACAGGCCCAGACCACGGTGGGTAAATGTACTATGTTGGAAAGATCCAGGAGAGAGCGCCTTCCCCTCCTCCTCTTGACTGGTTCCCCTGCCCCACGTCTGTCTTGAGTCATATGAAACTGCAACCAATTGAAATCGAGTAGCAATGAATATTGAAGCAAAGGGTTAGGAGCCAGACTCTGATCCATATGCCAATGGAGTGCCAATCAGGTCAGGAAATCCCTGATTCCCCCGTCAGGAAGAATAATGCCCTCCCAGGGATCATTATCCATTTACAATGAAATATTTGTGGGCAACTCTGAATAATTACTTCTGTGTAGAGCAGATGACATTTTGTTTGCAGACCTTCTGTGACGGCTCGTCTTGGCTGTCAACTTACACACAGGAGAAGAGGGAACCTCAGTGGAGGAATTCCCCGGCCTGCTTGACCTGCGGCATTTTCTCGATCTCAGTTGATATAGGAGACAAGCCCTTGGTGGGAAGCACCTCAGGTGGGCCTGAGCTGTATATGAGCAAGGAGGCTGAGTAAGCGGAGGGAATCAAGTCAGGAAGCAGTGTCCCTCTGTGGTCTCTGCTTCAGGTCCTGCCTCCAGGTTCCCGTCTCCAGTTCCCGCCCGACTTCCCTCATTGGTGGACTGTCGCCTGGAAGTGTCAGCGTTAAATAAGCCCTTTCCTTTGCACATTAGTGCTCTGTAACAGCAACGGAGTCTGAACTAGGACGCCGTCCTTCAAATTTTGGCAGTCACTCCTAATTATGCATATTTATGCCATACAAGTTTTAATATTATTTCCAGCGATTAAAAGCAAGCATTTTGGATCTAATAACTCCGCCTGTATCTTCAAAAGCAAATCTGGGTGGTGAGCAATTCAATAATGGAGACCCCACGTTCCAGATGTTGTTCTGTGAAAGGACATCCTCGTCTTTGTATTCTAAAAAAAAAGTGAATATTCGCTCATGTCGTTGAACTTCACTAGTTGTTCAAGCAGCGTACACAGCTGGTGGCTGCAGACCAAGACTGGCCTACGAGGCCACGTGCTGCCCCCAGTGCTAAGTGTGGGACCTGCCCCACCGTCTCCCAGTTCCAACACGCAGCACTCGCCTGTTGGAAGGGGAGGCCGGCTGTCCCATCCGAGTTACAGCTTTGAATTTTGATTTCTCCCTGTCTATCATCTGGATCCTCTGCAGTCTACATTTTTTACTATCTGGAAGTCAGACCTAAGCAGCCCTACTTCCAAACTACTCCCCAGGAGATGCTAGGCACATAGCAGAGTGTCTGCTTGTCCCATTGTTTAGACGCAAAGGCTGAGAAGTCAGCTAATGTGGCCAGTATTCTCTGCAGTATTCTCCCGCTTCTCCCACTGCAGCCGGCAGGTGATCCCAGAGGGACCGTTGGCCCCACCTGAGCACTTAAAGCTAGCTGTCTCTTATCCACTCATGACACTTACCTACACCAGCATTCTTAGCACAAAGCTGTGCGATCAGGGTTGAGTCAGTGAGTGCACTGATGCCACAGGCTGGGCTACCAGGCACTGGGGCTTGTCCATTGCTGGCCGCTGCCTGGCCCACAGAAGTTGCCATCAGTCCCTGAGAGAGTGAACACGCCCCACTTGGGTCCCATGAATCTGCAGAGAAGCCAGTAGCCTACCGGAAACAGAAGCCGAGGAGTGGTGCCGAGTGCCAAGGCGCCCCTCTGTTCATTGGCACGGACATATTTCTTTATTTTGCTTTCCCTTTTGTTTTCCAGGCCCCATGAATTATTTATTTGTTATTAAACTCAACAGAATGAGATTTCAAAGGCAACGAAAATGGCTCAAGTTCAAAAAGAACCAAATTGCCACAGTGAGCTCTGGGGGCCCTGATACGTGTTCCAGGTGTCCTTAAACACTCGGGGGGGGGGGTGCCCTGATGATACCCTCCAGGGGCCCCTGATACTCAGGCCACTTGTCAAGGGTTCCAGAGTGTTCTCTGAGTCTGTGGGTCCCAGGTACAGAGGATTCATGCTTGGCACCAACAGCCCAGGGTAGGACATGAGGCCTGGGCTAAAAGGTCCGTTTTGCCTCACCAAGGCCTGCAGTCCTGACACAGGCAGAGAGCTATGGCAACTCTCTGATCCAAGGTCAGCATTCTATCTAACCAGGTTGGAGGGATGGCTCAGCAGTCAAGAGCACTTACGGCTCCTGTAGAGAACCCTGGTTCACTTCCTGGCCTGGACATCAGGTGACTTCCAACCCCCTGCAACTCCAGTTCCAGCAAATCTGATCTCTACAGGCACCTGCAGTCCTATAGTACACATAAACACTCATAGGCACTTACGCATGCACAGAGATTACAGATAAAGATAAATAAATAAATCTTTAAAGTGTAATTCCAAAATAAGTGAGATCTGATTAATCTCGGTGATTAACTTGAGCTTACCAACCTGTCATCACTCACTTTTGGTAGCTTCTATATGTGAATTTAAAGTCTATTCTCTTAACGATTTCAAAAGACACATTTTATTATTATTATTAATCATTCTTTTGATTATTATTAATTCTCACTGAGCAATAGGTCACCCAAACTCACTCTTCCTAACTGAAGTTGTGTTCCCTTGGACATGAGTTCTCCTCTGCCCATCTACTTCTCACAGCCTCTGGCAACCGCTATTAAGCATTGCCTCTCAGAGTCTGACTTTTCAGGGTCTGTACAGAAATGAGATCCCTGGTCTTTCACCATTCTTGCCCAGCTTATTTCATCTGATGTCATCCAAGTTTGCCTATGTTGTACTCTTCCTTCTTTTTGGAGGGCGAAACAGTATTCGGTGGGTTTATGCATGAAGCATTCTTATCCATTTCACCTACGGGAACCCACACCCTGGCTAACGTGACGAGTCCCACAGTGAACACGGAGGTGCACACGTCTCTCCACGTTCTCCCTCTGCATCCCTGAGTACCCAGGGCACACCCAGCCGTGGGGTGCTGGATCCAGGGTAGCTCTATTTTCATTTTAAAGAGAAGCTCCATACTGCTTTGCATAGTAGCTGTCCTAAAGCACGCCCGTGTGCAAGAGTTCCCTTTCTCCACGTCCCGAACAGCAGTAGCCGTGGTCACCTTCCCACGTCCTCGCTCCATGGTGAGACCCGCTGCCGTCACGCCGCCCCGTCTTCAAAGCTTCTGGTATCTGCATGCCTCACAGTCCTGTCTCAAGAGGTTCCTGATCTGATCCCTCTTCCTCCCGCTCCTTGTCCTTCCTGTCCTCCAGCCACAAGTGCCCTTTCCCCCACTGCCCAACCTTGTTTCCTTCCGGTAACCCTCCCCAGGCTCTCTGCTGTCCCTGGGGACAGGCCCGGTCAGCCTCATTCTACTCTGTGGTCTCAGCTCGCGTGTCATCTTCTCAGGGGAGATATCTTCCTGGAGATATCGTAACCAAAGTGTGTCCCGTTTACACCTCACTGGCTCACACTGCCAATTGATTATGCTGTTTTCTGTCTACGTCTCTCCTCAGACTGCCCCGAAAGAATGGGTAATGGTCCCCGGCATCCAGCTCAGTAGACACAGGTAACAGCAGACTTGTGAGAAAGTCTAATACATCAACCTGCTCACTCAGAGAACAAGGTGCCTGCCCCAGGGTCCACAGACACACACCAGGCACCGATCACTTCTTTGAGTGGCTGGAGGAACCATGAGCAGAGAGTCTTTCTGTTCCCACTTGAGAGGAACTAAGTTATGGGAAGGAAGATGGACACACAGATGTGATTTGTATAATAGACACATTTTCCACGGTGTCGCCTGGGGGTGAAGAAGGAAGTAATGAGCTGGTCCTGGTGTACTTAGTGTCTTCTGTGTGAAGGGATCTCAGAAGAAGAGGTCGGGTGGGCTGTCTCACAGAAAGGCACCCTTTCCTCTCTTCCTGGGGTCAATGAAAGCAGCACTGCAAAGGCTTGGGGAGTAGCGCGAGGCTGCAGGTCAGAGCCAAGCCTTGGGTGCCCATGAAGAAGGGCGGGGGGCGCAGCATGGGGAAGAGTCTCCAGACACACACCGGCGGCAGCTGAGCTGACCAGAGCAGCACAGACCTGAAAGTCATCTCTTAAAACCCCGAGGGCAGAAGTCCTCAAATAGGGATTAGGCTGCATGGTTCTCAGTGGAGAGTCACAAGGAAGCACCTTGGGCTGGTGACAGCTCAGCCTCTGCCTAGATGGCACTAGTCACCAAGGTGGCGTGAGCAGACCGCCCAGGCCTCAAGTGCCAGATTAGACACTGCTTTGACCATTTCCTTTATTCGATCACTATTTTGTACTTTCAACCATCCCTTTGGTGTAAACAACATCATTCAATAAGGCCCAGGGGCTGGAGCTCTATAATATGAATACCCAGTCCTCATCATCAGAACACACCAGCCAGCTCTGCAGAAGGGAGGTCCACCATGAGCATCCCACCTGACGTTGACAGAGTGCTTCAGGAAGATCTCGTTAGTCTTTCTTGTCATGCATCATGCGTGGACAATTTTCTAGCCACTGACAAATGAGCTTCATAGAATATGACTACATTTTCCAGGAAGCAAAATTTCTCAAGATCTAGACAAAAATACCAGGGAAGCTTTTCCATTAGTCCCCCTGCCCCACACCCCATCAATGCTCGGTGCTCTGCCCAGGAGCACCTCATCCACAGGTGATGGAGCCCCATACTGAGGGGTCTGTGCCATGACACGTGATATGTGAGGCCACGTGGACCTGCAGGGCATAGGAGGGGCAGAGAAGGAGAGGAGCACCACGGTTAAAAAATGAGACGAGAATTCTGTGCGGTGGAAGCTTCCTGGGCCCAAGAAAGGAGGTGCACCGTGTTTGAACTCCATGTATTCCTCTTGCTCTCTTTGAGAAGAACTGACTCTAAACCCTTGATGGGGTTGGCTTTCTTCCCACGAAGGAGTCCAGATGTTCTAAGGAAACTGAGGGTCATGATTGTCATGGAGTCATTTACTGCAGTGATTAAGACTGAAGATGGGTGCAAGGAAAAGGCTTTGGTGAATAGACTGAGTCCCTGCTGGGAGGTGCTGGCCCTGAGAAGAGCAGACAGACCTCTCTGTAAACATCCCTGCATCTCTTTGAAGCTATGTCCTGAGCAGGTAGTCACCAAGGGACAGAGATTGAATGTCTCAGGCTTGAGTAGCCCTGGGAGCTCCGTAATATGAATATAGCGCTTTCATCATCACAGCACAGTGGCTGGTGTTACGGGAGTGCGGTCCACCACGGACATCACACCCGACCGTTGACAGAGTCGATAAACTGACCCCACAGTGCTGTCCTGTGCCTGGAGATACGTGGATTACCTTCAGCTTCAAAAGCACACTGCTTATGATCCTTACCTTGTACTGAATGGGACATGATACCAGTACATCCTCCATACAATTCTGTGCATGGCACTGGAGAGATGGCTCAGAGGTTAAGAGCACTGGCTGCTCTTGTAGAGAACTCAAGTTCAATTCCCAGCACCCCCATGGTGGCTAACAACCATCCATATCTCCAGTTCCAGGGGATGTGATGCCCACTTCTGACCTCCATAGGTATTGCACGACACAGGGGCACTTACACACATGCAGGCAATTCACTCATAAAATAAAACAAAATAATAAGTAATATATGGGTGGGAAACCGAGATTAAAGCCCCAGGGAAGGGAGGAGGGGTGAAGAACGAAGGTGGCAAATGAGAGCGACAAGGCGGAGAAGGGGACACGCAGGGCCTCCCGGCACCAGAGAGGCCGGGGAGGGGGCAGTCAGAGAATGTCCTGACTCTCAGCTCTCGAGGGCGCGCTGGGCTTGGGTGCCCCCAAAGACCCCACAGCCCCACTGCCTTCAGTGAGTTCAGGTGGGAGGGCCATTCAACCGCAGGCAGGTGGGTAGCCATTCACAGAGACGCAGAGGACTGCTGGTGTGTGTGACGCCGCTGGAAGGAGACCCAGTGAGAGACTGGGAGGCTAGACAGGAAGGAGGTCACTCTGCAGTCCAGGATAGGAGTCTGACCCTGAGTGGGGCTCCCCAGGAAGGAGGAGGAGATCCAGTTTTGGCGGAGGAGGAAAGGGCTGAGATGGAAGGAGGTGGTCCCGTCCCAGTAACCTGGTGGGAGATGAAGATGGCCACCATCCAGGCGTGAGAGCCCGGCCACCATCCAGGCGTGAGAGCCGGGCTGGGAGGAAAGTTTGTTATGTAGGGCAAAGGGAAAGCCATTTTTCTCTCTAAAAGCCAAGGACCAGTTGAAAAGACGAGAACAGGCTGAAAGGGAGCAGATGGGTCTAAATTACATGTAAGGACATTGTAATTTGGAGGGTTAATAACTGAGATTTTATTCTGTGAGTATTCTAGGGACCTCTGGTTTACAAAAATGGCAATGCTGGTTTTAAAAACAACCCCACTCAAACATTCCATGGAACATCCAAACACAGCACTCTAAATCTTCCCCTCCACAGTGTCTTCATTGCAGAAGACAGTTCTCCAGCTGTGAAGGAGCTCATCCCAATCCTGGCTCTCATGGCCCTGACTCTTGCTCTGGTCTGTCAGCATCAGCAGGTCTGTCTTCTCAGGCCCTCTCTGGGCTCCCATCATGTCAAGTCTGGCCCAGATCGCCACCATCTCTTGGTTAGCAGATAGCTGTGTGTCATCCACAACAGCCATCCTCACAGCATCAGCTCATGTGTCTCTTCCCCTCCTGCCCTTCCGCAGGCGCCCAACTCACTTTGGACAGCATCATAGTTCTCAGATAGTGGCCAGCAAGCTGCCCTCATTCTGCCTGTCATGGTCTCTTAGATAATCCATGGGCCACGCCTTTGTTTCATTTAGTTTTGGGGGCAAATATGAATTCCTTGATGTGACTTTTAAAGCCATTTTCTCCAGACCCTCGAATTCTCTTCCTTGATCACTCTTTAACACATAGTATTTTCTGCATTTAAAAAAAAGGATTTCTATTACTTATTTATGTATATGTGAGTGTCTATGTGCAGGTATGTGCATGCCTGTGCAGGTTTCCCCAGAGGCCAGTGGTTGTTGGCTCTGGATGAAGCTGAATTCCAGGTGGTTGTGAGGACCCGATGAGGCTGTTCTGAACTCTGGTCCTCCGCAGTGGCAGTAGGCCTTCTTCACCGCTATGTTATTTCTCTGCACCTCTAGATTTTTGTTTCTTCATTTTTGTGCATGTATGTGCTTGTTTTCACACAGCGTTTCATGAAACCTGGGCTGGCTTTGAACTTGATATGTAACCAAACATCACCCTGAACTTCTGACCCTCCACCTCTCAAGTGCTGGGATTCTGTGTGCCCACCATGCCTGGGATATGCAGTGCAGGGGATCAAACATACAAACTCCACCACCTGAGCTGCTCCCAGTCCCTACATACAGAACTCTTCAATGACTCGCTTAATTATTTATTTCCAGATGCTATGATTAGAATGCAAGATGGATAAAAGCCAAAAGGTTTTGCTGCCGAATCCGAAGTTCTCAAAATAGCACCTGGCACCTGGCACAAATTTGGCACTCAATCAATATTTATTTGTGAGCAAGTGGCGCATGAAGAACGCCCTCAGTTTGTTTACTGTGAGCAGATCACCATACTTTATGTGCAAAGGCTGTGAGCTCCCGCTCTCCTCTGAGCCGAATGAGTCCCGTCCTTAAATGGATCAAACCTCCATTTTGTGTCAGAGGAGCTGCAAGTTTTACTCTGTGCAAAATAAGTGTTTCTGTTTTGCTATTCTCCATCCAAACCACAACTCTCTTGACTGTCTTAGTTGATTAGAACAAGCACTGGTGTGATCATTTGCAAAACAAATCTAAAGCTGTTTACAGCTCCTGCCTGTGTGCCAAGCTGGCCATGGTTGACTCTTGGGGGAGACAGTATGGAGCAAGGATGCGCCTAGGAGCTGTCCCACTTGCAGGTATATATAAGCGGGTGCGTCCTCCAGCAAGCTCCTTCAGTCCCCCATACGGAAGGTGAGCGAGCTGCATGGGGCAGGGCCGTCCTCCTGTCCCTGTGGGTTGGAGCCTGTGGCCGCTCGAGAGCCTCACCTTCCTTCCTCCTCAGCACCACACTGCTCACACTGAGGCAGGTGGGGCCAAATGCCCTCAGGAGGCAGAAGCCTTCTCTAGAAGGCAGAGCTGCCCCCAGAACGACAGGGAAGCATGGTCCCTCTGGCACCTGCACACACCTGATTCTAGGTTAGTGAAATGGCTAGGAACTTTGTGGTGATCAAGGAGACGACCCTGGACTCTTCAACTGTGCTGCCTTCCAGACGTAGAGCCTAATGCACAAGGTGCAACGGGGACATAATGAGCTGCTTCCCCAGACGTGGCCCAGTGCATCTACTCCCTTGGTCTGGTTCTCCTCCGTCCCGCCTCTCAGAGTGCTTCCCCTGACAGAAGCCTGGTGCTCCACCACAAGGAGGATCCCATACAATCATCTGGTCAGGCCCACACTGCAGTCACAGGACTTCACGTACATGTGGGAAACCGCTGCCTGAGCCCATGCCAGGAGTAGTAGAACGCTACTGCTTTAAACCTCAAAATGTCAGGACAACTGTCACCCATCAACAGACAGCTAATATAATCTTCAAGGAAGGAAGATGTTATAATGTGAAGAAAACTTAAAGATGTATTGACACAGTGCTGGAAAGATTGCTCAGTCTGTAAAGTACTTGCTGCCCAAGCACAAGAATTAGAGTTTAATCCTCCAGAACTCAAGTAAACCTATATGTTGAAGCTTATATGCTAATCATCCCAGTAGGGTGGAGGCAGAGACCAGCACATCTCTGGGGTTTGCTCAAGGACCAATCCGGCCTAATTGGTGAGTTCTAAGCCACTGACAGACCCTGCCTCAAGAAAACAAACAAACAACAACAACAACAAACAAGGTGTATATCTCCGGAGGAATGACACCAGAGGTTGTCCTCTGGCCCCACAGGTACACACACACACAGGGACATATACACACATGCACACAGATTATTGATTCTGTTAAAGAACTGTCAGATTGCTGAGGAATTTGAGTTTTCTGCTAATAAGCTGAGACTTAAGGATTAGTGTTCACGTCTGCTTGGGGTGCGCCTGGCCGAGCATAGCAGGGGCCATGACGCTGGACAGACCTGGGTCTCACGCTCAGGAGCTTCCAATCCTGCACACAGCGTGACCTTAGAGTCAGGGATGGTGGGCTTCCTGCTGTGCTTACTGTCGTCAGACACAGCCCTTCCCTCCCGCAGGAGGGCAAGCAAGCCCACTTGTAAGTTCATTGAAAAGGCAGTGTGGGGTGGTCTGCCAGGCGCCTCTCTCTCATGTGTGAGACCCTTGGCCCTGGGAATCCCAGGCTCTCCTGAGGTAGGGAGATGGGGCATGGTGTCTTGAGCCAAGAAGGTAAAGTGCTGACTCATGTTGTAGGGAAGCTGATCAGAGGGCTGAGTGGCCTACAGAGAAGGCCCAGACTGTCCAGAGCACTCCACACGATGTGGAGACACCCCACTACCACGAGAGACTAGCCCAACCATCCTACACCAAAGGAGGTGGCAGGCAGCACCAGCCAGGCTTGGCCCTCCGTCTCCTCTCAGACTCTCGGGCATTCTTGCTGGGTGTCCAGCCCCGCTCATCTTGACCTAGTCCTACGGCCACAGTCAAGGATAACGTTAGACAGAAGTGGTGTGTGCTCTCTCCTGTGCTCAACACAGCTTCTCATCTTTATCTAGGCCATTTCTGTGGGAGTGAATGTTTGTGACCTCCAGGAACCTAGAAAGAGCCATGAGAGGGGAAACAGGCTTTAAATGGGGAGGGGATAGAACACTTGAAGTAGAGGGGGCCCCTGAGGGCGGAGGGGTTTCAGGGGGATGCGAGAAGGAAGACAGGAGGGACAACCAACCAGAGCTAAGTATGAAATCCTGCAAGGAACCCTGTAAACCTCTTTGTGTTTACGTCCGAATGTGAAATGTGCCCCTTAGGCTCCTGCGTCTGAACACGTGATAGCCAGCTGGTGGCGCTGTTTGGGAAGGTTGTGCACTCTTGCTAGAGGAAGTACATCACTTGAGGTTGTATAGCCTGACCCCACTTCCTGTCCCGCCCCCTTTTTCTCTCTGCTTCCTGTGTGTGGCCGAGTGCAGTAAGTCGGCTTCCTGACTGCCAGACCAGCTCCTGGTCCTGCTGCCAAACCTTCCCCATTGTGATGGACTCGATCCCAGTGGATGTGTGAGCCAGAGTCTACTCTGTCTTTACCATGTTGCTCTGGTCAGGGCACTCAACCCAGCAACGAAAAGGAACTAATGCATTCTGGGAGCTAATTTTAAAATGTAAATAAATAAGTCAAGAGAATAAAGTAGAAATTATTGCTTAATCATAACTTCACACATGGAGACACCAGTCTAATTTACAAGCCTCTGTCTAGTGTTAGAGTTTACTGTCCACCGTGTTCCTTAATGTGAGTTGTGATATCGATTTTCTGATAAAATGAGAAATTCTTCTGAAAAACGATTTTGATGATGACATAATATTCTATTTACAGACAGAGCACAAATACCAAGAGATGATATTTCTCCTGCTCCTCCACAGGCATAGAAAGCCTGCCTCATAGCAGTTCGAGGTGCTGACGGGTTCACTTTGCCCTTAGTCTAACTAACACGTGGCTATTCTTGTACCTGGTGGCTTATAGTTCTTGAGATTTTCTATCTCTAGATGTCTTTAGGCGAATTTTCTTACCTGTAAAACTGGGATGAGATTTTCACAACTTCTCCCTACCCAGCACACACTGAATGGATATCATGCCAGAAAAGCCTCTGTGAGCCTCCATGGGATGGAAAGCTCCTCTCCATCGGGTGTCCTTTCTCGCCATTTGGCCTGAGACTGCAAAGTGAACCCAAGTCAGGCCTCTCTAGCTTTGGGTCTGAGCACCTGGCAGGCAGCTCTCTGGGGCTGGAGGCTGGACACCCCGTCTCCCTTGTAGATCTGTGTTCCTACTCTCTCCAAATCTGCCGCTCCCACCCCGCCACATGCTGCCAGACACCATGGCTACGTCGGTCACTCTGCATCCTCAGATGGTATTGGGGGCATGCCGAGGCCCCTCCCAGGAGAGGGCACAAAGCCAGACGGCACTCAAGGGGACTTATTTTTCCACTCCAAATGGACCGCTGGCTTTGCCACTTGTCAGGTCTTCTTGGAAAAGGCATGAACTCATGGCTCTGGGCGTTCCCCTTGTGGCTTCTTTTCTTAATATTATTTATTATGTGTATGAATTCTTTGTCTGCATGCATGAAAGTGAGCCTGTCCTGCAGTGCCCACGGAGGACAGAAGAGGGTGTCGGATCCTCTGGAACTGAAGTTACCGACAGCTGTTAGCCACCATGTGATTGTTGGGACTCGAACCTGCGTCCTCTGCAAATGCAGCCAGTGCTGTTTATCACTGAGCCATGCCTCCATTCCTCCAGCCCCTGAGACTTCTCTACTACCCTGCCACTTGGTTAGGGCTGACTCTGACTTAGAGAAATCATTTCTGAAATACAAAGACAGGTCTTTGCTTTAGATCCCACCTGATTATAGCACAGAGAGCCACAAGCTGAGGCTAGGTGCTGCCCCACCCAAAACAGTCTCTCAGTTTACCCTGTCTAACTGACACACATTACCAAGCAGTGGGGGACACAGCTCTGTTTCCTGACTGTGCTAGGGTGTCAGAAGCATGCAGCTGTCTTAGCCTCAAAGTTCACAGACTATACACTGCCCATACAGAAGGGCTCTCACACAGCAGAGACTCCACAGGGCTGCTACTCCCCAGAAGGAGGAGCATGTCTGTCTGGTAAAAGCCTCAACGTTCCCTGGGCAACCTACAGAGTTGCATTGGGTAAGAACCCATGCTTACTGACAGGGAATCTGGGAACACTAACCAGGCCTGAGGGCAGCCAGGCATCAGCCGTGTGGCAGCCATGCAGGTGCCAGTAGCCCTTCCTCAGGAGTGAAGTCCTCTGGGAGAGATGCATGTGTACACATATATGTGTATACATTCATATGCATACATGCATATATAATGCATGCATGTTTGCATATGTATATATTGTATGTGTTCATGTGACATAATGTGCTATGTATGAAGGTATGTTATGTATACACATATTATTTTTAATGATTTTAATGAGGTTGTTGATTTTGAGGAAACAGATACAGAAAGTCAGTTCTGTTCCCTTAAGATATGTGACGGTCATACAGGTCATACAAAGCATAGATGTGAGGAAGGAATGTTCTAGATAAGGGGCATTAAAGAGAAATGATAACTAAGCACCCGAGATGGCCTGGATTGGTCTGGACAGGGTGACACAGTTCACAGCACACTGTCAGAGCAAGTAAAATGAGAATACCGATCACAGATTGTATAACAATCTGTATCAGTCATAAATGCTCCAGTTCTATGATGCATCATCAAGGAAATGTCTCTTTACTGGTTAATTCCACACTTTAGCATTTATGCTTTTAGAGTAGGGCACCTCCCTGGGGAGTGAACAGTTCATGGGCTGTTGTTGGCCACACGGTGCATGCCTGCTGATTATGGGAGAACGGCAGGCCGTGCGCTGATCATGCCGTCCAGTACCCAGCACAGGATCAGGGAGCACTGTTATTACTGTCCCCGGATTGAGCAAATTCATGTGGTTAGGTGATGCTAGGACTAGGATTTGGGGCTACCTGTACCTGGTTCCAAACTCCAAGTTCTTCCTGTGAGCCCTCCCTGCCTCTCTCTCCTCCACAGCCTCCGCAGGAATTGGACATCAGTCTGTTTGAACATCTTGTAGGAAAGAAAAATCGCAATTCCTGGAGATACTGTGTTCTGCTTTTCAACAGTCTTGCAGAAACATTGGCTTCCCATGAGCCAAAGCCCACTCTTCACACCCTTCAGCCAGCTCAGCTCTCGGAAGCCGTGCCCGAGAAATTCAAGCCTCTTCCCGGCGACTCCCGTCTTCCAACCGCAGTTCACTCCCATGGTTTTCAGCCTTGTCACAGCCTTAGCTGGTGCCAGCCATGCCAGATGAACAACTCTCCCTTTTTCTCTTTCTCCCTCTCTCTCCCGTCCCCCCTCTCTCCCTCTCTTAGCCCCCTCCCTTCTCTCCTCCCTCTGTGTGTGCTCATGTGTGTTACCGTGTGTGTGGTGGCCTGTGGAGGCACATATGTGCATGCACATGTATATGGAGGTCTGAGGAGAGTTCAGTTACTTTCTCCATTGCTCTCTGCCTTCATTGAGACAGGGTCCCTTCCTAAACCTGAAGCTCATGGGTTCAGCCAGTGAGCTTCAGGGATCCACTGGTCTCCTCCCCACCGGAAGGTGTGGTTCGAGGTAATTGCTGTCATGCCTGGCTATTTACATGAGTTCTTGGGATCTGAACTCAGCCCCTTGTGTTTGTGTGGCAAGCTCTTTACCAACAGAGCCATCCCTCTAACTCAAAGGAATACTTTCAAACTTTTCAATTGCATAAAATTTAAATATGCACTCCTAGCGAATGTTCTTGTATTCACACGGATCAGAACCTCCCCAGAAAAGAACACAATTCTATGAAAAATGTGTCCCCAGAACCAAACACAGAATCCCAGATGTAACTTCTGATCACCGAGATCCCACTGGAACCACATTCAGCATCATCAATTACTGGCAGCCACGCCCCCAAGACGCCTTGCCTGACAGGTGATGATCAGTTAAAGCTATGAGGCTTCTGTGCATCTTCCGCTGAAGGCCTATTGCCCGGGATTTCCTTCCCGTCCCTGACAGCGCCCTCAAGTCAGCTATCCAGGGCTTCGCTGAAGGAAGCAGCCTAGGCAAGCTCTCCAGGCAGCAATCAAGTCTCTCACAACTAAGGCCATAAAGAGCCAACAGCCCTTGGATGGCATTTTCCAAGCAACAGTTCAGAAAACCAAGTACGGTCTTAGAGAGATGTCATGTGACAAACCACGGATGACAATTCTGCTTCCTGTGCCTGTTTGAAGATGTGGTTACTCTGCCTTCTGCTCTGGCCACCTCTGCCACCACGCCTCCCCACCATGACAAACTTGAATTCCCCTGGAATTATAAGCTCAAAGAAACTCTTTCTTTAAAAGTTCCCTTGGTCAGTATTTTATCACAGCAACAGAAAAGTGACAAATACACCAAAAGACCTGCAGTTCAGCGAACACCTGCTACGCTCGCTCCCAATACTCGGCTCAGCACTTCAGAGGCTCAACATCCACAAAACAAGTTTCCAGGTGACCTCTGGTCAAGTTGTCACTCCAGAGGCCATGTGTACCTGGATGTATGCTTAGTAATTCCAAATCTGGGCACCCTGTAAGTTGATCAATAGTCTAAAAATTCAATAATTTATCATCTAATAACTAGAACCTGATTATAAGTATAAAGGCTGACCGAGGATGGGGCGCTGGGGAGAGAGGCCTTTCACACTGCAAAGCCCTGTGCTGCTCTTGTTCTAGACTGGGGATGGATGGGTGACACCACAGATAGGAGTGCACACCAGCGTTTGGGAAGGCTTTCTGGCCGGCCCCTGCATTGCTCTTAGTGGGAAGTGATTCTCTGGGGTCTCGCTGTTCACACACCCCTTCCTCTGCTCATCTCCTTCCATGTTCACTTCCACCTGAGCACATTCATGCTGACCTCCTCCCAACCTTGTGGTCACTGGCTTTCTCCACCCTAGACAGCAGCGGGACCCAACCACCCGTAATTCCAGTCTCTCCCACTGACCGTCTGAGTATGCTCTGTGGTCTCTCTCTGGAGTTGGAGGCCGACACGTTGCTCTGCGACACAGATGTGACACGATGCTATCCATTATCCGAGCGGAGTCTACTCTCAGGGTGCCATCGGGTTTTCTCTGCGTGTTACTTTTACACAGAGGACAGCTTTGTCCGAGCAGTCCTGCCTAGTTTCAGTCACTCATGCCCCACAGCTCCAAACACGGCAAGACTTTAGGTGTTGTATCTGTGGATTCAGTCAAATGTGAATTGAAATAATTGAGTTTGCAGCTGAATGTGGTGGCCTGTAGTCTCAGCACTCCGAAGGGGAAGGGAGAAGGATTAAAGTTTCAAAGCCATCCTCATCTACATAGCAAGTTGAGGCCAGTCTGAGTTACAGGAGTTCCTGTCAAAAAAAAATCAAGTCTGCGCTAGATATGTATGGACTTGTTTGGCTGGTCATATTCCCTAAGCAAAATATTACAGCTACCTTTTACACAGTAATATGTAACTAACATAGTTCCATTATATTAGTTATTTAAGTCTTGAAGAGGCGATCTGAAGTACACAGGAAGATGATGGTGGTCACAATAATAACTGATACTTTATAAAAAAGGCTTGAGCATCTGAGAGTTTGGGAATGCAAAGGTTTCCAGGAGCCAAGCGCCATGGGATATGAAAAGTAATGGATGGCTTTTGTAGAGATTGATCGATAATGGAATTTAAGAAGTACCATAAAATCCATATCATGCAGTTGATAAGATAAATCAGTGACTAATCATCTCAGAAGACCGGAAGATCTCCCATGCAGAAGAGGAGCCCAGTGCAGAGCCTGGGGAGGGCTTTCCAGGGGAGGGCACAGTCTTTGGACTAGAAAAGAATACTGGGAATTCGACCTAAAAGAAACTAAAAAGAACATTCCAGTTGAAGAAACATTATCAGCTCAACGTGAACCCCATCAGTACCTACTCAGAGCCTGTCTATAAAATCCTTAAAGAAGGATTCCTTGATTTGCAGAAAATAGAAATAAAAGATCGTGTGGTACAATGACAGTTTTGTAACAAGGTTTAAGACATGGTGTTTATTCTAAAAGTATCTTGTTTGTAGATGTGGAAATGTCTGTTCTGTCATGATATGGAAATTGAAAGTATTATTTTCAAGTTAGCTGTATTCCAAACACAGTGATCTTGGGTTGGACTGCCTAATCATTTGAGATCCAGCATAGAGGGGACACACCAGGACACCACGTAGCAGGTGCAAGGCACGCACTCAATAGCGACTATTTATTTTTAATTGGTGTGTATGGAGGGTGCATACTGATGGGATTTAGTGTGATATTTCCATATCCACAAGCCAGTCCACTGACCAGACCCAGCCTTCCCTCATCCGCCCATCTCATCCTCTTTTTGGAACCTATGGATGAGGCTCCCACCTTCAGGTCATTGTCTGAGTTCACATAGCTGAGGGCATCTGGTCCTCGCCTTTCTGTACCTGGCTTATTCCACCTAATATAATGTCCTCCAGTTTCTTCTACTTTATTGCAAGGGGCAGGATCTCTCCCTGTCACTGCATAAGACTGTTTGCCGTACGCACCATAGATGCTTGCCCTGTCATCTGGTGGACATTGACGCTAATTCTATGCGTTGGCTATTGTAAATAGGCCTGCGATAAACATGGGCTGGGCATGCAGGTATCTCATCAACATGCCAACTTGAGTTCCTGGGACGCATACTCAGGAGTGCGACAGCTGAATCAGATGGTAGATCTATTTTTAGTGTTTAAGAAACCTGATCCCCATAATGGTATACTAATTTACATTCCCATAAACAGCACGTAAGAGTTCCCTGTTCTCCACAGCTCCTCCAACATCTGCTACTTATTTTGTGGTAACAGTCGTTCTAACAGGAATGAGATGCTTCCCCATCAGTTTAATTTGCATCATGGCTAATGACATTGAACTTTGTTTTTATAGGCATGTTGGCAATTACTTCCTCATGAATTGTCAAGGCCAGATTAGGTGATTCTGGCTTTTGGCATGTTTGGAGTATTAGTGCATGTATGACTGCATGTTCACATGAGAGGGCACGAGTGTGCTAGGTGCACATACACATGTGCGAACATGCATATAGAGGCCAGAGGTTGACCATACATATCCTCCTCCATTGCTCTCCATCTTATATATTGGGGTACAGTCTCTTACTAGAACCCAGAATTTGATGGTCCAGCTAACCTAGCTACCTTGTTCCAGGGATTCTGTCTCTGCTGCACCTGCCTGGCTTCTGTGTGGGTTGGGGTACTCCAGGGTTAGCTTCTATGTGGATTAGAGTACTCCAGGGTTAGCTTCTGTGTGGGTTGGGGTACTCCAGGGTTAGTGTCTGTGTGGGTTGGGGTACTCCAGATTTAGCGCCTGTATGGGTTAGGGTACCCCAGATTTAGCGTCTGGGTGGGTTAGGGTACTCCAGGGTTAGCGTCTGTGTGGGTTAGGATACTGCAGTGTTAGCTTCTGTGTGGGTTAGGTACTCCAGGGTTAGCGTCTGTGAGGGTTGGGGTACCCCAGGGTTAGCGTCTATGTGGGTTAGGGTACTCTAGGGTTAGCTTCTGTGTAGGATAGAGTAAACTCCAGGGTTAGCGTCTGTGTGGGTTAGGGTATTCCAGGGTTAGCGTCTGTGTGGTTTAGAGTACTCCAGGGTTAGCATCTGTGAGGGTTAGGGTACTCCAGGGTTAGCGTCTGTGTGGGTTAGGGTATTCCAGGGTTAGCGTCTGTGTGGGTTAGAGTGTCAGGAGCCATTTGACTGCTTTGAACTTTGATCAAGCAGGGATCAGTCTTGCTGATCCCAGAAGTGCTGTGGGATTAGGGTGTTTTGCAATGTGAATGATTTATTCACTTGAAGGAGAGATTATCTTAAACCCAAGGCTGAAGATCCTGTAATCCCAAGGCTGAAGATCTTGTAAATCCTTGTAGGAAGGTCTGATTTAATCACCTGGAGGAAAGCTTATCTTAAATCCTAGGCTTAGCACCTTTTGTTAAGTAGATGTAGGTGTTTTGAATAATCCTGCATATGTAAATGATGGTTGTATTGTTCCTATAAATACACTGAGCAAAATAAAGTCAAGGCCTCAGTATTTACTGAGAGCCCTCCCGAACCTGTCCTTGTCTTCTCTCCTCTCTCTCTTTCTCTTTCTCAATCCTCACTCCCCAATTCAGGTACAGTCCCAACGTGGGGCCTGAATACTGGGGGTACAGTGAAGGACACCGGAAAGGAAAATTGGGCTCAAGCTTAAGGAAAAGGGGTGCGGTGAGTAACTTCGGGAATAAAAATGGGTCAGAAGTCAGAAGATTGTTCAAGGTTCCTGAATGAACTGCATAAAGAAGAGTCCGGTGTTGCGTCTTCCTTGCTGGTCAAGGCGGTCGTGACATTAGAGTACTCCAGGGTTAGCGTCTGTGAGGGTTAGGGCACTCCAGGGTTAGCGTCTGTGTGGGTTAGGGTACTCTAGGGTTAGCTTCTGTGTGGGTTAGGATATTCCAGGGTTAGCATCTGTGAGGGTTGGGGTACTGCAGTGTTAGCTCCTGTGTGAGTTCTGGGTACTCCAGTGTTGACGCATGCATGGAAAGCACCCTACCCACAGAGCCATCTCCAGAACCTCTAGGGGATTCTTTAAGAGGGATGAGTCCCACTTCCACCAGGGCTCCCCACAACCCCCAGAAAAATGAATTCATTATTGTCACACACTCCATAAATCTATACATATGGACACGTCCTAAGAGAGCTAGAGTTCTCCAACCAGACCTCTAATCTAAGAGTCTTTGATGTTTCCAGGGAGAAAGGTCACCCAAGTTCATTTCCAAAGTGAATCTATAGGGAGATGATCCCAAGAGAGTTTCCTGAGGAAAAGCCTTCAGGATCGGCCTTAAGAGCAAGCTCCCATTTCCCATTCTACACAGCAAATTGCCCAGGAAACGCAGCTTATTTGCTAGGAGATGTTGCTCTCCATGGCAGTCTAGGAGGGAGAAAGACATGTTTTCCTTTGCAATGATCATGTGGCACTGTGAGGTGCACTTGAAATGTTTGCTGCGTGTCTATGCAGCTGTCCTCTGCAGACAGTGTGGTAGCACTTGGCTCCTGACCTTCCCCAGGACAGACCATGATGCAAGGCTCAGGCCTCCCTCCTAGATGCCTCTCTGCCCTGTTGGCAGCTGTTTCCTCCTCTGGAGCGTGATGGCACAGGTTCCAGGAGGAAGGCCAATACTGGTGAACACATGGACACACTTTACCAGAAAGTGTTGTTTGTCCTGACATTTTGAGTTCACTGTGAATAACACATTTAGTGTTATAAGTATCCCATGGTCTGGGTGTTCCTGAACTTGAAAGTCTGGTCCTCAGTTATTGGAGATCTTTTGGGAAGTTATGGAGCCTGGCTGAGAGAACTTGGTCATGGGGGAGGGGGCTTGAGGATTTCAGCCCAGTCTTGCTGCCAGTCCCATTCTCTCTGCTTCCTAATCTACCAAGATGTGAGAAGCCCCTGCACCATGATCCTGCTGCCACAAACTGACCTGCTTCCCTCAGCATGATTCTCCTGCCACAAGAAACTGAAAACATGAGCCAAAATGAATTCTTCCACCCATAGGTTGCTTCTGTCAGGTATTACGTCACAACAGTGATGGACAGATGAGTCTCATGGGCTCTACCACAGCCACTGAATAGAGCAGAGTCACACAGACTGGGGTAGCTGCAGGCACACTCTTCCCGGCTATGTGGGCCTTAGAAAACAGGATTCTCCACTGCATTGTGCTCTCTGCCCCGGCCAGTCTGGTCTTCATTAGCTGATCTAGGTCTGTTCAATGCTCAGTGGACTCAGCCTTTACTGCCAAACTTTATCAACTCCCTTTTCTTCTATAAAAAAAATTAATATCCTAAGCCACACCTCCAAGTTTTGACCACCACTTAGTTTCAGTGTTTCTAAGACTTGATTGTAAGTAGACACCTTGAGGGTATCTCCAGAAATTTTAAATAAAAGAAGAGAGCTTAAAACCCCACTGTTCCTTGCCAGCCATGCCAACCCGAAGCATCTTTCTGATGAAGCTGCTGATACCATGGCCAGACCCCATGTCATCTCTCCAGTCTCTCCAGGCTCACTGACCAATGAGCTTCATCCCGTGGCACAGACATAGCCGGGCGTCTCTCATCCACAGGCAATCGGAGAATGTGGAACATGGGAGAAGAGCCACCATATGCATGGTCATGTGTCCCTGGACTGGGCTGTGGAATGAGGTTTGGCCAGAGTGTGGACCAGACCAGAGCCAGTGGGGTGCTGGTGCTCTGCTCTTCCCTGGGCACTCGTGCCTCCTCTGGATCTGGACAAAGTGCTTTTCCAGTGGCCTTTGGCTCTGGATGGCTGTCCTTGGCTTGCACCACCCACTTGCTGATTCCTTGTGGCTTCTGGCTCTTGACTTCAAATTTGGCTTTGGTGCTGTCTCAGTGCCCCTAGGTTGCCTTCAGGGGGGCGAGGGTGCCCTGTGAGGGGGCAGGGTGCTGTTACCCGGAAGGAATCCACGGGCATTTCGACCAGAATCCCTCCACAAATGGTTTAAATTTCAAAAAAAATCTTAATTTTCAAAAATCTACAATGATTTTGGAAGGGAACTAAAATGCAGCGTGTTTTATCAATCGTTTCGGGCAAACTTCTTTCTCCCAAATTAAATTAGAGGCAGGTGGCTCTCCCTGGCTCCCTCATCCAGCCTCCTCTTGCACATCCCTGTGTCATGTGAAAGCACAGTTGCCATGGCAACCACTTTTTTTTAACCTCAGGAGCTGGCTAGATATTTTAGCAACAATAAAAAAGCCCCTAGATCACCCAGCCTCCAGGCTCTCTTCACTTACATCTTAAGGTGGTTTCCGATTTGTCCTGCACCTTGACTAAGCTCTCCGTGGCAGCCTTAACAGCCTGACCAACCCACAACCCTGTCACTCAATGAGCTTTGGGGAGGAATTCAGTCCCTGACACCCTCCTCAGGCCTCGCCTCATCGGAGAGACTGTTCACATTTTCAGACTCTTGTTTCTTCTCCAAGTGGGAGGCCTATGCAGCATGGCCAGGTCAAAGTGGTGTTTATGGGTGGGAGTTTAGAGTTGCAATGTGTGTTGGATTAGTTGATTCTCAGTTGTTCCATCTCTCAACACCTTCAGTGCATTTTACACCCTGTCAGCAAAGTGCTAGAAGTTCCGAAGGACTCACAAACGCAGACCACAGCTTCCCCTGCCTTCAGCACACACCCTATCTGGCAGCCAAAAGCCAATTCCAATATGAAGGCACGGGGGTCCTCTCCTTGCAGCATATCCAGGTAAAAGCTGACAGGTAGATGAGGGAGGGTGAAGCAGTCCCTGGATGACGGCAGGGAGAAGTTTCTGCCACTGGGTTCTAGCAAGGATAACCGAGGGTGGAGGGGCCTACCTGAGGGGGGCATCTGAGGGAGGAGGAAGCCACTATGCATTTAGGGCACTCTGTTGGGTCCTCTGCCCCTCCTTAGGGGTGTTCTTAAAAGGGGAGGACGTTCCAGTTGTCACGGTGAGAGGCTCTGCTGCATTCAGGACAGGACTCAGGGACACAGCCATCCTAAGATGACCTGCTTTGGGAGGCTCTGGGCATCTCCCAGCCTTTGCAAGCTTGCTAGAATAAACCCACCCAGTATAAAATGGTATTGTCCTAATGCCTGACACTGAGAGCCACAAGCAGGGACACTAGACCCAGGGCCTCGTGAGCTGGGGCCTCCTGTAATTTATAGATTTCTCATCGGTTCCTGCCAAGCAGAAAATCGTTCTTTTTCCTTTTTTTTTCTGATGTGTGTATTCGGGGCCCCACTTCAGGCTTTCTTCCACCGCCTTATTCTGCAGAGGTGTTTTCTATTTTCTCCTGGTGTTTAAAAAGTTTTAGTCCTCAGTTCCTAAGGTCAGATGAGGGAAGATAGCTCTGTACTCTTTACATGCAGGCGGGAAAGCAGTGCTCCTGCTGAGGCTGCTAACCTTATGCCTTATGCTAATTTCCCAGGCACAAGTTGGCATTTAATGATTTACCCTTTCTTTTCTCATTTTCCCTAAAGCTTCAAATGGGTTCTATAAATACTGCACCATGGATGGGGTGGAAGCTAAAGAAACGCAATTTTCGGAATTGTTGAAGTAGTGTCTGGATGGTTATAAGGACTGTGGGAGCGTGATGCTGTTATGTCTGTCTGGTCTGTCTGTTCGTTGGTCTGAATATTCTGTCCTCCCCAGTGCAGGGTGCAGAAATCAAAATTGACAAGGCCTGGCAATCCACTTGATGTCTAGGTGGGCAGAGATGGTTTCTTCTCAACTGTCTTGGTCAGTCTTGGTCTATTATATGTCTTGGGTTTTTAATTCTTACCTTAACCACATAATACGTGTAAAGGCGTACACTGCACATGGTCTGGATCATGTCAAACCCCGCTTCACCTTCCACCCAGAGGCTCCCGCATGCACCTGCTGGGCTGTATCCCAGCTTCCTCCTGTGTATGTTTAGCGAAGCACACTCATCTTCTTGTTCTAGAACTTGCCACATTTATTTAGGATCAGCTTGTTACAGTTTGGTGGAAAAAAATCTAGTGGAGGTTTTTGGAGAAGAAATGACTGTATCAAATTATATAGGATGGACATATTTGTAAATGATATCCCTTCTCCATCAGTTAAACAACAGCAGGATTTCCTCTTCATGAATATCAGATTCTCTCTGGATCTCTATTGAATACCAAGGATTTAAACCTAAGTTTAGTCAAGAAAACTGAAAGGCTAATACTGGTCCTCACAGGTGACTGGTCACAGGCAACTCTTATCACAACAACCACCCAGGGTCTGGCACAGTGTGTGCCACAGCTAAGAAGTCAACAGACACAGCGTTGCTTCTGGAAATACTGTCTACCGGGGAGCAGACTTGAGAGGGAAGAAAGGAGGGGTTCTCTTCAGAACGGGCATTCAGTCCGTGGAAGAGAATAAAGTCAGAAAGGGCATGGGGCCATGGAAGGCACTGGGAGAATAACTCCACAGGGCCGAAGAACGGAGTTCAGTCACAGACCAGACAAGGGTGAGGGGCCGGAGGAGGGCTCTGGCCCTACGTGACACCTGATGTTTGGATGGTCCCTGTCAGGCAGCAAGGAGGGACAGAAACCTCAGAGCCAAGGTGTGCCCACCACAAGGTCCAGCCTTCCACTGCTGGCAAGGCAGCAGAGCCAAGGTGAGAAGACTCATGAGAAGTGGAAGGGCCAGGCCTGCTTCCTGGGTCTCCTGCCTCCTCATCCTTAGTAGGGTCTGAAGTGAGGTGGCCCTGTGGTTCTCCAGGCCAACCAAGCACACCTCTTCTCATGGTAGAGACCAGGGAAATATCACTTCTCATGGTAGAGACCAGGTAAATGAGGCCAACAAGGGGCATTTTCATGTCTCCTGATGGTTCTGATCAGACCAAAAGAATGAAGTCTGGAACCTGCTGCTACCAACCAACTGCTCAGACAAGCCTCTCAGGTGAGGAAACACTGGTCACAGCGTGCATTCACACCCGACTCACTGCTGCCTAGGAACCCTTATGAGCAGCCCAAAGACAAAGCCTAAGCTTGTAGGCATCAGCTTACCAAAGGCCCCTGATTTCAGGGAGAACCAGAGAAGGAACCATTTGATTGTTGTGATGTCCACTGCTAAGCCTACTGCTAGGATAACACGGAGTAATGACCCAACGCCATCACGTGTGAAAGTCTCGTGTGTTCTAGATACATAGCAATGGAGCCTCTAAAGCTCTCAGGGTCCTGCTTGTCCTTCACAAGGGCCCCCTTTGTGAGTAGCACAGCCCAGGGCATGAGGTGGGCATAGCCATGAGGGTCAGGCCTCTGGAAAGGGCTTTCATATGTGTTGATGTAAACCAACAGCATTCAGAGGCCCAGCACCTCTGGAAGGGAGTCTCATAGAAACCCTGACATGATGGGCAGATTCGAGGGGATGAGACAGGGCTGCCCTCTGCACAAAGCCTTCTCCACTGCAGCGTCTATGTGACAATCCCCTCTGCTGATAGAGGGGTTGCTTGCCGGGATCTCTGCTTATCTCAGCCTTGATGCATTTCTGCCTTGTCCTGGAAATCAGATCTCAGCAGTAAACTCTGCCCTCTGCTGTCCAGATTCACAAAGTGCACACCCTATCAGGCAGCTATCAAGATGGGCAATGTTCCTGTAAGAACATTGATTTTTCTGCTTCCAGTGACTGATGTTTTAGGCTATTTTTCACAACCTGATTTTTCCTTGCAAAAGTAAAAAAAAAAATTGAGCAGGAGAAAGAGAAGAACCTTTCCCTTCCTCTAGCAATCTGGTTTGGGCTGACAGAAGTACCCATTCACGGGCTTACTTGAAGAGATAAAGGATGTCACCAGGAGAGGGCTGAGCACAGCACAGGGGCCAATCAGAACCCAGGCTGGGTAGGACTCACAATGAAAGGCTTCCAGGTGGTGGGTGTGGATGGTCACAGCAGGGGCTTCCTGAGTCTTGCACACTTCCTGCTGGCCATGAGTGTCACAGGCTCATTGCATAATCCCTGGCACTTTCTTCTAAGTTCTGGAAATTACATAAAGTACATCCTACCATGATCTTGGTAGCCACAGCTGGAACGCAGAAGCAAAGCTGGTGGGGCTGGAGTGATAGCTCAGCTCTTAGGAGCGCCTGCTGCTCTATCAGACCCGAGTTTGGTTCCCAGCACCCACATCAGGCAGCTCAAAACCACCTGTAACTCCAGCTCCAGGAGATCTGATACCTTCTTCTGGCATCTGTAGGCACCTACCTGCACTTGCTCATAACACACACAGACACACACACACACACACACACACACACACACACGTGCATGTAAATAAAAATAAAATACTTTCTTTAGCCTTGGCTCCTTCCCCACTAACTGCATCTTCCAAAAGACCAACCAGTATAAGTGACCTATGTTTTAGGGATCATGTTGTAAGCCTGTCTGAGGTAGTCTGTTCTATTTCAGCCTCTCAATGCACAATTCTCAAACACAAGGGCACACATGTGCATATGTGACAAGCTTCTGTTATGTACACTGCCGTTCCTGACTTACTGTACAGCAAAGGGCCTGTAGTTTGGACACCTGGGCATCCCAGGCTCCACAACGCAGAGAAGACAGCACTATGAACAAGAGACTTAGCACTGTCCTTCCCCTTTCAAAATGAGTTCATTCAGCAGTCTTAAGTCTGGCCCCTGGGTAATTTACCTGCTCGGAATTATCTGAATGGACACTACAGCTTTCCATGACTTCAATTAACGGAAGCATGTGAAGAACCTGTGCTGGTAAGTGTGATCTTCCGTTTGACTAAGGGTTAAGTGGAGGGCTGTCTTTGGAGATTTTACTGAAGAGAATGGATTTGGCTCTTTCCTTTAAGACTTTTGGGTGACCATACTCGCTATGTCATTCAGAAAAAGAGCTCTCAGAGGCCCAAGTCGACGCCGAAGGGGTCTAAGGGTACGAAGTTCAGAACTAAATACCTAGACCCCAGCATGCTGTGTGATTGATCCTGTAAGACACCTCAAATTTTCTAGGACGTTTACAGTGAAAACATTAGGAATTTCACAAACGACTGATACATCACAGTTGTTTTCTGAGGAGTGACTGTGCTCCGAGGGAGAAAAGTGGAGTCCCTCCTTCCACATAATGAACCTGCAGTCACGCCTGGCTTTGGGCCCTAGGCTCAGCCAGCCAGGACACTGCCTCTTGCTACAAAGTCCTGCTGATTGTACAGGCATAGCCCCGCCCCACTTGACGCTGGGGACGGCAGCCCCCGCTTCAGGTATTCAGGATTCGCCTTAATGTTCCAGCTGGTGGTAACGTAGCTGGAATACGCCTGTGTTCCTGTCAGGGCCGCCCTGGCTGCTGACACCTCCTGCCCCGAAATGCCACACCCTGGGGCACTTGATATTCTTACCATACATGCCCAGCGTGGACACATCCTCTGTTCTAGCAGTTTCCCTTGGAGCCCATAGCAGCACCTGGCCTTGTTTGCCTTCCTGGCTCTCCATGCGGGCGGAGGTCCCCGAACACAGGATGCTCCGGGTACTCCCTGCCTCCCCTCATCCATTGAGAGTAACGCCAGCAAAAAGCAGACAGCTGTAGGGGTTTCCCATCAAGTCCTGGTGGGCAGCACTGTTATGGGCAGCCCTGGGAGACTTCTAGCCAACAGCTGGAAGGGAGTATTCTACACCCAACACTGGGCTATTTGACAACCTGTGAGATCTGAGACGGACATAATCCTCTGTTTAGGGTAACTCTGATTCAACTCTTTCATAAGAACATACACAAACCACACATAATATATACATAGACACACATATGTGTATTTAGGACACTTAGAAAATAGGTTTCCATATGGCCTTTTAAGCATTCTTAGAGTTGGTTATCCGTCCCCCACCCCTCTTTTCCTGATCTTCCCATCCCGTCCCTCTCCCCACTTAAGCCTCCCTCCACATCATACTCCTTTCCCCTTCATATCTGTGTGTTCTGCTACTCTCTTTTAAGACAAAAATATTTATTGAAACAACAGACAGTTGCATCACCAGCTGACTGTATGTGGCATGCCACTCGTCAGGGTCTCCCAGTCAGTGCGTCCTGTAGCATCCGCTTCCCTGCCCTCAGCTTCCAGTAACCACACCCCGGTCCCAGCCATCCCTGTCACTCAGTCTTTGAGAAACCTCACACTCACTTCCCTTTCCAGTGAGCTATGATTCTTCGGAAAACAGTGACCCTGAGAGAGGAGCAGAGGCGCACTTGGAGGGAAGCTGCATGACTTTTGAATTCCTTCCACCTGACTTGCTAGTCCATTGCTTGTCTTAGGAGGCAGGTGGATACCTCTCAGCAAGAGCTCATGCCCATTGTCCCCAGATCTCCAAACCCAGTCAAATACCTGTGCTTCATTCTCCTGACAGGAGTCAGAACAATTAAAGAAATAATAACAATAAAAGAAACCTGAAGACGAATTTCATGCCTCTCCGGAGGTCTGGTTCAAATTTGCCTAGACGTCCCTTTCCCTTGGAAAAAGTCGTCTATGGTCTGGAGCCCCCGCAACAGCCTCCAAGACACTCTTCCCATCATCCCTGGTAACTCCATCCTAATTCTTTTCACCAGAACACAGGCTACCTGATCCTTCAAGTAGCACTGTATACAGTCTCCCTGAACCCTTGGGATGGAACTGGGTGTCTCTTCTGGTGCTACTGGGCTCTCTGCACACAGGATCATGCAGTAGAAGAATAAGGAGTGTTCTCAACTTGAAGCAAGGGCTGTTTTATTTGTGGGCACCAGCTTGAATCCTCTGCAATTGTAAGGAGACTTGTTCAGGAGTGTTAGCCCAAAGGGATGAGTCAGCATGCCTTCCTGTGACGTAAGGGAATATGAATTTCTTCTCTTGGTTCCCCAACTCCATGATGTCCAGTATGGGATTTACTGGCCACTCATGGCTATGTATGTTTAAAATAGATGAAGAAAGATTTAAAATTCAGTTCCTCAGTTGGACCAGCTACTTTACAAGTGCTCATTATGTAACCATGGAAACTGAATTCAAAAACAGGGCAGAGAGCTTCTGGCATCAAAGAAAGCTTTATCGCCCCGGGCCATTCTGGACCCTTCCTGGCACAGGCCTAAGACAATTACTGACTGATCTGATTTGAGTTGCTCTGGAGTTTTGCCCCAAGACCTGCAGAAGTCCATCAGTCCTCGGTGTGAGGGCTTGCTGTGTATGAATGGATTAAATCTCTCCATAACCAATTTGATACCATCATATTCAATGACTACTCAGGATGGATTTTTCCAGTCTCCATGAACTGACTCATGTCTCTTCCATTCACAGGGAAATGGAGGCAGATGTAGAGAGTTATGCTGTTCGTGAGCTAGGCTCAGAAAGACAAAGAAGCATGGCTTCCCTCATCTGTTGTCCAAGAGCCCCTTCTTGCACTCTCCTACCCCAGCCTTTCACTCCGTGCCTCAGGGTGGCTCAGGAGATGCATCTCCCCCCAGGGTGGGTCACATCTCCACAGCTGTGAGCAGGAGCATGTGGGCCTGGCCACCGCACAGACCACGTCGGGCTTGCCCTGAGGGACATCCACTGAAGGTCACTGTGGCCAGTCACGACTGACACTAATTTCAGTAACCAAGCTGTAGGAGGGTGTGGGGAAATCTGAGGCTTCTGACATTAAGAACACTGACATTGTAAGTGTGCTGAAGAGCAATGGGTACCAGGAGGGTCTGTGGAATGACAAAACACCATGACATCCTGAGGCCCTCGTTCTGGCAGTCAGAGGATACCTCAGTCCCTGACCTCCCCTAGACAGCATCTGCTCTCCTGAGCCTCAGCTCCATCTGACATCCACTATGGGGCAGAGGATGGAAAAGTGTCTGGCATCATCGGCTGGGCCTAATCTGGACCCCTAACCATGGTGTTTGAAGTTAATATGCCAACAGATATCTGGGGAGGGTAACTGGGTCAACAGAGTTATTACTTATCATGGGGTCTGGGGTGGGGTCTAGCCTGTGCTTCTCTAGCTAGTAAGGACAGGGCAGGTGACAAGAGCGGCTCCCTCTGCTCTTCCTGCCTTCCTTGACCCTCCTCCTTCTCCTCACTTGGAGACACCCCGGCAGCGGGTGTCAGGGCAGTGAGGTGGGCACCCTCCCTTTCCTTCAGCTCTGCCTCATTGCTGTTTGTTCTAAACAGAGATGCTCCAATTGCTGCCACCCATGACAAGAACCGTGACTAAGACCAGTACTAGGTGTGGTGTGTGACGGTCCCAGGGGTACTGCAGAAGCCAGGGCAAGAGGAGAAAAGTACCCTAGGATGGAGACAGGAGAGACCTTGTGTCTTTTCAAACTGTGGGGTCTTAGAACCAGACTAGAAGGAAGGAGCTTTGGAGAAGACGCTTCTGCAATGAGAAATGTTCAATGAGGTGCTGGAGCAAGTGCAGGAGAAACGTGGTGATCTGATGGAGTGTCTGTCCCCAGTGGCAGGTCATGTGACCAATGTGAACCCTAAGAAACCCAGAGTGGGGAGAGTTAGGGTGTGGCTCAGTTGTTAGGTGCTTACAAACCAAGCAAGAAGTGCAGGGCTAAATCCCAGCATTCAATAAAGCATGCTGTGCACGCCTGTGACCCCGGAACTCAGGAGATAAGGGCAGGAGGATCGTAAATTCAAGGTCATCCTTGGCTACAGAGAGAGTTTGAGGCCAGCCTACATGAGATCCCATGAAGAAAGGGAGGAAGGACAAGAGGACCTGATTTTGATCCCAGCACCCACATAGTGGCTAACAACTATCTGTAACTCCAGTTCCAGAGGAATCCAATGCCTTCTTCTGAGTCCACAGGCACTGCATTGCTATGGGTACATTTACACACATGCAGGCAACACACTCATACACATAAAAAAATAAAAATAAATTTTAAAGAAAAACAATTATTATTTACAAAAGAGTGAGTACCATCCACCTTTGCTGTCTGTGTGAGATCATCATTAACACCAACACAGGGAAGTGAATCTCAGAGCAGGGAGACCAACATACAGAGTTCTGGGCACATGGGTCAAGCATGCACCTTGTCCCAGATCCACTAACATCACGTCAACTGTGGGCTCAGGTTCTGAACGCAGACTGCTTTACTAGAGACATGGGATAAAACTAGAGTGGCTTGGAGTAAATCACCTTGGAATTGTCTGTTACTTAGAGCTCAGCGAAATGTCTAGTCCAAGGGCCAGGGGCCCCTGTACAGAGAAGAGGGGCATGCAGTTTGATGATGACAAACACATTAAGGGTGTCAGAGAAGTCATGGCAGGGAAGATAGATATGGGAGGGAAACAGCAGTGATGGGGAGGTAAGACAGCCACGGAGAGATGGTGGGGAGGCGAGACAGCCACGGAGAGATGGTGGGGAGGTGAGACAGCCACGGAGAGATGGGCAGGAGGTGAGACAGCCACGGAGAGATGGGCAGGAGGTGAGGCAGCCACGGAGAGATGGTGGGGAGGCGAGACAGCCACGGAGAGATGGTGGGGAGGTGAGACAGCCACGGAGAGATGGGCAGGAGGTGAGGCAGCCACGGAGAGATGGGCGGGATGTGAGACAGCCACGGAGAGATGGTGGGGAGGAGAGACAGCCACGGAGAGATGGTGGGGAGGTGAGACAGCCACGGAGAGATGGTGGGGAGGTGAGACAGCCACGGAGAGTTGGGCAGGATGTGAGACAGCCATGGAGAGCCTCCTACTCTTCAGGTGAGCTGCTTCACACACTGTGCCTGTGGCGTGAATCCTGTGGGGGTCCTTGCGGGCTCTTCTACTCACACAGGCTCTTCTGCTCCCTGGTTTTCCACATCTTGGGTGATAATCATTGCTCTGGGATACATGAGCTCTGCAACCCACCCCAGAACCTCCCACAGACTGAGCTCTGTAACCCATCTGTGTTAAATAGCGTTTGGTGTCAACTTGACACCCCTGGGTTGAGGGAGCCTCAATGGTAGAATTTCCTCCATGGGACTGTCCTGTGGCCATGTCTGTGGGGTATTTTCTTGATTGATGAGTGATGTGGGAGGATTCAGCCCACTGCGGGTGGTGCCACCCTGGGCAGGTGGTTCTGTATTGTATAAGAAAGCAGGCTGAGCATAGGCCAGAGGAGCAAGTCGACAAGCAGGGTCCCTCCATGACCTGTGCTGACCTCCGACAACCACAAGTCCACCGTGAGAGCCTTGCTTTCCTGGGTCCCCAGTGCAGAGCCAGGGGCCACTCCAGGCTTCCTGTGATGAACTGTGACCCGGGAGATGTGAGCCAAATAAACCTTTTCTTCCCCAAGCTGATTTTGGTCAGAGTGTTTTGTCGCAGCGATTAAAAGCAGACTATCCCCAGAAGCCAGAGTGGGCTCTGTGACCATCCCCAGAGCTGCCCGCCGACACACCATTACTGCCCGGTGATGTGGTTTTCTTTCACCGTGCCACCTTCTCCGTTAATGTTCCTTATAGACTCCCATGCTCTGAGCACAGACCTCTAAGAAGCCACCTAACCTACCAATCACAGGGCTGAGCTGCATCTGACGAGGGTACATCCACTGTGAGACCCTTCACAGACATGCAAGGACAGCTGACCTCCAACAATCACAAGTCCACCGTGAGAGCCTTGCTTTCCTGGGTCCCCAGTGCAGAGCCAGGGGCCACTCCAGGCTTCCCGTGTACAGGTGGCCAAGTTCCATGCTGGTCCTCGGGCTTCAGCCTGCCCCTGCTGCTGGCCATCTCAAGTCCTCCATCCCCCTCTCCGGCATCCACACACTGCTTCCTATGGGTTCAATCAGCTGCCCCTGTCTTGGCAAAGCGAGTTCAGTTGACAGTCATGCCTGCCTCTCTGTGGCTCTGTTATACTAAAGAGGAGAAGCTGAAGTAGATACAGAGCCCATGCCACATAAAGCCAAGAATCTCTACTTGGCTCCTCTAGAGAAAAGGAGTCAGACCAACTCCCAGGAAGCCTTTCACTCGTCCCCGCGAGATTGGTGGATGACTTCTTGTTTCCTCAGCGAAGGTTTGGAGACACTTTGGAGCGACCCACCAGTGAAGTCTTCACTCGTACTTGGTGCGTCCCTTCCCATCTTGTCCTAGCAGCTGTTCTGGTTGCTCTGACGAACAACCTGGCAACAGCAACTTTAGGACGGAAGGGTTTATTCAGTCTCCTCGCAGTTTACGTTTCGGTCCACCGTGCTGGGGAAGGCACCCAGAAGGAGCCTGCAGCAGCTGGTCGCACTACAGCCAAGGTGAGGAAGCAGGGCGTGAACGCTCAGCCCACTGTCCCGCTTCCGTTCAGTCTGTGACCCTAGGCCAGGGGTGGGTCTTCCCCTCAATTCACCCAGTCTAGAAATGTCCTCACAGAGATGTCCAGAGGTGTCTCTATGTGATTCTAGATCCTGTCAAGTTGTCCATCACTATTAACTATCACAGCCTGAGAGGTTCCAAAGCCAACACCAGATGAATCCTTGCATTCTACAGGAGCTGGTGGATGGGAATTCAGGGTGAAGAAAGGGTTGGTCTTGGGGAGCACACTCCTGTTATCACTTGGCACGGTGCTCTAGGAGCAGTGGAGGGCTGTCCCACCTCCAAGAGAAAGTGGCCGTGAAAAATTATTAGTCATTTTCCAGTGGGAAAGAAAGACAGGGGCGGTGGGGAGCGTCTGCCAAGGCGGGAGACTGGAAGAGCCCGGTGCGCAGAGGAGGTGGAGGGGGTGGCAGAGAGGCTTCGGGAGAAGCTGCAGAGCCTGTGGGTTCCGGGCCATGCTGCATGCAGACTGTGAAGCCCAACGCGATGCAGAAATGGATCACTTTGGAAAGCAAACCTGTGGAAGCCAAGTGTCCTTGAGGTGTAACTTAGCCACTTGACAGGCTGGACAAACAGAACAGCGAAGCCCCTGCTGTTTTTAATGGCTTGTGACATTTTATATTTCTTTCTTGCCCAACTAAAGTTCCCTCCTGTTGCAACACAGATTTCATCCACTGTCTGGGAAGGAAGAGAAAGCCCCGAGAGATGGGACTGTTGCTTTATGAAAGGACACACTTAAAATAGCCTCCTCCTATTAAATCAGACCCAGCATGAACCGGGGCGTCTGGAAGGAAATACTAAATAATGAAGAAATGTCAGCAGCCCATGAGGCCGCTGGAGGAGGGTTTCCATCTTCATCTTCCTCAGCTTCAGCCTCGGGGATGCATTATTGACACTCTCATTTCCCACCCGGGACTATTATGAGAACTAATGAGTGTCTAATGTGCGGAACAGAGGAGATAGCTCAGGCTTTCAGTCACATGCAGAGTCCTGCCCTCCAGGAGCTTGGACCCTGGATGAGAAGAAAGAGGAAGGCACAGTGTCTGCTGAGATGGCATTCGCCCATCTTTGGCAGTGTACACAGGGGCTGGAGAACATCAAAGTGGCCCTCAGCTTAGATTTGGGAATCAGAGTGGTGCTCAGGGAGGAGGGTGACAGAGGGGGGTTGTTTGCCCTAAAAGCTTCCAGCTAAATGGCAGTGATATGCAGGGCTTTGCTTAGCCAGGAAATATCCAGAGCTCCCACACCCCAGAATGATCTGCCCAGTGGTGTTTGTCATTCTCTGCCTGGCTTATTTCAGTTAACACACTGTCTGCTAGATTCCCTGTGTTGCTGCAAGTGGCAGGTTGTTCTTTTTATGACTGAATAATATTCCATCATGCACATGCCAGCTTTTTTGATCCATGCATTCCTCCCATGGGTATCTGGGCCAATTCCATAGCGTGTCTGTTGTCACATGTTGAAGAAGTGTGGACGTCTCTTTAACGAAGGTGTTTGCAGAAAAGTGGCGAAGAACAAAGCTCTCCAGACATGGTCTTACCTTAGTCCCTTGGAATCTGACCTTCTGTGGAAACCGAACTCTTAGAGTTGTCATTAGTAAGATAAGGACATTCTGGCATGACTTGGATGCCCAACATGGCTGATACAAGAAAAAGGAGGAGAAGCAGTGGGAGAAGGGAGGCATGAGGAGGTGAGGACAAGGAAGGCTTAGCAAGATCCTGCCCCGAGGCCTGGAACCATCAGGATCCGGAAGAGACATCAGGTGCCCTCCCTAAACTGCAGGGTCAGCGTGACTTCCATCCTTCCAACTGCAGTTTCAGACTTCTAGCATCCAGAGCCTTGAGATAACAAACGCGAATTGTTCCCTGCCAACGAGTCCGTGGTATTTGGTTACAGATGTCCAGGGAAGAATTTGGCCCGGAGAAGGCTGGGTTTTTAACTCAGTGTGATAGAATAAGATCAGGGTCATCGTGGGGACTGGAAGTGAGGATTCTCTCCTGTTACAGAATGGGAGGGACGTGCAGGGTGTGTCTCCCAAATTACATTTTTAAAGTATGTTATGGATTAATTTTTGTGCATGCATGCAGTGACTATATGTATGTAAGTACACCCGTGTTGTGCAGTGTCAGAAGAGGAGGTCAGAGCCCTCAAAACTGGAGTTATGAACAACTGTGAGCTGCCATGTGGGGGCTGGGAATGGAACCCAGGTCCTCTGTAAGAGCAACTGGTGCTCTTAACCACTGAGCCATCTCTCCAGTCCCAGTCCAAATTATTTTTTAAAGATTATTTTATTTTGTGTATGACTGTTTCGTTGATGTGTACATAAGTGTACCATGTGGGTGTTGGGAACTGAACTCAGGTTCTCTGCCAAGAGCAGCCAGTGCTCTTAACTGCTGAGCCACCTCTCCAGCCCCCTTACCCCCCAGATTCTATCACCAACCTAACCTGACAGAAATAAGTGGGAAATCACTCCATAAATAAATCCACATAGTATTCTGACAGTCACTGCAAAACACACCGTAAGCTACAAAACAACCTTGAACATTCAATGTTCTCCAACGTTCTGAGCATCAAATCCCTTCTGTACATTGGCAAATTTTGTTAACTTTATGTGTTAGTGTGTGTGTGCATGTCGCACGGACTTGAAAACACAAAGGCACAGGCACAAGAGGTCAACAATCAAGGGTTGCTCCTCCAGGGCCATCCTCCTCTTTTTTTGAGGCAGGGTCTCCCACCAGCCTGAGGCTTGTCGATAGAGCTAGGCTGTCTGGTCAGTGAATTCCAGGTATCTATCTGCCTCCTTCTATGTCCCCAGGGCTAGAATTAAAAGCGCATGCCACCATGTGGGTTCTGGGGATCAAACTCAGGTCCTCATGCTTGTAAAGGCAAGCACTTTGCAACTCAGACATCTCTCCAGCCTGTGTACAAATTTCCAAAGGACACTTCTCTCAAGCTCTGTGCTAACCACCCCATCGCACTTGGACGGAACTGTAGAGTTGACAGTTGAGGGTACACACACATAACGAATTAGATTCAATGAGGCTCTTCATAATTGCATTTTAAGGGAAATCTTATATTCTGCTCATCAACAGAGTCGATTTGAACTCCGTGCTGTGAGCACAGGCCAGAGCTGGAGCCAGGAAGACCAGGAAGAATGCCAAGGAGCGAGGACTATTCAGAGCAGGAGGACGCACTCTGTCAGATTCCTCAACAGGGAGGCACTGGGACCGAAAGCCAGTACTAAGAGCTGTTACGAGCTTTGTCTCATCACTCTGGTCTGCTGCAGTGAATTCTGCATCTTGCCTCACGGTTAAGCTTGGCCAGTTAGAGAAGGCTTCTCTCACCATTTCCAAAGCTGTGCCCTGTTTGAAGCAGGCACTCTTCCTCCTAAGCATTCAAGATCCAAACACACTGGCTCTGAGCAGCACTAAGAGAGCCAACCAGGTGTCCTGGGCTGTCAGTGGGTCACCACACAGCGCTATGGCACTTCCCTGTCACCCCACTGCACCTCAGCTACAGGCAGGGAGGGGTCACCAGGGGGCCTCGGCGCACCTGCACAGCTCCTGGAAGGCTCAGGCAGCAGTGTGGCTGTGCAGCCTCTGTAGGCACACATCCTGTTAAGACTCAAGAAGGAAATGAAACCGTCTCAGGAAGCTCCTGAGACTTGCAAGACTCACAAGGCCCCTCCCAAGGTTTTATGAGCAACAGCAATTGCTGGAGGAAGCAGACTGACAAAATGACCTATCTGCCTGGAAGCCATGCAGGGTACTGCGGGGTGCAGCCTCTTTGACTTGTCAGCCATACTGGAGGGCGCGTTTCAGGATGCTGCTGCCTTTGAACTGTCTATGCGTCTGTAAGGAATCCCTCACCTACTCTCCTGTATGTAACCCCAGTCAATTCATGGGTTTCCCCATACTGGGGGGATTTGTTTTCCTAGGCCTGTTGTGTCTGCCCTAGCTACCTGCCCACCACTCCACAGGAACAGACAGGCACCAGCATCTCAGGCCAGACTTACCAGGAAGTCAGCTTGAGACTATTTCATCCTGATGACTTTTGAGTTTATAGGAAAGCACTCAGAAGGCTTGACCAACACCAAACCTGGGCCCAATTCCTCTGGAAAAGACTTGCACTGGTCTCTTGTTCTTGCCTTCTCTGGCACGTCACCTTGTGAAGTAGCCGGAAGTAATCAAGCTCCAAGGCTAGAGCAGCTCCAGAGATATTAGATATAGATAGATAGATAGATAGATAGATAGACAGATAGATAGATAGATGATAGCTGATAGATCGATGATTGACAGATAAATGATAGATGACAGATAGATGATAGCTGATAGATGACAGATAGATAGATGATAGATGAGTGGGTGAATGGATAGATGATAGATGATTGATAAATGACAGGTGATAGATAGATGAGTGGGTAGATGGATGGATAGATAGATGATAGATGAGTAGATTAGATATAGATGAATGGATGGATTGACAGATGGTTGATAGATAACAGATGATAGATAGATAGATAGATAGATAGACAGACAGACAGACAGACAGACAGATAGATAGATAGATAGATAGATAGATAGATAGATGAGTGGGTAGACGGATAGGTGGATGGATGGATAGATGATTGATAGATAGATACATAGATAGATAGATGATAGGGAAAATACCTCATCCACGTGTGTGCTGCCTGTACATCTGTGCTGTATCCTGGCCTTGGAAAGACAAGTGCATCATGGCAGTCCAAGTCCCCTGAGGAGAGCAACCTTGCTCATCCTGAGAAGTGAGAAGTGCAACTTGGGCGAGCACTGGAGATGGTGGCTACAAACCACAGAAGGCGACATCCCCAGGCCTGGAGACCGGATGCTGAGGTCAGGGGTAGTGGGGCCAGCCTCTGCGGAAGATCCTCTTCCAGGGTGTCAGCTTCTGAATGCAAGGCAGATAGGGCACCGGGAGCCGTCCCCAGTCTTTTATAAGGGTACTAGCTCCATTCACCAGGGCTCCATCCTCATGAGATAATTACCTTGTGTGCAACATTTAAGGAGCTAGGATTTCAGTGTATGAAACCTTCATGCTGCGTCCTCACCATCTTCTTGACTATGTGTGGTCATGTGTGCAAAGCCAGGTCTAATGAACCCTAGAGAGGAGGGTGTTACAGGTTCCCCACACCACTGCTCAACTGTCTTATAACCAAGCCACTCAATTATCCTATGTACGAAATTATATAAATACATGTGTCACCAACAAGAACTCCCATGCTTTGCCTCTGCCAATTAAGGAATTAAGAGATAGGAGATGATAATGTGCAACGTGAGAGTAAAGTTTATTGGCTAGTATCACAGGCTCCTCGGTGGAAGTGGGACTAGCCCTGGCTCTTGGGGGGCCCAGGTTTTTCTTGGGATGATACAGCTCTGAGTAACTTTTTTCCTATCTCCTATTGGTCCGAAGGTGCTCGTGTACCCCTACAGGCCTGGGGAGTGAGTCCCCCACTTGTGCGCATGCAAGGCTGTTCATCTGGTGACAGGCCCCACTATCCTGGTGCATGAACACCGAAACAGCTAAAATACGATCCCCAGTCTCAGGGCAAGAGGAACAAAATAAGAATATTGTTTGGTTTTAGTGCAGGGTGCACAAACACACCCCTTTTCTTTGTGGTGCGACAAGGAAGAGAGACTGACTAGAGGTCTAGAGAAATGACTTGCTTTGGCTTCTCCTTTCTTGGGCTTCATGTGAGAATAGTCTGGACACCTGAATGTGGGGGCTTGTGGGGTTTCCAGCCACAAGCTGGCTTTGTCTTGAAGCTACTGTTTTCTGTCCTTCCCTGAAACAAATGGTTCTGAGCCAAAGGATGGCATGACAATATTGTGTTTGTGGCCCACAAAGCCCCAGTCTAAGTGCTTTGCACGTAACAATCAACCTTCATGGTAAATCGGTGAGATGGACGCAGCAATTATGTCCCAGCTATAGGTGAGAGGGTAGATGTCCCCAGCAGTAAGTAGGCGAGTCAGAACTGAAGCCCAGGCAGTCAGCACACGGAGCCCCGTGTGTCCAGAGAGCTGCCAGCCATCAACAGTGCCCGGTCCTGCATTCCTTAATAACGGTATTAGTAAAGGCTTGATTCAATGCTAAATGCAGTGCCTTTCTAAACCGTAACAAGAACATCTCATTACACAACCCTGCTGGAGATGTGTGCGTTTATTGAATAATGGGGCTGTTACTCCAACAGAGCTCATACTTCTCAAATCCTTCCTTCATTTGAAATTTCATACTCAAGGAAAATATTGAAAGAGCACAATTGCTTTAAGGAGGAGCCAGTACTCCATCAGCTCTGTTTGTCTTCTACCCCGTCCATGGTGCTGAGAACCCCACAACTCAGAGCCGCACAGAAGACTGAGAGTCACAACTCACAACCACAAACCGTAGCCTAACATCTGGCAGCTGGTGGGAGCAGAAGTTCATGGCTTACGTGCACCTGAACCAGTCTGTTCTCACCGACACTCTGGACCTCCCCTACCACCCAGGCAGAATGCCAAGAATACCAAATTCCATCAGCTCCAGAACACACCCATGCACAGGGTCTGCCTTCCAGCTGAGGCTGGCCATCCGTGCCCTCTGAAGTTCCTACCCCCAGACCCCGTTTATAGTCTGCACTAAGTGTTCACCATCCTTTTGCCTCTTCCTCAGCCTCTGGCCCCACCCTCTTCTGCCTGCCCACCCCTCCCACCCCCCTCAGGTTTCTGATCTGTCCTATACTGAGTGTGCCTGTGACCTACAACCAGAAGTTGCAGGTAAGGGCCAGAAGTGGCCCTTAGAGTGTGCCACCCCACCCTGCCTTTCACTCAGTAGTGCAGCCTGGCTGGGGCCCCTTGGGGACATACAGAGGTCAACAGAGAGTTGGCTCTGCTGATGTCTGGCAGCTCTCTGGACACACGGGGCTCCTACATCATCTGAGGCACAGAGAGCTGGCCAGAGAGGCCTTTGGTGGCATGAGGTGTCTCCCTGAAGGACGCTGACACTTGTCTTCCTTGTACCTGAATCGGCTTCTGAGCTTCCAACTTTACCAGGGCGTGTTCTTAGTCCTGATGTGAAGAGAGCACACAATGTGTTCCCAGGAGTCCTTTGTTCTTCCCTGTTCTAAGACCTCTTGGTGACTTCAATTCAGTGGGCAGGTACCCTGATAGGTACCTGTTAGCCCCTGCACAGCCTGTGGTCATAAACACTAGGACGGGGCTCCTTAACGGTTCCTACTTATGACTTCTTTGCTGCTTCTAAAATTTTATGCAACCCCAAGTTCACAGATAAATAAAAGAGGTGTTATTCAAATCAAGCATTTACCAACAATAAATTATAAGGAAATGTATTCCAAAACAATTCTCTGGTATTTGTATCATGTTACCATTGATAAAGATTACAGAAAATTTGCATGCTAATGAGATGTGTCTGCTTATTTTTGCATAGAGAATTAATCTTAGCTAAATACTTGATTCTGCAGGACACAGGCATCTTTGAACTAATATTTTGATTCTCTAATTGCCAGTTCTGAGAACATCTCTTTACATAACATATCATACAAAATGGCAGGAGTATGATTAGAGTCATTTCAGAATTGTGAGTAATTCTGTCCTAATTTCAAGTCAAATTTCATTGAAAGATTGTTTCTGAAAAAGAAACACAATCTTTAAAATCAAACTTTCTAACAATGCAATTCAGGGAAATGCAGATTTGGTACTCACATGCTAAGGTTTGGCAGCTAATATATTTAAAGTCTTTGCTTTCTATAATTAAATTATTATGTTTTTATAAAAGGAGAAATTCTGTGTGTCCAGTAAATACAGGGATTCAAAAAATCTTCTAGTTGAAACGTGAGCTGAGGTGTTTCAGTGTCTGTCCGCACTTCCTGTTCAGAGTTGCGGCCATGGTAAAGTCATATGACTCAACATAGATAACCACTGCTGGAAGCCTCTCTAGTTCATGACCTGTTTGATTTCCAATTAATTTTGGTTGCTATGTATTCAGAAGCTTTTCACTATTGCCAGGGTTTTGTGACCTCCACATTGAATTAAACGACCTTATAAGGACCACAGTTGAAGAAGCTAGGCACCAGCACGCTTTGGTCGCTCCAGAACTGCTTGTGATATTAACGCATCTTCAGCTGAAGGGCACGCCCTGTTGCAATGCTCTGGTTAGTTAACCTATTCATCCTGACTGAGCTGGCTTTGTTCAGCCCCCCAGGGACTGTAATGAAGCTCATCGTAGCTGGGTGTGGAAATGTGATGGCCCAAACCCAAGACTGTACTCCAACCCCATCTGACAGCAGCAAACAAACTTGACAGGCCTTTATTTTAAATATTTTGACATCTCCAGGCTTGACATTGCCTGGGGGTCAGCTGTCCAAGTCCTTCTGCGCAGAAGAGCTCAGACAAAGTTCTGAACTCTGTTCCCACTCTCCCTTAGGAGATCATGCTGATTGCATTATCATGGAAATGGAATCATACGCAGCTCTAGGGCCTCTGGCCATTTCTGATAGATTACAGAATACAGGAACTGTTTTTTTCCTGGCAGGAACATTACATTTTGGTCTCAGAATTTGACTTTGCCTTTAATGATACAGGGTTCAAAAATTACTCTAATTCATTTCTTGCCTGCCAGATAAAGAAATGATCACAGTATCACAGAGAAAGAAGCTGTTTTTTTTTTTTCTTCTTTCAATTATATTGTGAGTTGAGTAGCACAAAGTTATAATCAAAGTTACTGACTATACTCCAATAATCCCTTATGGGATTCATTTCTGCTTCTCTTCTTGGATAACCACAAAAATTCAACATAATAGTCATACAGAGACCATTTTCATTGAATTCATACTTGTTAAATTTATTCCAAGATAATAAATCAAATGCTAAATGCTGATCCTACAACAATATATCCTGCTGTTTCCTTTGAAAATTTGTGGGGGGGGAGGGCGTATGTGCACATGAGTACAGTGCCCAAGGAAGCCAGGAGAGGGCGCTGACTCCCCTGGAGCTGGATTACAGGCAGTTGTGAGACCATAACGTGGGCTCTGGGAAGTGAACTTAGTAAGGCAGCCAGTGCTCTTAACCTCTGAGTCATCTCTCCAGACTGTTAACCTTCATTTCACTGCTTTCCTAGCAATTGTTTTGCTTAACTGTGTTCTCAGGTTGGATAGTCAGAAGGAACCCATGCCAGTCAAACAACAGAGAAGGCTGGAAGAGCCCCTGTCTGAGGCACTTGGTAGAAGCCACAGTCAAAGTTCAAAATTCTTACTCAGAATGCTTTCAATGTCAACAAATGTTTGCTGTGGACAGAGCTCAGTAGTAATGTACCAGCCTAGTTAATATGCTTGAGACCTGGGGCTGAATCCCCAGCACCATACTGAAAAAACACAAACAAGAACAACAAACCCCAGCAGGGTGAAGAGACCTGAAAGTAAAGGTACGGTGGACGGTAGCCGTAACCAGGGAGCGTGCGGTGGGCACTTAAGACCAGCGTGTGGGTGCAGTCGGGGGAGACAGAGCTTCGTAGATACTCCAGTGGGAAGGTGCTGAGTACTGTGTGCTCTGCTGAGGCTGACGTCATCAGAGGACAGACAGACCACACTTTCAGGTCACTGCTACAAGTGAAATGAGGTGGCTTTTTCTGTGACAGGTAGATCTGATCTATGTGGGGCTCCGAAGGCACAAGCATCTGCAGGAAGATGAACATCCAAGGAGATAGACTTTGGAGTAGATGTGGGCAAGGAAAACACACATCCTGTACAGAGAAGGGAAACATTTTCCCTGATTAAGCAGGAAGCTGTTTCTCAGGTACCAGACAGTGAGGTCTGCTACAGAGGACACAGATCACACTCAGCCTCCTCTTAGTCTTTGCAGCACAGAAGCCCAGGATGGCAAGGTGCTGACTTTCCTAAGGCTGTGAAATAAAGGTGTAGAGGCAGAAATGTAAAAGAGGTGACAGGGAGGCCGCTGCACCCCCAGATTCAGCCAAGATGCCCCCTGTACCAAGTTGAAAGACATCATGTCCCTGGATCCAGAAGACTCACTAGGAAGGCTGTGATTCTGCATTCAGTAAGGCTAGCCACCCAACAAGGAAGCCAGAGGCCCTGCCATAATAGCTTGGTTTCTATAGAAACAGCACCTCTGCCTTCCCCAGCATCCCCTGTCCTTTAACAGACGAGTCGGAAGGAAACACTGGGTTGAATTCCTATCCGTTTGGAAGATAGAAGGAAGGAAGAGAAACCCCAGACGTCCTTTCCACAGACACAGTGGAGATAAAACGTTCCTGAGCGAGACACCGACTCTGGGAAGAGGACTGTGTTGAAGGAAAATGTTCTGGAGCATTCGCCACTGCGCGGCCGTCAGCTTCTAAGCTGCCCACAGCCTTGGCTTGAAGCGGAGATGGGGAGAGCAGCCATACCCAGCCTGGACCAGGCACTTGATTTCTCCACATGGCCGCCCTGGGCTCTCAGCTCCTCCTCTCCAGGCCTTCCTTCCTTCTGCTCTAGGCTCTTGGAGGCTCATTCTCACGTGAACACTTCCAGACATCCTGGCGGCTGGCATGTACTGTGGGAAGGTTCATGTCCACCCTCTTCCTGTCACCCACCTGCTCCCCACACACCCCACACAGGCTCGGCCTTCAGGGAACAGGCACCTTTCTGTTCTCCAACCACAGACAAAATACCCTCCAGCAAGAAAGGGGCTGATAAGGCCTGTGAACTCAGGCCTTGGCTGCCTAAAGGGAGGGGGTGGGTTCCACTTCAGTCTCAGAGAGCTGCAGAGTCAGTGTGATTGGAGGATAAGTCCTGGACTGCTTCCTGCATGTATCTTCAGGTCAGCTCTGGGTCCTTGTTTTTCTGGCTTCTGTGGAAGCACATCCTTCCCACCCCTGAAGCAGATGAAGCCTGATGCCCTGAGTCCTACTCCTCAGTCTCCAGACTGCCTCCAGGACTTTCCAGGACTCTGCTCAGAGGCCCTCCCCACCTTACAAGTCTCCTCAGGAGAGTGCATGAGAGTTGTCTAGGGCACTCAAGCTGAGCTCTGTGAAGCCTTGCTGTTTTCCCAGGGGAGCTTGAGATTTCTCCTGTCCCCTCAAGTCTGCAGAGCCATCCCCTGCAGGTCTAAGTGACAGGCTGAGTGGTATGACTCCACCTGCTAGTGTGCACACCCCAAGTGCCCTCACAACTACCACACTGCCAGCTACAGCATCTCTTTCTAGGGAACACAGGCTCTGCTCACACCTGTCTGTGGATCCTGGATTACGGTTTGATAGATAGAGAGGCCAGTGGGCTTCCTACTTGAACAGGGAAAATGTTATCCCATTGCTGTCCAGGGCATGGGTTTCATTTGTCCAAGTCCAATCCAAAGTCTGCTTCATTGGGTTCTGACCTAACTGTAGACTTTGCTGCTCAGGAGCCCCACGTGGGCAAGTCCGGCTCATTTCACTGGGAGCTCAGACCTAAGGGCCTGTCCAGTTTTCCAAATATGAATTTAAGCTGTATGCATAGAGAGGGCTGGCATCTCATGTGTAGGATGGGTATGACCATCTGAAGATATCCCGAACTTGTGGTGCCTGTGGCTGCGTAGAGTCATGAGCGTGGAGAGGAGCGGGCACCGCTGGAAAGCTTCCAGACCTGTGCCTGGCCTCCTTCCATCTGTCTTGGAAGGTGGTAGAGGTCTGAATTCTGCTGCTTGGAGCAAGAGTTAGAGTTGTGGGGCTGGAGAGACAGTTCGGTGGTTAAGAGCACTGGCTGCTCTTGCAGAGGACCCAGGTTCAGTTCCCGGAACCCACAAGATGTCTAACAACCATCTGTAACTCCAACTTCAGGGGACTCAGTGCCCTCTTCTGGCCTTCACAGGCATTACACTGACACAGGTACACTTACACACATGTAAGCAATACACACATAACATAAAATTTAAAAATAATTAATTATATTTATATATTTTTTAAGAGTTACACTTAATCAAGAGCCATGGCCATGTCTTTGGCACAGTCTTGCTGGCCTGTCTGGACTGTGACAGAGGGACAAGTGTCCCTGTGAACAGGTCACTCTTCATCTCTCAGTAATACAGTCATGGAGCGGTGGGTCTGATGGGGAAGCATTTTCCTTCCATCCTTCCCTTAGTTATTAACGAATGTTACGTGGGCTTTGGGGCTGCAGATGAGGGGGTTGAATACACTTTGGAAAGTGCTAAGCAAGAAATGATGGCAGAAACTAGGACCACTGACCCCCTGTGTTTCTCCATCTTTAATCTCTGCCCCAGCCTCCAATCTCTCCCTTGGTTAAGATCTCCGATTCCAAGGACTTGCCACACTCCCCGTCCTCTTCCATCCCACCTTCCTTCTTGTTCACATCACCTTAAGCACATTATTTCACAGATCACCTATGCAGTGCACAGAGGATATGTGGTAGGTTAGATGCCTACCGGGTATATAAGATAGCATGGACCAATGGGATTACATACACACGCTATTTCTATAATATGGAGTTGATAATGATGTTGATGCATGCACTGTGCATGTAACATGGTTGGGATGGATGAAGTTAGATGCGAACGTGTATACATGATGCAGAACGGATATATGTGGCTAGATGTCTGCGCTGTTTATGTAATACAGAGTGGCTGTGTGCAGCTGCAGTGCGGAGAGCCCAGCAGGGAGGCCACTGTCGTGAGAGCGTCTGAGCCCATCCCATCGATTCTGTCTGTAACCCTTCCCGCAGCAGTGAAGGCAGGGGACAGAAAAACCTCTCCTCCGTTTTCTCAGTTCCCAGTTGGGGCAGATACCTACATACTTAATTCCCCTTTTTAGAAAACATAAGCATTATATTAAAATTGACCCAAACTTATCTAAGGTAAATGCTGATGCTACCATGAAATTTCACCACTGCAGCAGATTAAAAATCGATCTTTACAGTGACTCCGATGGTCTGAATAAGCCTTAGGTTTCGTTTGAATTAAAATAAATGTGTATGTGCTTGAGGTTTGTTTTTTGTTTTTTTCAATCTCCACTGGGCTTATGGCCAGGATGACTTTCCTGCCTTCCAAGCATCTCCAAGTTGTCTGTGGGCACATGCAATCCTGGATGAAATTAATTTGCCTGGTTGTGTAAGAAGACAAATGCTCTTTCAGGAGCTAAGCAGTTTCTCTATAGACACAAGAGCCCCCCTCTTTTGTACTTGCTAAAGGTTTCCACATCCGTCTCCCCTCCCGAAGCCTGCTGCCTGCCCCACACCTGCCACATCTGGACCTCTGCCTGCTGGACCTCGGGGGCATGTGGAGTCCTAGATTGCCCGTGTGCTTTTCTGTGCTTATATAGTCACTACTGTGGGGCAGAAATGGACGTTTGTTCCGCTTACAGTGCATGAAGATGCTACTGGAGACAAAGTCATTTGTGTTGGAGGAAAGGAAAACTACTGCGTAAAGTAGGTAAGTTAGGACAAAGTCTCACAGCACTGGGCGGTGGGGGACGAAGTCCCACAGCACTGGGGGGACAGTCTCACAGCAGTATCACAAAGCTGGGCAGGCACTCTGCTGACAGGCAACAGGGCCACCCAGAACCAAAATATTTAGGCTTACATTTTATGTTCATGCATTTTTAGTTTTTATTTATGTGTATGTGTGCACGCATGCACATGAGAGATGGTGCCTGGTGAGGCCAGAAGAGGTTATCAGATCCCCTACAGCAGGAATTACAAGGTTGTGAGCCACCTGATGTGGGTGCTGGGAACTGAACTAGAGTCCCCTGGAAGAGCAGCGAGTGTTTTTAACTGCTGAGCCATCGCTCCACCTCCATTTCTAAGTTAGGGATATAATTAAGTTAATGTCCCAGTTTGATCACAGCACTGGATACTGACAAGAAAACGGGAGGGAGGAACAGAAGCTCAGACACACAGCTGCTTTGTCCAGCATCATCCACGTGATTACACGGTATCTACTCTTTTACAAAACTAGAGGCAATCGAGTTGAGAAAAAGTTCCACCTGCAATAAGTTCAGAATGCTAGATCATTTTAAAGATAAATATGGCAAAAGTTGTTGTCAAGAAAGGCCAAATATATTTTATATGTCTATAAAATCAAATTGATACGCATGAGATGGAAGAAAACCTTGATGGGGCGTGTAGGTCTCCCTGTGCCCTTAACATTCAATTATTAACCAGAGTTTAATTTCAGAAGGATCGTGGCAATGATTACTTTTATAGGCAACACTGTTCAGGAGGATCAATATCACACATTGAGGGAAGCACTTCTGCTCTTGATTAATGCATTGTTATTGTCAGGGTAATTAAAGGGAACGGGGTCGTGGACAACCCGTATGTACATCTTACTCAGCAACTTCTGCCAGTTGCTTGCAAAAATGAAACTCATCCATCATTCTGACTCTAAGGGATAAAAAGCTTTGGGTAAGAAATGAAAAAGTTCCACTTTATGGGACTTTTATGGAAGAAAAAGAAAACTGTCCACAGCCAAGGTCTAGAACCATCTCTTCTACCTGCTAATACTGGATCATTAATGTCATACGGGGAAAATGGGCTGATGTTATAGTCACAAATACAACAGTATGTTATTCTGATAGCCCAGACCTCCTCACACTTACAAGTAACAGATTCTTGCAAATTTTGGAAATGTGTGCCCTGACAGCAATAAAAAATAGCATGCCATAAAAATTTGGCATTCATGCCTACCTCAGACTCGCTCACTGCCAACGTACAGCTCAGGTCCCTGGGGAGAAAGCAAGGTCCTGCTTCACAAACACACATTTTGGCAGGCTTTAAAGAGCAAAGGCTTGTCAACACATTGAGATTTGTTTGCTGCGGTTCACAGTTGACAACTGACCTGCCCAATAACAAAACAATGGGGCTTGCCCTTATTAATATCTCAAGCCAAAAGATTAGTTCTTTGTTCTGGTTTTCCTCCCTCGGCAGCAACTGTGTGGGTGAAATGGCTGGGTGTCGCTGCCTGAACCTCGCTGGGGTCGAGTGTAGGAAACATTTCTGAGACTGATTTGGTTTCAGTCCTCACTCACTGGCACTGCCTCTGCATACACCAGTATGTTATGTTCTTGTAGTCAACACAACTTCTACCTATGATTACATTCACTGTGCTCAGAAGGAAGAACTTTGTGTAGACTTGCTGTAACAGCAAGACTTCAGCCAGTTTTCATAGACGTAGAATTTTAGGGATGCTAAATGAGTGTTTACTTTGCCTAAGCATTGACAAGAGATTGTTTCAGATGCCAAACATTTCCTATGTGTTAAGTGTGTTCTGAAGTAAATCTTTAAACTTTTCAAATAACAAACTGTTGTGTCCAACATTTGGCTGTGAGACAGGGTTGCATGGCAATAAGGGGACTTCAAAGCTTCCGTAGAGAGAGACTTCTTATTTCAGGAAAGACGTTATGACAGGGAAAGTGAGATTCATGTGTGCCTACACTGTGTTCCAAACAGAATTAATGGTATATTCATGTGGATATTTCTGTTATCATTAGAAAAAGAATCTTGAGGCTGTTGGCATGGGTTACAAAAGCTTGGAAGAGCATGGAGGTGCTGATCCCCAAGTCCCTACAGTTCTGAGATTACTCAATTCTGTAAAAGGTAACAGCAAATTATCTTCACAAGAAATGTTCATAAAAGCGTAGGGTGGGAGACAAAGCTCTGTTCGTCACCTTCTAACACAGAAACTGCAGGGCGCACTGCAATCCCTTTGTGTAAAGGGAGATGATTTATCCCACAAAGTGAGGAAGGGAAGAACAGAACACTGGAGGTCCAAGCTTTAACGGTTAGAAGTGGAAAAGAGAGAGACATACACAGAGAGAATATTCATATAGCATCATGAGAGACACAGGGCATAAAACTTTGAAGTGTAGAAGGGTTGTCACCCAGAACAAAGGCTAGGATGACATCAAGACTCACGAGAATCGCTGCATTGCATCGAGCCACTGACAGCACAATGGTGACGTCCTGTGTGCAGGGTCTGCACTGAACACAGCACAGAGCACAGGTCTACCTCCAAGTTAGACAAGGAAAAGAGGGCTGCTCTACCCGAAAGTGGAGTTGGTATAGGAAGTGGGAAAACAAAAAGAGAAAGCAAGCCAGGATGCAGAGACAGGGGGATGCTGGTCCCTGCAGCTGCCGTGCTCAGGGAACATCTCCATGGCACCCACAGCATCTGCCTGACAGGTCTGATGTGGAGAGTAAGAAACATACAAAACATGATGGCTCCTTTGTCACAGCCCCAAATGACCATTCCATGCCCCTACCCATTCTGGAGGTGAGTATTCTAGGTACCCCCAGTCTAGGGGTGGGAGGCCATGGGATCCAGAGGACAGTTGAAAGGGTTAGGAGTTTTAAAAAATTTTATGAGTGTGAGTATATTGCTTGTTTGTGTGGAAGTACACCCCTGTTGTACAATGCTGATAGAGGTCAGAAGAGGGTGTTGGAGACCCTGGAACTGGGGTTACAGACAGCTATTAGCCACCATGTGGGTGCTGGGAATTGGACCCAGTCTCTCTAGTCTGAAAGGTTTAATCTTTTTATCATGTTAGGAAAGTAATGTGAAATTAAATTTTAGAAAGACACAACATTGGAGAAGAACGTCAAAGAGTATGTGGACATACCTACAGAGGCAAGTTGTTTAAGAAGCCAGTTACCAAATGATAGATCCCAAGGACACATGGCGTCATGCTGCTGAAAGAATGAAATATCGGGAAGGAAGATGGACAGGAGGCCAAACGCGTGTAGGATGAAGAACATGGACCCGCAGGTTACTGATGCCACGCACAGTAATCCCGCATCTGACCTCACATTTATATAATTAGGAAATCATGTGTCATTGACAATGAAGGGAACAGTTATGTGAACTTGACATTAGGACTGCCATGGTGCTGGACGCTCCCCAGAGATTCAGAGACTGGAGAGGAATGACCAAGCAGAGTCATGACAATGGTCAATATTCTAAAATGAGTTACAGATAATTGCAATTGGAAGGAACTAAAATTCCCTAAAAATCACCTCCAGCAATATTGTTTTAGCGCCAACATTTTTAAGTCTACACAGTGAATTTTAAATAAAAGTGGCTATTGATTCCTCAGAGGAGTTTCCCATCTAATTGACTTTGTGCTTACATAAATGGAAAATTTATGAGGAAACTGACTTAAAAATAAAAGACCCTCTGGATTTGTTTCTCACTCTTAGAACTGACCCACCTGCCTTCATTACTTTTTTCTGGCACTGTCAGAAAAATCAACACAAAAGCAACACAAAGGAGATAGGACTGGTTTGTGCTCACACTTCCAAGGCACAGTCTCCCAGGGTAGAGTCACAGCAGGTGGGAGTTGGAGACAGCTGGTCACACTGCCATAGTCTGACCAGCTGATCACACTGCCAGGAAGTAGAGGGATGATGGGTAGTAGTTAGCTCACTACCATCTTCTAATGTAGTCCATGATCCCAGCCCAGGAAAGGGCGTTATACACAGTGGCCATGTCCTCCTCCCTTAAAGAACCTACAGACAACCCCCCACAGGCCTCCTCTTGGATGATTCTAGATCTCATCACATTGACAAATGAGGTTAACCATCACATCACCCAAAAAGACTCTTGTGGAGCTGTGCAGGTAATTGAGTGCTAGGCAGGTGATAATGTAGTGTTTGGCCTGGCATGACGGGGCATGCATTTAATTCTGGCACTCGGGAGGCAGAGGCACGTGGATCAATGGGAGATAGAGTCCAGCCTGGTCTACAGAGAGAGTTCCAGGCTAGCTGAGACTACAGGGAGACCCTGTCTCAAAAATGATTTTAAAAACCCAACCCAAACAGAAACGAATATAGAGCTTGCATTCAGGTGGTGTCCTCCAGTGTGCCATCCACCCTCCAATCTTTTCATGGGCTTTTTCTATGCAGACTTTCTTAGGTTATACCACTCTGAGTCTTAGTAGACTACCTTAAATTTCATGGCAATTATTTTTTCTCAGTCACTTACAGGCATATTTGTTCTATTTAATTAAAAAAAATGGGGGGATGTGTGCCATGATGCAGGTGTGGGGGTCAGAGAATAACTTGAGGTGTTAGTTCTCTCTTTCCTACTTTTTTTGAGCAGGGTATCTCATTGATTGCTGCTGGGTACACCAGGCCAATTGGCCATGTGTCTTCTGGGGGTTCTAATGACTCCATCTCCCATGTCTCCAGAGGAGCACTGAGGTTATAGACACATGCTCTATCATGCTAGGCCTTTACATGGGTTCAGAGGATTTGAACTCAGGTCCTCATGCTGGTCTGGGAAGTGTGTTACCCACTGAGCCATCTCTCCAGCCTGCATGATAGTCTATGCCCATGCCCAGACTCTGGGATTATTTTCTCTCTCCCTTTCCAGGTCTAAGCATCAGATGCACAAAGTCCACTGTGTGTTAAGAGTCTATTGCTCACGAGCATCTGGGTGACTGGGACAGGAAGGCTGTTTCTGTATGTTACAACATCTCTAACTGGCAGAACACAGAACAGTGATGACCTCATCAGTCTTGGACTGTGACTGTCCAGACAAAAGTGATGGAGATTTCCTATGAGCTAAGGGAAAGAGCACTTCAGCACCACGGACAGCTCCAAGGAAGCCGTGTGGTTCCTCGGGACCCAGTAAAAAAGGGGTCATGGCCCAAATTAAGACTTCTGTTCCTGGAGGAGAAACGGTTTGATATGCACATCTGTCTTTGGTGAATGTGTGGGCATAACTTCGACAATTTTTTTTAAACTTTTCAGAGAAAATCATTTCTAAATTGAGGCAACTTTTAGCCTTGTGCAGTTGGCTTAATGAGCGTGTATACATGATGTCATGGGATACATGCAATGGCAGAAATGAACTCAGTCACCTCACATGGCTACTTTTGGTGATTGTATGGTAGGCGCAGGTGACAACTGCTCACTCAGTGTGACCCCCACATGCCCATACCTACGCACCTCAGGATGCCATCCCCGAGGCCTCTTCAGCCTACAAATCTGCCACTTTGCAGGAAACATGTGAGATGCATTACTGTAGATGCGTCCCTACTATGACACGATAAGGGGGACTTCATAATACCACCATTACGCTGTGCATGCACTAGGCCTACCCCATGTACACATACATGAGCGTGCATGCACAAACCTGACCCCAGCATACACAAGTATGCATTTTACACACATTTCTGTATTTCTAGGGAAGCAAACCTAATGCCAAGACTTAATAAATCCAAGTTGAGATGCTACTGTTCAGAGCTCTAACCACACTGGTTAAATATCCCAGACCTGTTCCTGAGATCAGTATCTTATCTAAGAAGTAGTTCTCAACAGGAATAAAAATGAAAAGAGGGAACACTTGCTCCAAGCTGGAAATTTCAAAAAAATAAAAATAAAACAAGACAAACAAACCCAACCCTGATGGGCAGGGGCCAGCTGGCGCTCTCAGCCCTTCCAGTCCTTTCTGCTAGCGACACCTAGAGCCTGCTGAGAAGAGCAGGCGAACTCCAAACCCATATTTGGGAGGTTTTCAAGTCAGATTCAGAAAAAATAAAGGCACATCTTTTCTGTCTGCTGCTCAGCTGTGTCCCCAGGACCCCCAAGTAAATAGAATCGTTCACAACTCTTTACCATTGCTCAGGTACCCTCCCCCACAAGGAATTCTGGTTCCTTAATTCAGACATCTGAAGAATTTATTCTCTTTCCTCCAAATGGTCCTCTGGACTGTGGGCCATGTTTTTGGTACCTCTATCTAACTGGGCTGGGGGGTTGGAAATGATCCAAAAGAGAGAGATACCTCTCACAGGGCTGTGTTTGGGACATGCAAGCCACACCCCACCAACTTCTCTCATGTCTATGACTGTCCCCAGGTCTTCCAGCATAAACCAAAACCCACCAGTAGCAACACGGTCTCACTGGTTTCCTAAGGCCTGGTTATAGAGAATTACCCCCTGAAGAAGCACTCACCGCTCCCATGCACACCCCTTGCATCAAAAATTAGCTGGCAGTGAAGTAGTGTCACCCAGAACCCTGCATGTCCCACAGCCACACCCCCTCAGTGCAGGGAAGTGCTCTGTCCTGGATGTGAAAGGGACTAAGAGGCTTCTGCAAAGACCCTGGTGCTGCAGAACTCTGCTCCAAAGGAGCCCCTCAGAGCAGACTGCCGGGTCTCTAGGGCTACACTGGAGGGCTGGCCTGGGAGACAGACAGTTCCCACTCTGGAAATCCTTCTGGTGCAGGAACAGATCTCGAGGAGATACTCAACCCAACCATTTCTGAAGCCACTGGAACCTTGAAGGACTGGTACTGTGGGCGGCTATGGTGCTAGGCAAATACAGCCGTTGAAGGCCAAGTGTAGGCAAGTGACCTGAGAACTTTTCAGGGAAGGGCCTGGTACCCTAGAGTTGCTGCCCAAAGGCTGGCAGGTCACAATTGCACAACCTGGTACTTCTCAGATGAGACTGTGTTGGGCCTGGGTCAGGGGTCAGGACGCTTAAGACAGTGCTTTGACTGTTTTCGGAGAAAAACATCACAACTATAACGCTTGGTGTGTTGAGGGGAAGGGATGTGGGGACAGAAAACGGGCAAGCAGGGAGCCAGAATGGTGAGGCGGGCCAGCATCGGTTGACCCCAGGGACGAGGGCAAGGGTAAGACAAAGCGCCTAGGCTGCCAGTTTCCTGGGCCTTAAAGCAGGAAAATACAGACAAAACACAACTCCTAAGCATAGACAGATCCAATTCCCTCCTTGGGAGCCACAGCAGGCTGAGGCTGCAAACAGACATCCAGTGAACCCCAAGCACACCCCAGATCCCAGCAGGCGCAGCTCCAAAACCTGCCAGCCCCAGCCACGGATTGCGGGCCGCCGCAGGCTGAGCCGGGCTGGGGACCAGGCTATCCCAAGCCCGGAGCGCGTCTGCCCGCACTGGGGAGCCCGGGGAGGGCAAGGAGAGGAGCCGGGCTCCCGGGCCCCGCCGCCGCCGCCCACCCACCCACCGCGATGCTCTTACGTCCTCCTCGTCACCGTCGCTCCGCGCCTGGTACTGGAACCGGGGCCGGCCACCCGCGCCGCCGCGCTCCCTGGGCGCCCCGGCCGGCGCCTGCGGCCCGAGGGGCTTGGGACCGCTGTCCTCCTCGGGCCCCGGGCCGCCCAGGAGGCGACTGGCCTCCGGGGGCGCCGGGAAGGAGCGCGAGGTGTTGATCTTGCCGGTGAAGCGCTGATATAGTGAAGCCATGGGCCGCGCGCGCTCGCTCGGCGCCCGCACAGCGCCGGCTCCTTCCCTGCTCGGTTCCCGCTCTGCGCCCCTCCCGCGGGAAGGCGGGGAGGACCGGCTGGACACAGGAGGCGGCGGGGACCGAAGCGGCAGGATCCGGCTCGGCGGCTCCGGCTCCGTGGGCGGCTCTGCCCAGCTCAGCCTCCTCCGCCCCCTCCCCCGGCTGCTGGCAGGGGCCAGGGGTCGGCGTGGTCCCGGACTCGGCTGGTTTCCTTCCTTCTTTTCTTTTAAGTCCTCCGCGCGGCCACGCTCGGCCTCACCAAAGAGATGGAAGGAAGGAAAGAATCCAGAAGCGCACGGAGGGAGGGACATGCCTAGGCCCCATTATTTGGCACCACCTAGAGACCGGTGCACATCCCGGCGCATCTCCTGGTCCCCGCCCCGGGCTCCCGCGCAGCTCCTCCTTCCCCTCCCCAGGCGGGTCCCCAGCTCCAGTCCGGGCGATGGTGCTTGGGGAGAAGGATGCGCGGGGGGGAGGGGGGGATCGGCGCGCCCCGTGGGTCGTGGATGCGGGGGGCAGGGCTGGGGAGCTCCAGGCTTCCCCGGGGACCTCTCCCCCCAGTGCGCGAGGATGGCAGGAGGAAAGGCTAGAGACAAGAGCAGACCCTAAGCGCCCTGGGATCCATCCGAGGGGTGGTCCCCCTGGAGGTCGCGGCCGCCCGCGGACCCAGGTCCCGTGCTGGGCTGCCTCCCGGGGACTCCCCGGCTCGTGTTTTTCTTCCATCTGTGGCTAACTTGAAATAACACCAAGACCCCCAACGTCCGGCGCGGAAGTGGGTTTGCGGCGCGCCGGGCCTGTAAGGGGGTCTTGAGAGGCTTGGACCCCCCGGAGCCCACTTTCCAACCCCTGGGATTTCAGAAAGGGCTCCATTGCCTTCCTCTCCGCTTTTAAAGGAGGAAAGGCCAGGCTCGCGCTGGCCGGCGGGAGGAGGCCTGGGCCAGCCTCGCAGCACCGCCTCTCAAGGAGACTCGCTCACTCCAACTGCCTGTCTACGCATCCCGCACTCCAGATGCATTTTCCCTAAATACCGGGAAAGGCTGGGGCGCTTGGGAAACCAGCAACTTTCCCAAGCCTTGCTCCGCCCCATACCCCTCTGAGAGGCAAGGAGAGGGGCGCCCTGACCCCCAAAACGTGCACCGTTCAGGGCTTCCATGAAGTTGTTTTGGTGCATTCAAACGTGCTCCAGCGCCCCTGTGTGGAGAGACGCGCAAATTGTTCCCGAGTGTGAGCCGCCCTGGCCTTGGCTGGCATCTGGCCTCCCTGGAGACCGCCTCTCCTTGGTGTTTGTTTTCTGAGCCCCTACCTTTCCTTGGTGTTTGTTTTCTGAGCCCCTACCTTTCTTGGGCCCCTCCACCTCCCTGACGCGCGGGCCTCCGGAGCTAGGATGATCAGTCACATCCTGAGCACACACCAGCAGGTTCTGGGACTTTGGAAGAGGGGGATTCTGACAACTCACCAGTCAGAGATTCTGCCAGGGCCCTTTGGGCTACTCCCAAGACTAAGTGACTGCTCCCTGCACCTCCCTGAGTCCCTGACTGTTTACATTAAGGATTTCAAAATCATAGGGGAGGTGGTCTGCTTCTGCTGAGGGATCCCTAGTTCAGCAGCTGCCATCAAAGCTAGAGCTTTGCAGGGTCCTTGGCATGGAGAGAGCTGCAGAGTGAGATCTGTGGTTAGAGGAGTCTGCCTTTCTTCCCTCCCCTTCCTCCTGAGCTCTTAACACAGAAGTTGATTTTCATTAAAATTACGCCCCACCCTTGTGTGTTCCACAGTCATTCCCCTCACTCCACAGAAATGACCTCTAAAGTCCTCTAAACACATTTTCCCTTTATAGCAAATATGAGAACAGACTGAACCAGTATTCTAGCTGCTACAAGGTTCTCTGCATGGGAGGCCACCGAGGTTCTGGGGAGGCAGAGCTTTTCACCCACCCTGCTCCACACTGATGACTGATGACCCAGGAAACAACTGTAAGGACATAAAACTAAAGGGGTCATCCCAGGTTAGGTAGTAGAAAGCCTGGCTCCTGGCTCCCAGATGTGCTTGGGATGGAAGGAGGCTCTTCACCTGCCGACTTGAAAGCATAGGCCCAGTTCCTGTTCTCTGAGGCTGAGGAGGCTGACGTTTCTCTGCCCACCGGTGCTGTGTCTGTGTTGCTTATTACATATGAAACACATACATGTACAGTTTTACACAAGTAGGACCAACACATATCGTGCTACTGTGTTTCACATGAAATGAGATGATAATATAGACTATAGTACCTGTCAACTACTGCAGATTAAATAATTGATTGACTCTTTTTTTTAAGGGTTCATTTTTACTATTTTAATTGTGTGTGTGTCTGTGTATGTGCACATGAATGCAGTGTGTGTGTCTGTGTGTGTGCGTGCACATGAATACAGTGCCAGCAGAAGCCAGAGGCATCAGACCCTTTGGAGTTGGAGTTTCAGACAGTTTTGAGCTGCTCAGCATAAGGGAACTGAACTCAGACCCACTGCAAGAACAGTGTACACTCTTAACCTCAGAGCCGTGTCTCCAGCCCCGAGACTAGATTTTTCATTCAATGACAAATTCAACAAAATGTTGACAGAGAAGGCACATATGACTCTCCTTCAAAACTTACTTTGTCAGTTGAATACTTAAGTTTTTAAGTTATAGTTTGGTCAGGATTTCAAATCTTGATTAAATTATTCTGAAAAGAATTTTCTATTTAAATATTTGTAAAACAAACAAAAAAATCCTTTAAGAACTCATAAGTAATTGGGGAAAGAATTAAAGCAAAAATGTCTGGCTTGAAGGGGTAAATCTGAAGAATGAGTAGGAGAGATGGAGGAGCGAAAGGAGGGAAGACAGAGACAGAGCCCAGCCTGGACAGTGGGAAACATGGAGGAATAGCCAGTGTGTGCGGGGTGTCCCTCGGAGCGCTACAGACCGCGGAGGCCCAGAGCCACGTGTAGAACTTGGTCCATTCTTTCATCTTGCATAGTGATCACAAAGCTCCTAGGACCATTTTAAAGGACATTTCAGACTGTGAAGCCACACACCTGTGTACACATCCAAATCCTAAACACCAAAACACAAACTTCAGTGTATCTTTAGCAGCTGTGAAACTCTGAAATCCCCCATGTGAGACACAGAGGACTGATATTTACAGAGAGAAAAGCGATGTGAATTTAGAGAATGGCAAGCTACATTGCTTTCTCTACATAATTAATTCAATCCTTGCCTCTAATAACCCTCCCCCTTCCCACAACATAAGGAAGAAGACACCCTGAGGACAATGGAAGCAGGGGCCTTTCAATCTAATTGTCTCAGAAGCAAACAGGTCAATATTTCGCTGGCTCATCTTCGCTTTGAACCTTTATTTGTAACATTAAAAGAAGAAAACGCAACTACACTGTAGTGCAGTCAAGAGGCCTCCAGCCCCAACGACGTATGTTCCATCCCCAGGTTGCACGTGCTGGAGGTAGGTATCTTGGAAAACAGCAGCACTCAGTACATGAAAGAGAAGCATAATATTAGCTCTGAACATCTCCACCTCTCTCCCCCAAGACTGTGGTTATTTTTGTTTGTTGTTTACACAAGATGACAACAGGCGGCAGACAGGGGACTGGGGTGCCCGCTCCTTACAGGTCTTCAAACAGGTCTGTGCAACACACACAGCAACACGGAGCGATTAGCACTCTGCACTGTCACAGACCACACAGGTGGAGTAGGAACTGGATTAATTTCCAGCTTTTCCACATTCTCAAATATTAATCTGTCTTTAAGGAAAACATTTAACTCAATAAGACTTTCTCTAAAATCAGTCAAGCTGCATTTTTATCTGCATTTGAGTGACTCTGTGTTCAACTGACCATTTAAAAAATTGTAGGCATGTATGTGTATGTGTGTGCATGCATGTGTGTATCTGTGTGTGTATGTGTGTATGTATATGTGTGTATGTGTGTTCATGTGTGTGTATGTGTGTGCATGTGTGTATATGTGCATGTGTGTGTATCTGTATGTGTGTGTATGTATATGTGTGTATGTGTGTGTATGTGTGTGCATGTGTGTGTATGTGTGCATGTGTATGTGTCTATGTGCATGTGTCTGTATCTGTATGTGTGTGTATGTGTATATGTGTGTATGTGCATGTGTGTATCTGTGTGTGTATGTATGTGTGTATGTATGTGTGCATGTGTGTGTATGTGCATGTGTGTATGTGCATGTGTATGTATATGTGTGTATGCGCATGTGTGTGTATGTGTGTATGTATATGTGTGTATGTGTGTGCATATGTGTGTGCGTGTGTGTCTGATGGGGGGGCTTGCATACCGTGACACCCATGTGGAAGTCAGAGGACAACTTTGTAGAGTCAGTTCTCTTCTTCCTTTTTAAAAATAAAATATTTACTTTTATTTATGTGTATGTGTGCACACTTACAGAGACCAGAAGGGGGTTCTGAATCCCCTGGAGATAAAACTACAGGCGGTTGTGAACCTCCGGGCATGGGTGCTAGCAACCAAACTCTACTCCTCTGGAAGAGCAGCAAATGCTCTTAACCAGTGAGCTATTAGCCCCTCCCCTTCCATCTTTATATGGGTTCTGGGGTTTGAATCCAGGTCACCAGACTTGTGAGGTAAGCACGTTTACCCTGGCCCCAGCTGGCCCAATCTCATTCACAGTTCAAAATACACACAAGACTTATTTCCCAAGAGCCAGGTACATGAATGCAGGAGTTCAAGTTCATTGCTGAGGACATCAACCAACCGCTGTTTCCACTGAATGGCTGCATCGCCAGCCAGGATCTTTTCTCCTTGGCCCCTCGGTGGGTCTTCTGCTGCCTCCCTGCTTCCTTCACTTCTCGCTCTCATCCGTCGCTCCCCTTCTCTCCTCTCTGGCTGTGACCATAACCCACCTCCTTTCCACTCACTTCCAACAGCACAAAGGCAGCTTAAAGGAGCACAGCTAGCACAGCTCCCTCTGAAATCCAGGAGTGAGGAGGACGAGCAGAAGCCACCTCAGGGACCAGGTGCACCAAGCGCAGGCTGTCTCCTGAATCTCCCCTGGGCTGAAACTTAAAATGTGCCTTAAATTCTTAATTTCCTTGACTAGGTCTGGTGGCCCACACCTGTTATCCCAGCCCTTGGGGAGCAGAGGCAGAATCTTGAGTTTGGGACCATCCTGGGCTGCATAGCAAGGCTCACGGTAACAGTAATAAGAATCATCTGACCCCTTCTTAGCCCCCACCCCAAATGTTCAGGATCAAGGCAATTCCTGTTCATTAGCCACTGTCTAGGTTAGCCTCCATGAAAACCAGTTAACAAATGACTGAGATCCAAGCAGAGAACAAGCAGGCAAGGTAAGCCTGGGCATCAGCATGACTGACAGTGAGTGGTGGAGGGCCCAGGGGCTAACTTGGCGGACGTGGTGGCAGGCTGCAGCCTCAGCTCCCAAGACCTCAGTACAGTTGAAAACAGTGGATTTCACTTGCAATACACTCATCTCTGGTCTGGTGACTCTCCTGAGGGAAGCTATCATCTCCATATTCAAAAGATGGCAGCTTGGGATCTACCAGGGACTCAGCTCTTGCATGACCCACTTTGAACTTGACCTGGACACTGACTTTGGCCAGTGGACATGGGTACGACATAGGCAGAAGTTTACGAGGCATTTGCATCACTGACTGGCCTCTGAGCTCTTGGTGATCCATGCTAAGGACACATGCCGGGTTAGTGGATGCCATCTGCCGCACTTTGGGGCAACACCAGGCAGTTGGAAAGCACAGAGAAGAGACAGAGCAGAATGTACCAGTTCATCACAATACATTAGTGAAAAACCGTAGCTTGGAGTAAATGCTTGTTGTACAGACCATCACACTTGGGGATGATTTGTTATATAGCATGTTGGTATCATCAGCTAACTAAAACCATCCCAGGTCCATGCATGAAAAATGCCATTATAAGCATTTCACCCACTTGTTCAGTACATACCTGAATGCCTACTGTGTGCTGGTTGTGCTGTGTTATAGGAGTGAAACGGATGAACTAAGTTGAACATGCATTCATAGAGATGAGAGCCTAGAGGCCTCTCATGAGGGCTGCATCCACACCAAATCTATGGAAACAGAAAGCTGGGACTGGGAGCCTGAAACCTGCATTAGAGTAAGCCCTCCACATGAGCCTGGTTGTGACTTGACGGTCACAACCTCCATTGCCCGAAAATAACTCACTGAGACAGTTTCTGCAGGGGACCAAGACGTCCTGAAAGATTCCCCAAGAGCCCCTCATGCCCAGGAAGGGGCTCACACTTGTCAAGAATCTAAGGATGCTCCTCAGGGAGAGGGGACTGAAAAACCTGCAAAAGGAAAGCCCCTCCTCACTGAGATGGCGTTATCTTGCCAGCTCATCAGAAGTCATAAGGGGATGGAGGATGTTTTGAGATACTGTTCTGCTCTTGAGCCGGTGTTTGGTGCTCGCCACAGGAAGAAGGTGTGGTCAGAAGAGACCAGCGCACTGGAGTGAGAAGGAAGGTACCAGGGCTCTTGGCACCTGTCTCGGTGACAGTTTTGACACTGTAGCTAGGAGAGAGCTAAATTTGACAAGAGAGTTCTGCAGAACTGCCAAGGGGGGAAAAGCCTTCCTTTCAGAAATTGATTCCATTAAAAAAAAAAAAAAAGAAACCCTCAGGGGCTCTGCTTTGGCCACAATGCAATAAAGGAAAACCTGCCCTTAATTAAAAATCAATAAAGTTAAGAAACATCTTTAAGTTGAAAACCAGCTTTTTTGAACTTAATTTTTCTGAACCTCCTCCTTTAAAGCACGTTGAAACGTTCATTATAAAATACATTTTATCTTATTTTTTTGCCATCACTTACAATGTCCTCCACATTCTTGTGGTCTATACCTACAGTCTTAAAAAATTGGCTGATGTCACCTGGGGCAACTAGGGAGATTTCCTCCACCAAGCGCTGTGCAGAGCATGGTTCATGCTCAGCATCTACAGGTGAACACCCATCTCCATGGGATGGACAGGGTTTGCACAGTGCAGGATGTTCCCTGTGTGGCTGCACGAGCAAACATAAGCGTTGCCAGTGAGAGCCTGACTCATGCGTGCGTGGGTACGCCTGACGGGAGAGACAGCGGCCTCTCCTTAATGAAAACAGATTACATTAAGAGCAATGAAACCAAATGAAGCCACCCATTTCTCGTAGGTAATCCAATTCCTGTGGACTGCAACCCCATTCCCTCCACCCTACTCCTGGCTCAACAATTTCCTTCTCATGAAGGTTAAAATGGATTTGTCTGTACAACTAATTGCATTTCAAATCATAGTAATTTGGAACTCAAAAAAAGTAATTCCTCTTACAATTACTTATATTTATATTTTGCTTGACAGGTAAACAGAAATTGCCTGTTGGCTAAATAAACCCATTAGTCATGTAAGCCTGCAATTTAAACAGCTCCTTCCGCCCTCAGAGACAGCAGCAAGTGGATCCACTCTCTGCCTCAATAGGGTGAGGTGAGTCCCATTTGTAGGCTGGGTTGTGCTTTGCGTCCCTGATAGGCTCTATTACCTCAGTCCTCTCTATATCACACCCATAATCACAGCCATTACATCTCTTTATAACCCAACAATACCCAAATTGCATCATTTATACAAGCCTTTTCCATCTCTGCAGGGAAAGTTGGATAAATTAATGCTTGCAAAGTACTTTGAAGGATTTCTTAGCCTTCTTGGGGTAGAAGTGGAAACAGAAAGGTGCATTTACAACTACTTTTTGGGTTTCTTTATTTCTCTCTTTCAGAGCTCTGATACCATCCACAGATAAGAGCTAAATGACTGGGATGCCACTGAATGCTGGGTTTCCTGTTTGAGACAGTCAAATCCATAAGCATCCTTCCTGATGGGCAATGTCCTCCAATAAGATAAAATTGTTAGATTCCAAACATTGTTAGATGCAATACAGAAATTATAAGTATTCTAATATAAACATAAGAGTTCCAACAAACTACCTGGGTGTGCCACACACCTCCTGATGGTATATTTACACAATCCCAGCCACTCAAATGAAAGCCTGGAGGAAGCATTTTGGCCACTGTTGACACATGGGCTGTAACGAGCCAGCTGGAAAAAGGTGGTCTTCAGGCCCTGCTCTACAAAGGTGGCTTCTGGACTCCTCACAGAGTCGTCAGGTCATGACAGCTGCCCAAATGCCACATCCACACCTCTGACCCACCCGACGGCCCAGATAGAATGTGTTCTTAAAGTAAGGAAGAGATCCCATCGACTAAAGAGAACTTAAGAAGTTTGGTAGGTAGCTATTGTAAACAAGTTTTCTTTGCCAGTAAAAAAGAGTACCGAGGAAAAACTTCACCCCTGAGAGAGAGAGACAGAGAGAGAGAGACAGAGAGAGAGAGACGGAGAGAGAGAGAGAGAGAGAGAGAGGGAGAGAGAGAGGAGGGAGAGAAAGAGACTTCTTCCTGGCTTTCTATCTGAGCACATTGTATAAGAATGTGATCTCAGAGCTGCTGCAGCCTTTTTGTGTCTATGAGAAGATAGGACAAATGCCTACAGTGATACAAACCTGGAGTCCTAGGAGCAAGAGTTGCTCAACTCAAGCCAGAGCCCATCTTCAACCAGGACAGATCTGGGTCAGCCCCTCCAGTCAGGCACTATTACCTGAACTCTTGGCACACCCCTGGCTCTTTGTGCCAAACCCAGTGGGCATGGGTTTTTCTCATCTAGAACAGGAGTGTGTTGAGTGTGGCCAGCACTAACAGTGACAGCTACAATGAGGGGCTCTTGAGAGCTTCAGATACATTGTTACAAGGGGGTGGAGTAGAGAATCCAGACCAAAGGAAATACTGCAGTCACTTGTGGTTACTCATCCCAAATACAAGTCATTAGGCCATTCTTCCTCAAGTCTGTTTGCCCCTATCCTAATTCTGGGGAAAATGCTCCATTTTGAAGCTTCTTGATGCTTTGGATACATTTCTTTCAGTAGAGTATTTGGAGGACAATGTCTCTAGTGCTCAAAGGCTTGTTCCACACACGGACAAGAACGAGGTATGGGAGGTTTGCCATTTCAGGCTGATGATGTCATAGAGAAGTACCCCAATAAGATGGGGTGAGGATGGAGGGGAGAGAGAGTGGGTGGAGAGAACGTGCCTTTACCTACCCCTCTGTATTCATAAACGAGTGTAGCACTCAGACCTCATCAGAGAAGTCTCTCTGTGCACTGGATGGTAAGGCAGAAGTGCACAGCTGATCAGAGAGAATGGGTATCTGACGAATGCCTGGCCACAAAAGGTATATCTCTGCCGCATCCCTTCTCCCCGCTGGTGAGGAGGATGTGGAAAAATTGTAAGAGCCAGAGGTCAGGTCAGACTGGAGCAAAGAGTGTCTTTTGGACATGATAGGACCACTGCACTCCTGAACTCACAGCAGCTGCGGTTGCCTGTACAAGACTCACACAAGATCAAACCAGTTAATACTCCCTCCTGGAAGACAGAAGAGCCCCGGCCTTAACTGAGAGGCATGGCTAGCTGATGGCTTCTAGGGAGGGAGAGTCGGTTCTAAGGGTGGATGGCAACATACCCATGAGCATCTGGGGAGTACAAATGGAATCAGTGGGCTGTAAGGAAAGAGAACATGAATTTAAAAGGGGGGTGGACATGTGAGGAGTTGGGGAGGAGTGGTCATAATAAAAATACCTTGTGTGCCTGAATGAAATTCTTAAAAATTAAATTATATCATCTAAAAATAAAACAAGTTTAGCAGCAGGTCAGATTTTTCAGATACACAGGCCTGTAGCCCTAAAGATGCTGCTAGAATATAACCTTGACTTGGTACCCTAAAAGCTGGTTTAAAACCCTAGGTCCATTGGTGTGCATGTCCCAGGAGCACTATGAGGGCGGCACATTTTCAGATCACAAGGTCATGTCCCAATGACAAAAGTTTGGATGCCTCTGCTACATGAAGACTGCTGTGAACCACAGGAGAACAGGACAGTCTTGAATGTTCTGCCAAGGAGCATCGGGCAGACTGGGCACACCTCCAGACGTCTGTAATCAGAGTGAGGATCCAGGAAGAAAACATCCCAGCTCTGATGGAAATGTATGGAACATGGACAGCACTTGGGTGCGTCTGGAAAGAAACGATATTCAACATTCATGTATATGTTTATTATTTCACTTAGAAGCCTTTCATTGTGGAGTTGCAGATGGGGGAGGCAGCTGATTTGATGTTTAGGTCCTTGGTCTGGGATCTAAATTTTGCTCCATATCTCACAGCTCTTGGCCCCCATGATCACCATAAGGGGTCAAACCACAAACTCACAGTCTGCTTCAGTGGTCCCACAGAGATCATGGCATTGGAATAAGGCAGCGGGAGCTGGCCCATAGGATGAGTCACCCTGTCCCACAGCCCGCCATGGCCCTATGGACCTCTGTGGGGTTGGCTTTCCTGCAGATTAAGAAAGCAAGGTGGGGAAGGGGCCCACTGCGTGCTCTGTGCTGGACATGGCTTCCCACCCTCCCTGCCCCACCTTCAGCATCCCTGTGTGAGCACCTCGTCACTGCACGCCATCGCATACTCACACCCTGTTCCTGCTCAGCAATAATGAACTCCACCGTGAAAGAAAACGAAAGCAACTGAACAAGAACAGCCATGAAGCCTCAGGAGGAGTCTCAGAGCGCAAACCCAGCACTCAAGCAGCTCCGGGCTGCACGTTGCCACGTGAGGGCGCTGTGGGAGTTCAGAAATGCAAAAGCTGGCTCAGCCCTGGAGAACAGGTGATCCTCTGCTCCCACGGGGTCCGTGTCCCACTCGTCCAGTCTTTCCCACATGGGAAGACTGCAGCTTTAGCAGCACTTGGCAAGCATGTGGGGATACTGAGGCCAAGTGAATAAATCCGTTCTGCTTGGTTCACGGAACAATGGGCTGGGCCAGAAGGGCTGATAATGGCCTTAATGCCCACACTGGGTCCGTGCCCCTCTGATGAATTACAAAGTTGGGCTCGTGCAAGGAATTCTGAGGGTCAGAAGGGATTTGGGGTGGCTTCTGGCTCTTTTTGTAGCCTCTGAGCCACTGTGGAGGATGTAGAACTGGCTTGGAGGAGGGAAGGGGGCAGGGAGGTCACTGCCGGAGTTGGTGCCAGCTCCGAATGCCAAACAAGCCCCACTAGGCCGGAATTAACTAGTTCTACTATTGCTTGCTTCTTACAGAATTAAAACAGATTCTAAGAGAAGCAGTTTGGCAAGAGCTGACATTCTGAGGAAATAGTAAATCAATGTAGGTCCCTGGAGAACCCCTCTGTGGCCACATCTGCAACCTGGGTCCTGGGAGAGTCCCTCTGTGGTCACATCTGCAACCTGGATTCCTGGAGACCCCCTCATGTTTTCAGATTCTGGAAACGTTCATGGATTCATTTTGTTAAAACAAAACAAAACAAAATGAAAAGCGGGGTTGGAGCATGGCTCAGCAGTTAAGAGCACTGACTGCTCTTACAGAGGATGCAGGTTCGATTCCAGCACCCACATAGTGGCCAACAACTGTCTGTAACTCCAGTTCCAAGGGATCTGATGCCTTATTCTGACTGCCACAGGCACCACACAACATGGGTGCACTTACCCACATGCAAGCAATACACTTGTACACATAAATAAATAAACAGATTCATAACTTCTCAGCATATTAAAAACATATCTTCTCAAATGAACTGGTGATGTCTGGGGAAGCCGGACAGGAACGGGACCCAGGGCCACCCAGAACCTTCCAAAGTGCTCTGGTCTTCTATGATCTTTCAACCAAGAAAGCCTTTTGCTGATTAATTAAAGTAGATTTGGTTTGGGGGTGACTTTATCACCCCATGTCTTTCACAAGTCATCTTACTTAGTGATTTTAAAGTTCCTTTGCTGAATGTATTAGAAACTTGGCATTCTCACCCAGATCTCTCTGAGAGGAAAATATTCTCCTGGAGAGTCCCCAGGCATCTCCCTGATACATCCCTCTGACACTGATGGGCCAGGCTCTGCAAAGTCATTCCAGGAAGCTGTGAAATTGAATTTCTAAGTATATAATCACAGTCTTACCTGAAAGCCCAGCTCAGAAACCCTCAGAGTGGTTGCTGGTGACTTTTTAATGAACTAGCTTATTGTGACAGCTTCATACGTGTATTTAATGAAGTTTAGTCATTTCTACCTCGTCACCTCTCATCCCTCTGACACCAAAACTCTTCTTTCCCCCAAGAAGTCCCCTCCTGCTTTCGTGTCCTGTGTGTGTGTGGGGTGGTGTGTGTCCCACTAAGTTTATATAGCATTTCACATATGATCGTGGGTTGGAAGATATTTACTGAGCTTGGGCAGCTTATCAGTGATTACAACAGTAGACAACATGTCACCCCTCCCCAGAACACACTGACTGCCAGTAGTCTCTCTCGGGTACTAGTGACCTTGAAAAACATTTTATTTTATGTGTATGAATGTTTTGCCTAAATATATGTAAGTGCACCCGTGTTGTGCAGTGCCTGTAGAGGCCTGAAGAGGGTGTTGGATTACCTGGAACTGTAGTTACTGATGGCTATTAGCCAGCATGTGAGCACTGGGAACTAGATCTGGGTCCTCTGCAGGAGCAGCTAGGGCCCTTAACCACTGAGCCATCTCTCCAGCCCCTTGGTGACATTTATCAGAAATTCATTAGTCTTGCAGACCCCTCACCATGTTTCATAAAGCATCTACTCCTTACTTTCTGCCACTCATTGATTCAGTCATGAGACACACACTGCTGATCATTTCCTGTGATGGTTCACGTTGAATAGTGTTCTAAGAACAGTGTTGGGTTAGAGCTTGCACCAGGAATCCTGTGACACACAGTGCAGGAATTCAAATCAGAATTTCCTTGAGCCAGGCTTGACAGGCTTGACACCCGTCGCTGCACGGTGGCCTCGGGCGCCTGTGAGGAATGGCTCTTCTGAGCAATGCTAAGACACCTTGTGTATAAAGTGGCTGGCTATCTTTCCAAACAACATCTTTCAGAAACCAGGCACTAAAAGCCATTGAAAGGCTATGTTAGCTATGAAATCGGTGTATAATCCAAGAACCAAGCTCCTTGGGACGAAGACTCCTGCCTGCCTTGATCAAGGCTCATTATTAAGAGCTGTCACAGTGCCTGGGACCCAGAAAGTGAATAATAAACATTGTTTATTGTTAAATGAAGGTTTTAGGTTGTAAAACCAGGCAAGTCTGTTGATACCACAAGAAAGTGGTGATGAAGCCAGTGTGACCATCTGCCTCTTAGCTCGACATGTTTTTTATGTGGGGGAGGGATGTGCTGGCCTCTAACATCCTTGAATCTCAGGTTAAATATCAGAGACAACAAGCTTCCATCTTAAACAAAACATCTGTATGATGCCATGTCCTGTCAAGCAGGATTCTGTCACAAGATCTGCTTCATTAAGGATATGTACTCCGTGCATAGGCTGAGTGACCACAGAGCTCTCCTGCATACCCCGTACCCGTCAGAGACGAGCAGGTCATGCACCCAGAGCAGGCTGCATAGGACACACAGAGAAAGGGCTGTTCTTTGGGATTTAAGAATATTTTACAGGAAAGGCCATTTATCCCTGAAAAGCTAATACAAATGTATCTTAGAGAAACCGGCAGTGAACAATGCCACTGTTTATAGATACAAAGACCCCTGCGTGCTTTATCTTCCCAGAATCAATTAATTCTATTGAGAAGAGGCTAGAGAAATAAGTTTTTACATTTTGGAATTATTCCACACACAGACAAACACACACACACACACACACATACACACACACACACATATTACTTCATATATATATATATCTGCTGGGCCATATTTGTTATGAAACAGAACACTAATTCTGAATTTCTGAACTCTGCCACCCCGCATGCCTGCAAGCTGGTCCTGTGGATAGCCCCCTGCAAGGAGGCACTGAATGTTTATGTTATTTATTCATTCATTTATTCATCTATGAAGTCGTCTTAATGACTGAATGTTGCTTTTAACTACAGCATCAGTGATTCCTTTAAAAAAACTCTATAAAGATTTGCTCAAAGGGTAACTGTGAGGACCTGGGAAACACTTGTGGGTCTAGCTCAGAGCTTCAGAGTCGGCTGAATTTAGGAGGGGGAGGCTTCGTCATCACAGCTGCAAGACAACTGGGCCAGTGGGTGACTGAAAGTAGTACCAAGATTAACAGACCATACTCAAAGGCAAATTTCTCCCCAGCATGCCTTCCACGCCCAGAATGGGTTCTATCCACTTCAGCTCTTGAGGAGGCTGTGAAGACCATCTTCTTGCCAACCATTTACGTGGCTTTTCCAGTGTCTACAACAGGACTCACGTATCTCAGATCAACCATACACCGGAAGACGAGGAAAGACCCACACAATGACATAACTTGAATATTATTCACAAATCAACCACTTCTTGTTTTCCTTTGTCCTTGTGATAGGATTTTGACTGTGGCTGTGGATGACCACAGACATTTACCAGTGATGTGGCCATCCACCCTAGATCCCCAGGATGTGGGGCAACTTAGTCCCTGGAGCCTATGTCATGTAAGAATGTTGCAGCTAATGTGTGACATGTTTCTGCCACTCTGCTGTCTTACTGTGCACAGCCAGTCTTCCATGGACACTGCATAGTGGCCACAGTCCTACTCCAAAAGCTTATATCCCCTGGGGGAGTACGCCTTGCCTGGGTGACAGAGCATTTTTGATACAGGCATCCCATCTGCTGTCATTTCCAGCTTTGCTTCCCGGAAGAAGGCCAGAAATGATGCCTGGGGTGTGAGGGACATGTTTGCCATCCCAGCTGACCTCTTCTGCACCTCAGTTGCCCATGAGAGACAGGACCCAACAAACAGATGCATTCACAAAGGGAAAAATAAATATGATTCTGACACAGAGCCTCAAAATGGCTGCAGGCAAGACATCTGAAGCTCAAGGCCTTAGTTTTGCCTTTGAGAAAACAGACGGCAGGGCCAGTGAGATGCTCAGGGGAAAAAAGTGCTCGCCACACAGGCCTGATGACTCGGGTTGGAGCCCACATAAAAAGCCAGAGGTGGTGGCACACATCTGCAATCACAGCACTTCTATAGCCAGTTGGAAAGTAGATAAGTGAGTCTCCCAGCTCAAGGACCATCCGGCCTGAAGTACACAACAAGGGGGACTCTGCCTCAGGCTGGAGAGATGGCTCTTGTCCAGAAGCTGGGTTCAGTTCCCAGCACCCACGTAGCGTGGCTCACAACCATCTATACAACTCCAGTATCAAGAGATCTGACACATTCATCCATCTTCTGTGAGCACTACACTCATTTGCACATAAACACAGACATATATATATATATATATATATATACACACACACACACTCATAAATAAATAATAAAGAAGTATTTAAAAAGAGAAACTGTCTCTCAACATGGTGAAAGCTGAGAACTGCCTCCCCAAAGGATCCTCTGACTTCCACACAAGCACTGCAGAGCATGTGTGTGTGCACACATACACACATACACACTACTAATAATAAATAAAACACTGTGGCACACACATGCACACACACACATCTACACACCCCTTCTGCTGTATATTCAACCATCTCTCTGCTGTTCATCTAGCCAGTGACTTCATATTTACCAGACTGGGCTTCTCCTAACTCTCCAGGCTTGCTAAGCTTCCTAACGTAGGAAATTTCCATCTCTATCATAGAAGCTAATAGATATATCACATGACAGATGTGTAAAGGGCACGAGGCACCCCATAGCCTTGACTCACGGCAAAGATCTCTGGCTAGAATCTCTATATATCTGGATGAGATGAGATTTTAAACCTTTCAGTCTGTTGTCTCTGCTGGAAATTTGTGTTTCCTGACATTTCCAGTCTCCTCTAAAAGCCTTTCTAGGTATGCCAACATGGATAAGTAACTTTCTGGATGATGTGAGATTATTGAACCAGTACAGACAGACAGAATCCCCACACCAGAAATGATGTCTTCATTTCCTGGTCCACCACTGCCGTTACAAGGAATTCCCATAAGGAAAATAACAAATGAATTTGTGTATTCTGCCATAGGACAGGAAGGAACTACCACACATCAGCAGTAGAAGCAGTATCAGGCTGTGTTATTGGTTCATTATCTGTAATGAATGAAATGATTCACTTAATTTAACATGGAGAGCCAAAGTAATTATTGTATTGTTCAACTATTGCTACACACAGGAGTTGATGGATTGCAGATCACAACCTCCTTTGCTTACTGTCAAGTCTGAAAGTGAACCCATTTCACAGCCAGGTCATGAGTCTTTTTTAATGGAGCTTCCCCTCTGTCATTCAAAGAGCCTGCTCTGTGCATCAGACCTACAGACCAGCTGGGGAGCCCCTTCTTCCCCAAGCAAGGGTAAAGATGACCTGAGCAAAGAGAGTCCAGAAGAAGACCCTCAAGACTGAAAAGCTCAGGGCGCCTGGAGTTTGCTGGATTCAGGAGCAATCAGGAGTGGGGGGGATGCTATGGTGCTGTACCATGAGTGGTAGAAACAAAGGCTGGGGAGAGCTGTGCAGCTGGCCATGTGCAAGACTCAAGGGGGCTGCATCTTGACTGAGGTCAAAATTTGGTGGATGGGCTGCTGACCTCCCTCTCACACACCCATGTGTACACACATGTAAACGTAGGGAGGAGGGGATCACCGTGAAGTTGCTTTGGGGCCCTGGCTCTAAGAAAGGGGCGCTGCTGGCTGTGCTGTGCAGAGGCAGGATGAAGGTTTACTGAGGGTTGAACGGACTCCACTTCTCCGACCTGTAGGACCTTGAACAAGCTCACACCCTCCTGGGACTTCAGGTGCCTCGGTAGGTGGAAACAACTGAACATGTGGGGTTCTTTCATGCCCTTATTTATGTGAAGAACACTGTCTACTAAAGAACCCTTTCCTGTGTGAGAGGACATATCCAGGGACATCTCTGATAAAAATACTGGATTGTGCCATTTGGAGATTTGGAGGAAGGAAACCCTTCATCTGGACAACAGGTTGGGGATGTAAGTCTGGGTAATTTGGCTGTCTAGTTGACCATCATTTGATATTGCTACAAACCCCATTGCTAGAATGACAGAGTTCACATTGTACATGTCTGTGGTCTTGTGCTTTCCACACCCATCACTAGGGCAGGGATATTCTGCTTGTGTCTCTACAAACATGCTGACAAACGAGCTCAAGTTTGTTAGTTCCAGAGACCTTTTCATGTGAGAACAGGCACCAAGTGAGAAGACACACTATGTGCCAACACTTCAGATACACAGCAAACCCCATTGAGTTCTCAAAAACAAACTCGGGCTGTGAATGGGCTCCTTCTCTGGTAGAAACTCATCAACCAAGTCTCTGAGCTATTGTTGATTCGGCGTGTGGAATAATTCAAGGAGAAGAATACAACTGTGCCCAAGACTCACGAAGATGGAGGGGTCAGGGGTGCAAGCACCACCTCCTTCCCTAGGAAAGACAGGGCCTGGCAGTGAAATCTAGGATAACACAGCCCATAGGTGATCTGCCCTTGGCAAGGTTAGAAGGTTATCACAGGCAGGAGTCCTGCCTTGTATTAAATTTAAATAAGAGCACTTGTCCCATAACAGTGCTTAGGAATGGTTAGCCTTGATCTTTTCTGTATGGAGACAAGGACACAGTGTTGGAATGTAAGAGAGTCCTACATACAGGGACAGAATGGGCAGGAGAAGGTGACAGTACCACACTGCTGTGCGGTCATATTGGTTGAGCTGGTGGTCGATTCTGAGAGCAGCCATGTAGGACAGGTGCCCTGCCAGATTAGCCATCCTCAGAAACACTGGAAGGCCAGGCAAAGAGTTGAGCTATTTTGTCTGTCTGTCCCCTGGCTTAGGGACATTCAGATGCCCTAACATCCTTCAGAGCTGGCAACAAGGACAATGACTTCCAGAGGGAACCTGGGGTCCTTGGGGATTTCTAGAGAGGATGTTTTCCCACAGGGCAGCCAAGGGCTAGAGGTAAAACTCTGGGTGTGCCAGAAGATAGAACCTTCCCAAGGACTGTAAGCATAAACTTACTCAGAGTCTGGGTATTAATAATGTGGCGAAGAGAGAGAATGACTTAAAGATGAAAAGCCTTTCCAGAAATAAGCAGGAGTCAGGAGAACACCATGCACAGAAGCGAACTGCAAGCTCACATGCCGAGACCCAGGTGTGAGGGATGCAGGATGGAGACCCAGGTGTGAGGGATGGAGGACGGAGACCCAGGTGTGAGGGATGGAGGACCGAGACCCAGGTGTGAGGGATGCAGGATGGAGACCCAGGTGTGAGGGATGGAGGACCGAGACCCAGGTGTGAGGGATGGAGGACGGAGACCCAGGTGTGAGGGATGGAGGACCGAGACCCAGGTGTGAGGGATGCAGGATGGAGACCCAGGTGTGAGGGATGGAGGACCGAGACCCAGGTGTGAGGGATGCAGGACGGAGACCCAGGTGTGAGGGATGCAGGACGGGGACCCAGGTGTGAGGGATGCAGGACGGAGACCCAGGTGTGAGGGATGCAGGACCGAGACCCAGGTGTGAGGGATGCAGGACGGAGACCCAGGTGTGAGGGATGCAGGACGGAGACCCAGGTGTGAGGGATGCAGGACGGAGACCCAGGTGTGAGGGATGCAGGACGGAGACCCAGGTGTGAGGGATGCAGGACCGAGACCCAGGTGTGAGGGATGCAGGACGGAGACCCAGGTGTGAGGGATGCAGGACGGAGACCCAGGTGTGAGGGATGCAGGACGGAGACCCAGGTGTGAGGGATGCAGGACGGAGACCCAGGTGTGAGGGATGCAGGACGGAGACCCAGGTGTGAGGGATGCAGGACGGAGACCCAGGTGTGAGGGATGGAGGACGGAGAGGGGCTTATTTAGGTGCACGAGAGAGTGGAACACGTTCACAGAGGTAGGGAGGGAGGCAAGTCAAATGGACAAGACTTACGCCATGAACAAATGGAAGATTTGAATGTAAAGAGAAAACAAGGTTTCTTTCCTGATTACACCATGGGAGGAGCTGAGGTAAACTGCTGGAGGGCTGAGGAGCTGGGGTGAACTGCTGGAGGGCTGAGGAGCTGAGGTGAACTGCTGGAGGGCTGAGGCAGTCAGCACAAGTCCAGTTGGCGCAGGAAAGGGTAGTGTGTCATGAAGTCCACAGCTTCTTAGAGCAAGAGATTTCAGTAGCAGGAGCAACCCAGGAAAAGCCCACTGGTTCTCCCTCCGCAGACCCTGAGATCAAAATGTTTTCACAGGAAAGAGGGGCAACTTTGACCACCAGTTCTTCCTCTTCCTCTTCCTCCTCCAATCCTCCCCATACTGGAGCCCATCACAGAAAGCCCTTATTCAGTGCACAAGGTGGAGAAGGACCATTGCTTTCTAATCGGTTACTCTAAGACCCAGAGAAAGCAAGAGATTAATAATAACAACAATAACCTTCAGAAACAGAACTGGCAAACAAATTCCGAGGCTGTGATTAGTTAATAATGGTTCTCAACACTCTTTTCCTACCCCCCTGAGGGCAGAAAACAGGAATACCCCTACAGGAAGAGTTATTCACCAATATTTTCTATTGCATTTATATTTTTCAAAGGTAATCATGCTATGTTTCATTTCCTTTAGAACTCTCTCATCATAATTAAATTTCAAGCTTTTACAACTAATCTCTTGTGTTTTTTTTCCCAAATTGCACAGAGAAGAAACCCTGCTGTGAGGCAGAGGAGGCTGGAGACCGCACCTGCCAAGCACTCCTCCTGTCCTGGGTTCTGATTTGACATCAATGTTCCTCCATATGGACTCTGAAGCTGCCTCTTATTTGTTTACAAGCTATCATAGTTAAAAGTCATTCATAGAAAGAAGCATCACTAAGTGCACTAATCAGTAGACTGAACAATAATGTCGGACAGGTTGGAAGCTCCTTTTTGCACAGGTTTGGATACGGTTGGAGTGTCTCCCAGGGGTTTGTGTACAAGGAGCTTGGTCCTCAGGGTGGTGGCGGGACCTTTGAGGGAGGCTGGCAGGACCTTTGAGGGAGGTTGGCGGAAGGTGGTCATTGGGCTGATGCTCCTTGGAGGAAGGAAGCTTGCTGGACACAGAACCCATGTTTGACCCTGGAGTCTGACTGGATCATGAGGCTCTGGGCCAAATCACGGTCTTCATGAAATGAAGCTGATTAATTCTCTCAGAGCCTGGCACCTGGACCGCTTCTCAGCGTCACAGCTCATCTCATACACGATTCTGTAATTGAGGCATCCGCCATCATGAAGCCAGAGCAATGGGCACCACAGCCAGGAGCCTCCAGAAACATGAGCTACCTACTGCAGGTATTTCATTATAGCGGTGGGAAATGGGCCACTGCTATATAGATACTTTGTACACATTCATGCTAGCGATTCTTCTGATGAGTGTTGAGAATTAAAACATTTGTTGTCTTTTGCTTTCAGTTGTATTTACCAGTGACACTTGAACCAGTAGTGTTCAAAGATCTCTATTGTCACAAACCCCTTTCCTCTAGGACCACTGCTTTTCATGGAGAACATGACTCAGCTTACACGTGAGACGCTCTAGGAGGACTGGTGCCGGCGCAAGCTTGTGAGTTCACAGACACAATTAATTCCCCCAAACCACGCTGCCAACCAAGAAAGCTCACCCGTCCTCAGCCCATGGGTGCCCCTGGGTTTGGTCCCATGGCACAGAGCACTGGTACAGCTGACCTCAGATACTCTAACCCAGAACAAAACCATCTTTCACCACATATGCTGTCTGATCAGTCCAGATCCACGTGTCCTGAGGCCTAAGGCCTACAAACAGGAAAACTAAGCACTGCTATTGGGTAGAATATTTCAGTGGCTGACAGCTAATTTCCCAGGTGTCCGCCTAGGGCTGACTCGGAAGATGGGCCTTCTGGGGGAAGTACAGGTCTGAACACAATCTGTGAGAAGGCCTTGTGGTGCTGAGCACCCGCCTTCCTCTCTGCAGACCAGAGGCTGCGGAGTCAAACTCTGTGACTGCATTCTTTTGAGAAACATTTTATGACCTGCACAAGATTCGGTCAGTCAGTACTCCAACATGCCTGGGGGAGGGGCTCATGAGGAGCTATTGGCTGTTGATGGCTGTTGGGAGAAGGAGAGTTAGCTTCCTTCAAGGGTAGACCCCTAGTAGGTGGCCCAAGCTGTAGTGGATGGTCCCACACCATGCACACACAGAGAGTCCTGATTTGACTCAGTAGGCTTTAAAGATGACAACAACATGACGTGGGAAGGGGGATGCTGGTTGGAAGGTCTGGGAAGGGGGATGCTGGTTGGAAGGTCTGGGAAGGGGGATGCTGATTGGAAGGTCTGGGAAGGGAGATGCTGAGGAGAAGGTCTGGGAAGGGGGATGCTGGTTGGAAGGTCTGGGAAGGGGGATGCTGGTTGGAAGGTCTGGGAATGGGGATGCTGAGGAGAAGGTCTGGGAAGGGGGATGCTGGTTGGAAGGTCTGGGAAAAGTAGAATAGGGCAGTGAGGAGTGCATATGATGAAAAGAGATTGTATATATGAATGAAATTCTCAAAGAATAAACAAATTCAAATAAGGAAATATATTTTATATTGCAACACATAAGTAGGTCACACATACATGCACTTGCATATAGAGGTATGTATACTCCCACCCACACAACTGCACATTGTTTTAGTTCCTTTCTATCACTCTGATAAAAACATTGACCAAAACCAACTTGGGGGTAGGGAGGATTTATTTTATCTCACATCTCCCAGGTCACAGTTCATCACTGAGGGAGCCCAAGGTAGGAACTAGGGCAGGAACCTGGAGGCAGGAGCCGGAGCACAGGACATGGAGGAACGCTGCTTACTGCCTGCTCCCCTGGCTGGTGCTCAGCACAGAACAACCTGCCCAGAGATGATGCCACCCACAGTGGGCTGAGTCCTCCCACATCACTTAACAACCAAGAACATACCCCACAGACATGGGCATAAGCCAGTCCAATGGAGGAAATTCCTCAATTGAGGCTCCCTCTATCCAGGTGTGTAAAGTTGACAATGGAAGCTATCTAGCTCTCTCTCTGTGTCTCTTTCTCTCTGTGTCTCTATCTCCATCTCTGTCTCTTTGTCTCTGTGTCTCTGCTTCTTTCTCTCTCGTGTGTCTCTCCAGCTCTCTGTCTTTCTGTCTCTGTCTCTTTCTCTCTCCTCTCTCCATCTCTCTCTGTCTCTATATCTCTCTCTGTTTCTGTATCTCTTTCTCTTTCTGTGCCTCTCTGTGTCTCTTTCTCTCTGTCTCTTTCTCTCTCTGTGTGTCTCTGTCTCCATCTCTGTCTGCCTCTCTCTCTCTTCCCAACATGAGAGACCTCTGGAACATAACAGATCGTTCCGCTAACAATAATTTTTATTTCATTTTATTTTCTTAAGCTAAACATGACCTGATAAATTAATTTCCAACCTTCTAATGCATTACAGCTATATGATGGAAAAGACCCCACAAATGCACAAAGGAATTAAAAGCATTTAAAGTTAAGCAGCTCAGTCATCCTTTTCCAGAAAGGGAAGCCACATTCATAACTGCACTGGACTGTGATCATTCATCAGGGAAGCTGACAGGAAGAAAGAACACTGCCCAGAACAAAAGAATGGCGCAGGAGCAAGGCTGTCTGGCTGAGCCTGGTGAACATTCGCAGGGCTCTGACGTCAGTGAAAGATACCACGTTCCCCACCTCCCCTCAAACTGTCCAGCTCATGGCCCCCTCTTGACTGTCCACGTTTCATCATTCACACAAACTCGCTCATCAGCCTGCTTTTCCCATGAAGGTATCTTTGGTGTTAATTTCATTCTACATCTCCAGACCCTCCTGCTCAGATCCCTTCCCAGATGGAAACCATCGAGAAAAGCTACTTGGACAATGCAGTCATGCGGAGCATTAGGTCCTGACATGTTAGCGGCTATTGCCTCTAGGTTTTGTGGATTGAGGTTAATCTTTGTCAACTTGACTAGCTATAGAGTCACGTAGGAGACACACTTCTATGTGCAAATTTGGGAGTGTTTCCAGAGGGGTTTAACTGATGAAGGAAGACCCATCCTGAGTGCTGGCAGCGCCTTCTCATGGACCAGCGTCCTGAATGAACAAAAAGCAGGCAGGGAAATCACCAGCATTCCTGCTTCCAGGCTACTGGTGCAATGTGGCCCACTGCCTCATGCTACTGGTGACTCGCTGTCCCCACCATGATGGACTGTACCTTTTTCAGGTATTTGTCACAGTCAGGTATTTGTCACAGCAATAAGAAATGTGACTGACATAGCATCATATAGTCAGCTGTTTTAGGAAGTACTTCCATCCAAATGTCATGACCTCTGGAGACTGACCAGCTTGCAAATGGTGACATGGGTCATGCAAATGGCCAAATGGATAATCTCTGAAGTGCACTTGCTGGACTATGTGACCCTGGGTGAATCCAGTTCATGCCCCATAAATAAGCTGACAATACTGATGTTGCGCTGATAAATGCTGACCAGTCTGTGGCACCCTTCGAGAACCTGACAAGGAACAAGGGAGAACAATATGGCAGGAGGCAGAGGCTCACACCCCTGTGAGAGGAGCTAGTGCAGATGCTTTCCTCTCTCTAGTCTTTCCATTCACAAGACAGGGAACTATGTGGGTCAGAGTCAGTTGACAAAGTGCACATCAGAAGCAGGAACAAGCGATTGGTCAGAATGGTCTGAGGGACTCCCAAAGTAACACAGGTGATTGCTGGAGTCCTTGGTTATCTCCAAGAACTGGAAGGTAGACCCTACTGCTGACGACAGGTCATAATCTGGTCACAGAACTTGGAGCAATGGAGCAGGAACAGACCTGGAAGCCTTCTCCCTGCAGTCCAGCTCTCATAGTTCTAGAGGCTACTGTGCAAGCTGCTAAGGGAGAAAATCAATCAGTGCTCCACCCCAGTCCTAAAGTAGAATAACCATAACAACTGGCACAGCACACAACCTCTACTGGTGCACTGATATCTAGAGAGTAATCAATCACTATTTAACTGGATTTAAAGCCCTCTCAGTGGGAGTGAACTCGTGGGTGGCCCTGCAAACACAGTCAAACACACATGACTGGAGCAGTCGCAGATCCTACAGAAACCCTGTCACTGGCATATCTCCAGACAAATGAAATTCCTTACCACATGCTAAATATGGATCCTTATATTTACAGACAGGCATACAGTACCCCACTCATCAAAGAAGATTCTTTTTGCAACAGATGGAGGCTACGGCAGAATCCTACAACTGGTCAGACACAAAAAATATACATCTGAGATATGCTCAGCCCTAGGTGACACACCTACAGTGGGTCCTGCACACCTAAGGCTCATGGAACATAGCGGAACAGGGGTTGGAGAAAAACTAGTGCATCCCTCAACTCTCACCAGTGAAGCTTCCTCATACAACACAGTGCAATGCACACAGAAGGCCACAATTGGTCAAGCTTCAGAGAATAAGAGGTTGCAGAGTGTGTGTCCTTGGATAGGACTCCTATACTAAAGCACTGAGTCCCATGGCTCAGGGACTATTGTGGAAGAAAGGGTGGACAGGTTGTAAGGGCCAGGGGTGGTCCATGAACATAAGGAAACAGAAGTTTTCAGGTCCCTGGAAACTTGTTCATGTGAACTGTGGCACTGAGCACAGGACCTTCACCAACTGGATCAGACAAAGTTCCAGAGTGGAGCGAGAGAAATGGGCGGTGGGTCAGCCCTAGCCTGAGCGCTGATGGAAACTGACCACAGCTGGAGAGCAGAGAGCGCGCCCTTCCTAACATCTCTAGATAGGCTGGATAGGCTCCGGTGGATGAGCTTGCACCGAAGGACGTCTGGATGAAATGCTTGATGGGATGGGACTCAGCATGTGTGGCAGAATACATGAGGCCTTGTGGAGGTCATAGCGTGGGGAGGCGTCTAAATTTGATTAAGAACTGTTGCATGAAATGTACAAAAGCTCAATAAAAATATTTTTCAAAGACAACACTATGACTAAAAGAAAAAAAAATGATACAGCATTGTGACATCATGAGACACAGAAGAAAACCCAAGTCTAGAGATTCTCTCAGTCAGGGAGGCCACCTGATTGAGCAGCGAAGTGGCTTTCCACCGTGACAGTCCCTGGTGACAGGCACAGCCTGGCATCATCAGGACAGCAGCCCTCTCTTCAGAGCTGAGGAGGGAGGTGCCTCACGTCCCTTTGTTTGGCAGAAGAACCCCAGGAGCAGGGACATGGAGAAAAAAATGAAATTGATCATTTAATAAATCTGTGGTGCTTGCAACAAGCCTGGGCTTAAAGTACACACAGCAATCTATTCAATTACCATCAATCTCCTGCAGTATGATTTGTGGGGGACGAGGAAAGTAATATACAGAAAAGAGGCTCTGATGCCTCTGACACCCCTCATAGAGACATCCACTCAGCAAGCTCTCCGCACCAGGCTGCCGACAAGACACATTCTGGATTGATAACTGCGCTGTTTGCAGGCTTGGTCTTTTAATTCAAGTGATAAACACCACACTTGCTCCTATAATTCCTTCCCACCCACACTGTTTTTGAAAGAGATATTTACTGCTGAGAGGGAATGGAGCTGTCCTGAAACATAGCTCCATCCCTTGGCCACTTCACCAACAAGAGCAGAAGCTTCAACAATCCCGGGTCCTGTTAACTGTCCATATCCCTTTCTAAGAGACACATCTTTTGCCATTCTTTTCTCCATAATTCAAAAATGGACCATTTATGTCTTGGAGGAGAGTAGATTTTTGTATTTCCACAATCTGTTATTAAAAACTTACAGAGGTTGTGATTCAAATACACCAACTCCACGAGACAGAAAGCAAGGCCTTGTGAGCTTGTGAGATGCAAAGGGTTCTGGGAAAAACATGTCCTTAATTGTTTTTTTTTTTTTTTTTAATTTTCTCGATTATTTGTGTAATGTAGCCTCTGGAGAAAGTGAGATGTTGGGGACAAAGGGGGGCAGGGCGGAGAAGGAGAGAAGGAGGAGAAGAAGGAAGACCAGGGAAGGAAGAGGAAGAGGAGGAAGAGGAGGAAGAGGAGGAAGAAGACGAAGAAAGGAGGAGGAGGAGGAGGAGGAGGGGGAGGAAGAGGAGGAGAAGGAGGAGGAGGAAACAGAAAGAAAGGTGGGAGAAATGGGAAGATGTGAGCCCTGTGCAGAAACCAAGAAACAAGCAAAAGCCAAGATGCAGGCATCTCCTGGAAGGACTACCAGCTCCCTGATGCTTAGGCTCACACCTGTGTCCATCACAAACCCCACAGAGGGTTGGGGAGATCACTGGCTACAAACCCCACAGTGGGTTGGGGAGGTGACTAGCTACAAACCCCACAGTGGGTTGGGGAGGTGACTGGCTACAAACCCCACAGTGGGTTGGGGAGGTGACTGGCTACAAACCCCACAGTGGGTTGGGGAGGTGACTGGCTACAAACCTCACAGTGGGTTGGGGAGGTGACTGGCTACAAACCTCACAGTAGGTTGGGGAGGTGACTGGCTACAAACCCCACAGTGGGTTGGGGAGGTGACTGGCTACAAACCCCACAGTGAGTTGGGGAGGTGACTGGCTACAAACCCCACAGTGGGTTGGGGAGGTGACTGGCTACAAACCTCACAGTGAGTTGGGGAGGTGACTGACTACAAACCCCAAAGTGGGTTGGGGAGGTGACTGGCTACACATGTGCTTGGCTCTCTCTGGCTTTCCCCGCCCTCCAGCCACGTGCACCCTTTCCCCAAGACCTTGTCCTCATCTCCTGCCATTTCTTTTCTCACAGCTCCATGTGGACCCAGGACACGTGTGTTTCGGGGCTACTCTCTGAGCCCACAGAGATCAGAGGCAATGTGTCTATCATCTCCCCAGAGTGTCTGCTATGCTGCTGAAAAAGGAGCATCACAGGAATGCTTGTTGGAATGCTCAGAACTCAGTGATGGGCAGGAAGTGGTGGCTGAACAGAAGAGGAAACCGTCCAACCCAAGGCTCTGGGCTGCTGCTCTCACTCCTGCAGATACCATCTTCGAGTACGGCAGGAGCTTCAGGCCCCATGAGCCTCACAGGTTTGGTGTCACCGGCTCTCTTGTCCCTCCCCTTGCATCCCCACCACGTGGCCCCTTCTTTTCTTCCCAATCCGTCCATGTTCTACACTAAGCGTTCAAGACTGCACATCAGTTTTTTATGGACAATATTGACAAGGGTTTTTTTTTTTTTTTTAAAGAAAATTTAAAATGTGTGTGCACAGAATTCAAGATGTATAAAACAAACCAAAATAAAACCCTGCGTCTCGACATCTTGCATAGGAGGGCTTCTCTGTGAGAGGGCTGAGTTTGTAAAATTCCATGCAGTTGGCTTTGGGGCACGGGCGGTGCCAGTCTCTCCGCACACCAAGGTGTGGCCGGCAAGAGCCGTGAGGATGGACTGTTCATGTCTTCCATGCATGGCTGCTGTAAGATCCCTGTGGCACCCAGACTGCAATAAAAGAAGTTCCTGCAGAAAGCAGGCGGCAAAGGCTGCAGGGATCCTTATCTGAGCTCCAGCATAAGAACTGTTATGTGGCCTAGAGGAAGGCAGGATTTTAATAGAGGATCAGCTGTTATCATCACGGCCATGGTTGCTCAACAAAGGTTTTATGAGGGGGAACAGAAGTGGGGAGAGTCAATGTGGTCATTATTTGTAGGCTATTACTAAATCAATAACAACATCCTCCTGAGAGTGCGAAGGCATCCCCATTATAAAAGTGCTTCCTCTTCGCACAATTCTTTAATGACTGTGCTCACTGGAGAGAAAATTCAGAAAACAATTCAAGTCCTTTGGATGTGCTCCCTGCCTTGCAATAAAACACTTCTGGGGATAGAATGTTCAGCTTCTGAAGCCTGTGACATCATGGGCATCAACCATGGAACCAGGTACTGAAAATTAAGTACACAAAGAAGAAGAAACAGGGCGGATCCCAGTAAACATTCAGTGGTTGAAGTAAATACGACCTTAGATTTGCTAATTTACTTAAGATTACTAAGTTGTGCTTCATTTTAGAAACATATTGTTCACAAAATTAAATTTAAAAGAGATCACAAGCTCTTACCAGGACGGGTCAAGTTAGGAAGGACAACATAAGATTCTGCTAGGCAGAATATACCAGATTCAAAAAATGGTGACATTTTCCTCTCCAGATTATTAATACTAAATGGTCGTGTCATAAATAACAAAGGCTGGGGAGCTATGCATTATTCATCTGTGTGTAGAACCCTTCTAAATTATTTTGGTTTTATTATTTAATGTATTTGTTTTGCATTTTTCCCTTTCAAACTGCCTCTAAGGGCTGAGCTTGAAGCTTTAGAGCTAGGCAAGAAGATGCAAACCCAGTGGTCCTGGCGAGTTGGCAGGAGTGCTTTTGCGAACTCTGTCCCATCCCACAGGATCACTCTTAATTTAATACATGTGCTCAGGAGGAGTGCTGGGTCTGAGCAGAATGCAGCCCCCCAGTCCACATTCTGCTCATGCAAATGAGCTTTCAGTTATGCTTTTAATGAGTTCAAGTTCACCTTGATTTCCTTGGAGCATAAAGACTAACAAATGCTCCATTTAATATTACACTCGCCCTGTACCCAGAGCATGGGAACCACCTGGAAGGTTCTTCTGAGTGATGTCATGGCAACTACAGGACCAAAAGCCCAGACAAGCAAGATGTGAGCTTATGGAGCTTGGAAATGACTCTCCTCTGTCCCAAAACAGGGACAGTCACCTGTGCCTGGACTTAGGAAGAGCTGGCCTCTGTTCATTCAGAATAGAAGAGCTGTGGCTTTGAGACCCACTGCAGAATGAATGAATTCTACTAAACAAGGAAAACTGGCCTCTGACAGCCAGCCTCATTCCTTTTCTGGGTCTTCCCTTTCTAGGGAACATCAGCGGTCATTCCTCGTGTGTCTATTCAATGTGTAATCACTGAATGTCTAGCATGAGCCTGGCGCCAGGTTGGGCTCTCAAGTGCTGCAGAGAACAAGTCACAGCTAATGTCCAGAGGAAGCAGGCTCTAAGGGACATCCAGCTCAGGTAGCCACAGTGAGAAGGAGAGCCCCTGTGGCATCTCCCTGGTGGCTGCAAACTGCACTGCTAGATCTAACACACACACACACACACACACACACACACACACACACACACACACACCCCACACGAGTGCCTGTCTGGTCTCATGACGGAGTGGAAGAATGTTAACACAGTAAGAGGACAGCCAGGACTAGCATGGGCCCAGTTATATGACTGATGCAGAGACAAGGGCAGAACTACAGCAAAGGAAGAGGAAACTGTTGACTCCCACAAACCGTCAATTCCATCGGGGTTTCTTCTGCTCCGCTCAGACAGGCATGGCAACGGAAATGGCTTTTCCAGTCTCCCACTTTCTGGCACTCAAGTGTCTGAATGGATAAATCAGGTCATTGTAGAAGCATATTCTGAGACCTGTGGATGAGTTTCTTAAGCATCCATCACACTGTGCAGGCATCCTGAGCTGAAGAACTCGGTGGATTGACCTCCAGTGGGATCCTGAGCGGCTGCATCATCCTCAGGAGCCACTACAGTGATCTGATGGGAGGTTCAGTCTTCACAACACCCAGGATGTAAAGCAGGCTGTGAAGAATTAGAAAACGCAGACTAGGGAGCATCTGTATTATTTTGCTCAGAACAGGAAGGCCAGGAGGCAGGAGATCACAATCACAAAGAGGGCTAGCCTTTAGCTAGTGAAAATTAGAAATACCGTATAAATGGGGGAGGGGAAGTTTCTCACTGGAGAAAGATGCACTCTAATCTCAAATGCTTCTGTGCTGCCTTAGAAATTCCCACAAGTCTCAGGATGCCAAGGGAAATAACCAAGGACCTACTGCGTCAGCATCTCTGGATACTCCAAGCCTAATTCAGTCACTGACACCTTCTGAAGTTAGACTATATGGCAGAATCTGAGGGAGGAAAAGATACACGGCCATGATGAGCTAGGGCAGAGTGAGGATGTCTGAACAGAGGCTGCTGAGTGGTGGCCTTCACGCTCTCCCTTCAGTTAGACCTAGATCAGACCAAGGCTCAGACTCCCCTCATTTAAAGCTCAAGAATAGAACAGTTATTTGAAAGGGGCTTGGAAGATGACTTGCATTCTGTCCCTTTATAGTCCGAGTGAATTTCCTGAGTGAATAGAGGAAGGACAGAGAAGGGAAACTACATGCCAATCAAGACAAACCTATGTAGGACATATACAGCATTTTCAGAAACAGATTCTAGTGCATTGCAGATATTACAGCACCGTGGCCCTGGGGAAGGAGCGCAGAGTTGTCCTCCGCTGCGGTGTCTGCTCACCAGTGTTATCCACCTGTGACACGGAGAGATGCCGGCAGCAAGAGCAAAAGCTTCAAAGGCCCGAGAGACAGACATCAGAGAGGGTGGCCACTGAAGCCACTGGACTGCAGGGCCAGTGACCCCTCGAACGCATATCTGCCCTGATGTGTCAGGAGAGCAGTGTCATGGACCAGGCTCGCCAGCCAACAAAGCAACCGCCTTCTAGAGAAAGATGCAAACCTTCCAACGATCTTTAAACATCAGGTTTATAACACAGAACCCATGAAATGCTGCTGTCACTGCTTCATTGGGAAGCTACTAAACAAAGGCCAGGAAGCTCACCATGGACAGGAGGAAAGAATTCCCTAAGACAGACGGAGGGATCAACAGAATTAAGGCAAGAACACTACGGCAGCGGATGTGAACGGTTCGGTGACTAGGGAAAGGTGCACACAGTACCTCCCATCCTCAGTTGGGTTATTTGTCCTGTGAGAAGTGAATCAGATTATGTTCTTCATACTCTCTAAACGTGTCTTTACTCAGATGTAAATTTCACCAGAATCTTCTTACATATGTTCATTTCCTCCGTGGTGTTCTTTGACCTACAAAAGCTTTTAATTTTATGAAGTCCAGTCGACTCCTTTGGCTTTGTTGTTTGTGCTTTTGGTGGTGGTAGTGGAGATAGATAGTATGAGACAGATAGACAGATAGATAGATAGATAGATAGATAGATAGATAGATAGATAATATGTATGTGAGAGAGATGATAGATAGATGATAAAGAGATAGACAGATGAGAGGGAGAGATAGCTAGATGATAGAATGAGAGAGATAGAGTGAGAGAGAGCTAGATGATAGTATGAAAGAGAAAGATAGATGATTGATAGTATGAGAGAGATAGATAGATGGTTGATAGATGATAGGTAGATAGGAATCTTTTACTTTGGATAGAATTTTCTTAGTGAAATGTTGATTATTTCTGAGCTTTTAAAGTTCGTGAACTAAGATAATTTTTTTAGGCCTCATAGCCCACTTCAAAATGAGGACTTTTTACTTCCTACCACGCTGCAGAACAATGAATGCAAAGACAGAGCTCAGTGTCAGCCCCAAACACTACAAATCAAGCTGTGGGGACCGGATGGGAACACTAGCAAAGAGACGGCTTTAATCAGTGTCGGGAAGCGGAGCTCTGAGCGTGCATTTTTCATGTCTGGAAAGCAGGATGCCCACCGGAATCAGGGAGGCAATGGCAAAACCTCAGCTGGAGAGTCGGAGCTGGGTAGGGACGGGGCTTTCTTAATAGGGAGGGGCAAAGAGGTATGTGCCCTAGTGGGCCAGATCAACATCAGATAAGACAAAAGAACAGTAGGGGGCTGGAGAGACGTGGCTCAGAGGTTAATAGCACTGGGTGCTCTTCCAGAGGATCAGGGTCTGATTCCCAGCACCCACATGGTGGCTAAGAACCATCTGTAACTCCAGTTCCAGGGGATCTGACAAATTCTTCTGATTTCTGCAGGCATTGTAGGACATAGGTGCACTTCAATATGTGCAGGCGATATACTCATACACGTAGAATAAAGATAATAAAATATTTTTAAAATAAAAAAGGAACAGAAGGAATGAGAGATGTGTTGTCATCGGGCTCATCCTGTACCACAGAACACCTCCGATGTCACCTTGCAACCTGGGTGCCCTGCCCCACATGGCACCCTCCACTGCACACTGGAATCTGGGGACCCATCCCACAGAGAACCCTTCACTATGCACTCACTGGGCCCTATCATTCATCACTGATAAAAATGAAGCCCATTAAAAAATAAAAACAAAGAACGATTCTGGGCTCAGTGTTTAGCTTTTATTGGAATCAATACAGCAGAAAGGTGGACACTGAGAGCAAAACCTGGTTCTGTGTTTATCTTCTGTTTTAAAATAAAGCCAAGTATTGTGGAGATGGGCTCATTAATTCACCAGGAGTCACTAGAAGCAGCAGATCCAATGATAAATACACGATTCTCCTCTTCATTGATGGATTTGGCCACGACTTCCGTTACTTCAGACAGTACCTGAGCTGCAGTCTGAGGCAGGGGGTTTTCTGAACTGTGTTTGATGTTGTAGGATGTAGGGCCCTCTGGGCTGCAGCTGTATCTGTCTATAAATCTCCAGGCTTGTATGGCAGATGAAAGGCATATGGCCGTGTTCACTGGGGCGGATTCACTGCATTCTGTTTCAGAAAAGTGTGTGAAGCCCAGCCAGACCTTGTAGGAGAAGTTAAGCTGATTTGTATTGTTGATGAGAGGCTTGGGGCTGAAGGCAAAGATCCAGCATTGTTCAAGCTCAGTTGCAGCAGCCTCTCAGAGGCAGAGTCAGTCTCAGGGCAGGGAAATCAAGCACTAAACAAGGAAAAGAGCTGACTGCTTCTCCAGCTCCCCCTCCCGTCTGGGCACGACAGCCCTGCTGCCTGCTTAGTGACCCAGGTGACTTCACTCAAATGAACTTCACTAAGATGGATTTCCTTGGGTGAAGCACATTTGTCACATGAAATGATTAATTATAATGCTCTAGTATGCTACAAGTGTGCAGAGATGGATCATACACACCTGACGTTTCCATGCTTGGGTTTTATCGCATCCTTGGGTCTTTCCCTGGAGGAGGCCAGGCTAGGGTGAGGCTGCTTCATGCTGCAGGGCTCAGTGCCCAGTAGAGCAGCAAAGAGCAGAGTCTCCCTCCTGCTTGGAGAACAGTGGGGATGAAGGAGCTGTCCGCACATGTTGGAGGGGTGTGCGGCAGAACCCCTGGGGAAAGTCCTCAGCATTCTGACACTGCTCAGGACCCTTGTCCTCCATTTTCCAGTAGGAGGCTGGCCAGACTGGCACAGAATGGCTTCTTATGGAGCCAGTGAGGAGGCTCGAGGATGTCCACACAGGCCTAGACCCCTCTTTTATCCTGCCGGAGTCTCGGTCTTTGAAGGTCACCAGTCCAAGGTCAGTTTTGGCTAAACCCTGCTTGTCTTCCAAGGCAGCAGAGCTCACAGTTGGAAACCTCAGTTACTGGTCCAGTTGGAGCTGCAGAGATACCCTAGATGCCCTCACGCCATATGCTGCGGACAGATGGCAGCTCCCTGGGCATGCTGGGCGCTCTCAACTCCCAGAGGAACTGGCCTCCATGGAGCTCGGCTTGAACAAACATTACCCGTAGATCAAGGAATGGACACAGCCAGGAATTCTTCCCGGGATATGCTCTACCTGGTCCTCAGCAACATACACAGGGGTGAACGTGTTTGAAAATGTGCGAGGTGTTTGCCGAGTGGGAAACAGGAGGAGACTCATTCCACTGGAAGGGCTGGACGTGGCTAACAGGTAGAAATCCTTTCAGAGGTTCCACAGGATATGCACAGTCCCTGTACCTGCTGCTGCTGAGCAGAGAAAGATGGCTTCTATGTGTCCAGAGAAGGGGGCTGGGAAGGTCCTCAGAGGAGGCTGTGTGGTAATAAGAAAACCTTGTAGCAGCTTTCACTACATAGTTGCCTCTTCTAGTCAAGGAAGACTTGCTGGATTCATTATTTTCCTTGTTGCTGGGACCAAATACCTGGCCAGTGGCAGCCTAAGAAGATGGATTATTCTGGCTCACACTTTGAGGAAATGGCCCATCACGACATGTGAAGCGGCTGATCACACTGTGTCTGCAGTCAAGAACTGCAGGGTCGGGGTGCTGGTGCTCAGTTCTCTTTCTTATCTGTCCGAAGTCTGATGCTCCAGTTCATGAAATGGTGCCACTCACATTCAGAGTGGGTCTCCCCACGGCAGTTAACCCAGCCTAGAAACTCCCTCGCTGATAGGCCCAGAGGTCCATCTCCCCCCGTGAGGCTGGCAATATTACCTGTCCATCATATCTGCGGATCCTACGTATGATAATGTTGCAGGATCCAAAGAGCAAGAGCCTATGGTGGCAGGGAAATGATACCAGCTGGCCGTCAAGAAGGCTGGTCCCAGCTTTTTCTCTTTCTCTTCAGCAGGGTGGGGATGGCTGGCCACAAGACCCCGGACTGGAATCAGAGATGAACTCAAGTCCTCTGATGACACATCCCTAGGAAACAGAGTGGCCTTTGGACATCCCTTAAATTCTCTCACCCTGGGTTTTTCTTACTCATGAAGTGAGATTAAAGGTCTCTAGTATCAGAAAGAAATGTCAGAGGAAACACAAGGCTCACTAAGAGAGGATGTTCCCTGTTCCGATCTCAGTGTCTTGAGGTAGTTGGCCATGAAGAGATGTTGGTAGGCTTTTTCTTCGGGCTACAGAAACAAGAGATGGAGCGAGGGAAGACCACTAAGACCCCTTCAGCAGTGTCTGGGGCTGCAGGCCAGCATGCAAATGTGCTGGGTGGGACATACGCCTCGGGTCCAGCCACAGGGTCCTGGGAAGTACTGGCCAGGAAAGCAAGCTTCAACCACATGCTAAGTAATGACACAACCCCAGACAAGTCTTAGCTCCAAGGCTCTGTGGGCTCATCTATAAAACAGGAGCAATACTCATCTATTTCTCTACATTTTTTAATGTATCTGCTTATATTAGTAAGTTTAGCTTCTTTTAAATTAATTATCTATTTTATCGTTATTTTTAAATCATTGTCTATTTAATGGATAGCAATACAATTTGTACATTAAGGTTATATTAGAATGATTTGATACAAGTTTTCATTAATTAATTTTTACTTTATGTGTATAAGTGTTTTGCCTGTATGTATGCAAATAACCTATATGTGCAATGTCTGTGGAGGCCAGAAGAGGGTGTTGGATCCCTTGGAACTAGAGGCACAGAGGTTATTAGACATCAAGTGGGTGCTGGGAACCAAGCCTGGGTTATGCAAGAACAGCCAGTGTTTTTAGCTGCTGAGCCATCTCTCCAGTCCCTTGATATAGTTTTAAACAGAAAGAAAACCTCTTATTTTAGAACAATTGTTTTAAAAACATCATTTTTTTAGATGGTCAATGTGAAAACTCAGGTCTAATTCCTATTGCACTGATGGTCAGTGGAACTCAGAAGAAAGCCCAGTAATAAATGCCAGAAGAGCATGGAATGAACTATTTCAAGCTCTGAAAGTAAATAACTATGAACCAAGAATCCTAAACCTAGCAAAGTTACTTTTCAGATTTGATGGGGGAAATAAGGGTGCTTGAAGACAGAACAAATGAAGACAGTTTATGGGTTTTATAACCAGACAATAGCCAAGACAGTGTGTCCCCCTGATTCTTCATCTGATGAAGTGTCGTGTGGATGAACCTGGACTTTCTGGACTCCTGGACAGCTCCCAGGGTACAGGGCACAAAATCCACCTTTGATGGTTGGTTTCAAAGTGAACTTTGACAATCATAATCTCAAATCTTTTTTTACTCTCCAAAGAGCAAGGCAGGAGTGACCATTCCATACCCTGAGATGTGAATGCGAGATTCTTTCACACGTACAACCCTCTGAGGGGAGCGGTTTGGATGAATAGAAAATGTGAAATGTTATTCCCTCTGGGACCTTTGACTCTACTACAACACCAGGGGACACCACACAGAATCTGGAGTTCTTCACAAAGACTAATCCCCAGGCTGGAGCTGGTTATGTATGGCCTACAATTCCTGGACCCGTGGAATGGCCAGGTTCTCCATAGCCAATTCCTAAACCTCTAGCAATTTGGGAGTAACTGAGCTTCTCGTGTGAGCTACTAGAGTTACATGAAGCTCAGCCACCATCAGGGGAGGTGGCCGCTCACTGCACATGGTCAGGCTGCCCCAATCTCTGTTCCTGCTCCATGAACCAAATACCACCAAAGACAGCCAGGGTCTCTAGGGGTATCAGGAGACCCCATAATGCAGTTATATGCAGAATAACCATTAGCACCACAGCAAGAGGTCATTACAGCCCCTCTCCCCAACTATGCATCTGTAATCTTGTATCCGTAGATTCATCCAGCCACAGAGCAAAAAGACTGGGAAAGATTCTGCCTGCGCCAAACACGTGCAGACATGCCTTGTCATTGCTCCACAAACAACGCACCCTGGCAACCACCTGCATGGAATTTTTATATTGCATTAGCCATTATTTGTGATCTAGAGATGGCTTAAAACATATACAACAGCTATTTAAAAGGGATTTACATCGTGTTTGGTATTATAAATCATCTACAGATGTCAAACATGTGAGTAAGTTACATGCAGATGCAATGCCTCGTTGCAGGAGCCCTGGAGCATGTCAGGGGTTATTACTGTGTCTGGGCATCCTGCAACTAATTGCTCATAGTGGTGGAAGGATGGCTGCAACTCCAATCCTCTGGTTTCCCGCGGCATAACAGGCCTCAGCCTCAGCCTTCTGGTCGGGAATGGGGCACTGAGAGGTTGAATAACTTGGGCATGGGCTCAGCAGCCGTCAGGGTGGGACCGAGATTCTGCCTCTGCTACCAGCATCCACAGCCTGCCCCAGAGCCTGATGGCTGGTTATGCAAGTGTTCGCTTTGTCAGTGGGAGGGACTGTCACTTGTTGACCCTCTTTGTGATATCAAAGGTAGCTAGATTTAGCTCCTGATCTCACTTGTGGACACTCAGTAAGAACCTGGAATGGTTCACAGAAAGCAGAGCCCAGACTAAAACAAGTTCTGCCTCCCACTTCACCTTCTCTCTTGCTGCAATGAGGGCTACCCTGAGACCTGCAGACAGGGTGTTTCTGATTCCCATGGTCAGCTCCGGCATCCTGGGCCCTCCCAGCATGAGGCTGAGCCTGCTGTCAGCTGTTCTTATCAGCTGGTGCCACCACGGGGCCAAGGATGCTGCCAGTGTTGCTATTGGAACCTGTGACTCCTAGCATGCCTTCCAGCACCCTGGACACTGACCATCAACCATGTTTCCACTGCCGGTGTCTCTGCTGGCGGTCCATCCAAGAGCAGCTCCACCCTGGAGCCAGGGGTGCCGCCCTGCCTACCAGACGGCACAGAGACCAGGCAGCTGGGAGTCCACTCTAAAGTGTTGGGTGAATGCCTGCCGTAGCAGGATGGGGGCATGCTTGCCCGCCTCCATAGTGGCTGACACCACACCACAGAGGGCATCCCACTGTTCCTCCACCTACAGTGAGATGTCGTGGAATCTGAGGACGGCAGCGCCCACTCTCTTCCCCATGCCGTCTGCAATGCACAGGGCCCTAACAGCAGCATTCCTCAGCAGGACAGCTCCTCACTTCCGTTCAGCTGGGCCCCTCCCACTTCCCTCCTGAAATCCCTCTGTCTTTCTAGCCTCTCCCAGACCATAAACCTATTGTTTTCCAAATATTTATTTTTAAATTTATGTGTATGTGTTGTGTGTGTCTGTGTATATGTGCTGCTGTGTGCGCATGCCAACAAAGGCCAGAAGAGGGCACTAAGCTGGAATTGCAGGCAGTTGGGAGCCACTCCACAGGGGTCTTGGGGACCAAACTCTAGAGCTCTGCAAGAACAGCAAGTGTTCTTAACCACTGACCCATCTCCAGCCTACCTATTCTTTTTGAGGTATTAATTGACACTGGTGACTGCCTCTAAGTCCTTCCTTCCCTGGCAATCTCTTTCCATATTCTTGACACCAGTCTGACCCCAAGGACTAGCCACCAAGTACTCTGTCTGCTGAGCTCCAGTCAGATGTCTTAGAATCAGCTTGAGGAAGAGCCCCCAAGTGGAGCCAGGCGGCCACAGCAGGCTCTGCATCTGTTTACCCAGCACACTCAGAGGCTACTCCAGACACGTTCATAGAGAACAGAACTGCAGCATAGGACAGATCGCTCATGAATTACTATTAAAAGGTTTCAAAGATGATACCTAAAACATAGAGGCCTTTCTGGACCATCTCAGCTTTGTCTGTGAGTCCAGAACACTTGAAGAAGAAGTTGTACTGTGTTTAATACTGCTTTTTATAGGATATGAGATAAACCCTCCTTCTCAAACTGCAAGTCATTCAGAAAAAGCAGAGGACAACGGAATCTTCTGGCAAAACAGATATCACAAGCCATTTTAAAATCATTAACAACTGCTAGAGGAAACGATAAGGAAACATTCCACAAACACAGTAATTCCATGTATAACACTAGAGTGTTTGCCCAAGTCAAAACTTATGTGAAGTTCTCCATTTGTACCTTGGTCTTGTCCACGCTCTGAGCTCATGGGCAGAACTCTCAATGACCTTTCAGAGACATGGAGATATGGCTTCAGCTCGGGAGGCTTCACGCTGTGAAGGCAGATGCTATTCAATGAACAACTCAGAGTGTGGAAAAGAATGATGTATAATACTTTCCTAAGTATCAAAAGTAGAGCATGAGGAACTGAGCTTGGTCCCCAGCCCCCTTGTAAACGCCAGGTATGCATTATGTGAGCCTGTAATCCCAGGGTTGGGGTGGTAAGGTCAGGGAGTCCCCAGGGGTCGCTGGCCTGACAATCCAGCCGGGATGGTGAGCTCCAGGTTCGGTGAGAAAGACAGAGGAAGATGCCCAGTGTCAACCTCTGGCCTCCATGCATGCACACAGATGTATAACACATACATGGATTTGTTTATACACACACGAGTGTACACACACACACACACACACACACACATATTTATCCATAACCACAATCACATAAAGTTCTCATGGGCAAAGCACTATCTTCTGTTTTCAAGCCAAACCCTGGAATTAGACCCTTTCCTTGACACTTGTCAGCTCTAAGAACTAACATAGAACCCAGGCAACGTCTGGCAGCCGTGATTCCCTGTCCTGTGTCCCAGTGAGCCCAGCAGGCAGCAGGCTCATCTCCTGTGGTGTAGACTGAAGGTTGATGGGTTTACTGCCTGATGGCTGAAAAGCGTTGCAGGAAGGAAAGCTCCCTATCAATCCACAGTCCGAGCTTAAACAAGTCTGAGCAAGCCCACGCTGACAGTGAGGGTGGGTCAGTCACAACAGCCTACACATACCTCCACTTCAGGCACAACGCTGGTGCATTTGAGGCACATACTCAGGGCCCAGCCAGCATGCAGCAGGGGCATTCAATGTCTTAGATGCTCAGCCTCATGTGCTCTTTAGCCACAGTCCATGTGGTACCACAGTTGCTTTCATTAAGAGGATTAGTCATATGTCTCCACTCATGACCACTTGCTTAAATCAGTGCAAGAGGAGGAAAGGACAGTGTGCTGCTCCGAGCCCAGGCTTCAGGACCTTGCATGCGTCCACTTGTTGTCTTGAATTTCTGCCAAGACTACATCTTCCAGGCTCAAGAGGAACAGGGGGTAGGCACAGAGTAGGTGCCCAGGCATATCTTGCCTAGGTGCAGGTGTGAGCCAGCGGTCCAATGAGCTGACCCACGAGGAAGCATGCCCATCCAGGGCGTGTCACAGCCTAATGATTATGGTGTTAAACCACTGAGCCCTGGGTTTGAATGACAGCTTAAACACACAGCAAGACACCTTCAAAGTATTCCAACTCTCTGTGTGTCAGGAGAATGTCAGAACTCAGCTTTGGTCAAATGTCCATTGGTTTTGAACACAGCTAAACTCAGTGTAATCCATTTTTCTCTTAAAGAATTTTGCATCGCTCTAAACTTACATAGCTAAAGGTTTAATTTCTTTAAAATTTGCTCTCTAGGATATGCACAGGAGCAAAGATCCATAAGCTCCCCACAGCTATTCAGATGCTGCCCTTCCCCCTCCCCCCCCGACGGCTTGGTTGGGAGCTCTGGGCTCACCACTGAACAGCAGTGTGCGAAAGGCATAGTCCTGCGCTGGTAGCCTGACCGTCAAAGGCTTCAAAATAAAATAAACCACTGTTCTAGCTTCTTGAAACCTTTCCAGAGGAATCACATTTCACGGATTTCCTCCCTGTACCCTTCCCTTCCTCCCTAAATGTCTTGCTTTATCTTGAACCCAAGACCCTGAGCTGCACTCACAGAAGCTATATTGACACTTCGAGAAAAGGAAGAGTTTCAGACATGGGCGTATGGGACGCAGCAGGGTGATTTGTACTGAGTTTTATCTTCCATAAATTATGGTAGAAATTCTAGTCCTCACATTTTCTTCTTGGAAACATGCTGTTATATTATCTGTTTTCACTGCTTTAAGAAAATGCTTGCGGCTGCCTACTTTATAAAGAGGCTTATTTTGTTCACAGTGCTAGATAGAGGTTGAGACTCCAAATCTAAGTAGTGAGAGCTCTTGCACCATTCCTGGTGAGGGCTGTCTTGTGGCACACATGGAGACACCACAGGGGCCTCACAGACATCCATGGGGGTCACATGGTGAGTCAGGAAGCCAGGTTTGCTTTCTGTCTTTAATCGCAATTGGCTTTTTCAGGAACTATAAGAATGAATTTAATCTTTTCCAATGCCCCTAATAACCTAACCACCTCCCACGAGGTCTCTCACTTTTGTTTCTTGAGACAGGATCTCCCTGTAGCCCCATCTGGCTTGGACCTAGCCATGTAGACCAGGCTGGCCTTGATTTCACAGAGACTCATTTGTCTCTACCTCTCAAGTTTCGGGGTTAAAGGTGAGTGCCACCATGGCTGGCTGAGGTCCTACTTTTAAAAGGGTCTTCTCACCACTTGGATGGCCATGCTGGGGCCGAGTCTCCCATACCTGCATTCAGAAGAGACAGACTGCATCAACCACCATCAAACCATGGCAGTCCCCAGATCTGCAGTCAGACTTCCCTCGCTGAGTTCGAACTCCCCAGGAGATGAGTAAGTCACAGCTGGCATCAGGCTTTCCTCACCTCTTCCCTCACATCCCGGACACTGGTGAGTGCCCAGAGCCCTCGTTCTGCTAGCTCTGATGGGCTCATGCTCAGAATCTCCCCAGCACCAATCTCACCAAGCACATTTTCATGCCATGCACCAACTCTCTCATCTAGAGTCTTCCACATTCCATCTCTGATTTGAGTTCACTGAAAAAGCATGCGTCAAGCTATCAGAGGTTCCACAATGCATGACAGGAGAATGCAGCTCAGTGGGAGAGAGCTTGACTAGCCTGCCTCAGGCCCCGAGTTCAATCCGCAGTGCTGGGTGTAGGGAAGAAGTTCCACAATTCTTTTCTGTTACCTGCTGTATCCCAGGTATTGACAGAGACTGGACATCCAGTAACGAGTGAGGCATATCTCAGTCCTGCAGGGATTCTTCTATTTTAGAAAGGCTTTGGCCTTGAGGCACAAGGCGGGGGTGATGCAGGCCTTTCTGACCCATAGAAAATGTGGGGTCACATCTTGTTTGCAATGGTGCTCTTGTTATCACAGAGGAAGACGAGTACCACCCTTAGGAGTCAGCCGTGCAGAGGCCTGAGAAGCAGTATTCCATCGTCTCAGGACACATCAACACCCAGCACACAAAGAACATTGACCACGTGCCACACAGTCCACCCAAGCCTGGCCTGTCTCTCTGCTTCCCCGACTTAAAGATAAAGCATTCTTAAAGATGAAACGTGTTTTCCGAATTCAGCAGTTCACAAGAAATTGCAATAGCAGCACCTGGCAGTACACATCTGTGAACAGCACATGTGATAGACATGCAGCACAGCAGAGTTCTGGAGGGTCTGATGGCCATTGCTGACACTACCTTCCATCTTCGACGGGGTCCCGTAGCCCCAGGGTCCTCTCTGGAGAGTGGGAACAATCCCAGCACCCTATGATTGCACAGGTAGGGGAGGGAAGCTGGGGCCTGCGTTCTTTTATCCACCCTTAATTGACAAGGGCAGAGTTTGTATTTATTAATGGTCTCTCTCTACATCTGGGAAGAGCTGACCATTAGAAAGTTCTGATTTTCATTTCTTCACCGAAGAGAGGAGAAGGGAGAGAGGGAACGGGGAGAAAGGAGAAGAGGAGGTGGGAGAGATGCAAGAGGAGAGAGAGGGAGAGAGAAGGGAGGGAGAGAGAGAAGAGTGGGAGAGAGAAGAGAGGGGAGAGAGGAGAGAGGGAGAGAGACAGACACAGATTTGGGGTGGAGAAGGGCTGTGAAGTGTCCCAGCTCCATGGTCACCAAGCAGTCTTCAACATACACATTGCCTTGGTTGGAATCTCTCGTGGGCGGGGCCCAGACCTGGGAGGCTGAGTGAGTGTGAGGAAGGGGCTCTGGAGCTTTCTCTCAGCCTTCTGAAAGGAGAATCAGTGTTGTGGTTTTATGCACTGCTTCCTTTAGAACACTGCACATGACTTTCCCTTGTTCAACAAGCTGTAGGGTGGTTGTAAGGTGGCTGACAATGAAGCCCTGAGGCTCACATCCTGTTTACACTTTCCTGTGAGGCAGGTAGAAAAGACACTCTCTGAGAAGCAGGGTGTCCTCCTGAGCTCTCAGTCTTTCCTGGGAAGTCTCACAGATGAAAAACTAATGTTATAGGACGCCCATGATAGCTCACAGGGTGCCTGGCCATCCACAGTGTCTCGCTGGGGGCCCTCTACAAGGATGAGGAAGGCAGAGTGCAAGTGGAGGGCAGGTCCCACTGCAGTCCGCCCATCCCTCCTGGCCGGACCTTTCCCTTGGGTTGGCTGTCTAGGTTTGGACCTGACATTACAGGTTCAACATCTAGTCATGCAGCACAGCCTGCACACTACGTGGCTGGACAGGAGACTAAGAATTTGGCCAAGGAGGCAGGCAGCACTGACTTCTACTCACAATGTTCGTATTCTGATTGCAAGTATGAATCCCTGAAGAGGCCCTGTCACACATATGGCACTGTGGGGGCTGGAGAGATGGATCAGTGGTTAAAGGTACTGGCTGCTCTTGCAGAGGACTTAGGTTTGATTTCCGGCACCCACATGGTGGCTAACAACCATTCTTAACTCCAGTTCCAGGGGATCCAACATCTCTTCTGACCTCTGCAGGCATTGCATGACATGGACGCACTTACATACATGCAGGCAATATACTCTCACATACACATATACATGTACATATATACACACATACATCTATATGTATATGTGTACACACATATGGAACCATTAGCTATTGCTATGGTTTCTTCTCTTTTCCAAGCCCTTCTTTTACAGACAAAAGCTTGGAACCAACATGTCTTCTCACAGTTGACAGCCAGGCTCTGTCACATTCAGAGCCGGCATATGTGCACTTACTCTGGCTGGGACGGGGTCCACCAGAGGCCCTCGGCCGTGTCTGTCCTGGACTCACTGACCTGGGAGTAGATGGAGACCTCTGCAGTCCAGATCAGCCGGGTGCTGTCCAGGTCAGCCGGGTGCTGTCCAGATCAGCCGGGTGCTGTCCAGATCAGCCGGGTGCTGTCCAGGATGCCCCCCATCAGGGCCTGCATGGGCAGCTGAACCCTGTCAGCCTCTGGTTCTGTTGCTCTAGCTGCAGTGTCAGGCAGGACCGCTGTTCTAGATGCCGTCAGCTTGCCGCCGGACAAGATCTGCCTATTTGTTGATTTCTTCTCCTCATTTCTGGCTTTGGGAAAACCAGTCCTCTAGCTCTTTATTTGAAATAAATGTCAAAATATTGTGCATCTGTGAAACAGTGCTAAGGCTCTTTGCTAAATATCCTTACTGCTTCTGACAGTCATAAACTATATTTGTGCTCAAAGAAAATATGGAAAGCACCCAGAACCACTCGTTCCCCCCAACTTAAATGGCAAAGGCTAAGGCACAGCCTACCTACTGTAAGTATTACAAAAGCAAGCTAACCCTTCCTTTGCTGACTATCCTCTGTACATGTTCTGCCTTTGAAGAGTTTGGGTTTGTTTAATGTCTGTCAGCCTTGTTTCTCTACCTACACAGAACAAGGAATAACAATGGTAGGCTAGAACTAGACCTACAGACTCTCCCTGCTGTGAAGGACCAGCCTTTCACAGCATCCCTGTCCCCATCTGTGATGGTTGAAACTGTCAACTTAATAGGAAGCATCACCTAGGGCCAAATCTTTGAGCACATCTGGGAGGGATGATCTAGCCTGGGACGACACTGTGGAGGGCAGCACTATTCCAGGGACCAGGTCCTGGAGTGAATAAAAGGAAAAAGTGAACAGAGCACAGTCACTCTCTGCCTCCCAACTGTGGCTGCCATGTGACCAGCTGCTTCACGCGCCTGTCACCAGGCCCTTCTCTGCCACGGTGGCCCTGAACTGTGAGCCAAAATAAACCTCCTTCCTTAGGTGGCTTGTGTCCAGGACAATACCTAATATGCTGTCCTACTAAGCATACTGAGCACTCAGCAAGTGCTCTCTGAAAAATTCTATACATTTCAGCATTAGATGCTCTACCGATGTCTAATGGAGAGACAGGTGAGCCCTCAGGCTCAAGTGAGCCTTGAGTCAGTCTGGGAAAAGCAGTGCAAGGACAGCAGATGTGTATTTCAGGAAGACAAGATGTTCCCGGACACTGGATCCGATGCTCAATGCAGCACTAGAGCAAATGGACTCTGAGAATTAATTCTGAAGCTTTAAGTTACACAACCTCGGCAAATCCTCCTTCCCAAGCCTGCTTACTCCTCTTTGCCTTGTGACTGAGCATTGGTACTACTGGAGACCGTCGTGTACCCCAAAACTGCAGCACAGGCCCTGGGGTCCTGTGACTCTCACAGTGGGCTGTGCTTCTGGAAGGGAGGGGTGAGCTGCTCATGGCCACCACAGCTCATAAGGCACTGGTGGGCTGTGCTCCTCCCAGCACAGCACATGGCTGTGTGCAGTAATCTAGGAATCCGATGGATACGCTCCAGATCCTTGCAGTTTCTAATTTAATGAGCAAAAACAGGTAGCTTGAATTTTATAAATTTATTCTTTTCACAGTTACACACATAACATACTTTGATCACAGACCCCGTTATCAGCCTTCCACTCACCCACTGAACCCTTTCTTCTTCTCAAGTAGTTCCTTCCTGGTTTCATGTCTTCTGTGTCTGAGTGTGCCCACTGCATTTAATTAAGGTTGCCTGTGTGAGCATGGGCTAGGAACTTAATTAAGCAAGGGCACCTCGTCAGTGACTACATCACCAGGGAAGGTAACTCTCCCTCCCCAGCCTCTGGCTCCTCAGAGAGTAGTGGGTAGGGCCTCATGAGTCGCTCCCCCATCCACGACTCTGGAAGGGATTCTATTTTAAAAAGACTACGTACTTGATTAAAGAGTACTGGGGTGGAATGCAGAGTGGTGTATACACACAGCTGCACCTTCATTGTGCTAAAGAGCAGACGATTCTAGAAGAATCCACGGTAATGAAAACTTCAGTAAGAGGAGACAGGGCAGTGGGAATGCTGACTCGTAGGGGGATGGTCTCTGAAACTGTCAACTACCACTAGGAGGAATAAGGTGGTCACATCTCACAGTGTTAGCGGATGCGTTTACTCCCTGACACTGAGAGCCAAGGCTGAAACCTGCTGCCAATCTCCTGGAAACTAAGGTTTAGAATAAGGTCAAAGCAGACGCCCGACTGCTTGTCAAAAGGAGGCAGCCAAGGCTCTAACAGTGCTGGTGGCTGGGATGGCAGTTCTCTTCCCCACTCTACAGCCCAAGGGCATGATGTGAGCCAGCCTGAGCCAACAACCTCTGCAGAGGGGGCATGTGCTTGGTGCTGCCCTGCACCCCCAGTATGGAGATAAATCTAGAGCACTGGCCGACTCTTCAGGGACTCGCCTCTCGGCGAGATTCCTGCTTTGTGTGAAACATTTTTGGCGATGTCTCTGCAGAGTTTATGTAATATTTTCTTTCTTTCCTTTTTCCCCTCCAAACTTGTGCCGTGGCTCTGTCCAGCTGAAGTTGGACACGTGACGGCACCATGGCATCACTCTGTTATTAACGGCTGAGAAGAAAGAACAGGTACAGAATCTCCCTCAGATTCCTGCCTTCTGTGGCTCTGGGGGATGGGCACTTGACCAGCACAGTGCCCTTTCCTCTGAGCTGTCTCCGCATGCTGCCATTCCTCCCAGGGCTCTGTCCGAAGCAGAGTGCCTTCCTTTGGTGACCTCATTCTCTGAAAAGCATTCCCGCCCACTCCTTCCCCGCCTTTTCTCCTTCCTTAGCACTCACCACCCCTCAAAAACATTTCTCTGTGTCTTCTCTTCTCCTATTACCATGTAAGTGGTGTGCTGGGGCCCAAGCAGCCCTGACAGGGTGGACGCCTAGTAACTGCTGTGTGTGATGAATGAGCCTGTCTTATCTGATGGTCAGCTGTCTGATTTTTGTGGTGCCTAAGATGAGGAGAAAGCAGTAATAAATGAGCGTAGCAGCTTGTCTGAATACAGAACAGGTGTGTGTGCGTGCACGCACCTTCTTACTTAGAATAAAAAGACTTTGCTTTAGGGAAGAAGAGGGCTGAGCTTGAAGAGATCAAGAGTCAGGAGCTTGGAGTAGACGCTCATTAGACAGATACCGACTGAGGTTCTGCTTCATTTTTATTTTTAAGTATGGGTATATGTGTGCGAGTTTGTGCGTGTGGGGGCAGGTGCCCGCAGAGGTCATAAGAAGGCACAGGAGTGACTGGGGTTGCAGTGATAAGGGGCTAGAAACAAAGCATGGGATTTCTGCAGGAGCAACGCGTGCTCACCATGCTGTGTCTCCAGCCCCAAACATGCATGGGGAAACTGACTTTGCTTTGTTTTTAGGCAGGGTCTCACTAAGTAACCCTGAGATCCACAGAGATCCACCGGCCTCTTCTTGCTGAGTGCGGGGTTAAAGGCCTGTGCCACCATGCCTGGCTGAAACTGATTTTTAAAGTGTTTTGTTTTCATTCTCCCACCAGGTAAGATGGCACTGAAGGTGCATGGGTAGGGGAGAGATACTTGAAACGAAAATAGATGAGCACCTTCGTTTCTGTCAACTTGACTCAAACTAGAGTCACCGGGAAGAGGGACCTCGACTGAGGGATTCCCTTCATCACACGGCTGTCGGCACTCTCTTAACTGCTAATTGATAAGGGAAGGCTCAGCCCACTGGGGGGCAGTACCATCCCTAGCCCGGTGGGTCAGAGCTGTACAAGGAAGGTAGCTGAGCAGCCAGGGGAAGTGAACCAGTAAGCAGTGTTCCTCCATGGTCTCTGCTTCATTTCCTGCCCCCAGCCCCTGCCCCAGCCCTGCCCCCAACCCCTGCCCCCAGCCCCTGCCTCGGCTTCCGTACACGATGGACTGTCAGCTTTCAGCTGAAATAAACCCTTTTCCTCATGTTAGTATTGGTTAATGTTTTATCACAGTGACAGAAACCACACTACAACACCAGCGTAGCTCCCACGGACAGCTCAGGAAGGCACTGTGAGCACTAAGCATGATCAGGAGACTGAGAGGCTTGTCTGGCAGGTCACTCTGGAGCGCCATCCTTCATCCTGGGCTGAAGTTCTGCTCTGGTTCATACATATAGGACAAGACCTGGGCCGTCACGTGGGTGTCAGTGACTATGTAAGCTCAGCATTCTAGCATCCTAAATGGCTTCTCAGCATGACTGAAAAGAAAGTCTGGTGTGAAGATGGATAGGAGACAGAAGTGTACAGATTGTCTGTACATCCATAAGGAACACGGCTTCCCAAAGAGCTCGCCTCTATCCTGCGTGCATTTGAAGGCAATCCCCTAAACCTACTCAACACAGTGGGGGCAGTGAGCCCTACCTTCAGGACAGCTGCTTCTCTGCCTTCAAACACCATCTATTCTGAACATCTATTTATGTGCTGTTCTTGCGTGGAGTTACAGTTGTTTGCTTTGGGAATTATCTGCAAAAATTATCCAGTGGGAGTTACTTTAAAATGTGATACCCCCAGAAGTTAACCGAAAGCCTCAAGAAAAAGACCCAAGAGGACTGTCAGAGTGAGTGGCTCTGAGAGCCGTGCACAGCCAGGTGTACTTTCCTGACTGTTCTTTTTCTGAAAATCATTTCTTATGGATTATAGTTGTAAGACACTGAAGCACCAGAAGATTGCTTCTTCCCCCAGATCCAAAGGCTGGGCTTGGGGGACTGTGGAGGGCCATGACAGTCTGGGTTGGGAAGCTGGAGAAGCTATTCCTGAGAAAGCGAGTCTGAGATTGAACCTTGAAGGACAGATAGGAGCCTCCATGAGTTCTCCATCCTTAATGCTCTAAAATGGGAAGAACTGACAAGCTAATAACAGCATTTAAGAATAACAATTTCAGGACTGGGGGTGTAAGTCAGTGGGTAGAGTGTCTGCCTAGTACACACAGGGTCCTAGCTTTGATCTCCAGGAGGTGTGGCAGAGGATGCTGAGAGTGCAATCTCAGCACTCAGGTGGAAGAAACAGGAGGATGAAAGTGCAAAGTCCTCAGCTACATAGCGAGTTCAAGGCCAGCCTGGGCTACATGAAACTGTCAAAAGAAAGAAAGGAAGAAAAAAGAAAGAAAGAAAGAAAGAAGTGAGAGGGGAAAAAGGAGGAGGAAGAAGAAGAGAAGGAAGAAGAAGAGGAGGAGGAGGAAGTAGGAAGGAGCAAAGGAGGAAGAACGAATTCTCAGAATTACCCAGAATGTTTTAATCATTCTGAATAAAGTAGTTCTCTTCCAGTCAATGCGTCTGAAGTAATAACAGACTCCAGCCTCTTTCTAGAGGGGATAGTTTCCTTCTCCAGGGTCTGTGGCTCAGTCAGTGTGCCTCTGGAACCTTCATCTGACAGCTTGGCTCTGGAATGCCACAGGGCCCCCAGATACATGTGAACTCATGCATGGCACCAAATACCAGGGCCCGGGGGTGCTGGAAAACGCAGTTGGCACTGGTTGACTGCAGTCTGTGGCACAACTCCAGCCCTGGTGGGAGGCTGCCTGGGAGACAGAGCCCAGGGTTCTGGCACGCCCCTTCAGTTACTGTGTGAAAGATGAGTCGATCAGAGCTCTAGATAGCGGGAGGAGTCGGGCTGGCTGAGACCATCTGTGGAGGCCCCTTAGAGGATGTGACAGTCCCTCTGGGTCTTGAGGAGAGACAGATAATAACACCCATCATGTCTCACCTGGTGCTTGAATGTACCTAGAACAACCTGAATCACACCCAGTCACTGTGTGTACTAACTACTGATGGCAGATTCAGAGTAAAGCCTTCCTTGTGGAAGGTGTGATCAAGTGCTGGACTCCCTTTCTGAGTCTGCGTCCTTTAACTGTTTCTTTAAAGAACCCAGGAGAGAACGTGTCCCGGAGTTTTACAGTTAACAAGACATCCATGCCTGCGTGTTCTTTTTTTTTTCTTTTCTTTTTTAGTTTTTATAGAAAGAATGAGTTTATCGGCTTATGGTTCCAGAGGGAGAAGAGTCCATCAGACAAGGGAGGTACGGGAGGAGGCAACCAGAGCAGAAAGCCGAGCAGTCCCAACTCAGCACACCCAGGACATAGAGAACAGCCAAGTAAGGCGATGTTCTGAACTTTAAAGCCCACCCCAGTGGTGTGCTTCCTCCCGTAAGGCTGCGCTCCCTGAACCTGGCACACGGCACCACCAGATGGGGACAAAGGGCTCAAGGACTTGGAGCCTGTGGGGGGCATTCTCACGGAACCACCACATTCCAGTTCCTGGTCCCCATAGGCTCATGGCCACATCTTAATAGGAAATGCACTTTGTCCAAGGTTTAAAATGCCCGAAGTTTTTCACAGTTTCAACGCTGTTCAAAAGTCCAAAGACTATTCAAATTCTCTTCTGAGACTGGAGGCATTCCTTTAACTGTAATCCTCTGTGAAATCAAAAAGCAAATTACGTACTTCTAACATACAACAATACGGAATACACATTTCCACTCCAGGAGGAATGGAGACATGGTGAGAAAATACCAGACCAAAGCAGGACCAAAGTCCGGCAGGGCAAACGCCAGGCCAGGGGCTCCATGTCCCACATCCAGGACTTGTCTCCACAAGGCGAAGGTGGTGCCTGCCCCGGCTCTGCTGCAGCTCATACTAGTCACTCATCACTCTCTTAACCGGCAGCCCTCCCTGTGCGCAGCTCTCCTTACAGATACCTCACCACTCTGGCATCTCCAGCCTCTCACCAACCAGGCTTCACATTCACACCTCACAGAGTGGCCTCTCGGGGCTACTGTTCACTCCCCTCCCGGACTGAGCCTAGCCTCAGCTAGGGTCTCTGAAACCAAGAGGCAAAATGGATATCCCGCTTCTCTCCTGCCGGCTTGGCTGCAGGCAGCTCCCAGGAATGGCTCCTCCCTGGCCATCCCTCTCACCAGGCCAGGAGGCTTCAAGGTTAATTTAAGTCTGGGACTCCCTTCCAGCCCCCCTAACTGAACCCCAACCCCGTGCTGCCCAGGCTAGCCCTCTTTTATTCAGGCTGACTCTTTTCCCTGTTCCCATGAATTGAAAGAACAATACATGTTTGAGGCTTCCCAACATCCTGTGAGCCAGGCAGCTGGGAGGTGGACAGAGCTCTCAAACGCTGGATTGCACCTCACCTGAGGGGCGCTGAGCACTGCTCAGCGCAAATCAAAGCTCCTGGATCTTCACAGAGTAGCTAAGTAGAACGTGTCTACTTTATTCTCTGAGAGGACAAGTTCAGTCTTCCACAGGTAGCACAGAAGTAAATCAATTCCATACTCAAGGCTGCTTTTGACTGGCTTCAATTAGGGGGAAAATGACTTCGCAGTTCATCAGAATCCCATCAAATGAGAATTGGAGGAGAAAATTTTAATCAATAGAAAGAAAATACTGAAGAAAAATAAGTTTCTATCTCTGATGAAAACAAGTTCTTCTGCTCGTGTTCAGGGTCATTACAGAAGCAGCCGGATTGCTGAGCTGTTTATTACTGAGTCCAACACCCTACCCTGGTGTGGCTCAGGTAGACAGCTCTCTCCAGACGCCACTCACCAGGGCACAGAAGTTACCTCAGACATGTAGAAAGCAGCTTAGAAAATACTGTTGGACCAAAAATGGTTTGCAAAGGTCTTTGGAAACTTCAAACCCAGTCCCCGCCACATGCCCTGGCATACTCTAAATGCTGCAGTTACAGCTTTACTGAAAATGGATGGGTTGGTATTACATGTTCTGACTTGAGAGAAGCGTCACCTTTCCTTCCTCCTTCCCTCCCTCCCTCCCTCCCTCCCTTTCTTTTTATTTTTTTGCATATGAGTATATTGTCTGCATGTACCTAAGTGCACCCATATTATGCAATACATCAGAAGAAGGCATCAGATCCTCTGGAACTGGAGTTATAGACAGTTGCTAGCCACCGCGTCGGTGCTGGGTTCAAACCCAGGTCATCTGCAAAAGCAGCCAGTGCTCTGAACCACTGAGCCACCAGTCCCAGGGGCCACCTTCCTAGAAATCCAAATACCACTTATTTCCTCATCTTAAGTTTGTTCCCTTTCATGTTTAGATAGAAAGCAGAGGGCCCCATTAGCATACATGTGGACTGAGAGCCAGGGGCCCCATCTGGATTGGAACTCACATCACTCAGCTTAGAGAGGCTGTTTAACTCACTGAAAGAAAGAGTGGGGACATGATCTCTGAGCTTCCTTCCAAATCTCACACAGAACAGTGTCCCTCCTTCCCTTACTGACAGTCACTTGTGTCAGAAGCCATTAAATAGAAAATCCCGGAAACCAAACATTCATAGATTTTATTTACTTTTTACTTTTTTGGTTTTTAAAAATAGGGTTTCAGATGCCTGAGGTGGGTTTCAAGCATGCTGTATAGCTGAGGATGGTCTGAAAGCCCTGTGTCTAATTTACAAGTTAAATTTGGTCCCAGGTGTGTAAGTAAGATAACACAGCACATGGAGGGTTCGGTGTGATGTGTGGTTCCAGGTTCCCTCTGTGATACTGCATATCTTCCCGTGGATAAATGAGGAATAAGATTACCATGTAATTCTTTAATCTTAGATCACTGAACCAACTTTTCTTATGCAAATCTCTTCAAGAGTTCCCCTTTGGAGGAAGAAAGTATCACTGTCCACATGGCCAGTTTAACCAGCAACTACCCCAGGAGTCACCAGTTACCGTACAAACACTGGCCCCTATACAGCAGGCAGGTGCTTCTCCAGAGATGTACTGGGTGTCTGGGAAACACGAGCTGTTGGCTACGGTCTACTTCTCAGTTGGACTGAGAACCACTTCAGAAGATTAAGAAGGTTTGAATATAAAATGTCCTCCACAGACTCATGATTTGAATGCTTTGTCCTCAGCTGGTGGCATCATTTTGGGAGGTTGTGGAAACTTTTGGAGATGGGGCCTGACGGGAGGAAGTTGGCTACAAGGTGTTGTGACTCCAAATAACCCTGCCCCGATCAGTTCTACTTCTGCTGGTTCGGCCTTCCCCCTCAACACCAACTCGCGTTATCCTGGTGTGGTCGCTACCGACTGCTTCACTGCAGTCAGAACCAGCGTTTCCAGCCCTACATCAATGACACAGGGACCAGTGGCTCCCAGGAACCCTCCAGGTTGTCCCCATCTCCAGTGTGAGACAGTCACTGTGGGGCGACTGAGGCACCCAGCCCAAGAACTGAGCAAACACCAGGTTTTCAGCATCTCAGGGGTGAGACAGCTGCTGTTACTATTTCAACAGACGCTGACTTAGTAAATTCTTTCTATGCATATAAAGAATTATATATCTGCATATATATTTCCCCCATCAGTTCTGTCCCTCTAGCAAACTCCAACTAATACAAATTCTGGCACTGGGAGTGATTCTGGAGAAACAGAACCAGAAGAGTGAATCTCTCTAATGACTTGATGGTTCTGTCTAAATGGAACCTACTGTTACTAATGACTCCTCTGATAGAACGGAGAGCGAGCCAGTCAGCAGCGGTCCTCCCTGGGCTCTGCTTCAGTTCCTGCCCTGCGTTCCTGCCTTGGCTTCCCATGATGATGGACTGTGATCAACATAAGCCCTTTCCTCCCCGAGTTGCTTTAGATCAGTGTTGTATCATAGCAAACCAGGACGCCATGTTAAAAAACAAAGCAGAGTGTGGTGGTGGGTGTTGAAGGGGAAGAAATCGCCTAATCCCCCGAGTTTGCTGGGTAACCAGCCTAGTCTATTTGAGGGAATCTATCTCCAAAACAAGGTGGATAGCTCTTGAGAAATGAGAGACAACACTGTCATCTGGCCTCTGCATGCACATGATCCCACACACACAAAAGCACGCATGCACTCAGAGACAGGCACACACAAGCGTGCACACACAGGCACACACACATACACAAACATGCATGCACACACACGCACACACAGACACACATGCACACACGTGCACACACACTCAGGCACACCCCCACACTCCCCCACACCCCACCTTTGGCCCTCAGCTTCTCCCTCCTAAACTTCACTCTGATGGGCAGCCAATGACGTGGAGCCCCTTGGCCACTGGACTTGGCCATCATCCAGAAATTAATGAAATACTGATGTGAAAGCAGGTGTGGCCAAGACTCAAGGCTGTGGGCCCAGATGTTTAACCCAGGGAAGGAGTCTCTAACACTGCTGCAGAAATCTCCAACTCTCCTAAAAACAAAAGCAAACAATCCATTTAAAACCACGAACTTGTTATATTTTGTGAGAATTACTAAAAGCTTACGGAGAACTTTCACCCCTGTGAGCTGCGTCTCGCCCCAGCAAGGGGGCTGTCTCCCTCCTGCCCAGCACACATCCATTTGGTCCTGACAACAGTGGGCTGTGTTCAAGACTCTTGTCCACCTCTCTCCTTCCTTCCCTCCCATGCTCTCTTTCTGGATCATTTATTTAATTTTGACACAAGAACTCTGTTATTTATCCCAAACTGGCCCCAGCCGCTAACGCTCCTGCCTCGGCCTCCCCAGTGCGGGGTTAGAGCCTTGTACCACTCTGCCCAGCTCCATCAGGCTCTTCTGCCATGCCTTTGTCTCTAAACAGCTCATGGCTCTTCTCCACCTTCTAAGGACCCTCGTGTCCTGCCCCCACGGGGTTCGGTGGTGCTATTTTGGGAGGCAGTGGACCCCTTTGCACATGGGGTCTGGTTGGCAGATGTGGGGTCCCCAGAGTACCCATGAGAGCTGTTCCCACCACCATGCCCTTTCCTACCAGGAATCTATGAGCCCAAATAAATCCTTCTTCCCTTAATTGTGGGTTTGGTTTCAGAGTCAAAAAAGATAACAACCCAGAGGGGGAGACACCCGAATCGAGACCCTCAATAATGAAGCTTAACAAGCTCAGCAGCCTCCACCCCACACTGTCTTCCCTAGGCTGCAAACTTATGAGCTAGACCATGGCCACGCTGCACCCCCACAGGCAGCACCAGGGGGCGTGTGTGGGAGAAGGGGCTTCCGTGTCCCTGCCAAGAGCCCCCCACCAAGCAGGAGAGAGACCAGCCTCTTCTGAGCACGTGGCAGCTCAGAGGCAGGTAAGGAGGGCAGCTATTCTTAGAAGCCACCCTGCATTTTCGAAGCAATGAGATCTGGCATAAAGGTGCATGCTGTCCGCCTGATGTACATGCACACCAAATCTCCTGTTTTGTTAGATGCCATTTAGACGCAACTGCAACATCGTGAGCAAAGAGAAAACAGTGTTTATTTTAGCGTTTGAACTGATTTTCTCTGTACCCTAAAAGGGTGGCTCCTTTTGGACGGCCATCACAAGTATATTGGGGTCACCCCCACATTCATGGGCACCAAGCTGAGGACTACGAAGGACAATGAAGCTGAGGAGTGCTACTGGAAGAGGGTGGGTTTCCTGGGTGTTGGGCTGCCCCTGGAGTGGGCTGCACAGAGCTGCATGGGCATCTGAATAAGGCTACAGCTGTGGCTTTCCTAGTCTAATACGCTGGTGCCCACTCTCTAGCTGCCAGCAACGCCAGGGTAGACCTTATGTCCCACAGCATCCCTCAGACGCCTACATCTTGTTAACACCTACCACACCGAGAGTCCCCAGTGCCATCCACCCATGCCTTCCCCAGCACTCCCTGGGGGCCAGAGGTGCCCTTCCACCTTGACCGGCGAAGTCAAGCACAGTGTGGTATGCTGGTCATAGAACATCGGCAGAGCCACGGATGACCCCAAATGCCACGTGCACACATAGTCTCCCCTTCTATTCCCATTCAGTGATGTTCTCTGACATATCACACGCCCAGCTCCCTCCCACCCCAATACAGACCCATTTACACTCACTCTAGCATATGTACACACTCCTTTAAAAACACTCCCTACTCACAGACACTCTCCCTCATGTCACAGCACTGCCCTCCTTGCCCCCTTCCTAGAGGTCACTTGCATTCCACCGAAGGACTGCCTCCTCTTCCAAAATCTCTTGGAAAGGGCAGGGCAAGGGCATACCCAGATGTGTGCACCGGGGCCCACCCACAGAGTGCATCAAGACTCCTGTGCTGATTGACTGAAGGACGTCAGTCTATCTCCCTCTGCTCGCTGCTTACACCATACTACGCATCGGGCTCCCCGCATCCCCAACTTGTCCCTCTCATGTCCTGAAAAGGCATGAAACATTCATACACAAGCATACACACCTTACCAGCATGGCAGGGTGACCCAAGGACAGGGCTGTGTCCACCTTCTGATGGGTCAGCACCAGGAGGGACATCATAGTCATTCTCGTGCACACTTTGGGATCATGCAGCCCCCAGGAGCTGCTGAGAGCTGTCCACTCCAGCACCGTCAGCCCTCCCGGTCAGGAAGTAGACCATGGCCGCCAGCATGTCATGCATGTGTGATGCATCGCCCTTCCATGCCCGCCCTCCCTGCTCCATCCAGAGGGGGCAGGAGAGAGGACCCCCCGCCCCAAAGATTAAGTTCATTAAGGAAATCCCAGGGAATCTCCAGGGACAGTGGGCAATGAAACAGCATCTGTGAGCAGCTCCCTGAGGGACGGTTCAGCTCCCTGAGCAAGGCCTCCTCTCCTCCCTGCCCTCTAATCCCTTCTTCCAAGCTTCTCTGACCAATTCATTCCTGGCCTGTGACAAAGCATCCCACAGATTCAGGTTGCTGCTTCGCTCCTCGTAAATTATATCCGTTCCCCAGATGAAGGTCCCAGGGCTCTGAAGGAGGATGCCATTTTATTTATGTTTCACTTACACACCTGCATACTGAACTCTATATTTAAATCAGGCAGCAAATCAATGGGCACAAGAGGGAGCAGATGGGGGGCTGTGTGTCTTCTCAGCATGGCTGGAGGAGGCTGTCTTCTCAGCATGGCTGGAGGAGGCTGCGCATCTTCCCAGCGTGGCGCTGAGGGCCCCGGTTGATGATGGCCTGGCTGACTCCACCTAGAAGCTGCCCCGACTCAGCTCCCAGTAAAGGGATGTGAGGAACACTGGAAAGAAGCCCTGAAGGAGTTCGGCAGGGCTGATGCTTAGGTCAGACTCCCATCCTTCCTATGTGTTGAAGGAAGCGAATCCCAGAGAAGGTCCTCTCTGTGGACTGCATGGAGATCATCCCCCAGACTCCTCAGAGGGAGTATGCTCCCAAGGGGGTTCTCCATGAAGGCTGTGCCTATGACAAGCTTGTTCAAGTCACCAAAGATTCTGGTAGTGACTGGATGGGACGGAGAGTCATCAGAGCCACCCTCATGGAGCGGAAGCTCGGCTTTGGCGGTGTGCAGAAGTGGAGCACTGTGGGAAATACAGAAGCCTATGCAGGTGCCTTCTTACTGAAAGCCAGCAGCACAAGTTCACAGGCACCAGATCCGGCACTGTGAGAGCACTCGGGATATTTACATAAATGGCAGAAAACTTGACAGATTGAAAAGTACTTTTATTTTCTAAGTAATCTGTGCCTACCTAAGAATTAACAAGTCAATTCTGACCAAACAAACCTTTCTGAAAGCTCATTTTTATAAGTAGCCTTTGTCAAAACTTCTCTGGAATGACATGATTCAGCTTGGCCCCCTGGCCTCTGGGGAATGGGCCCATTTCTGTGCAAGGTGAGTGACAGAGACAGAATGTTCAGACCTCCGGCTCCAGAACCTCAAACCACCTGACCAGGCTTTTCATGAGTCCATGGCATTTCCTGCTGAAAGTAAAATTATCTTGGGATTTTAGTTATAAATTTGACTATTACATAGAAGCAAAGAATCTGCAGGACTTGAAAGTAAAGTCTTTCATGGTACCTGCTGCTCACTGCCATCTGTGTTGGGCATCTCATCCACACCAGCTCAGATCACACCTGGTCCCTGCCCAACTTCGCTCCTCTCTGCCCCCTGCCCAGCTGACTGTCTAATGAGCTTTTTCAAGCATGGAGCAGGGCAGGGAGGCTGCCCTCCTCCCATTGGTTCAAACTTTTCTTAAGAGATTAAAAAAAAATCTGCAGATGCCTGGCTGGGTCCCACTATAATTAGTAACATGGAGTCTGGTTCTACACCATGAGAAGTCGGGGGACCGATTCTCAGAAGGAGTTCAGAAGAAGCCATAAAGAATTAGGAAGGTAACATGTCTCACTACGGAGAGAAATAGACAAAGGAACTAAGAATGTGTTCATTTTCCTTTCCCTTCATTGTGTGTAGTGTATGTGCACATACGTGTAGGAGTACATGTATCTTGTGTGCACAGAAGCCATAGGAGGATGTTGGGGATCTTGTGCTATCAATCTTCACCTTACTTCTCTTGAGTCAGGGCCTCTCTTTGAACCTGGAGCCAGGCTGAGGACCAGGAAGCTACAGTGATCCTTTTACCTTCTCTCACTGTGACCACATCTGGCTTTTTATGCAGTTGCTGGAATCAGAACCCAGGTCGTCATGCTTGGACACTCTTACCCACTGAGCCACCTCTCCAGCCCCAAGAGCACTAAGAGTTCCTGGGGAAAACAGGACCAGATGAAAGGACTCTAAAGGCCTTTTCACATTAAGCCTCTTTCTGAAGACTGGATATCAATACTCTGCCCCAACCTAGGACCGAGCGAGCAAGGACTTAATCTTCACGTGGGCTGAAGGATGAAGGTGAGACATCACTGTATGAAATCTGCAAATGTAAGGGAATTTTTCTAGCCATGTCTGCCTTTGGAGAGTTTTGGGAAATATACAGGCTGAACCTTTCTGACCCAAAATCTTAAACTCCTTGAGCATCACGAGATGCCACAGTGGAAAAATTCCATCCCGTGAACACCTGGAACATACCAATTCCACACTACAAATGTGGAGCCCGTGTCAGAATATCTCATTACACATACCAACCTCCTCATTATGAAAAGAAGAACTAAGTTCAGAATATGTGCAGACCTAAGCAAGTCCAATCAAGTGTTCTCAGCCTACTGGATGCTTGGTTTGGTTTGAAAGACAAGTTAGCATCTGTCTGCTGAGACGTCTCAAAACCCTGGCAGTGACAAAGAGACAGAAGTGAAGTTACCTGTTAGACTTTTCAGTGCGCCCCAAGCGTAGATCCTACAGGACAATGAAGGTCTTTCTTTTTCGTGGGTTTTAGGATCAAAGGGATCATTTCAGGGTCCAGTGTCACCAATTTCACTGACAGATAGAGGTTCACCATTCCTTCCTCCCCACATTAAATGCACTGTGTATGAAGTGTATTCCCTAAAATGTTGTGTGCAGGCCTTTCTCTCTCATGTCTGCCATCTCCCCCCATTGCACAGTCTACTGGAATCTCATGTCTGCCATCTCCCTCCATTGCACACTCTACTGGAATCTCATGTCTGCCATCTCCCTCCATTGCACACTCTACTGGAATCTCATGTCTGCCATCTCCCTCCATTGCACACTCTACTGGAATCTCATGTCTGCCATCTCCCTCCATTGCACACTCTACTGGAATCTCATGTCTGACCCCCCCCCGCCCCCATTGCACAGTCTACTGGAATCTCATGTCTGACCGCCCCCGCACATTGCACACTTTACTGGAATCTCATGTCTGCCATCCCCCTCCACTGTACAGTCTACAGGAATCCAAGTTGTGTACTTTTCTGCTGAACTTAGAGAATGATCATCATCAGACTCTCTACAATGCAGACACAATTGAAGTAACAGGCTATGTTCCAGTCTCCCTCTGCCTGGCTCTACTCGCAACACAAGGATGAATGGGCAGACCCTGCCCCTGTTGACCCAGAAGCTGTGGTTCCCACAGTCAGGCAGATGTGTAGGTTGAGGTTGGTGGCCTTAGACCACAGACAGAGCAGTGAGTTTAATCAATTGGAACGTTCCCGGGCCCAGTGTGTGTGGCACTGTACAGTGGGTTGTCCTGAGACCATCTGCTGGCATATTCCCAGTCAGGGGAGTCAAGTCTGTAGCCTTGATGATGGAGATGTAACCCTGGCTTCTTTACACACATCCTCACCATCCCCACTAAAGTTCCTGGAAAGAATCACAGCTTCCCCTGAGCCTAAACAGCCATTGAACTCATGAGAATCACTGTGGAGAGGCTGGAATGTGGCGGGTCTGGAGTCTAATTACAGTTTACATTGCGCCTCCATTAGCTCCCTCAGTAGCCATTCCTCGTCCACTTCTGTGTCTGACCTAACATCCTTTTAGAATTATTTGTATTATTTTATTTGTATTTAACAATTATTTAATAATTTTTGTATTAATTTAACAGACACCCTCACCTCCACCAACCCAAAACCAAGAATGCAATCTGAGAGCATCTGAGCCCGTACCAGAGCCTTCCCTGCCGTGCTTGAACACGCCTACGTAGTGCTCACACCAATGCATCTGAAAAGCGCCTGAATGCATGATTCTCTTTGTTCTGTTACTATACTAAGAACTTCACCAAACTGTTATTGCACTGGAGCATGGACTTCAGGGAGACCTGAGTCTGTGTTCCTGTCCTGCAGTCACTCATATTCAGCTCCAAAATAAACTATCTCTTACTGTCTTTGAGGTGAGGGTCGTGCTTCTGCATGGACACCCTGTTCACGCTGTTCCTGTCAAGGCTTCATGACTCTCCCTGACCACAAGCTGAGAGCTGTTTGGTCGGAGGAGGGGTGTGTCGATTTTGACCAGGGGATTTCCATCAGTCATAAACAGAGACGCGTCTTCCTGTGATCTGCTACGTGCCCCTCGCTGAACCCTGCACAGAGGGCTGCCTGAACTTTTCTCTCCATCTTGACCCTGATATGGTGGCCAGCAGCAAGCGGGAGCTCAGCACAGCTTGCAGAAGGGATGACACCATCGAACCTGTGACCTGAGGAGGCGTTGGCCTCCAAGCCCTGGGTGTTGGTGAGCTATCTGAGTGCCTTTCCTCCAGCCACTAGGAGGATGGCAGAGCTGGGACTTGGGGTCCTACCTACCTTGCCACAAGTGACTGATTTACTCTGCCTAGAAAGAAAAGTGTCACAGGAGCCACACGTGAGATCAGGATTCTTCACCCCCCAAAAGCTTATTTCAAACAATAAACAGAGTCTTCAAGGGGGCCCTTGGAAGAAAGACCAATGTACACATTGCAGATGGTACCAGGTGCCCACATGCTGCCTCCTGGCCCTTCCTTAAGGCGGGTATGGAAATTCAGAATCAGAAAAGACCTATCTTTGTACAACAGAAAGATGAGCAATTCCCCCAAAGCTGCCCCTGCCCACAAGTGGTCCTGTGCACACGTTCCCTTGGCTGCATAGGATGTCGGGACCCACAGCAGAGCTCAGGCCTGTCAGTACTAGCCATGGGTCTTAGGAGAGTTTCTGCTGTTCTGACGGGTAAACGCTCCGGCAGCCACACATGCAGCTGAAACTGTGTGATGACACAAATTTCTGGAACTTTTAAATCATTACATAATTTCTCAAATTCTTTTATTTAAAGATTTATGTTGAATTAACAAGGTGTATGTGTGAGAGAAAGAGAGACAGTGGACAGACAGACAGACAGATAGATAAACAGACAGGTAGAGCAGCACATATGTATTCAAGTATTTTTGGAGGCCAGAGGAGTGAGATCTCCCTAGAGCTGGAGTTATAGAGAATGGTTTGCCACCTGACACAGGTACTTGGACTTGAACTCAAGTTATCTGCAAGAGTAGTGTGTGATCTTAACCACTGAGCTATCTCTGTGGCCCTCAAATTCTTAAATGAACGAACAAATCATGTAGAAAGCACAGAGGAGAAATTACTCTGAACTAAGAATTAGGACATGCTTGTTTGTGATCCTGGAATTAACTCAATGCACAAATGATGGTCAGTGATGTCTACCCCAAACTCCATTGGTAAATTGTGCATACATGTGCATGTATGAGTGCATGCATATGAGAGTGTGTGTATGTGTCTGTCTGTCTGTCTTATGGGAGGGGTTTTCTGAGTGCAGGCTAAGTGTGAGTGCAGTCCTGGCCCCTGAGGGAACGGTCTACCTGTGCTGTGATGCCTCTCAAGGAGCTGTGACCACAGAGCAGACATGCATGGGGGCCTCCACAATGAACGAGACCAGAGATGGAGGGAAGGGCCCTGTAGTACAGTGTGGATGGCGGCAGAGGTGGATGCCGCCGCCGTAGTTGTGAGTGAGCAGCTCCCTAGTCTTGGACCCTGGCTCTCAGCAGCACCCGGAGCAGTGGTGTGGCTGTGGGCCACCCTGGCGATAACCCGACAAAGCCGTGGGACAAGCACGCACCTCTGAGCTCTGTGTTTCAGCTGCTGTGTCCGGCCACAGGAGCTGCCATGGAGAGCAGGGCACGGTGGAGAACAGGAAACCAGCTCAGAGATGATTCTAGTAAGGCCTTTAGTGGCAAAAAAAGAACCAGGGCAGGTTTGCTGAGCACTGTGAGAAGGCCAAGGAGAGCCTGGTCTACGGAGGGGTGCAGGGTGCTGTGATCTGGACAGGATAGAAAGTACCCCAGAGCAGGGCCTGGGGTATGGACGGGCACCTGCTCACAAACCTGCCAGCCTTCCGTCTCGTCACCGTGCTGACGGCCAGGCCCCACCCGACACCATCCGCATGGCCTGGAATGGGCCTCACCAGACACCATCCGCATGGCCCGGACCAGCAGGGCGTCCTCGTGCCTCCTCTGACTCTTCCTCCCATGGTCTTCGGTGACCCTCGTGTTCTCCGAAACGTTGGCATTCAGTTCTTCTTCATCCAAGTTGCTGCCCTTCCCCCGTGTGATGAAACACATTTCACTTTCACTTAAATTACTGAGTTTGAATATTGTTCATAACAAAATATGTTTTGCACTGTTTGTGTTGAATTGTGGGAAGGCTCTTTCACAAGATGGCCCTTCCGGTGACTTCTCTGTCCCCAGGAGTCACAGGGACTGAGACTCATGCAGGTGGCTCTCGGCAGGATGGTGCCAGCCAGTGCTTGATGCCATCATGTCCCCACATGGACCAGATTTCCTCACTGCTGTCCATTAGAGCACAGTCCCCAGGAGGATTTCTATAGAGCAGCTGTAATTCGAGACTCAAGAACTCTGCCTCCAGGAATCTGAGCTTCTTCCCCTTTTACCAGACCTTGACTTGACTCTTGTTCACACATGGCACACTGTCCTTTCCACCCTCCCGACTCCCACCTACCGGTTTAGCCCCATGTCTCATGCACACAGCAGGTAATCATATCAACAAGAGACCAGAACAGGTGCTCACTGGGCGTTTTCTCTGCGCTCTCCAAAGAGCCATCCAAACACCGAGCCATCTGCTTATCCCAACAATTCTGGGTGGCAGACACAGTCACCCTCCCCACTTTGCAAATCGGAAGCCTGGAGATGAAAGACGGGTGTGCACAGCCCCAGACCACACTCCCGTGACAGTGAGAGCCATCACTTGATTTGCGGCCTCCAATCAAAGCCGACCACAGAACATTTCAAAGAATCCACACTCTGGTGCCTCTACCATGTTTTCAGATTTCTGATGAAGGCGAAAGAAAATTAGGATATTATATTCCATGTTTCACCATGTTGATACTGAGCCAAAGTAATAACAAAACTCTTATGATACCAGGGATATCTTAAGTCTGTGTTGCTTTCCCAAGAAAAGAAACAGGATTGTCAGCACAGTATTTTTTTTTTCAGAAAATGGCCCATATTTTCTTTTTCAGTTGAAGCTGGCTTAATTCCCTATACATACATAACAATGAGACTTGGCTCAGAAGCTTGTGAGGCCCCTGGGTTAAATGATCCCCATTTTCCTGAAAGATAACCTTTTACTAAAATATTCCTAATAGAGAATCCAAAAGTCTCTCCAGGCCTAAATGCCAGGCACCTGGCGGACCTGCATCTGTGAGCCTTACTCCCAAAGCCCCCACCCCAAGGATGGCCTGAACCATTTCCTTCTCTCCTAGTCCCTTTTACAGAGAGCAGAAGATTCTTTTTGTGTATTTGATATTTCTTCCACTATATTTTCTATTCGTTGAGAATTTCACACCATGTATTTTTACTATATTCAGACAGACCCCTCCCCCATCTGCACTTCCACCCTCCCATGGCCCCACTTCCTGTTTCCTAGTTTTCTTTTCCTGTTTTTTAAAAGGCTTATTGAATCTAATTTATGTCCCCTTCCAATGGACACAAGCTGTCTGCACGGGATGGGAAGCTCAGAATGCAGCAAAGCCTGGGAATGTTTCCCAGGGCTGTGGTTCGCAGAGTTCATTCTGGAACGTACTACTCGCCTAACAGGCACTGAGTGTCTGAAAGGGGCTGGTGATGCGGCTCAGAGCAGAGGTGAAGTCCTCCTAAGCTCTCCATGATCTACGGCTGCCTCGCGTCACATCACAAAACCCCAGCGCAGAGCTGGGCTCTGTAACTCTGATCACTGATGTTGCTCTTTCTTTATAAGGATGAAAGCAAGAGAGATCTGAGAAGACTCAACCCTATGAAAGGAATGTCTTTCCATGTGTTGTATGGGGTGGGTATATGCAACGTGGGGGGTTATGTGTTTTCAAGCACACTTGTGGAAGCTAAAGGTCAAGGTCAGAGTTGTTTTTCCTCTGGAATTATTCACACCTTGTTTTACAAGACAAGGTGTCTCACAGTGAACCCCAGACTCATGGATTAGGCTAGGCTAGTTGGCCAGTGAACCCCAGGCTCATGGATTAGGCTAGGCTAGTTGGCCAGTGAACCCCAGGCTCATGGATTAGGCTAGGCTAGTTGGCCAGTGAACACCAAGGATCTTCCTGCTGCCATCTCACCCACAGCAGGGTTGCAGACACATGCTTCCCACCATGCCTGGCTGTTTATGTAGGTTCTGGGGATAGAACTCAGGTCCTCGTGCTTGGAGTGGCAAGCATTTTACACACTGAACTGCTCTCAAACAATGAGACTCCAACATATTAATATTAAATGCCCTGATCAAATTCATACTACAAATGTGGTGCAGTTTACAAGTTCACGAGCAAGTGGCTCCTTGGGAAGGCCAAACACCTTCCCACAGTCCCGAACACAGTCTGTCCATGTTCACTTCCTGATGGCTTATTGCCATGCAGATTGAGGTCAGTCTGCTGCTTCTCAGCACCTACAATAATGTCTGAAGACATTAGGGTTTATGTCTTCCTGCATACTGCTGCCTAAATTAGTTTGTATATGCTGCAATCCTGGTAGGTCTTCTCAGAACCCTCCGTGTAGGACAGGCCAGACGCACGTTACAGGATCTGGCCCAGCAGTTCCAGGGAGGAGGTGTGGAGATTCAGGGCACGTTACAGGACCTGGCCCAGCAGTTTCAGGGAGGAGGTGTGGAGATTCAGGGCACGTTACAGGACCTGGCCCAGCAGTTCCAGGGAGGAGGTGTGGAGATTCAGGGCACGTTACAGGACCTGGCCCAGCAGTTCCAGGGAGGTGTGTGGAGATTCAGGGCAGAGGCTCTCACAGGCTCTGACACTGCAGATTCTGCCCGGCTCCTCCGAGGCAGAGGACACAGGTATGTCCCTGAGACAGGCTGCTGCGCGTCTGAGAGCCAGGTACTCTGCGGTAGTTCTCCCAGGCCTCTGGTACCCTTCACAGCATGTCAGTTCTGACCTTTCCCTCTTTTAGAGAAACTAGCTTCAGGAAGTTTCTATATCAAGCCTGCTCCTTCTTGAGACAACATCACAAGATCAAGCTCCAATTCCAAGCATGCTAAGAGGTTATATTTTTTAATTTTTTATTTAGTTTATTCTGGAGCATTCCACACATGAGTATAGTCTTTGTATTGTTCTGCCATAATGGAAAAATAAAACTTAGATTTATTCTCTGTCCTCGAGCTGACTATAAGAGAATGTCTTGGAAAGACAGTGTTCAGACTTTGGAGAGTAGCAGTCCTGAGAGCAAATCCTGAGAGAAAGAACAGATGCCTACGTTTCTAAGTACCGAGCTCACTGCCAGGAGAGTGTGGCTGGCTGCAGCATAAAAGGGAGGTGACATAAAACCAGAAGGGCACAGAGTCTGGATCTGGATGGGGCCAATGCAGAGGGACTGTGAGGCCAAGTGCTAAGAAGAACCCCCAGATGTCCTCAGCCTGCTGGATGGAGTCTCCAGCTGAATCTGCGCTTCTTTATAAGTCTGTAGACACGGACCAAGACCTAACTAATCACATGCCAAATCTGTGAGCTGCTCTTAAAGGGGGGAAACAAAGAAATGTTGGCAACTCCATACCTACTAAAATAGACCCAGAAAAAGCCCACAAGTAGCATTATACTTGAAGGTTTAAGAGTGAACACATGTCTCTGACAAGAGGAACCAGGTAGGGTTCTGTCTCTCTGGCCTGTACTAGCATTGTTCTGAGACTCCTGACCAGTGTGAAAAGGCAGAGAAGTAAGAGTCATGTGAACTAGAAGGTGTAAGTAAAGCTGGTTAACGCGGCTAAAACGATCACCTCTGTGGAAAATCCCGACTCTCTGGAAAAGCCATGAAGATTAATGGACAATTTTATCAAAGTTGTAGGATAAAAGATCAATATATTGGCCAGGCATGGTGCTGCATGCCTTTAATCCCAGCACTCAGAGGCAGAGGCAGGTGGCTCTCTATGAGACCAAGGCCAGCCTGGACCAGGCCAGCTGGGGCTACAAGGAGACCCTGTCTAAAAAGAGACCATATACAAACATGAAGAGAGACCATACACAAACATGAACAATGCCTCTATTTGTTCACCAAGAACAATTAGAACTGAAGAGTTCAGAGATTTAAGGGTGTTGTGTTACTGAAAATATCAACTAAGGGATAAGCCTTCAAAAGGTGTGTGTGGTCTTTGTGGACAGAGAGCTACAGAACTGGGCGTAATTTTAAAAGACCTGAAAAAATCTGTGCTCTAAATCCTTTCACTATTGCCAGTATAGCAATTCTACAAACTTGAGCTACAGAATCAACACAGCTTTAATCAATATTCAAATAGAATTCTCTAGAAAGTGACAAACTCATTCTAACTGAAATGTGTAAAGTCTATAGCTGACAAAATCATCTTAAAGAAGAAGAAACTTTGAGCCCTAAACTACTGATTTTGAGACCTTGGAAAAGTGATGTTATTCCAGGCAGTACAAGAATGCTGTAAAGGAGGGGCTGGAGAGATTGCTAAGCTGTTAAGAGCACTGACTTCTGTAGCAGAGGACCCAGGTTCGATTCCCAGCACCCACATGGCAGCTAACAATCATGCATAACTCCAGTTCCAGGGGATCCAACTCCCTCTTCTGAGCTCAGGCACTGCACAACATGGTGTACTTACACACATGCAGGCAATGCACTCACACACATAAAATAAAAATAATAAATAAAATGTTTTTAAGGGGCTGGAGAAATGGCTCAGCAGTTAAGAACACTGGCTGTTCTTGCAGAAGACCCAGGCTTGAAGTTTAGCACCCACATGGCACCTAACAACTGTCCATACTCCAGTTCCAGGGCATCCAACACCCTCTTCTGTCCTGTATGGGCACTGCACAACATGGGTGCGCTTACACACGTGCAGGCATAACACTCACACACATAAAATAAAAATAAACTAAATCCAAAAAAATGTAAAAAATACATTTTTACAAAAAGAATGTTGTAAAGGCAGTCAAATTATCAACAGAACAGAAGGACTCAGAAATCAGAGTGCTGATGGCTGCTACGGAGACTTGGCTTCGGTTCCCAGCATCCATATGGCCGGCCACAACGTTCTGTAACTCCAGTTCAAGGTTATTCAGCACCCTCTTCAGGCCTCCTCAGACACTGCATGTGTGGGGGGTAGACACTTGGATCTAGCAGACATATCTACACATAAAATAAAAATACATAAATCTTTTTCTTAAAAGAGGCCATGATTAGCTTGGGGAAAAATTCTTAAGTGAGGGTTACAAAAATAAAAATCATCAAAGGTAAGTGCCAGAACTTTGCTCTTCAAAGGACACTACGAAGGACATTAAGAAAATGATACCAGGTTATAGACTGAAACACCTGAGTGCAAATCATTTAATGAATTATATGTATTTAGAAACTGTATGGTTCAGTAACCTGAAGGCAACAGCCCAGTAATAATCTGAAGAAGGTTGAAGCCATCCTAAATTCCAGATGGTAAATAAACATGGAGATTCTCCTCACCATTTGTTACAATTGGCAAGTTTCTTACCCAGTCAAAGGCCATCCATCAAGAAATGAGAACTTACAGCCACAGAATTACCTACATATGAATGTTTATAGCTTCATTAGAAATAGTGCGTAACAGGAAACAGCCCAAACACCCATCAATTTTCAAATAGAAAAGCCAACTGTGCTATGTTCCCACAGAATCCTACACAGTGATAAAGAAATTCAAACTGCTGAATGATGCAGCAGCATCTATGGCCCGGGAAAGCTGGACAACCAGAAGGCCAGAGAGGGCCGTGTTCCCTGCTTCCAGTGACACCCCACTGTACCCTGAACACTCAGACTACTGTTACACAGGGCAGATCTGTGATTTTCAAGGACCAGGATGTAAGGACATGGCTATTTTTAGGCATAAAAATGTTAATATAGCATAATTGTGGTGGTGCTTACATGACTGTACATTTTTGAAGCTCAGTAAATTGCACTCTTAGATTGGAGAATTTTAATGAATGTAAATTATGCCACAAGAAAGGTAACACAAATACATGCAGGAAAATGAGAGGAAGCAGGAGAGAAAGGGGGGATGGAGGAGGGGGAGGGAGATGGAGAAGAGGGAGAGAGAGAGAGGGAGGGGGAAGGGGGAGGGATATTAGGAGCGCACCATGCAGTGCCGGGCTAGTATCTGGGGTGGGGGGTGCTAGTTACCAAGAGGTGCCCCTTAGGTGTCTTTCTGTCAAAGTTTTGGGGAGTAAAATGTACTTTAATGGATTGGTCTCCAGAAGATGGAACACCCATTAAAAAGCAAAGTTCAGATAACAGGAACAGAGCTTCAAAGCAAAGGAATTAAGAAAGGGGAGGAAAGCCTTAGCATAATACTGCTTATTAAAGGAAAGATGAAGAGGAGGTGACTTTTAGGGGGTCTGCAAAGGGGAGCACCTCTCACAGCCATCCTTCTTTAAGGGCAACAAGCACACAGAAAAAAAATCTGTCAAAGCCTCCTTTTCAAAACTCTAGAAACCAACCAATGCCTCATGGCAATTAGAAGAGAACTGACTTTAGAGGAGTGGGGTAACCTTGGCCAGGACGGAAAGCTTCACGCCCTTATGTCTGTCTTACTAGCCGACTTCCCCTCCAGCTCGGCAGGTTAGTGATAGCTTCTAGGGAAGCTCCTAAGGGAGTCAGAAATCCCACTCTAAGTGCCTGCCCCAGAGAAACAGAAGCATGTCCCCACATAGTTCACACATGAATCTACACAGCCAATCATCACAGCCAAAAGGTGCAGAGTCCAAATGTCCACAGCTGACATGCAGATAAAGGTGAGATGTCCGTTCAGTGAAATGACTGGGTCACACGACAAGGTAGCACAGCTCGCCACAAGAGTCCCCACACCCCACATGGTTCGAAGATGTTCAGAGGAAGTAGGCAGACTGGGAAGATCTGTAAAAACAGAATGACTTTTCAGAGCTGGGTGAGGAGAGAACGGAGGACGAGTGCCAGCCAAGGGAAGGTTTCTTATGTGGGGCAATAATAATATGGGAAGTTGAGAGTTTTGAAACTTGGAGGCTGGAGAGATGGCCCAGTGGTTAGGAACACTGGCTGCTCTTCCAGAGGACCAGGGTTCAGTTCCAAGCACCCATGTGGCAGCTAACAACCATTCGTAACTCTAGTTCCAGGGGATTCAACACTCTTTTCTGGCCTCTGTGGACATTACATGACATGGGCGCACTTACACACGTGCAGGCCACACACTCATATACATAAAATAAAAATCAAAATATCAAAAATTAAAGTTTTAAAATTTACATATTTGGATTTATTTATTCATTCATTATCTATCTCTCTGTCATCTACTGTGTGTGTACCTGTACATGCACGGTGCACATGCAGAGGTCAGGAACAACTGGTGGGAGTCAGTGCTCTCCTTCTACCCATGTGGGTTCTGTGAATCGTACTCAAGTTATTAGGTTGGCTTCAAGCCCTTTTACCCACCAAGCCAGCTCAACAGCGCACAGAATTCCAAGCCTAGATCATACTTTAGGTTCCATAGCGCTGTGAATGTACTCAAATTCTGGAATTTGCATGCTTTTAAAAACGTCAATTTATGAATTACACACTAACATAAAGAACTGTGAAAGGCATGTTTGACCGATGCATTAGTTACATCCTCACTGCTGAGACAGAATTCCTACCTAGAAGATGAAAGGTTTACCCTGGCTTAGTGTGGGAGTGGAGGCCGTCCTTCATGGCAGGGAAGGTGTCGTGACGGGGGTGTGCGGGAGATGGCCACACCACACCTGCAGTCAGGAAGCAGAGATGAGGGCGGGCACTCGGTCTGTGGGGTGCGGCCACTCGCTTTCAGGGTGGAAGTCACTGCTCAGGCAAGCCTCCCTGGAGAGGCCCTCAGGACACTCCCATAGGTGTCTCCATGGCGACTATTGGCCCCATTAAGCAGACAGTGAAGAGTAACCTTAAAGTTCATAAGGACAATGGTATGTGTGTATTCTGCAGTAAGCAACTTAACACAGAGAACCTGTGTGAATTCTTCCACTGGGAAGGAGAGATGACAAGAGAACCTGGCGCAGCAAGAGCCAAGCCCAAGCTGCACCGTGGAGTCAGAACTCTGAGCGTGGTGTTCAAAGGTGTTTCCACAGGAAGCCCTGGTCCCCAGTCAACCCCGGAGTCCTCTGCCATTTCTGCCGTAGGGCCACACTGGAGGGCAGGCACTTCCATTCCGGCTGTACCACTAGGTGAGCTGGACTTGGTGTGCTACAACACTTGTGGTCATCCCGGAAAATCCAGGGACACTAACAAACACGCACCTCTCCTGACTTTCCAGTTCAGGAGAAGAGGAGATAGAGTCTCCATCACTGGGGACACCTACCACAGTCCCAGTGACAGCTGCTTGAGGCACATCGTATGTGCCATCTGCTAAATAATGCCTTCTGTGACTCCTGTTGCTAAGCTTAAAGCACCCTGGACTTGTATGCATTTAGTTAACACTGTCTCATAACACACACTACTCCTTCTAGGAAACTCCCAACATCTGGATCCCCAGCCAGCTCTCAGAGTTCAAGACAGGAAGTCAGGAGAAGACTCTAAGCATCAGCCTTGCATTCCGGGAGCCAGGGAAATGCTCCCAGGGGTCAGTTGGTATCCTAGTCACTGAAATTAAGTGACAAGGAACCACAATGGCACCGTGGCATTGTGTGGCTTCCCCTATGACCTCTGCTCTGGGGCTGGCTGTTCAAGCTGAAGTGAAAAGCCCTGGTCTTGTCCTGACAAGGCTCCTCAGAACACATGGAGTTCAAACTGTGGGGACATCTCAGAAGAAGCTGTGATGTAATACCATTGCAGGTTGAGTTATTCAGGGATGGTTAGATGTCAGAACACCCACCCCCACACAGACCTGCATGCCCGTGCTGACCACCAGGGTGCACCACACAGGCAGAATGAGACTGCCGAGCATTACAGGCCTCCACCCCCACCAGGCTGGCTCTCCTGAGGTCCACTTCTGAGCCAAATGCCCTACTTTAAGAGGAACGACACCATTCATTTTCTCTGCCTGCCCCTCTGAGTCATGATGACTTCTATAAGACCCGTGTCCCTGCAAAGTCAGCATGAGATGAGCGTAAGCACAGAATGGTGTTTCCTTTGAGCCTCTCTGATAGGTCATGACTGTGTCCATTCAGACAAGGCTCCCTGTGAGGATGGGGAGGGCTGAGGGAAGGGGAAGAGGAGCAGGTGGGGATGGGGCAGAGGGGTAATGATAACAGCAGCCTCCAGAAGGGTCTATGAAAAATATGCTGTGCATAAACACCAGGGCCACATATATACACCACTGCCCGTGCATGAGTCATTGCCAATATAGTTCAGTTCAAGATGGCTTGACAGAAACCCACAAATGTGGCCTTTCTAGTCAAATCACCTCACCACACACACCCTTCCCCAGAAGGAGTCACTCCACTTCCGCAGTGCACACATTCACACTCCACTTCGAGTGTGTCATTCATCTCCCACAGCAGGCTTGTCACTACGCCAGGGGCTTCCCTGTCCAAAGCCCCTCTCAGCTTGTCTCTTTGAAGCACTCAGGTACCCTCAGGCGCATGCACACACACACACTCACACACACTCACACACACTCACACATGCACACACACACCTTCTCACACACTCACACGCACACAGACACACACACACGCACACGCACACAGGCACATGCGTACTCACACATGCACACACCCTCTCACACACATTTTCTCATACACTCACATACTCACAGGCACACACACTCACAGGCACATACACTTACACATGCACACAGTTTCTTACACGCACCCTCTCACACACTCACATGCACACTCACGCACACATGCACACACATGTGTGCCTCTCCCTGGCATGGTAGGTAGGATCTTTCTATCTGTAGTCACGATGACAGCGACACCAAAGAAATGGGGCACCGCAGTCCCACATGCAAGCTTCCCTGATGAACTGAGCCGCCCCCGCACAAGCCCACGGAGGACAGACTATAGAGGAGATGGCTCTGTTCTTCATGGTCTAACCAAAGACTCGGGGAAGGTGAGAGAACACTCTGCCATCAAGACTACACACTAGGGCTGGGGAAAGGCTCAGGAAGTGCCATGCTGGCCGTACAGAATGAGGACCTCAGTTTGATCTCCAGAACCCACATTTTAAAGCTGGGCACTAGGGCACCTGCTTGTAATCCCAGCTCGGGGAGGCAAGGACAGGCAGAGCCCAGGGCTCACCAGCCAGCAGCCTAGCCTATTTTTCCATTTCCATTGTCTTATAAATCAAGTGGGCAAATTTGTCTCCTGGCCTACACACACACACACACACACACACACACACACACACACGTATACATGTATCTGCACACAAGAATATACATACCCCAAAATACTTGTGAACTGACAAAATGTAAATTACTGTAAGTCTTAGTAGGCATGTGCCCCAGATTACCTAGAAAGCCAATATGATGAGGGAGCTAGATGAGATTATTGATAGTCCACGAAAACCCTGGCTGAAAGATAAACACCGTGCCACACAAGAAAATTAATAGAGCAGAAATTATTAATAAGATGGTCATGATTAACTGAGTTCTACCTCTTGTATAGAACTGGATACAGGAAAATTACATGAAAAAGAATATAAAGCTTCCGATCAGGGGCTAGCCTCACAGAACCTACTGCAGAACTTTTCTAGTCCCTTCCATATGTGAGACCTTCTATATGTGAATATATCTCCAACTTGTGGAACTGGGTCCAATCTGGGCCTGTTCATAGATATCTGTGAAGACACTAAGACCATAACCCCATCTTCCCAGTGTAAGCTCACAGCTTTGATTCCCAGCACAGATCATCCTGGAGAGGTGAGCTCCTCACTAGATCCCTTCACCAAGCCAACTTGCATTGTTCTGCCTAGCTCAGAGCACCTACTTCTCTCCAGTCTTCCTGGATAATCTCCTTTTATCCTGCGATGCCTTAAAAATAGCTCAGAGCAATTTTCAAAGGCTAATAGTCCTTAAAAGGGGTGTTAAGAAGGATCACATCCACACAGGCTCAGAGCTCAGCTCAAATTCTGGCACGCTCATTGGCATGCCAACCAGTCCCCTGAGGAGTAGAGATCGCCTCACATCACCCTTCAGAACCACTAACCCCATGAAGAGACATCTGTGTGCCTTGGACGTTTTCCTGGAGGAATACTGAGGAAAGGTTCTGGTTCTTTCAAGCAATGAGACAGCCACAGATCACCCAGTGACACACTGTAATGGGTCATAACTTGCTGTCCCTGTGTGGCTGTCAGGCACCTAAACAGAGCATGATTGCGGCTGAGATACAAATGATCATTAAGCTCAGTAAAGAAGAACGCCCCATCTATTTCCTGTGACAGACGCAGTTCAGTACCGCTCTTGGTTCTCCACCTCAGTACTCCCAGCAACCCTCGCAGCAGATCTCCTGGGAGGGAACAGCAAACTCTTGCAGCTTTTTCCTACAAGAATTTTCCTCACTCAACCAGGGGTGTGACACTATAGCAGGTGACTGATGTGCTTCGGACAAACTAAAGCTTATGCTTTGAATGTCGAGACGTGTTCATAAAGCAGTCAGCCTCTCCGTTTATGACGCTGGGTACCTAAATGATAAGAGTTTGATTGAATACCCCATTTGCTAAAGAATTTGATCCAAACAGCTTTTGAGACTTTTCAGAAGCCAAAATCCTATCTTCAGTGCACCAACCTCTGCCCTCGATTTCTGAAGTGATCTGAGATGGCCCCAGAATTCTAACAGCCACATTCAGAACTGTTGACTGGACGGCTGCTCGATGGCATGTGCCAAAGGGACAGCAATCACAGATGACTAGTCATATTCCTCCACATTTTTACCCCATGTGCACTTTACAGAAGACTCTACAGGTTGAATCTCCAATCTAGAAAGCTAAAGTAAAGAATGGCCCTTGTGCGGGCTGAGAGTAGAGGTAGCACGCCACGAAGCTTTGTTTAACGCACAGAATTACGGAGAACACTGTATGAAATGATGTTTGCTCTTCCTACGGAGTGCGGAAACATCAATGGATTTTGTGTTAGACTTGAGGCCCAAGCCTAGGAGTTCTCACCTCCACATGTGCTTATCTCAAAATCTGAAACCCAGGGGATACTTAACTGAAGAAATTCACTCCTAGAAAATGATGGAATGAGCGTCAGACATCCCCCTGTGTCTAGATACTGCTCTACTCGTCACCTTGTTGAAAATATTCTAAGAGAAAAGGCAAGGAAACAATGTGTATGTGCATGTAAGGCTGGAGGGGCCTTAGAGAATGATCTGCTACTTTTGATTTCAGTTTCTGCTTTTGTAACTCATACCCAGGCATCAAGTGTCTTAGTACCTCAGCTAGATGTCTGTCAGTGCTTACATCCTGGGAGGGCTAGGGCTCTGTTGGTCATTTGCATGTCTATCTATGATGATGACAAACTATAGATGGTGCACAGGAGCTTGAGAGGATGAGGGTGTATTAGTTACTTCCCTGTGGCTATGATAAACACCACGAGTGAGGCAACTCATAGAAGGAAAGGTTTATTTGGCTAATGGTTCCAGAGGGTAAGAGTCCATCATTTGGGGGGGGGGGTGCATGGCAGGGAGAGGCTGCAAAGAGGCACAGGAAGCAGGAAGTGGAGAAACAGACTGGAGATACGGCAAGGCTCACCAGCTCTCAAAGCATTTCCACTGAAGAATTTCCTCTGTGACGCAAGTGTGTGGTCATGTCTGTGCAACATTTTCTTGGTTGCTAATTGACTTGATTGACTTAGGCATATCACTCTATCTGGCAATACTATCCTAGGATGATGGCCTGGGCTGCGTACAAAACACAAGCACATGGGCACCTGGGAGCAAGCCGACAGGCAGCGTTCCTCACTGGTTTCCTCTTTGAGCACCTGCCCGGAGCTCCTGCCTTGGTAAATGATAGACTGCAATCGGTGAGCCTAAAATAATCCTTTCCTCACCCCTGGCCCGAAAAAGAGCTCTCCGAGCCTGACCTCAGTGAGGTGCTTCCTCTAGTAAGACCACGTTTCCTAAGGGTTCTGTGACCTTTCCAAATATAGCCAGCAACTGACCAAGTGTCCAGATTCCTATGGGTAGATGCCTCATTCACACCAACCACCACAGGTCTCTGCACTCACACAGAATAGGAAGTAGACTAGGCCAAAGCACATTGGGTGATGTAAAGATTAGAAAAAATTCTAAAATAAATGATTTAAGAAAAAGTTCATATACCTGTAAAATGAGATATATGTATTTATAAATAAATATATATTCATAACTATATATTTCTAGGTTTATCAGTATATGCATCCATGTGTACCATGTACATATTTATATATCTGCATACATATAAATATGCATACAGACCAATAGTTTACATGTCAAAGTAAGGACAGAACTCCTTCTAGGGAAGTTGCTGGGAAGACCATAGTGGCTGTGGGTGATGAGAAGGCACTTAGCCTCATGTTATTTGCTAATAGTTCACTGGGATAAGGTGTCAGGATTCCTGATACTCTTTGACTACAATTGCAGACATCTATGAGAAGCTTAAATGCATTTCTACAAATGCTTGTCTTTGTCTCCCATGTTTAATGACAACACGGTAAAGTTACTCAGAAACCACAAGAGGGGCCAAAAGACAAGTGATTCCATTGCACAGATCCATACACATCGTGTCTGTCCATCAGCACACACAGCTTTGAAGACCTTTGAGAGGGCCCAGCCCCTGTCCTGTGACTTTAAGCTCTGGAGCCCCCCGTCCGGCCGTTCTGGGTCATTCACTACGGACACTGATGGAGACATGTTTCTCTCCACCCCTTCTGTAATATCATGACAGAGTGTCATGATGCCCTGCTGAAGGCCAGAGGGGCCCACGCATGTTGCTTTTAGGAAAAATATGATTTCATTTAAAAATGCTAATTGCTCACCCGTGCCAGCAAGATGGTGCAGTAGGTTAAAGTGCTTGCTGTGCAAGCCTGACATCATGAGTTCGATTCCTGGAATCCACTTTAAAAATCCAGATGTAGCCAGACATGGTGGTACTCAAGTGGCAGAAGGAAGTGGATCTCTGTGAGATCAAGACCAGCTTGGTCGACACAGCGAGTTCTAGTTCCAGTCCAGGGTAAGAAGGGAGGAGAGACGGAAGAATCGGCGTTACAGGCTCGCTACCCTGGAGCACACAATGGCAGGGGCAAGACCCCGTGCCTCAGCACGGGGGAGGAGAGGACCAACCTCCTGAAACCGTCCTCTGACTCCTCTAGCATGCGGCGACATGTGTGTGCACCCGCCTCTCCCTCTCTCTCTCTCTCTTTCTCTCTCTCTCTCCTCCTCCTCCTCCACCACACACCATGCATACCACATATATACGATGACAGTGCTTTCATCATTTTTTTATGTGTATGAGTGCGTTGCCTGCCTGCGTGTTTGTAAGTGCACCCAGGTCTCTGCAAGAGCAGTCAGTTCCCCTAAACACAGCTCTCTCTCCAGCTCCAATGATAATGTCTTAAAAATCACAAATACTTAAGTTTTTAATTTAGATATTTTACAATTTTTGATTTATTTTTATTTTATGTGTATGAGTGTATTGTCTGCATGTATGTAAGTGTACCTGTGTCATACAATACCCCCAGAGGACAGAAGAGAGCATTGGATCCCCTGGAACTGGAGTTATAGACAGTTGTTAGCCACCATTGGGTGCTGGGAACTGAACCTGGGTCCTCTGCAAAAACTCTAAGTGCCCTTAACTGCTGAGCCATCACTCCAGTCCTGATATTTCACAATTTTACCAAATTATTTTTGTTTTTTACAAAATTTAATCACAGATTCATCTCCCTGAGTTCTTGCTCCATACTGGAATGCCTGTCTGGAATCTTCTCTGTGAGGACTGGCATCTTCAGGTCAGTGTGGCCCCACCCTCATCTCAAAGCTGCATGCCCACTATCAGACCCGACTCCTGAGCTCATGATGTTTCTGGCTGACCCATGCAGACACTGAGCTTTTAGCCTGTGTTTGTGTATTAGAGTCATTGGGAGAAATGGACACAGAAATGAAGCAGAAAATTCATGTTTTAAAGAACTGATCACATGGCTGTGGAACTGATCACATGGCTGTGGAAGCTCAGCTGGTCAACACAGCAGCCAACAGGATGAAGACTCTGGAACTTCATGCACTGAAGTCTGAAGATTAGTTTTCTCAGAGACAGGGTCTTATTATGTAGCTAACTGGTCTGAAACTCACCTGGCAGACCAGACTAGCTAGAACCCACAGAGATCCACCATTCCTGCCTCCCAGGCTCTGAGACTAACGGTTGCACCAGGACCATGTTTTTATAAATGTACAGATCCAGTGCCATAGATCAAGGCCACAGGTGTCTGCTGGGATTCTCCATCCCTAGAAGGTCAGCAGTTGACTGGATGAGGCACATCTGCACTTTTACAATCTGATTTTCTCAGAGTTCACTGATTTGAATGATAATGTCTTCTAAAAACACCAGGATAGTCTTACCTAGACTAAAGTTCAGAGCAAATATCAGGCCACCACGGCCAGCCAAGTTGACACCTGAAATTAACCATCACAGGCTGACCTTATTGCTTGATATACTGGCTTTCTTCAAGAAGTATGGGTATCTGTACTATCACAGATAGTAGGATAGGAGCTTAGCTTCCTTCAGACTGAAAACACGGGAAGACTTAAGCTGAATGCATTAGAAATCTGAATGATGTTACCTATACCTTTTTTTTCTCAAGAAAAGCATTCTTTAGTACACAGCATCTTTGGTCACAGTTTACTATTAATCAGTGCATCTTTGGTCCAAAGAGATGTGTATGTAGTTATGATGATTACATTTTATAGACACACATCACTATAACATAAGAGACTTTTGATTATGGCTAATTTAAAACATCAACTTGGCTCAGTAATGACATCATGCTAATTGATCAAAGACTAGTCTTTGATTACACATTTGTGTGAAGGGATTTTACGGAGGTTATTTTCATCTGCAGTCCATTGACTTTCTGTAAAGGTGATTGCTCTTAAGAACAGGAGCGGGCTTTGTCTGATTTGCTGAGTGTTAAGAGCAAAGCAGAAAATTCCGAGTAAACAAGGAACTCTGCTTATCAAGACTATTACATGGAAACAGGAAATCAGGACGGCTTTCAAACACCAGCGGATGGCTCAGGTTTCGAGCCTGCTGGTCCCACTATCACGACAGCCAATTCCTAGAATCAGTGTTTCCATGTACATATTTCAATTCTCTTTCTGGAGGTCCCTGAGGAACACTTAGTGAATCAAAACAAACATCAGGACTGAGAGCTGAATCTGGGGAACCAGTGCAGCTCAGTCATAGAACACTTGCTTACCACACACAAAACCCTGGGTTGAATCCCCAGCAACACACACACACACACAAACACACACCACACCCTCCACAAACACCAGATTTCTGGACAGAAAGTCAGAAATTGCAGACTCACCCAGCCTATGTGTTATGTCACCAGAGGAGATAGGAGACAGTCTCTTGTCAAGTCTCATCTCCTGTTCGTTGCCTCTGTTTTAAACCATAGCAATTATGAATCAGCTTCACAGAGAGCAACCACTGGGGCCAAGTAGGAGAAAGACCAGATACTCTGTACTTAGGAAAATAAGATTCCCAAGACCTGTGGTATTGTCGTAATTCCATCCCTGATAAGATTTGTAATTTGGGCATATTTCCCAAATGTCTTCGGTTTTAGTTTCCTTGTCTACAAAGGGCCATGGTACCACCGAGCCTCACTTAGCTGTGGTTTCAACGATAAAATGAAAAACAGATTTGGGGATACATCTGAAATTAAAAGAATACTAAAGTTGTAGGAAGTGGACTATGCACAGACATATACACACATATATATGCACACACACATATGCATACACACGTACATACATATACATACATACACACATGCACATGCACACATATATACACGTGCATGCACACATCTACATATATGCACACATGGACACACACATGAACACACACACCAGGCAGTGGTAGTGGTTTCCTGAGCTACTCCTGGAGTAGCTCCCTTTTACAGCTACTCATTCCTGCTTGTCCTCCACATAATAAATATAAAACTGACAGCACGGGCTCCCTCTGGGAAAGGTGGAAAGACATCATTTTCTCCTGCTTAAGTGGCACTTCACGGTGAATGCAAGGATGTTTTCCATGGAAACACCTGGTGTCCTACCTGGCCAGCACCTGCTCCCCACAGGGATCGAGGAGATGGAGGGGACTGGGTTCCGCGGAATGTGAACAGTTGCTATGAACAGTCATGATGGAAAGCCTTTTCCACCTCCTGTTGCCCTGGGGAAGATTCATTTGCTACGACCTAGAGACAGAATGAGCTTGCCGCTTTACCACTGTGGCAGCACAAGTAAAACCACCTGGGAAGGAAAGAGTACTTCCCCTTCACTTCCAAGGCACAGCCCGTCTTTGGGAGTCAGGCAGGAGCTGAAGGCAGGCCCTGGAAGTGGAGACTGTGGCAGGATGCTGCTGGCTGGTCTGCTCCCCCAGCTTGTGGCTTGCTCGATTACTCTGCTTACATAGCGCAGGCCCACCCGCCTAGGGATGGCACCGCCCACAGTGGACCTCACCCTCCCACATCAACTCACAATGAAGAAAACGCCTCACAGGCATTCCACAGGCCAGGGTGAGGAGCGAGGTCCTCGGCTGAGGCTCCCTCTTCCTTGATGACCCCAGTTTGTGTTAAACTGATACGAGTTTGATACTCATAAATCAACAAAACAAATTCAGAGTATTATGAACTAATAAACACATCTTTCAAGATGTCCTTTCTCCACTGAAAGATGCTCACATGGGTTCTCTACCCATGACCCCTGCTGGGGGGTGACGCTCAGAAAGAAAACTCAGGACTCTTCATAGTCTAGATCTGAAAAACTATACTGTTTCTTGCTGGAATTCCCTCAGGGGAAACAGATGTGATTAAATATTTTTTTTGATTTCCATGTACCTGCAAGAATTAAAGTCATGATTCAAAACTGAACAAGCCTCACTCAGTGATGTCAATGGTACAGCAAAGGCTTACAAAGCTTAAAACAGTTATTTGATCTTTCTGGGCCTTATTCTAATCCCCTATAAAATGGGATGTGAATCTTCATTAATGGAAGATACTCAAAAATGAGAGACAATAGAGGCTGCACTTGGTGATTGTAGTACTGACTAAGCACAAACCACAGGGTAAATTCTTCTTCATGCAAGGATAACGAGAATCAGGCCCTGTGTTTAAGAGGACCGTGCTCCATGACCAGCCATGAGAACAGGCTTCCACAGAGACAGAGCTATTCCCCTAGGCAGCGAGATGCATTCAGTCAGTTTTCCTGAGGGAAAAGCAACAAGGGGAACAGTTGCCTCTCAGTGTTGAAAGGGTTAGGAAGGCTCCATTCAAAACTAAAGTGAAGTGTATGTTCCTCCAAGGTCAGGCTGACTGATTCATGTGTTTCTCACAGCACAGTGTGTCACCCTCAGGGAGGTGTGTAGACAGAGGCTGCACTTCCTGCAGCCTGGGTCTGTCCAGACGCAGGGGGTAATACATCACACAACGTGTGCCATCTCCTGCCCCAGTCAGTTCAAAGCTGCCTTGCCCATCAGCACCTTACTCAAACAGGAGCACACATCCTTTTCAATAAATGCAATCTCTTGGGAGGAGAATAAAACCCAAACCAAACCTTAATCTCAATCTCTCTCCTCTCTGTGTCTCTCTGTCTCTGTCTCTCTCTTCTCTCTCCCTTCACCCCTCCTCCCGCAACCACTCCTTGCCATATCCCCGGAGTAGATATTTCCTGGAACAGTGCTTTCCATTCACCGCAGAACTCCTCATTCCGACCTCCCACTACATCCAGCGTGGCCCCCGCCAGGCAGCTGTAGGTTTACAGGATGTACTTGGGCACTTTTAAACTTTCTCTCCCACTTGAATATTTATCATCTGGAGCTCACTTCACCACCTCCTGCCTTGCACGGTTTTGCTTCCTGCTCTCCCCTGGGCCCCTCACCTACTCACCTCCTGCGTGTGGACTGAGTGCTCCATCCCTTCTATGGAATCTCATGCTAACCATGGCTTCCATTAGCACACATGCAGTGTGACCCTCAACTTGATCTGCTGGTACACCGTGCTCCAGGGGCCACATCCACGCAGCTGGCTGGTCTGCAGGACCTTCTACCACCATGTCCCCTTCAGCCCCACGTGCCCACATCTAGATGTCTGAACTTCCCTCTCCTCTGCCCTTGGACATGCCCACTCACCTGTCTTAATGAAGGTGTTCCACTCCTGCCCAAGGGACAAGTCAGTTCTGAGATTCATCTCCCAAGACTCCTCTCTGCAGGCAATTCGGGAGTCTACCACCCAAGCACCCACGGTATCTTTTCCTCCTTTTCTGCGCATTCCTCTGTGGGCTGCGGATGTGACTTTCTTGCCAAGCCTCGTTTCTCAAGCCTGTCCTCTTCCCACAGAGATACTGCTATGGACCGACTGTGCTCAGGGCAAGCCCCACTGGGGTGTGCTAGCTGGCTCCATCACCACAGACCCCTCTGTGAGCACAGAGGGACTGGTGCCTCACAGCTGGGTTTGTGCTCCTGTTTCAGCCCTAACCCCTCTCCTCAGCACACTAGGACCAGCCACAAGCGACTCAGCCACTGCTTGAGCCCTGAGACCTCTGATCACATGACACATCTCTGGAATCCTGTCATACCATGCCCACCTGACACAGTCCCAGTCAACCTCCAGCCTTAGCGTTACCTTCCAGTTTCTGAAACATTCCTCTACATGGTAATGTAGGGGTTTTTTTCCAGTAGGCACTGGCTCAACTTTGATCCTGGGTCTACTGCTGACACTCTGAATTGGAATAATGAGTTGCTGCTCCCTGGTCTGTCTCTACCACTGGACCACAAGCTTTCCACTTCAGTACCAGGTTTACTGGGTGATGGTCCAAGAACGGGAAGCCATCGGGCCATGCTGACGGCTGAATCCTGCTTAGCACTTCACCACTGCTGGACCTCCCTGAGGTTCAGTAGCTACTTGTTCTTGGCATCTGGTGAGGCTCTGGCCACTCCTACCCTGTGGCCCCTCTAGGGAAACCATTCCAGCTTAGTGCAGGGGAGAAGTGTTCACCTCTATTCACAGATGCCTCTTTGCCTTCTGCTGCATTAGCACAGGAGAGTGGGCCCTTCGCAGAGAGGAAACAGACTCCTAAGTAAGACACACACAAAGTGTGGGGCACTAACTTTAGCTTTATCCAGAGCTAAAATGACAGAAAGCTTCAACATTTAAGTGTTAAAAAATTGGCTTGCTCTTAAAGGAAGGAAGAAGTTAGGGGATGGAAGATGACTGACAGGAAGGCAGTAGGGGGACTGTGGGACTATCTGGGGGAAGCAAAGGGATCAACAGAGGGGGGCGGGGCACAGGGCAGGCACTGGAGGTGAATCAGAACAAAGTGTGATGGCACATGTACATGTACGGCAACGCCATAATGAAAGCCAGCTTAAGAATCAATCAGACATAAGAACCAGCTTGCTCTTGGGAGGGAAACAAAATCCATTTCACATGTCTTCTGAAAGTTCGTCCCCGTCTTTCCTTCTTCTGGCGGCAGATACCTGCACTAAGGGACAGGAGGCAGGGAAGCGAGCAGAGGGCCTCGGAAGCATCTTCTTCTGGCAGCTTGGAAGGCAGAGCTAGAGGCTAGCCCTCGCACACCCTCCGTGAGGGGGGAGAGGAACATCCCAGATGTGGAAATGATACAGCAGTGTGGGTCACAGTGGGCAGAGGTCTGGGCCTCACAGGGCTTCCCCATTTGCCACCTTAGCCCCTCGCCTGGCCCTGCCATGGTTTTTCCATGAGATCCTCCTCCAGGAACAACAGCAGCCACTCCATCTCGGGACCTCATTTCCCCATGGAGGTTCTTGAGTCATGCAACATTTATTTAAACTTAATGCTTGTTATTTCTTATTAATGTGTCTTTTGCCAGTCTAACTTACAGGGCTCTATGCAGAAAACCTAGGTGGGAAACGGGATTTTCTGTGCATTCCTTTGGCTAAAAAGTAACTCACCCCTGCAAGAATGAAGCAGCTTATATACCCTGAAGCCATGGCTGTCTACAGAACACCACCCTGTCAGGAAGGACAGTAGAGAAATAGGCACACAGCGTCTGAACATTTGTGCGTCTGTATACGTGGGGGCTGTACGGCAAGGTGCACAGTACCAGACAGCAGAGACCGCCCTTCAAGCCGTCAGTGCAGTTCAAGAGCCTCCCAAAATAATACAGGTTGGTGCTAGAACTCTTGGTTAACTCCCAGAACTGGAAGGTAAGACCCCTGTGCTGAAGACAGAACATACTTCAGATATAAGATGGAGCACTGGAGCAGGAACAGACCTAGAAGTCTTCTCCCTGAAGTTCAGCTCTCACAGTTCTAAAGGAGAAAACCAATCAGCGGTCCAGCCCAGTCCTGAAGCCCAGCGATTGCAGTGACTGGCACAGCACACTGCCTCTGTTGTTGAACTGCTGGCACTTGTATCTGGGCATTAATCAACAGCTATATAATTGGATTTAAAGCCCTCTCAGGGGGAGGGAACTCATGGGTGGCCCTGTAAAACAGTCAAATTGACATGGCTGGAGAGGTCACAGATCCTAGAGAAAACTCTGTCATATCACTAGACAAATGAAATTTGTTACCATATGCTAAATATGCATCTTCATATTTACAGACGAACATACAGTGAGTGATGTACTCACCAAAGAAGCTTCTTTTTGTAACAGATGGAGGCTCCTACAGAATCCCACAACTGATCACACATAGAGAATATACAGCTAGAGATGCCCAGTCCTAAGTGACATATGTACAGTGGATCCTCTACACTGAAGGCTCATGGAACACAGTGGAACAGGGGTGGAGAGAACCAGTGCATCCCCTCAACTCGTACCCGTAACGCTTTGTTAGACAGTAGAGTGTGATGCGCACAGAAGGCCGCAGCTGGTCAAGTTTTAAAGAAATGGAGACTGCAGACTGTGTGTCCCCAGATAGGACTCCTGTATTAAACCTCTCCCACTACTCAAGACGAGGGAGACTGCAGACTGTGTGTCCTCAGATAGGACTCCTGTATTAAACCTCTCCCGCTGTCAAGACGAGGGAGACTGCAGACTGTGTGTCCCCGGATAGGACGCTGTATTAAACCTCTCCTGCTATCAAGATGAGGGAGACTGCAGACTGTGTGTCCCCAGACAGGACGCCGTATTAAACCTCTCCCACTACTCAAGACCATTTTGGAAGAGGGAGCAGAAAGATTGTAAGAGCCAAGGCTGGTTCATGAACACAGGGAAGCAGAGGCTTTCAGGCCATGGGAAGCTGGCACATGTGATCTTGTGGCAATGATGGCACTGAGCACAGGACCCATGCCAACGCAATCAGACAAGGGCCCAGAGTGGAGCTAGAGAAATGGGTTGCAGGCTAGCACCAGTCTAGGGTCTACTGGAGACTGATTACTGCTGGGTGAGGGAGAGAAGGCCTTCCTTATGATCTGTAGATAGGCTGACTAGACTCCAGTGGATGAATTTGCCACAAAGGACATCTGGATACAAATGTTTGACAAGATAGGACTTAACACATGTGGTGGGATGCGTGAGGTTCAATCGGGGATTTGGAGGGGTGTGGATGGGATGGGGGTCTAAATTTGATTAAGAACTGTTGTATGAACTGTACAAAAGCTCAATAAATTTTTTTAAAGGAGAGTAGCTCATTTCCAGGGATCTGCACTGGGATACGGCCTCTCCTACTCTCACAGGCTGGAAGATCAGCAGTTCCCACCAGCAGACACTGGTCCACTCCAGGCATCCTGTCTCCACACTCACCCAAACTCTTTCCTGTTCTGCCTAGAATTCCCGTTCCTTTTTATTTAAAGTGTCCATTCTCGTGTATGTGATGCATTTGTGAGTATACATGTGTGTGGGTGCATGTGCACATAGGCATGCTTGCATGTAGAGGCCAGGGGTTGACGTCAGGAATCCTCCATAATCCCCTTCCACCTTATGCACTGAGGCAGGGTCCCTCAATCAAACCTGATGTGGCTGATGTAGCTGGGCAGCTTGGCCTGGGGTCCCTGTGTCTGCCTTCCAAGGCAAGTGTTAACAGACAGAATAACTGCCATGCCGGCCTGCTATTTCCACGGATCCCAGGGATCCCAACTCCAGTCCCGTTGATAATCTGAGGGACTGAATCAAAATCAATACCGTTCTACTTCAAAACAAAGATAGATTTGTGGAAGAGCCAGTCCCCAGTTGGCATGGCATGCAGATCAGGGCACATAAGACCTGAGCCATACAGCCACCGGAAGCTGCTCCTCCATCATCACCGACACCCCCTACGAACTGGTCTGCCTCCCTCACATAGATTGACTCAGAGTCGTACCTGGGAAGAAACACGTCTGACAGCTCTGCCTTTAGCCAGGCCCCTAAGAGAGTTTCGACCAGTGGGAAGGTGGGGTCCTGGGCTCTGTTCGACCAGTGGGAAGGTGGGGTCCTGGGCTCTGTTCGACCAGTGGGAAGGTGGGGTCCTGGGCTCTGTTCGACCAGTGGGAAGGTGGGGTCCTGGGCTCTGTTCAACCAGTGGGAAGGTGGGGTCCTGGGCTCTGTTAGCACCACCAACCCTGGGTCCTGGGTACGCAGACAAGATGATTCTCTCCCTGTCTTCCCATTTCTCTGGTTTCCTAATTTCTCCCGTGCTCTTCACTCAGAAAATATTCATCCATCATTCCATGTCTGCCTCCACTTCAACCCAAGCCACCATGTCTCCTTCCCAGGACAATTCAACAGCCTCGTGATGTCCCTGCTTCCAGCGTCCATCCACTCCATCCAAACGTACTGACTGGCAGCCATGCCATTATGACGAAGTGTTTGGGGGAGGAGGATCTGGGGAGTTACAGGAAGCCGAGTGGCTCATTGTAAAACAGGCAAAGGATGGCAGGTGTTCCAAGGGGAACCTGTAGGGAGCGTGAGGTACACCGAGGCACAGGGCAGACACAGTGGGGTGGCCGTGGGCCGTGTCTGGGCACAGCTCCGTGGTGTTCCTAGCACCTAGGACAGCAACAGGGAAGCAGAGTGCAGGTCGTCAGAAACCAGCAGACTTCTCCCTGGAACAGAGGGGCTTCTCGCAGCCTAGCAGTGTGTGGTCTTTCAGGAGCAAGCCTCCACTCCACAGCAGCCTTCAAGACCCTGCCACTTGAGGCTGAGGCTTCTTCTGCCTCCTCCTTTTTAAAAAAAATCATTGCTTATTTTTGTGTGAGTGTAATGGCTGCATGGGTGCAATGCCCACGGAGGCCAGAAGAGGGCACAAGATGCCCCAGAGCTGGAGCTACAGACTCCAGTCTTTCAGCCAGCATGTGGGCACTGGGAACCAAACCCGGGTCCTCTGCGAGAGCATCACTGCTCTTAGCCACTGAGCCGTCTCTCCACCTCCTTCTGTCTCTTCCCTGTGCAGCTGGCACTCCCCTCCTCCCCTGCTGTGGGAGATTATGGCCCTCCTCTCCACAGTGGCTCCCTACACACTCACCCGTCGTCAGCTTCCCTCCCTTCACAGGTCAGGTCTTGCTCATCCCACAGAACTCTGCTTTAACATCACAGGGGCAGAGCTGGACTGAACTGTCTTCTTTATTCTTCTGTGTGTTCAGGAAAACTGCTAAAACCACCTCCCTCCAGGGGCAAAAACATGCTCATGCACACACACACACACACGTGTACATGCCTGCACATGCGCGCATAAGTATACACAGGTGCACAGAGCCTGTGAGTGCACCCATGTGCGTGTATATGCGTGTGCACAGAGGAAGGCGCATGCATGTGCTCTGGCTGACAGTGAGTCACTGTACGACACACAGGCGTTGCCTAGGAGTCCGGCCAGTCCTGGCCAGCAGTGTGGGAATCAGCATGACACAACTCGGAGCAGGGCCTCATCCTCCTCCGGTGGGTAATGCGGGCTGGCTCCCTTGCAGGCGCGCCTCCACTGTTGTGTCACTTGGCCCGCTCTCCATGTACACAGCAGATGTTCATTTGCCTAAGTGGGGAGCCACCGAGCTGCCAGGATGGGGGAAGGAGAGGATGGAGCCAGACCACAAGCTGGAAGGGACGGGCCTCGCCTCTGGCTGGGCATTGAGTCCCTTTTAGTTTTCTGACAAAATAGAACATAAGCATTACTCTGATGGGGACACGGAGACTGTGAATATTAAGCACGAGTTCGATATTGTTTAATAAACACTGTGCGCTTATGGAGAAGCTATGTTACTTTTCATAAACACTGAAGCTGGCACATTTCTCTGGCAATAATCTATGAAAAACTGTTCCTTCTGCCTGACTCATTCACACCGCCCTGGGAGCTGAATGGAGCCCAGTGTGCAGCTTCCGGGGGAGTCAGCCACTGGTACTCGGAAAGGGAATGAAAACAAAGGCGAGTCCTTAGAGGGCAGAGGAGTATTTGAAGCCAAAACCAGCCCCAGGAAACCTTGATGAAGATGCCCAGGCCTGCACCATCTGAGGGAACAGGGCACAGCGGAGGGTCGGGCTGTGCCTGGGGTGGAAGGTCCTCAGAGGCCCTGACATGGCTTCAAACAGTGTACTGCCTGCAAGCTTTGAAACCCACTACTCCTTGAGACAGATCAATACACGCACGCACACGCACACGCACACACACGCACGCACACACAGAGCTGTTTGTGTACAGAATGTGAGAGACCAGGAGAGAGTGCTTCACCTCCATACATCCTCCTGGGTGTCATAAATTGGCCATTCATGCCTTTGGACCCTCAGACATAGTATTTAGGAAGTGTCTAGAAAATAAAATAATTACCTTTGGGTTCCTAACAAACCTCTTATCAATAAAATTGCACTGGGGATATGCGCTTAGCAAGGATCAGGCTCTTCCATAATCTCACCTGTGAAGGTTGAGAGCAGGGCTAACAAGGAAAGAGACTAAACCCTATGCAGACTGAAGCCGAGGTGCAGGGCTAACAGATGGCTTAGCATGAGCCAGCCCTACCTCTGAGCGAAGGCCTCCCTAACAATTCATAAAGGTCAGCTCAGTGGAATGGCATTCAGCCCCTAGCAACAGGCTCACCCAAGTGCTCACCGTTAACTCAGCAGGGGCAGAGACCTCAGCCGGAGGTCAAGGAAGCGGGACCAGGGGCGCAGAGAGCGTAGGTGTCTCTGGTGGCCTTGCCTCCAGGGCATCCAAGAATTTGATACCAGTTCAGCAATGGTCAAGCACAGGACCCACGCTGACTCGGTCAAAACATCTCTAAATACACTGACCGGACTACAGTGGATGAACTTGTACCAGAGGACATCTGGGTACTAATGCCTGACCAGATAGACTTAGCATGTATGACAGCACGCATGAGATCTTGTGGGCGCTATGGGGCACGGATGGGGGAAGGAGTCTAAATTTGATCGAGAACTATTGTACGACATTCACAAAAACTCTACAAATATTTAAAAGACAATGAATTTGACTTCTTCTCTCAGGTGCCTGCACCAGGAGAGGCATCCCATCCTATCACAGAGCCTGGCTACGTATTGATGCAATTGTTGAGAAGGCCTGTCTGCTGACATACATCCTTAATACAATGCCTCGGAGCCTTGGTTCCTCTTCCCAACATCTCTGCTCTCAATCATCATTCTCTACTTCTGCAAGCAAGTAAGTCTGCACGTTTGTTCCTACAACAGTCAGAGCTCAGAAAGGATCCAGTGGAAGCCAGGGCTTCTGGGGGCGATTCTCTCTCTCTCTCTCTCTCTCTCTCTCTCTCTCTCTCTCTCTCCTCTCTCCTTCTCTTTCTCTCTCTTTCTCTGTAACCCGATGATGGGCGCCTTGGGGTTCTAAAGCTCTGTCCAATGGGCTGTGGGATTCAGGCCTGAAGTTACAGGAGGAGGTGCTCTCCACCACGCTGGTTTACAGTGAAGGCCACCCTGTTCTTAGCTTGACCACCTGGTGTCCATGGATTGCAGAGGGCCATGGCATCCCGGTCCCAGCAGTAGGCAAGGCGCAGTAATGAAACTCTTCACGCAGGGGAGCCACAGGTGTGTTCTACACACTTCGTACAATCATTTAACCTTCATGAGAAACCTGTCACTCAGTGCATACCTCTCAAAACATCACAGAACCCTCACTGTGGGGACAGCATCTTGCTGAAAACACTCCCAGTGCAATGTCAGCGGGAAGCACTTATTCCACCTGTGCTTATCATCCTGTCTATGATGAGAGCCTTCTTGAAGCAATTCAGTTAGTCCCAGAAAGCAGAACACAATCTCAGCCCCACATGGTTCTCCCTTCCAGGTGCAGAGACCATGGTCAACAGTGTCCATGAAAGTGTCTCCAGGATCTAGAGTCTGGGGGAGAGACTTCAGAGCATCAGTCTGTAGAAAGAGGTCACAAGCCTTTTGTTTGTTAGGAATGGGTCTGAGGACTGGTGTGTGTCGGGGGGAGGGGTGGTAACCAACTCCAAAGCACTTCAGCACAGCAAAAAGTTTTACTTCTAGGGAAGGACACACAACTGCAAGTCAAGCTAACAAGGAGGCTTTGCAAGGTCCTCCTGGGCCTCACATTTAGATGCAATTGATCATTTAAAAGTGTCCTTGTTCTCACAGGCAAAGCTTCCTCATGCAAGAGAGGACCATTAACACAGAAAGCCACAACTGGCCAACGTGCAGAGAGTAAGCGACTGCAGTTCCTAGATAGGAATCCTGTGTTAAACCTCTACCACCAGGGCTCAGGGACCACTGTGGAAGAGGGGGCAGAAAGACTGTAAGAGCCAGGGGTGGTAGATGGCCTCAAGGAAAGAAATTTTCAAGTGGCTGGGAACTTGCTCATGTGCACTTACATCGATGGTGATGATGACAGTGTGCACAAGACCCATGCAAACTCAAAACCAGACAAAAATCAGGAGAGAAGGGGGACTGGGTAAAAAGTCCCAACCTTAATTGAGGAACTGTCGGCAGCAGATCACTGTGGGGTGTGGGAGAGCTGATCTTCTTTAAGGGAGTGAGGCTAAACAGGCTGACCAGGTTCCGGTGGATGAACTCACACAGAGGGACATCTGGGTATGCAAACCTGACCCAGTAGACTTTAACATGTAAGACAGAATGCGTGGAATCCAGTGGGGGCACTATGGTGGGTCCAGAATAGGGGAGGCGGTCTAATTATGGTTAAAATGTATTATATGAAATGCAAAAAAATCAATAAAATATATGTTGTAAAAAATGTTTAAATTATGTTTTTAAAGTGGCATGGTTGGTAAGTAATTCTTTTCACTTTATTTTTTATGTGTATGTCTGTGTGTGTCTGTTTGTCTACACATGTGTGCCTAGTGCCTACAGATGCCAAAAAAAGGGCACTGGGTCCCCTAGAACTAGAGTTACAGATGGTTGTGAGCCATCACATGGGCACCAGGAACAGAACCCAGGTCCTTTGTGAGAGCAGCAGGTGCTCTGAACTGCTGAGTCAGCTCTCCTATCCCGAAGTACACATTTGAAGACAGGCCACAATCTTGAGCACACACTTAGATTTCAGAGGATGCATGTGTGGGGACGGACGCTTGCCAGATGGTATCTTTACATGTTTTTTAAGAATGGAGCTTCCTTTGTCTTACTTGTCTGATAGAGAAAGACAGTGCACTTAATTCACAATTTCCACACAGACACAGCGAAGCTGCACACATTTCAGTAAAATGCACAGATCTGAGCACCTAGGTTTGTGGAGTGAGATGGTCAAGACTATGCATGGCGGTCATGGTGGTGACTTGCTTATTGTGATATACGCTGTCTTCTCAAAGGCCCCAAAGATCCAGGCAGGGAATTCTTGCTCATGTATTTACCTGTGCCGTGTGCTGTGTGTGATGGTTAACACTGATTGGCAACCTGACTGACTCTAGAATCACTGTAGACACAAGTCCCCAGACATATCTGTGAGGGGGTCTCTAAGCTGTGTTAACTGAAGTGGGAAGACTTACCCCAGATGTGGTCAGCAACATTCCACGAACTGGGGCTCCAGGCTACAGCAATGGGACAAGGCGAGCTGAATGCCCACTCTCTCACATTCTGCTTCCTGACTGTGGGTGCAGTGGGATGAGCTGCCTCCCACCATTATCTCCAGGATATCCCTGACATGGTGGACTGTATCACCTCAGCTGCTGTCTCCATAAGCTTTTCCTCCCTTAGTGGCTTTTCTCAGATATTTTGTTAAGACAGTGAGAAAAGTAACTATTAAACTATGTTTCAGGTAAATCAATCTTCAGCCATGTGGAAGGCTCCAGAAGAAACGGGGCCATGAAAGACTGATGTTGGAGTGACTAGATTGTGTTTCCACCTCTTTTGTGAGTATGGGGTAAGTTACCCCACCTCTCGGGGGCCTTAGTTCTCAACTCTGAGTGAGCAGTGACCTCTCTCCTCAGATCCCTTAAGGCCCTGTCTCTGCAAAACCCTCACAGTCAGACTTCGCCTTCGGCTGAGGCCTCGTCCCAAGTCTTGGTCTAATTTGCCAGGAGGGAGTTCTGCCTGACAGTTTGTGTCCAGCCTACCAAAGCCTGACTGAGGGTTTCGATAGGGAATCTCATGTCCTTCATCCTCCAGTGCAGGAGCATGTGAGGCTGAGTCTGGCCAGTATTCAAATGAAGCAAGAAACTCCTTCTGAGGGCCCTCTGATTCTAACACAGGACCGCGTGCAGGGTCAGGAGAGGTAGAGGTGAGTGGTGGGGGAGGCCACGAGCCACTGTTGGTGCTGTTTGTAGTAAGGGCTCATCCCATGCCCTGATCTAGCTGAACACTAAGGGGCCTTCCTCAGTTTCTACACACTGCTGCTCAACGATCAGTGACACGTCGGGCTCTAGCGGTGTTCACCCTCCTGACAAGCCCATCTGGAGCATGTCACCATCATCAATGTGCGGTAGGAGTCATGAATGAAGTTTGTATGACACCTGCTCCTATATCTCTCTTTCGTGCTAGAGGCCGGGGCCTGAAAAGAAGAACCTTGTCATGATCGTCTTCCTATCTCTGTGACTCCAGCACAGGACTTGGGGACTCGAATATATACAAGCAGGTGAACAGACTGTGCAGAGAAGCCTGTTTGAGGAGGAATCTCTAAGCTAGACCAGAGCTGAGTCTCTGACCTCTGCATTCCTGTCAGACTGATCTCTACTACTGCTCAGTGTCAGCCTCCAGGGCTGGACTATGAAGTCCAGGCTGCCCTGGGCCACAGATTTCATGCACAGCTGTGGCCTGGGGCAGGAACTTAATAAATATTTGTTGAATAAAATAAGAGAGGTCTGATTAGCCATCAGAAGGGACATTACACTCAACACCTGCACTCTGCAGACACCGGGATGTCTCTGAACCCCAGGGGTGCCAAGTCGATATTAGCCGGTGATTATGAGTGTGTCTATATATAGTTCTGGCTAATGGCTCCGGTCTGATGGGACAGAAGATGAGAGCCATGCACTTTCCTCAGGCACTGAAAAATAGAAAAGGTACTATCACAAATACATCAACCAACCTGTAACCAAGCATTTTTGGTTAGATTGCTGAGATTTACCATGATAGCCCCAGAAAGCGAATTTCATTTTTCTTTGGAGGGGGAAGGCCACACAGATGAATTGAAATCTGCTTTGGGGTTGGCATGGATGGATGTCAGAAAAAGTGCCTTTGTGTCTACAGCCTGGGAATTTGTAATGAAGGGAGTTGGTCGGGAGAATTGAGTGTGTCTCACCAACACCGCCCTGACGAGATTCAATTAAGCCTCCTGTGTGCTCTGCAGTGTGCTGACTCTGATGACCCTGGAGCTCACCGCCCTTAGGAACAGGTGTTTTGTGAATACATATTTTTCAATATTCTTTGTTTTTTTTTTCTGCAAGGGACAGAACCTAAAGAGTAGACAGCAATGGCATTGTAGGGAAGGGGAGAGGAGGTGGCGGGGAGAAATTAAGCTCAGTGGAGACATGGCAGTCTCCAGAGGTGGAGCACCTATGACTTTAGACAGCAGAGTGTGCACGGGCATGGGATGAGCACATTAGCAGCTTTGAATCATCCTGTTTTTTCTCCATTTATCCATTAGGCTTTTCTAGCATCCAGTCACTTACAGACAGAGAATCTTCACAGCTTTCTGAAAGATAAAATGCCATTTTCTTTGCTCTCTTTAAGACTGTGAGGTCTGGTCTCTGCCTGGAAATACTCATTTATTCTAATAGGATCTGAATGGCTATGTTGGATTCCATAGGTAAGTTCCATTAAATCCTCTGCACCTTGCAGCTGACCCAATGGCGAGGCTTCAGCACATGCAGGGCATTCCTAATCTCTGGGATCTGAACAGCTTACCTGCTCATCTGGGGCAAAGGCTTGAACAGAATGAAGATGAGAGAGCTGGGGAGAGAGGAAGTGACCGCCAGGGCCTGAGCAGCAGAAGGCCCTCAGAGGCCCCTCCCTCCAGTCAGGCAGGGAACCGGATTCGCTGAGGAGTTTCTTTAGACAGAAAGGGATGCATTGAAGACAGAGGAGCACACGGGAAAGCCACTATCCCCCACCCCCATTTCAGAGGTATCCACATTAGCACAAGAGCCAGGACAGCCCCCGGGCCCCACTGAATGCCTCTCAACTCCACGTCACCCAGACGGGCAGCTTAGGAGCCTCTCCTGGCACAGATCCCCTGGCAAGCTCTCTCCAACAGGTAGAATCAGAATAAAGTTGCCCAGAACACCTCCAAATGGGGAAGAAAACACAAAAGAGCAGTGGAAGAGTCTTCATTCAGCTCCTTTGCCACCGTCAGAATTAGGAAGGAAGTGATGCTGCTTTATGTAATGAGTTTAGTGCTTTGTGGCCAGTGCTGGCCTGCAGCCCTCCGTGCCACATTCACCATCTGCAACTGACAGCCTCCGGCTCCTGGGCTCTCCAGACCTCCACTCAGTACCCTGACAGCCTCCGGCTCCTGGGCTCTCCAGACCTCCACTCAGTGCCCTCGGATGGCTTTAGAATTTGAGACATGACACTTTCCTTCATTCCTTGAGAACCAGGTGCTCATCCTCCTTTGACTCAAGAGCTGGACCCCACAGATTCCCCGTTGTAGTCCTGCTTCAGCCTCTGGTCACAGTCTGCCTGGATTCCAATTCAAGGCAACACCTTCCTCAAGAATTCTGAGTGCTGACTCTGGGCGTCTCTCCCTGAGGAAGCAGACTCCAGCTGTGCCGGAGCAGCTGTTTATAGAGCTGTCAGAGCACCTAACCACACACCACACTGCGGACCTCATCTCTCGGCATAGCCCTGACCATGTCACTTCTCACATTTCATGGCGGAAATTCAGTCCCAGGGCCTCACCCCACTGGGTTGTTGGTGCTCTCTCAGAAGAGCTGCTGGCTGCTCCTGTCAAAGATATCACCAGAGTGCGTAGCACAGCAAGCTTTCGCTAGTGAAGTCCAGTTTTGCAGGTGACACAGAGGTTCTGGTGCAGCTTCTCTCCTACTCAGCTCTGTGGTGCCCTAAGCACCAACAATGCTCAAATGACAGCATCCACACGTGGTGCTGGACACCAGGCCTGGGCTGGCTCGGGCTGTGGCACCCAACCCAGGCTCAGTCACAGTGTTGGCTTCTAGAACATGGTAGAGAAAATGTGTATTCTTGAAGGAAATCAAAGGAGGAGGTTGTGCTTATACGTGGCATATTTCTACAGACTGTGTGTGTGTGTGTGTGTGTGTGTGTGTGTGTGTGTGTGAGGGAAGGGGGAAAAAAGGAAAAGTAAGCCTGCATGACCTGAAAGATTTCTATTCTTGTTTCCTGTTCACCTCCTGCCCCACAGCGACTGGTACAGAGCCAGGTACTCCATGAATCATCAGAATAAATTCATTCATTTAGGGTAGAAGATGCAGTCACAGCTTTGATAAAGATACCAAATGTTCTGCCTCCATCTCCTCCCCTTATTGTGAACTTAAGTGCATTTTCAGCATAGACAAACATTCACCTGAGTTTGGGCAGGAGGACCAGCAGGACAGTGCCCATGCGAAAGTCCTGTGTCCTAGCCAGCCAGGACCAGATTGTAGGACAGGATTGATGAAGGCAGTAACTGTATTCATGGGCTCTTCAGATGCTAAAGCACACTGTGATTTTGAAAGTCATTATCCCTCTCTCTCTCTCTTTCTACACACACACACACACACACACACACACACATATATATATATATATATATATATATATATATATATATCTCACAATTATGAAGTTGAGACATTCAACAATTACAGACAGATGTAAAGGCAGAACATTGGATCAGAAAAGGTCCAAGACCTTATGCAAGACTAACCAGGACATGGTGGTCTTATGCGGTCCATAGTTTCCATAATTTGAATAGATTCTCTTCCTGCTGAGGTCCAAGGTCAACCTCAGGGACTACTTTCACATCCCAACTCGACCCGGGAGTCAGGAGAAGGCAAAGCAGCCTTCAGTGATTGGGCTTTCTTCCTGTTCTTCCAAGAAAGCAAGCTCTATTCATCAGAAGGCTCTTCCCCTCCCCATGGATGCTGGTGGCTATAATTCAAATGAACTCAATGATAAATCAAAGACAAACAGAAATGTAACAAAATAAAATGGGCTTTCTCTTGTCTTTTATAGCTCCCATCTTCGTCACTTCTAAATGATGGAGAGAGCTTTTCCTGGTGCTGATGGGAGAACAAACGAGGGGAGCAGTTCCCTCACAAGTTGTTCGGGAGTCCACCGCACAAGAAAGTCATAAATTAACTGTGTGTGGAGACTGCCATCTGTGGCTGTGGATGATCGGCTGCCTGGGCGATGCAAATGAAGCCAGCAACAGCCAGAAAGCATTGTGTGCGCACACTTCGCTCCTCCCCGACATTATAGAACCCGTAAGAGGCTGTGAAGACCCAGAGCTCAGGCTCCCAGCCCTAAGACAAGTTCACAGTCAACAAATTAGAATTCAGTTGTTGTCTGAGGAATAAAAAAACATTTGCAAAAAAAATCTGTGTACTCAGGGCACATCATAAACAAATGTATGAGAAAGGCTGGCTTCTAACAGCCTGGAAGATTCCCTGGCGAAGCTGACAAAAAAAAAAAAAAGAGAGAAAGAGAGAGAGAGAGCATAAAAAAAAGAAACGTAAATAGCTGTATTTTTAAAACTCCATAAGATACTTGAGTTTCTCTATAATTAACAATATTTTTCCTCAAATTTTCACCTTAATAACTTAAAGTTAAAATTATCAGCAACAATCTTGAAATTACAACAAAATTGGTCCCATGGACCAACAAAGACTCTGAGCTTCCTTCCAGGAGGATGAGGAACTGCATCATTATTCTGCATATGAGTCTAGGAATGCCAAGTTCTTTCCTCCTCCTCTTCTTCCTCCTCCTCCTCCTCCTCCTTTTTTGGTCTTTTATTGAGACAGGGTATCCCTATGTCTGGCCTGGAATTATGTAGATCAGGCTGCCCTCAACCTAATAGAGATCCACCTACTTCTGCCTCCTGAGGGCTGGGATTTAAAGTTGTGCCACCACACCAGGCTGAAGTGTTCTTTCTTTGAGACAGTGATTCTGCTGTCTTTTGGTTCTAGTTGGACTTAGCCATGGTGCTTTTAAATGCAAATTTGCCAAGAATTAGCTGGTGATTTTAGTCAGCAGAAAAGCTGTGCAAACTACTGTGACTCCAGTCTTCCTGTGGGAGCCCTGTAAAGGCCATAGAAGACATCTGCTTGCAGGGAGCACAGTCTCCTCCACAGGGCGTCACCTTGGTGTAGCACATGGCCAATGCAAATAGCACTGCTGCTGTTCAAAATATTTTTTTGATTCCTTTTGGGAGAATTGTTCTCAGAACCATCACAGAAAATGAGTTGCATCATTCTAAAATGAGCCATCCAGTGGGCACAGCGGGCATGTCGGCACGGTGAAGCCACATTCAGTTCATGTCCCCCAAGTCAGGCCTGCAGCTGGCACTGTTTAAGATTCTTATTTTCTGCAGTCTCACAGTGGTCCGGGCCAAATGTCCCAGGACTGTGAAAGGCTGAAGGCTGGTGCTCCAAGCTCGAACCCAGAGACTGCGAGCTGAGCTTGTCAGAAGGCATCATGAGATCAAGTGGGCCCCATGCTTTCTCTATGTCACAGTTAATATTGTCAACTTGATGGGAACTAGAATTCCAAAGATATCTGGATACATCCGTGGGGGTGTCTAGACCAGGTTAACTGATGTGGGGGATACAGCTCAGTTCTGGGTGGTACTGTTCGATGGGCTGGCGTTCTGAAGTAATGCAGAAAGAAAGCAGGCCGAACAACAGTGATGAGCTCTCCCTGCCTCCTGACCCTAGAGGCTGAGTGACAGCCCTGCTTTCCCCGCCTGATGGACTGTGTCCTCAAACCATGAGCCAAAGGAAATACTTCCTTTCTTGTGTGTGTGTGCATGGATGTAGACCTGTGTGTGAGTGTGAATGCATGCGTGTACATGTGAATGTGTGCATGGATGTGCAACCATGTGTGAGGGTGAACTCATGTATATACATGTGAGTGTACACCAGTGATTGATGTTGGCTGCTTTCCGCAATCATTTCTTGCCCTTCTTTTGTGAGACCATTCCCTCCCTGAATCTGGAACTCACAGATTATCCAAACTGGCTGGCCCATGAACCCCAGCTTTCTCTTTGCCTCCACCTCCCCAGTTCTGGGAGTACAGGTGTGTGCTACCACACCTGGCTTTTGAGATGGGTGTTGGGGATCCACTCAGGCCCTTGCACAGAGCAAGTAACTAACTGACTCAGCCACCTCACCAGGCCCCTCGGTTGCTTTGAAGTGTTTTTTTCCTCAGCAACAAGAAACATAGCCAACATAATACTTATTTAGACTTTCAGTGTGAACACTTGAAATCTATTGTCTTAGAGGCTTTTAGAACATGGTAATTTGCTATTAACTAGAGTCACCATTCTATACAAAATGTCAATTAGCTTGATCAAGTCATTATACAATGCATACTTAATTCAAAACACCATGTGATGTGTCCTGTCTTGCCTCTCCCTGTTGCTGTGATTAAACACTCAGACAAAGAGGGACTTGAGCGAGGAAAGGATTTATTTGGCTCACAAGCTACAGTTCATCTCTGAGAGAAACCAAGGCAGGAACTCAAACCTGACCTGAAGGAGACCACAGAGGAACACTGCTCACTGGCTTGCTCCCTCTAGGCTTGCTCAGCACTCTTTCTTATAAACTCAGGCCCAGCTACCTAGGAATGGCACTACCCACAGAGGGCTGGGCCCTCCTGCAACATCTAGCATTCAAGAAAATGCCTCAGACATGGTCAGTCAGACCTGGGAAATCCTTCAGCTGAAGTTCCCTCTTCCAGGCTGACTCTAGGATGCTTTAGTTAGTTAACAAAATTCAACAAAAAACATTATAAAACATTATATGTATATGTGTGTGTGTGTGTGTGTACGTGTGTGTGTGTGTGTGAATGCACAATTTTGTCATTAAAAATAAGTCTTTGGGGACAACATCCTGCAGGGACCACCAAGGACCATGGTGGATGACCACAGAAGCCATGCTCCCTTCCCTGAAGATATTAAGTAGTGGGCATTCTGAGTACACAGTGACTCAAGACCTAAACAGCCTGTGGAGCTGTGGGGTGGGATCAGGGTGCCGGTCCAACAGGCAGCTTCAGGAAAAGGGTCAAGAAGAGGATGGGGTCTATCTCCCTGTACTAGGTATCTTCACAGGGAGGATGTGATGGGTGATCCTCGTGGCCATCATTCCACGTTGAGCTAGCAAGAATGGCAGAGGTTTCATGGCACCAATTCCCCTTTAACGCATTCTTATTTGACCAACAGACAGACAGCAGCAGTTTCCCCAAGCTTTTCAGACTTTCAAACCTCTGGGATCTGAATCAGTGACTAGAAGGAGAGGGCCGATGCAGAGGTAGGAACTTTCCTATCAACATTTCCAAATAACCGCCTACAACACGCTGTGTCCCTTATGTATGTTCAGTGGCATCTGCTGCCAAAATAAAAACCATAAATGTGGCTGTGAATTATGGGAAATGATCAGATAATTTGCTTCACTATGAGTAACCAAAATTAGTGATACATTTAAGAGGGTCTACCCTTCTGATGATTAACAAAACTATAATTCAAATAGAAATCAAGCAAAAGAAATGTTTTTCTTTCAAGTTAGTCCTGATTGAAAAATTTGAACAGGAGTTAGAGAGCACAGAGTTCCCAGCCAGGCTGGGGAGAAATGCCCCTGGATCAGTTCACATTCATTTGTAAATGTATTCCCAATGGCCCAGCCACACTTTCTAGTTCCGCAGAGTCCTCCTTTCCTCCTGGATCACACACTTCCTCCACTACCCCAAGACTGTAAATCCCACATGATAACTCCTTGACCGTCCTCTAGCCACTACCAAAATCTGTACTTCAAACCCAATGTGAAAACAGACAGTGTCAAACCAGTTCATGAACCCGGTTCCACCAATGTCAATGGAGCCTAGGCCTTTAGTTGTTCTGGTTCAAATCTTGGTGTCAACCATGACTCTCTCTGGGCCCTGTTCCCCTTACAGCTTGTGACCTGGTACATGGTTTGACACCCACTAGGCTATACTGCCTTTCCACCACTCCCTTCAGGTTAGGTGTCATATAGAAAAAGGAAAGTACAGTGTGATAGCAGAAGAGGTCTGAGGCTGCGGGACACCTAAGAGATAGAGCACAGGTTCAACATGCAGAGCCCCACTCCACCTTAGCAGACCTGCCTACACGCACACACACACACATGTACGCACACACGCACACACACTCACACATGCACACACACGTACGCACACATACGTAAATAAGTCCACTATGGAATGCTTGCATGTCCCTGCAAACAATTCCTATGTTGAGGTACAAGCTCCCAGTGGGACAGTATTGGTGGGGTGGCAGGGAGGTGGGGGGTGAGGGGTTGGGTTGGGAGAACTGACTATGCAGGAAGGCTGGAGCTCTCCTCTCACAAATAGGACTGCTGCCCTTCTGAAAGAGGCCTGAGGAGCTTATGCAATCCTTCCACCGGAAGACATGGTGAAGAGGCGTCATCCACAGGTCAGGAAGAGGGCCGCACATACACTGTGCCTACAGGGCCTTGGTGCTGAACTTCTAGCATCCAGAACTGTGGGAAATAATTTCCTGTTTATATGTTACTCCGCTCCTGGGATTTTGTTATAGTGGTCCAAACCAGAGGAGGAAATGTGCTTCCTGGAGTGGTCGGATCACAGCCCTCAGATGCTTTTCCTCTGCATTCTCTGTATTTTCTAAATTGCTTGCAGTAAACATGAGACCTGGATCATTATTTACTGTTTTTGAGACAGTGTCATTGGCCCAGGCTGGACCCAGACTCATTATGTGGACAACACGACCTTTGTATTGGTTCCTTTTCTGTTGCTGTGATAAAGCACCATCTATGGAAGAACGTTTTGGCTTGTGACTAAAGGAGAGGAATTCCTGGCTCCAGGAGGCTGGAGCGGGAAGCTGAGAGGTCACATCTCCAGCTACGAACACAGAGCAAACCAGAGGCGAGGCTGTGACCGCCCAGAGCCCAGCGCTCTTGATGCCCTCTGCTCCCTCCAGCAAGACCACGCAGCCTAAAGGCTCCATGGTCTCCTGCAAACACCGCCACAACCTGGGGGCCTCTGGGGGACACTTATTATTAAGATCAACCCAACCTTGCACGTGTGATTCTCCTGCCTCTACCCTCCAAGTGTGAGGTTACAGGCGTGCCTGGAGTATGCAGGGCTAGGGACTGAACCCCCTTCACACACACACACCCATCTACATCTCAAGTGGTTTCCTTAACACAGACACATTCCATTCTTTGCATCATCCACAGAGAGAAAACCAAGGTGCTAAAAGGTGTAGCTAGCTTTGTACACTTCATTTCTCCTTTGATCAAGTAACAATTACTATCAACTCCCATAAAATCCCCCACACTCAGATCTGAGCCACCTAAACACAGAAACACTCACACACCGACATGCAGTAAGACTTACATAGATACACACAGACACTCACACAGACACACATATACACCAACACACAGAGACATAGATATCATATATATGTAGACATACACAGACACACTAAGACACACACACAGACACACTCAGATACACACACACATACAGAGATACACATGCAGAAAAACATAGGGATACACACACACAAACATACAAACACACACAAAGACACACAAGCAGACACACAGAGACACTGACATTATGATGGTTTGAATGGGAAATGTCCCCCATAGGCTCAGTATTTGAACACTTGGCCAGCTGGTGGCATTGTTTGGGCAGTCAAGGGCCCTTTGGGAGGGCCCAAGACCTTGCTGGGGCGAGCTTCCTCCTAGTCCTGTCTGTTTTCTGCTTCCTGCTTCCTGCGTGAAGAGCCAGCATGTGAGCACCCTGATTCCTGCTCTGACCCCTCTGCCACTGTGCCTCCCACCTTGACGGACTCTTCTCCCTCTGGAGCTGTGAGCCAAATAAACTCTTCATCCTCTAAGTTGCCTGATCACAGCCACAGAAAAGTAACTGATACACACAGACACAGGGGCTCACAAACACACACCACGTACACACAGACACACATACAGAGACGCACAGAGACTCACAGACACAGCACACACATCATCTTCTTTACAAAACTGCTCTGGAAACAGATGAAGAACGCACGCCATGGGTTCGGAGACTTGAGGCCACCCCTCCCTCCCCCAATGACTCCACAGCACCTCCTCCCTCTTGGCAGGCCAGGTGTTTACCAACACCGGGCTGTAGGGGCTTTCCTCTCCTTCCCTTCTAGTAGGATAGAAAGGGACTGAAAGCAACTTGTGAGCGTCACAGACGTGTCAGGCCATTTCTACTCTGAAGTGATTTGTTTATGCACTCTGTTCCAAAGGCACAAAGACAGAGGGACCAGGACAGGCGACCTGGATCATGTAAAGGTTGAGTTGCTGTGAATGTATGAATGTCAAAGGGCTTGGGCAGCGGCTGGTAATCTGGGGTGCACTGTAAACTCCTGTTGAACGAACACATTTCCTAGCACTCACATGGCAGTTAACAACTGTCTGTAACTCCAGTTCCAGGGGTTCTGATGCCCTCTTCTGACCTCTGTGGGCATTGAACAACACAGGTGCATTTACATACAGGTAGGCAATATACTCATACACATAAAATAAAAAATAATAAATGAAATATTTAAAATGTCTAAGAAAGAATGATTACCAGAGTAGGATGACCCAAAAGCCCACGGCCCTGTTCCTGACTGGAGCGGGCCCTTCAGGGACACCCTCCACCCTCCACCCTGTCTCCGCTCTCCGCCTCTCTCTGCCCTCCAGCTTCTGGCGTAATCAGTCCTACTGGTGATGGAGAAAACACAGGTGTATTCTTAAAGCGTCCCAGCGTTCCAGACACTGAACCAGTGAGCCTCTGGCTTCCTGATTTTCTCATCCAATCCTGGTAGAACAGATAGAAGTTGAAGAGAACACAACTATTAATTCAGTATGTTATTCAGCTCCCACCACTCTGACAAAATACCAGAGACAAAGAAAATGTTCAAAATGGGAAAGCTGACTTTGGATCACAGTTTTGGAGACTCTGGTTCATCTTCTTGGTTCTGTTACAGCAAGTACCTTGTGGCAAGGTGTGGGGTAGAACAAAACCACTCACACCCATCCCCAGAGGCAAAGGGGATGAAGAAGGGCTGGCGTCCCCCAGTGGGGCTGGGGTCCCCTCTTTGGGCAGGCCCCACCTCTTCAAGTTTCCAACAACTCCCAACAGCACCAAGGTGGGGATCAGGCCTTTAACCCACAGCAAGTTGGGGTGTTCAGTGTCCAACTACAGAACTCAGGGACACAGCCAGGTCACTGCCCTCTGTCGGTTCCCTTCAGAGACGCCAACTAGTGACCACAAAAGGCCAACTGGGGACCGCTGGTGGGAGGCTGGGTCCCAGCACCCTCACAGGTGGCCCCTCTCATTCTTCCTGTCTTCCCGTCCCCACTTACTTTCTTGTGAAATACGGCAGTGCCATGACCAGTGTGGGAAAGGGGCCTCAGTAAGAGGCTATCCAGGTATAGGGAGGCCTGTAGGCCTGTCTGTGAGTGATTCTATTGAGTGTGTTAATTGATGTAGAAAGAAGACCTGGTCTAAAAGTAGGTGGTGCTATTCCCTGGGTTTGGGTCAAGGACTCCATAAGAAGAATGTGAGCTGAGTGTGGCCATGCATACATCAATCCGGTGTGCTCTGCTCGTGACTGTGCGTATGACGTGACCAGTCCTCACAAGCTCCTGCGACCTTAACTTCTCTGCCTGTAGCTGAGAATGATGTCAGTAAGTTAGTAAAGTCAAAGCCTGGGATTTTTTTTTTTTTAAGTTTTGGGAACATTACATTTCACACTCATGAAACAGAACAATTAGAGGTTAATTTTGCACTTCCCAAAAGATATTTAATAGGCATGTTCTAAATGCGTCACATCCTAAAAGGTATTCCATGTCCAATTTAATTGTTAAAAATTGGATTTCCAGAGCACCCTGAGGGTGGGGTGCTCTGGTAAGATGCAGCTGACTGCAAGCACTTCCTCCCAGTCTGCAGTGAGGCTGGGTAGGAGTGGAAACATATTTGTGGGAAATTGAAAGCAAGCTGTTCTACCTCCAAGGGACCTAGGAGGTTCTGGAGAGTGTGAGGTGGGGCTAGTCTGTGGGTCACATGCAGGCCCTGCATTCGGGAGACAGGGTGGGAGGTGTGTCCTCCAGAAGACAGCTTTGTCCTCTCTTCCTCCTCCAACCCCCAGGGGCACTAACTAGAACCCTGGCAGGCATGAGCACTAACTAACTAGAACTCAGGGCAGGCATGGGCACTAACTAACTAGAACCCAGGGTAGGCATGGAGGGAACTGATCTCCAGGTTGTATCATTCCCCTTGTTGCTCACAGGCCTGGTTGAGGACAGTGCTGGCTGAGGTCTTGAGCCTTCACAAACATGGTGCCTCTCGCTGAGAGAGAGTTACCCTCTGTAAATAAGCACCTGAGCTGAGTGTTTCTTTGACTGAAGGATTACCTCATTCTCTAGCCACATGTGAACGGTAAGGTTCTCTGAGTCAGGACACCTGACTAAATCTTTTCCTTCTATACAACTCTAGCAGAGTTACAAATGACTCTTTAACCTATGTGCACAAACAGTGAGTAGCATTCCTGTGAAGGAGCCTCCGCTTCCTCCTGAGCAAGCTTCCTTTAGCTCCCCAGCCTCATCACTGTGAGGGGCTGCTGGAATGAAAGCATAGCCCACTTGAGGGTTGATGGACAAAGGCCCTGCGGCCCACTCACCTCACACCTGGACCACCCAGGGTCCTCCCAACACTAGATCACAGCATCCTCCTGAGACACCAGCCATTTCTGAGCACCACATAGGAGACCAGAATGTGGTTTAATTTGTGTTTACTTTTCCCTGTATGTGTGTGTGTACCTGCCTGTCTGTATGGGTATCATGTGTGCACAAGAGGACGTTGTATCCCTTGGAACTGGAGTTACAGCTAGCTTTAAACCACCCCAGTGTCATTGCTGGAACCAAAGCTGAGCCCTCCCCAAGAGCAGCAAGTGCTCTCATCCGACGAGCCCTCTCTTCAGTCCCATGGGTATGGTCTAGAAGTTATTTTAAAGCTACTAGTTCTGCTACTGTCGTGCAGCAGGAAACATAAGGACCCTCCACCTCTTCTCCCCATGACGCTGAGGGACCCAGTGAAGATCCGATCTTCCTAGCCAGGGTTCCCTGGCTACAGCAGGGCCCACCCGGTTGCATCACTCACAACTTTTCTTAAAAGCTTGCCTCCTCCCTTGGCCTCAGTAGACACAGGCAAAGGACAGATACGATCAATCACCGGTCAGAAGCTGACAGGTCCCTTACCGGACCGTCATTCCCACAGCCTCTAATCAGGAGTGATGGAGAAATCTTCAATGGGCGATTCAGGATTATCCTTCATTCTAGTCCCGGTGCCAGGTTCCACAGTCAGCAGAGTCCCCTGGGTCATGTGGTAGAAACCAACCAGACATCAAAATTTATGACTGTTTTCTTCCAGGAAGTGGTGTCTGACTCAGTAGCTCAGTAGTCATGGGAATCATGGGAGGGAGGTGCAGTGAGTGCACCCCTTCAGTTCCTGAGGTCTTACTGTGCCCCAATGCTTTAAATTTAACAGTAACCATGGCAGATACATATTCTTTCTTTTTAAATAACTCTTCCGGAATGACAGCAAACACCATAACTCATCAAATAAGCTGACTGTGAAGAAATTTAGGGTTTTTACGTTTTGAATATTGAGAAAATATTTCAGAGAGGTTTTTGAAATATTTCCCTTTGTTTTCTCCATCAACAGAAAGGTAAAAGCAATATATAGTTTTGCTAGAACTTAAGTCTGATGCTCTTTGAATAAGTATCAAAACAACCTGATTTACAAACAGGAGGCCTCCCCCAGTCTGATGATGCTAAGGTCTCTTGCCCCAACAATGTTTATCAGGATGGTATCTATGGGAGTGAATGCTCCTGGAGGCATATAGGGCTCTAGAGCAGCCAAGCACAGTCGCACACACAGGCTGGCCACATGCACCATGGCTGGCGCGTCCGAGTGCGGCAGGGCTTGGTCAGTTCTCTGTGATAAGACTCTCTTCTGTTTTCTCAAGGCCTTCAGGTCACTTCTGGTGCCTGGAAGCTGAGCGTCTTGGGGACGGAGAAGAGGCAGCCCATTTTGAAAGCCTCCATGGCCCTGTAACTCACAGCCCAGGAGGATGGGGCGTCGGCTAAGGAATGTGTGCTATTGTGGATAAAACCCCGAGGTTAAAGACAGTTCCTTCTGCACATTCAGTCCCACGCACTCAGCTTAAAGCCTGATAGAATATAGGAGGATATCTCCCATCCCTCCCAGAATACCTTCACCCCTCAACTCTGATGGTCACCTGCCCTACACTAGGGACGAGACACAGGCAGTACCACACAGGGGATCTTGCACTATTTGACCTCATCAAGCCGGTTATCAGGAGTCCCTGTAAGAACTTGTTCTGCGCAGTGGAGCACGCAGGTGTAGCACCTGCCTTGCATAGGAGTCTCGCTCATTTCACCGCTAACATTTTGCCATTTTGAAGTATCCATCCTTCAGACACAGACATAAAGATGGGATCGTCCTGGAGCACTGTGGCCTTCCTTCACCGTCTCTACAAGACAAATGCAGAGAAGCAAGAGATCCCACCGAACGCTGGCCCTACAGGAACCAGAAGCTCACAGCAGGCAGGGGCCATTTCCTATGAGCCCCTGCCAGTGGCTTTCTACCATCCAGAATCTCTGTCCTCAATGCCAGCAGCCAGTGCAATTTTTGAAAATATATTTTTATTGAGTTTTTGTTTATTTCATACAGTAAATCTTAATCATATCTGGATTCCTTCCCTCATCCATACCCTTAGAGCCCCTAATTGGCTTTCATGCATTCTGTCATAAATATTAAGGCCTATCTGGTCAAGCTTTTATACCCAAGATGTCCCTTGATAGGTTCACGTTCGTCCACTGGAATCTCATCAGCCTACCTAGAGTCTCTCCGGTAAAGAAGACCAGCTCTCCCTCACCCCACAGTAATCAGTTGTCAACAGTTCCTCAGCTGAGGTTGGGGCTGCTGCCCATTTTGACCTGTTTCTCCTATACTCCCCGATCCCTGGGGTAAACGTCCTCAAAGACTTCAGAAGGCTTGCCTTCACTAGCAATTCTGATTCCAAATTTCCCAGTTCTCATTAATCTCAAGCTCATGTGAGAAGAAAGAGAAACAGAGCCTTGCATAAACCCTTAGTCATTTCAACTTGAATAGGACAGGACCTAACCAAATCCTTCTGTGGTGAGGAGCTGCACTGAGGAGGGACGGGCTTGGTACAGGAGCAGAGCAGGGCTGAGAGTCCCTTTCAGAGGCTCCCTTCCTAGTCACTCTTCAGGATGTGAGAAGAAAACTATAAAACTTGACCTTACTCTCTTCTAGAACAGTTACTCGGGGTACGTTTTTTTAAATGATTACAAGGTTCCTATTACTTTTCTGCAGGGAAGAGAGTACATTTCCGCCTAGTAAAATTGGAATGATGGCATCTTATCTCCAATGTTGAGCCTAATTTTGGTGCATGCCCCTTGACACCCTTGTTCCTCTCAAGAATTGCACCTGCAAAACAGAAAAGCCTGCTGAATAGTGAATCAGATTGTTATTAAAGCTAAAAAGGACGCTTTAGCAATTCTAACTAGACATTATTGGGGAATTTTAAATCAAGAATAAAGTGAGGGTTGAGACCCAACTATTGATGAGTGTGGGACAGAAGAAAGGAGGTGGCCACGGCACTGCCAAAAATACTGCGGTGCTCAGCACATGTCCCATGCTCTATACTTGACAATGCCTCACTGAAGAGGTTCTGCAGAAGTGCACTGTGGACCCCAAGAAGTGTGCAACAAAGGCAGTCAGTCCCTCTGAACCTGGGTATCTTCCTCACGCATAAGTGATTTTCCCAAGAAGATACACACTCCAAGTAAGCTTGGGAGATGGAAGAGAGTTTCGGTTTAGAATGAGGCATTGAAAAATTAGATGGTAACTCTAGTATAACTGTGTGGATATACTAAAATGTGTTAAGCTATGCTACATAAATGATAGCCAAATAAATGTGTTTAAATATGTGTGTGGTCAGGAGAGGACCTCTGCTAAGGAACAGAGTCTAAAAAATACTCAGCTGCAGGTGAAGGGAGTGAGAAGGTTCCTGGCTCAGGAATGGATGAATAGATGCCCTGAGTTACGCAAAATGTAAGTTTTCTCTCCAGTCATTCAGAAAACAAGAGATGCAACTGGTTCTTGACACACAGAAGAAAGCTCAGATTTCTAGAACTTAACTCTGAGTGTGTGAAGATTTGGTAACTGCAATCAAGAATCCTCCAGGATTGGCTGAGCACTGACCCCGTTGTTCTTCAGCCAGGAGTGCACAGAGAAAATGCATCCAAGTTCTAAGGTCTGGTGCACCCCCAGTCAAGAAGGAACGAAGGCATCCTCTGTGGAGCTTGAAAATGCTTCTTAGATCTAAAAAAGCCAAATGCTATAATGTCCCTGAAATTTGGATCACGCAGACTTGTGCCATGTAAAAGGGATGCTGAGGGAAGATGAGAAAGACTGTTTCGAGTATGATTATCAATCAGGTGGAAGACGCACTTGTTGCTTATCAGAACTATAGCTCAAGGGGCTTGAGAGACAGCTGAATCATACTGGCTGTACAGGCATGAGAACTCTGGTTGGATTATCAGAAACCACGTGGAAAGTTGTACGCAGTGGTATGAGCTTGCCATCTCAACACTGGAGAGGCAGAGGCAGCTAGATTCTCAAGGCCTGCTGGTTAGTCAGCCTAGACTGCTGGTGAGCTCCAGACCTGTGAGAGACCTTAACTCAAAACACAAGGTGGGCAGAGCCTAAGGAATGACACCTGAGGGTAGCCTCTGACCTCCACATTCATGAGTATAGACTTGTACCCATGCGAACATATCCAGAGAGAGAGACAGAGAGAGAGAGAGAAAGGGAGAGAGAGAAAGGGGGAGAGAGAACTATATAGGTCCAGAGAGAAGCTCTGGGAGGAAGAAATTAAGGTTAATAAAATTATTTTTACCCTCTGGGAAAACAATAGAAAATAAACTCTTCCTAGTGCAACTTCTGATTTTCAGATTGATTTTCTCAGCTTACAGACACAAGAGGAAACAATGATTTCTTGTTGAAATCTAATAATCAGGAAGAGTAGGGAGAGCCACAGTGTTGAGCCTAAGTCCCTTTCTGGCAGGTGGGAATGTCTGGTGATGCCCAAACACAGGCCTACCCACTCAGAGGAACATCTGAGCAGAGACACAGCAGAGGAGAGACTTTCAACTGTGGTCCCAAGGAGCGGGTTGCGGGGTTGAAGAACACTCTCAACTGGTTTCAGCCTGTTAGAGGTGTCCTGCTTTTCTTCAGACAAAACTACTGCAGAGGGCTGATTAGAGAGTTGACGGGATGCCGCAGAGATTGCCTGGTCAGAGGGCTCTTTCTCCTCAAGCCACCCCTCCCTGAAAAGCGTATGTCTCTGAGGAGGCCGAATCCAAAAAGTTTAATTTATCCCCCTTAAGAAAAATTAAACTCTTCAGGGAAAATAGAGAAATTTGAGAAATTCAACATGCAGAAGATTGCCCTAATTCCGACCCTCATCTCCCCTTTTCAGCCTCACCTATTATCCTCGACAACCCACTTCTGGGCCTTCACTGCTTGCCTCTTACAAATAGCTCTGTAGGAAATGCCGCAATTTTTAGTATCTCTAAATCCTTCTGAGCACCAAATTCAAAGAGCTATTTTGGCTGCTGAAATGTAATAGGAAAAGGAATTTGGACGCAGGCTGGGAGGATTCCAGCTCTCTGCAGAGGGGCTCTCGAGTGAAGTGGGTCTCAGGCGCACCTATCTGGGGAGGCTGGCTTCCTGTTCTCTGCTGTCCCCTCTGTTGACCCTGCACCACTTCCTCCCAGTGTTCATTTCTGCCCGTTTATTTGCACGTGCATAAACTTGGCCTAGAGTGAGTTCAGCCCCTGGGGGGCAAGGGAGACAGCCAGAATTTCAAATTCCAAAAGGCTAGTCCTAGACACCGATTAGGAACCAAATAATTAGTGTATGCCAGTCTCTTGTGGCTGTGAATCCTACAGGGGCTACTCTAAAGTCATTGACAGTTATATTTGTTCTACATATACATATCATTATTTTTAAGAAAAAAAATTTTTTATATCTAGGAGTGTTTTGCCTGTATGTACGTAAGTGACTTGTATCATCCAGTGCCCATGGAGGTCAGAAGAGGACATCAAATTCCCCTGAAACTGGAGTTACAGATGGTTGTTAGCTGCCATGTGGGTGCTAGGAATTGAACTCCAGTCCTCTGCAAGAGCAGCCAGTGCTCAGCTTAACTGCTGAGTCATCGCTGTATCCCCTAAATATTATTCTTGTTACAGGAAAAGAATTGTTTAGGGAGTGGTGTCTCAGACACCAAGAGCAATGTTCTGTAACACACAGTAAAAGCACTGTTTCCCAAACAAAAAGTTTCGAATTGCTAATCTCACTCAGAGTTTTCAGATAAATGGCGTTGGGCCTGTACCCACTGTTGGCCACATAGTCTTATGCATGCTATTATGAGTTGAGTGCCTAATGGATCTCTTAGCACTGAGTACACTGAAGAGGAGTCATGGCAAGAAAATGATTTAAAAAGTGGTATCAAAACACAAAAGCTCTGACATCAAATCAGTGACAGTGATGTGACACTACCTACACTTCTACTCGGTGCTCTGTGGAGACAGAGAGCATTTCCTCTGCCCTCCATTCATACATCTGCATGTCATATTGTCTCCTCTGTGAGCCAAGGCTGACATGGCCTCATCTCGTTAACGTGGTAACCCTGAGCTCAGGGCTTTCCCAACGGTCCCATTGCCACACACACCTACCCTACCAAGCGGACTGATCTTCGCCCTAAAACAACTATTGGTTCTATACCAAACTCTCATACCCCACTCACCCTCTTCTCTGCTTTCTTAGTCCAAACAGAACTGGCAGGATAGGTACAGGCCCATGGCCGACAGGAAGAGGATTTCTCCAGAGATCTGGCCATGTACTCATGGGAGCGGGCAAGTCCAAAGTCTTCAGACTGAGCCCAGAAAACCTAGGAGAGCCCAGGCTCTGATCAAGCACATGCCCTGCGATGGGGGAGGAGCCTTTCCTTCTTTGTAGGTCATTTAAGTACTGCATAAAACCACCCACAACAGGGAGCCCATTTGCTTTGCTCAAAAACCCAAATTTAAATCGGGCTCATCCACCACCGTCTCAAGAGGTGCATTCTGCTCTGCATGGAACGTGGCTGTCCACCTGGTGGGCCCAGCACAGCTGCCAGGCGAACTCAGGCATGGCTCCTGACTGTGGTCCTGGTGTGTGCTCATCTATGTCCTCCTATCTCTATCTCGAATCCACAGCTGGACCTCCAGCTGCAGTCTCGTGGGAACACACAGCCTCAGGATGTTGGCCTCCTGAGCCTCAGCTTCGGTCTTAGCTAACGAGGTTTAATATTAATTTAACAAAAGCCTACAGTATTTTCCTTCTACCATTGTTTGTATTCAATCTCAAAAGCTGGGCTCACAGGTCCTAGGTTGTCTTAAAGTAAATCCATTAATAAAGAAAAACACAAGTAATAATTCTTCTTTTCTTCACCTAAGTTATTTCCTCCCAGCTCTCCTGGGCTGAATCTGGGCCCCAGGTGCCAGGGCTTATTCCAGGGTAGCGCCATTCACCCTTACTAAATTCCTGGATATTTATCCCCAAGATCCAGTTCTTATCCCATCTCTTCTGCTCAGGTGTGACGCCCCTCCCCCAAGAGGCTGCCCTTCAGTCGTCCTGTTTCCAGCATCTTATATGCAAATCCCTACATCTGGTCATAGAAGGCCCATGTCCCCCTTCGGCAAAGCGTCTCCTATTTCTCCCACAGCGCTGAGGAATTTCAGACATCCCAGCTTCCATTTAACCTCTGCTATGTTCTTCTCTTTTGAAAATGTGCAGTTATTTCATCTTCTCTAAGAAACATTCTTAATTATGACATGTTCACTTCTCCATGGACTGACAGTTTAAGGGAAACGTCTCTCATCTGCCATGTCTCTTGTGAAGACAGGAACTTCTCTTTCTCATTTGTGAAAACATCCAAACCCAGACTGCAGCTTGATGTTGAAATAGCAGTCTTAATCTAAGTTCTGCATAAGGTCTCTGATTCTAGAGAGCAGGTCCAGTGACAGAGCACAGGATGGTATTGGACACTTACGTGTCTCAATGACAGCACACAGGATGCTTAACGCACAGTGCCCAGGTGCCCTCCGTCATTGCATCGTTTGGGCACTGAGCAGTGTGGGAGGAGTCAGGCAGTCCCAGTACCCCACCAGGCCTGTGCTCTCTCTAGAGCCCTTCAGTGACTCAGTAGCAGTGGAGGAATTCCACCCACCTTTTCTGCTTGCCGAGTGCCCGCACCAGGGTGCTGAGAACAGGCAGATGATCCTGAGAGTCACACACTGAACGATCACAGAGGAGAATCCAAGATGAGCCTCACTAGTCAGAGAAACCCTGCCCCATCTGGTTCCCAGAGTGAGGAGCCCAAGACCCAAGAACCCTGTGTTTGTTGTAGATGATGGCTGATGATTTCAGAAAACAACTACTCAAAGTCCTCTCCCCGCATCCCTGAAGACAGAGCTGCTGGCCTCCTGCGGTATGGAGAGGGCCTGGGATTGAACAGAGCTTAGACACAAGACCTCAATTCATCAACTAATCAAAATGGTGATGTGGTGACGGGGCAAGAAGACGTGTTGAGTTCACTTCCAAACAGCCATCCCCTGGCCTCAGTCCACATGGCACCAGAAGACTACAGAATATCACAGACTATCATTCTGATCTGGGACCCACAGCACTTAACCCCCTTTCTCATAACAGGTCAGGTTATATACATCTGAGCTGGACACTAGCCTTCTCTCCACCACCGACGCAACCCTGAGCAAACTTCTAGTTGAACTTCCTTGAGCATAACTGAAGACTGAAGACATTCCGTAGATGAAGAGACGCTGCAGAGAGGGCACTGGGCCAGCAAGAAGCAGTGTGCAAAGGCCTCACTGCCTGCCATGCATTGGTGCTCAACAAATAGCAGTCTTGGGAGTCAGGCTGGAGGAGCCCCCTGGCTTTGCCCAGCACCTTACAGTCTCCTTAGGGACTCCTCCACACAACACCAGGTGGCACCTGCACCAGGACCGGACACACAAGCCTCCCCTACCCCAAGTGTTCTGCTGAGGTGTTTTCTGCTCTTTGCTGATTCTAAGAGGGAATGGCTCCACGGTCTCTTCAGAATCAGTTCAGGGCAAACCATGCTGGCATCTCAGAGAGTTCAGCATCTGTAAACCTAGCATCTACAGCACCCCAGGTGCACCAAAGGTCACACTGGAATGCTCTGCCTTGGGAGGACATAAATTACAAATAAGTGGCTTATTTCTCCTCACTGAAAATAAAAGGCATGTCTCTTCTCCCGTTCTCAGAGAACTTACCTTACAGAACCTGAAACTCCAGCAGTTTCATCTCTGAAATGGGTCATTTTGTGAATTAGATAGGATCATCCATCTCTGTCAGCATTTCCCTGGACCTCGGGTACTCGCTTTTTGAAGTACACTCATCAAGGAAGAAAGCTCTTTTCTCTCCCAGGTCAGGTGCTGACTTCCTTCGGTACTCTGCTCCAGCATGAGAAACCATCTCCCACCATGCGGAAATGAGACTCTGTTCTTTCTCTAGATACTGTCAATAGCACCCAATACAGATGTCACCCCAACAAATCAGGTCAGTTTGAAGGAATTGTGTCTGACAACTGACTGGCGTCAAGCCTCTTACGTAAGCACTATCATCTGTTTATTCTGAAAACATGTATCTCATGGGTTTCATGTACCTCGATGCATGATGGGGCAACCCTTCTCTGTGTCTGTGACATCTCTGGGCACACGACATGTGAGGCGAACCACATACGACCTAATGTTTATTTAAACTCGAAAGTGTTCCTTATCTCTACTGTCTTTACAAAGAAGGTCTCTGAGTTGGAAGAGGATTTTGGTTAATATTATATTTTCCTCAACAGGCTCTAGTATAAATATCTCTTAGGGGAAATCCAGAAGTTACCTGTTATGGGGATCAGAAAACAATGTTCCAATACGTGCTACTTTGGACTTCAGACTGGGAGTCTCAGCGGGGGCAGCCCTGACTTTCCTCCTGATTGGACCTAAAATGCATCAAATGCATCAAAGAACACAGCTGCCTTCAATGACCCATTAACCCAGGGAGATCTATTTGACATTACAGAGAAAGGGACCGAAGTCAAACACACCCACAGGCCCGAGGAACCCTGTCCCAGGACACTGCAGAATCTTCAGGTACATCTACTGTGCTTCTTTTAAGATTGTCTGCCATGGGCTGGAGAGATGGCTCAGCTGTTAAGAGCACTGGCTGCTCCTGTGGAGAACCTGGGGTCGATTCCCAGAACTCACATGGTAACTAATAACTGTCTATAACTCCAGTTCCAGAGAAATCCAAGGCTATCTTCTGACCTCCGTGGGCATTGCACAACACACATACACTTATATACATAGAGAGAATACATGTTCCCTCGTGGAGAAGACATTTAAGCCTTGACCACCTGGCCCTTCCCTTGGTTTCAGGTTTTCATGGCGCATGTGACTTTACATTATAACCTGTCCATTGCCAATGTGGTCACGGACTTCACTCAAATACTGAATGAAAAAGAAAGTTTGAACGTTCCCACACGCAACAGCATTTTTGCTATGTCTGAACCATCAAGTTGTATGTGCTTCCCCTATCTGTGTGTTTAACATTAAGGAGTTCAAGGAAAAATGTGAGTTAATGTAGTGACAAAAGCTTCCAGAATAACACACATCGTGAAAAGAATCTACGGTGAGATGTATTACTCTATCAATTGCCATCTGAGAAGAGCCTGAATGTTTCTTTTTTAAATGGGGTTGTAGGAGGGAATCTCCAGGTCAGTGTAAACTCAGCAGAGTCCAGAGACAGTCCCTCCAGTACACAGACTATACATTAGACCTTCAGCGTCCCCTGAAGGCCCATATGCTGAGGGCTTGGTCACCAGCCTGAGGTACTGCTGGGATGTTATGGGCACTTAGGAGGCGGGGCTTTGTGCTACATAGCTTTCACTGTCAATCTGACACAACCTAGAGTCACCTACATAGACAGTCTCATGAGGGAGGCCTGTGGTGGGGTTGGCCTGTGGGTAACTGTCTTTATCAGCTGCTGGGGGAATACATTGGGTTGGTCTGTCGGGGAGGCCTCATTAACTGCTGTGGGAAGGCCCAGTACCATTCCCTACACAGAGAGTCCTGAACTGTGTAAGGGTAGAGACCTGGAGCTGGGTAAAGGCAAACACACAGGCGTGTGTTTCTCTCTGCTCCTAGCTGCAGACGCATGTGACTAACTCTCTGAAGTGCCTACCTTGATGGACTGTGACCTTGAGCTGCAGGTGGAAGAAACCTCTTTCTCCCCTAAGATGCATTTGAGTGTATTTTATCACAGCAACAACAGTGAAGCCAGGACAAGCTGGTGAAGAGAAGTGAACGTGGTAGGTGTGCTTTTGAGAGTGGTGTGGGACATGGCTTTTCTCTTGGCATCATGTCACCATGAGATGAACAGCTCTGTTCCTCAGCAGGACTCACTCACAGGACATCCTGTGCTGCCACAGACTCAAATACATAGAGTCAAACTGTAATAGACCCAAACTGTTGAAACCATGAGTCACAATAAGCCTTTCTCTCCTCAAAGCTATAAATCTCGGGCATTTTGTCACAGTAATGGAAAGCCTGGGGCACACTTCCAGAACCATGACACCATTCCCATGGTTATCCCCAGTTGGTCCTGATGGCGGCTGGCATCGTCAAGTAAGAGGACACTCCTCCACTGTCCTCAGTGGACCTTCATGCTGCTCTTTCTCCTCCTCTTTTGCCCTACTCTCTGAGGGACAAGTCCTTTAACCACAGTGGCCATCTCAGATGCAGACCCTACCGGGGGCTGGAGAGGCCTGACCTGGGAGACCTTCCAGTTCTGCATTTCTCAATCCAGCACTGAGATGTTTCCAGGGAAATGATCTCTGTGGAAATTCCATCCCACGTAGGTCTGCAGGGTGGTCCTGGAACATTTCTAAGCAAGTTGAATGTTTGGGGTCTCACAAAGCTCTGGGAATGCATCAACTCTCATTAACATTGTTAATGCAAGAGAAAAAATTTACAATTTGCATAAAAGCATTTTAACATTATCTCTTTTATAATAAGCATATTGAAGAAGAAGCCATGAAAAGCCTTTGTGACTGGGTTTAGAATGGAAAATCTTATCTGCAGTAATTAATGTTTCCTAGAAGATGTCTAAATAAAAGAACCACTCTAAATAATCACAGCCAAAAATAAACCACAGAGAAAATATCTAATTCTTCCTTAATAACAAAACTCCTAAATGAAGAATAGACCTCTCCTTGACCCTAATTCTAACCATGTGAGCACTTTTTAGTCAATCAAATTTGAAACAGAATTGCCATGCTAGAAAGCAAGATGAGTTGGGGGCACAGTTCACGAGCCTCCGTGCTCCCCAAGCATCTCAGAGATGAGACCCTCAGAATTAAAAATAAGATGTGCTTTTCTCCTAACCTAAAATAGAGGAAGGAGCACCCCACATCCACACACATGCTCACACTCTCTTCCTGAATCTCTTTGCCAATGCCACACACCAGCAGCCTTGGCTCCTCACCACACAGAGCCACTAGGGTTATTTGTATGGTCAAATTCCCCTCATATTTTTTTCTGAAAATTGCGCCAGTTCCATCAGGGGTCTAACAGCATACCTGTTCTTATAACATTTTGTTATATGTATACTTACACCTTGTTTTCTGTCTCTTTAATTAGCATATGCTAATCATATACAGTGGGTTTCATTACTGCATTTGCACACATGGGTACACTGTCTTTTGATCCTAATCACCTTCTCCTGCTCCCACTGACCCACTCTGTCTCCTTCCCAGCTCTCTCCGTGTGTGTTTGTTTCGCCCAGGAAGCTTCATCAGGATTGTTTATAGGAGTATGTCAGAAAGGTTGTTCACAGGAATGTGGGCGCCTTACTGGTGGCTACAGCACTTAGAACCAATCAATCCTCAGGGAAGGCTGGGACCCAGGGATCCCTCCCACTCCACGAGAGGATGTCAGTGGCCCTAAGCTTGCACAGATCTTTTAAACATATTTTATTTATTATTTCTATTTTGTGCAAATGAGTGTGTCGTGTGCATGTGTAGAAGTGCACCTGTTGTGCAATGTCCGAGGAGGTCAGAAGAAGGTGTCAGACTCCCTGGAACTGGAGTTACAGGTGGTTGTTAGTCACCTTGTGGGTGCTGGGAACAGAACCTGCATCCTCTGCAAGAGCAGCCAGTGCTCTTCACCACTGAGCCGTCTCTCCAGCCCCTTGTGCAGATCTTATGCAGGTAATCATAGCTGCTGTAAATTCAAGAGTGCAGTGACCATGCCATGCCCAGAAGTCCATTCACTTGACTCTTCTTTCATGCTGGTCACTCATGATATATTCTTTTAGGCCCACTTTCCTTTGCTCTACTTTGTGTTTGATGATCAAACCATGTCTTCATGGTTTTGACCATGCAGTTGCTCATTTTTGCTCCTGTCTAGTATTCCACTACATTAAAGACAGTGCATTAACACATCCTACTGCAGATGGTGAGTCCGTTGGTTCAGGTTCAAGTTTACTATACACATTTCCACTATAAACATTCTTGTACATCTCTCTTTGGGGGAGCATCTGTACCTGGATTTCTCTTGAGAAACACTTCAAATGGGTGGCTCATAAGATGTGTATATCCTCAACCTAGCAGATAGCACGAAATAGCTTCAGCTTTAATTCCCCTCCTGGACTAGCTGCACATAAGGGTTCTCTCTGTTAAAGACCTGTGCCAGAAGTAAGTGCTGGGAAGCCTTTAAAACCTCCAACTTCACCAGGTGTTCTCTGATTGTGGTTTCAATTTTCATTTTCTGGTTATGCTAATGTAGTTGAATTGCTCAATGCATTTTTGTAAGCTATCATCTGTCCAGAGAACTATTCCTCTACAGGTCCTGGGAGTGGCCTCAACTGACAATGACGAACATAGAACTCCTCTAGTGTTTTAGTGTTTTCCACAAGCACCTGGAGAGCCACTCCCAAGAAAACGTTCTCCATGGCTGTGTTAGCCCAGGACAGAGCATGTAGGTGTGATGGCTAATCTTCATTGTCCTTCCAACTGGATTTGGAATCACCACAGAAACACACTTCTGGGTTCCTGGGTTTCCAAAGAAGTTTAACTGAAGAGGGAAGACCTGCCCTGAAAGTGGGTGATACCATCCCACAGGCTGGGGTCCTGAGCTGATTAAGAGAAAAGAAATGATCTGAGCACAGGTATTTATCTCTCAGGTTCCTGACTAGATGCAGCTGTTTTGCACTCTGGCCACCACAGCTAGAGGTAGTGAGCTCCTCGCCTTACTGACCACATGGGGCCAGAATAAACCCTTCCTTCCTTAAATTGGGTGTCTACTTCTTTTGTCCCAGCAACAAGAAAGTGACTGCCACAGTGGGTTTTCCTGTCCTCCTAGGGCTGTGAACAGAGAGAGGTCCTTTCTCTTCTCTACAGAAAGTGTCAGCAATGGCTGAAGTGTCTTTTGCAGATAAAGAAAATAGTGGCTGAAGGATGAGTCTATCACGAGAGTTCTTTTCACCAGCAGAAGGATCTGTGTTCTATCCCCAGAACCCATATCAAACAGCTGGGGTTATAGGGGGTCTGCTGCATAAGAGACTGGAGACTTCCCAGAGACAGGGGAGCCAGGGAGAGCCATACACACGCCTTCCACCGCCCTCCTGTCTGTCTTCCAGGCTGTGTGACCTTCTCCACGTAAGTAGCAAGTGGAGACGATCTGAAGAACAGAGCCTGAGCTGCAGAGAACGGGACCAGGCAGTGGGGGCTCTGGCTCTACCCTGCTGAACAGGACTAGACAGTGGGGGCTCCAGACTGCTGTAGCGCCTCCAAACCTCAGCTCTTCAGCCTCAGGAAGAACGAACGTATGCCCTGTCAGCCAAGGGCTTGTTCTAATAAAACAAAATAGTGTGCAAAACTATTTTATAAGCTATAAAATCTCCGTACAACTGTTGGCTATTAATATAATTAGGTCTGAAATGGAAGTGTGGGATCTTTAAAAGATGCTGTTTATACTCACAGGAAGAGGATGGTAGAAAATGCCCTCTTATTAAAAGAAAGGTTTACTCAAGATTTTATTTTTCATTTTAATTTTTTTGAGACCAGGTTTTCCTAGGCCTAGCTGGTGTAGAACTTATTATATAGACTGGGCTGGCCTCAATCTCATAGAGATCCACCTGCTGAATGCTGGAGTTAAGGGCATGTGCTAACATGCCTTTCTTTTACATAAGATTTTATTTGATCTGATTAACAAAATTATTTTAGAAAAAAAAAGATTTTGAGTTCAGTATTTAGCTATATGAGCTTTAATTTTTTTATTTTTCTGTTAAAGAGAATACAGATTGATCAATCTATCATCTATCTATTTATGATCTATTTTTAAGACAGTCTTGTAATCCAGGCTGACCTTAAACCTGCTTCGTAGCCAAGGATGACCTTGAAGCTCCTGATCCCCCTCTCTTCCCCCCAGTGAGCCTATCCCCCACCTAATGAGCCCAGGATCCCCTGTCTCCACCTGTGTACAGCAGGAACTACACACACTCACTACCACTCCTGGCTATGTTATACGGGTTCTGGGTATCAAACTCCGGCCGTCATACTTGTGAGGCAAGCACTTCCCTGATTGCTTTTCTTAGTACAATAGTACTAATAGCTAATAGTGCTATAATATATTATAATGATACAATGATAGGCAAACACCACCACCTACCACACAGGCTGCATTATGTGCAGGAAGCAAACATAGGGCTTCACAGAACCCTTTCCCAACTGACTACCCCAGTCCCTGGAAACTATTCTAACCTGACTACCGCAGCCTCTGGAAACTATTCTGAAATATGCTTAGATTCCTTTTGCCCAGAGAACTGAGACATGATCCAGTCTCTCTAGACTGAAAGTGTGTTGGTCTTCAGATTTGAAGGCAATTCCCCTGAATGCTGACCTTGAAAGTATAGAAAACCGAGCAGGGGATGCACCAAGGAAACACCAAACTGGAAGCTCCATCTTCAAAACTGGAGATGGTGGGCTTAGTTCAAGGGGTTCACACCTGGGTCGTTACTAGTAGAAATCTCACTGCCTGCTGTTCACATATAAGCAAAATCATGAACCGAGTCATCTGAAGTAAAGTTTTTAGTTTCCTAATAGAGATCTTTGTTCAGTCATAAATATAGATAGATGATAGATAGATGATAGATCTGTAAGAAGAGAAAATCTGATTTTTGCCTGCAGTCCCACTGAAGACTTCTCCCTGGGTCATGTCCACAGCCGTGGCAGCCAAGGTGGCTGGTGCAATGCCAACCAGCTTCACAGCCAGCCCAACGAGGCAGTGGGGGCCTTTGATTTTCACAGGCAAGCAGCCCTGAACTGGAAACGAGAGTCCTGGGCCTCGGCACCCTTGTCACACAGTCTCTATTTTTATGCAATAGCCGGAAGGCCGAGCAATCAGACTGATGACTTCCATCTCGGGTCTCACCCCGCAGATCTGCAGCTGTGCCAGAAAGGGTGTGTGCAGTCTACACGGGAATGCATGGGCATCGTGTGTGGTGTAAATATGAGGTGTGTAATGCAGCACATGCACAAACACACACACACATACACATGTACGCACAGTGACACATATATACATATACGCACATACACATGCATGTACACATATTCTTGATAGTCCGCCTGAGTCAGAGCATGATTAAGTGCTCTGTATCTTGTGACTTAGTAATATACACATTTGTGCCATCTGTTTTCTTGTGTGTGTGTGTGAGAGAGAGAGAGAATAAGAGGATATGTATGTGTGTTTACACATTTGTGTGGGTGGATGTGTGTGCCGTACCACCACCCTGGACTAGGAGGGAAGCCGAATGGGACTTCAGGAACAATCTTTTCAAACTGGGTCTAGGGAACAACCAGCAGAAGTTGTTCACAAGTCATGGAAAATTCTAGAAAGTGCTATCCTCTTCAGCTACAGCCTCTCTATTACCTTCACATTCCTTGTATTGGGTTAGAATTCATTTTTAGGTGGCCCACAGACAAGTGACTGGCCACACTGCAGTGAGAAGGAGGTTCTTTTCTGGGCACAGAGAAGAAAGGAGAGGGAAGACTGAGCGTCTTCAATGTCCCTCTTCCTCATCCCACATGAACCAGGACCGAACTTACTGTACACACACCGGCGGAAAATAGCTACAATAAAAACCACTACAAGAAAGAGTTTTGAACATCTGTACCATACAGGAATGGCCGGGGCCAGCACGGTGGTTCCTCCAAACCTCCATCATCCTTAGGACTCCTGAAAGCTGTCCTCAGACCTCCACGTGTGCACTGGGGCACATACACACCCACACACTCACAGATGAAATAAAGACATGGAGGGGAATGCCTAGTGTTCGAGGAGATGGGCATGTTTACCTTGGTTTAAATACTATATCAATTATACATATGCAAAAATATCCCAACCCTTAATATGTACAGCCTTTAAGTTTACTGCATCAGTCAGAAATGAATCCCAGCACTCCGTCCTTCTGCAGCACGCTCTCCCTGTGCCCCCTTCACAACCCTGAAACCAGACTTTATTGGGCCCTTCCAGCAGGCCTCCCTGTCAGTGTCCCAATTATTTCCTTGGGCCTTGATGACATTATATACTCTCTTCCCCTCCAGATGGCTGAGAAAAGAAGGGTGATGAACCCCATCCATGTGAGGCTGCAGGGGAATAACTAGCTCTCGGTTCTCCAGACCTGAGTCCTGGGAAAGGAAGGAAGGATGGCAGTGCAGGCAGAGAAGGCTCCGGGGCTGAAAACCTCCATTCTTAAGCAGCGAACTCAACCTTCAGCTCAAAGATAACCCTGAGTTCTTCCAGATAGTTCTATAATGAAGTCATTGTTAAAGATCACTACCCAATGTGAGGTTCTGGAATGCCTCCCTCTTCAGGCGGCCTCTCTGCCTCCCTCCTTGTGGGGAGGGTGGCTGACTGGTCACGCGGGCCCCTGCCTTCTTAGTGCTGCACATACACAGGACTTACAAGCTCTGGGGCTCTTCGGTTCCTATGCATGATCTTGTTAATAAAGAACACTAGTTTCCACAAACCAAAGACTTCACAAATTTCTCCTATATTATAAAATTTATTTTACTGGATACTCTTGCAGAAGACCCAAGTTTGATTCCCAGCACCCACACGGTAGCTCACCACCATCTGTAACTCCAATTCCAGCAGAGTCTGACACCTTCTTCTGACCTCCATAGGCATTGCAGGGCATGGGTGTCACATGCAGGCAATACACTCACACACATAAAATAAAAATAAACTATTTTTAAAAAGGATAAAGTTAAAATTTATTCTATTCAATTGAAAAACAAAGTTGTTCTACAGTAAATCAATTTGCCTCTCTAAATTAAAAAGGCCATGAAGGCCACAGTTATTCTCTTCCTTAAGCTGGGTGCGTGCTTCAACACTGCGATAAAAGTGGGATTCTATGGAGTCTTTTCTCCTGAGACCAGACCAGTTAGAACTTCAAGGGTGCTTGGTAAAAGAGTGGAATATACGCTAAATCCAGAGCTTTTCTCATACTCGGTCTTGAGCAGTCTTCAGGACAGCCGGCTATCCGTTCAGCTGGCAGGATCCCCCATCAATGGAGTTTATAATCAATGGTGATCTTTCACAGTGCCCCCACCCCTGCTAAAAACACGCAGAGTTCAAAGAACAAAGGGCGGAAAGGTTTAGGACTAAGGTTGGTAACTGGAATGGGTTCCAGAAAGGAGGAAGAGGTTGTAGAACAGGAAGTCACCAATTTAATAAGTTCATATGTCCAAACATACAAACCCAGCGGCCTGCTCAGGGTTCCGCAGAGCCTGGACAGCCCTCTAAGACAATATAAAACATCCTGAGCTGACCACCTTTTCCTGACTTTGAGAACTTCTTCATGATAATTTTTATAAACTTTGCACAAATGTCTATGTGTGTATGGGTGGGGTGTGTGCGTGTGTGTGTGCGTGTGTGTTTGTGCCTGTGGGGCCCAGAGGTCACACTTGGGTGTCCTATCTCAGGAGCCTTCCACTTTGTTTTTTGAGAGAGGGTCTTTCACTAGAACCTGGGGCTCCTCAATTAAGCTTGACTGTCTAGCTCAGAAGAACCAGAAATCCTCCTGCCTCTGCCTCCCCAGCACTGGGATTCCAACGGTACGCCACCACATACAACTTTTCCATTGTTGGGGATTAAACTTAGGTCTTTGTTTCTGTGTGACAAGCACTTTGCTTACTGAGTCATCTTCCCAGGACAATTTGGCACATCATTAATGGTGGTTAGCTTGTTTAAGATGCTCCCTTTCCTAAGCCAGGCATGGTGGCACACACCTTTAATCCCAGCACTTGGGAGGCAGAGGCAGGTGGATCTCTGTGAGTTCATAGCCAGCATGGTGTACATACCTAGTTTCAGGCCAATTGGGGCTCCAGGGAGACTCTGCCTCAAAAAGACCAAAAAAACATTCCCAGTCCTAGGAATCTAAACGTGTCGTGGACTGATGTCAAGCCTGTTTTCCCCATAAACAGGGATAAAGAATCTTGTCTTAGGGACAGAGATTTTAGGAGGAGATGCTGAATGGAGTATAGAAGGATCAACCAAAAATATCAACCTGCAGGACTGGGACACAGGGAAAGAATTAGAAACCTGGGGCCTTCAGAGTCACATATGGAACCCATTTTCAGATGGAAAATCCTCTCCAGAGTGGCTCCACGTCTGGTCAGTGTGGAGTTTCATGTCACTGGTAGTAGGGTTTGGCGGGGGTTAATAAGCACCCCAGCAAGGGAATACCGCATCCACAAAGACTGTCCTCCTAGAACTCATCTTCCAACTGCAGGTGGAGTTTCCAGGGAGAGCTGCTCAGCAGGAGACAGTCTTATAGTCACCCTTATATGGTCTAAAAGTCTCAAGAGCCTCTGCTCACCACACCCCCTATACATGGACCATCATGGTAAGGATGGAAGCTCTGGTCTAGGGGTGTCATCCAATGAAGGAAGGGGAAGGCAATATGCCCAAAGAGTTGCTGGCTCATAGTACCATAGATATACCCAGTCAGTAAAGACAGATGCAAATTCTGTTCCAGAAACCACAAGGAAAATGTTAGCCCTGGGCAGAGAAGTCCCTGTAAGATGTCACAGATCAGACACACATTCTTAGGATCCCTAAGGTGGCATGCAGACTTCTGTTCCCTGTGTCCACTGCACAGTCTCCTCTGCCTGTGTTTTGGGCACAGAAGACTTGCTCATCCTTTGCTCTTTGCCTCACAACCGAGAATCCTCAATGCAGGCACCAAGGACCACAGTGGCCTCAGACTTCAGTAAAAGCTCTTAGGAACAGAACAAGGAGATTAGCATGAAGCAGATAATAAAACTTCCCATGATCACGGAGCCTCCTGTCAGAGGAGACACCTGTTTGTGAGTAGACTATTAATGCATCAACAGTAACATTGATGCATCAGCAATAAAGAGATAGTAGACTGAAAAGTTTGCATGTCGGTGACCTAAGAAGGTCCAAATGTTGATTTATTTTTGGTTTGGACTTTTTGAGACAGGGTCTCCCTAGAGCTACAGTTGTCCTAGAACATGCTATGTAGACCAGGCTGGCAAGGATTTCACAGAGATCTTCCTGCCTCTGCCTCCCAAGCCAAATGGAGATTTACTGAAAATAGTGTTACTTAAAAATAATGTTTTCTTCCCCCATGAGAATAGAAAATCTTGATTTAGTTCTGTGTTACATGGCAAACTGAAGTGTTAGCCTGTGAATTCTCAGAATATTAGAAGTTTATGGAAATAGACTTTTGCCAAGAATTTGAAAAGATGTTGTAGATGAAATCCCCAATGATGTTTCTTATTACTCATTAACACAGAAAGAGACCAGAAGCTCTAACAATGCATTCACCTTCTCTAAACCATCCACTGCGATTAGAAACGAACTCTTAAAGCAATGTGTAGGGAATAAAACATATATCAAGGTTCTACAAGCACAGACTTTTTTCAACAGGGCAATGTGGTCTGGACAGGGCCAGCCTAGGACTGATGACCAGTCCTTGCTGGGCTCCTGTTCACAACAGGGTTTACAGCCCAGGATGGCTACACACAGCATTGTCATGCGTGGGGAGAGATTGGCAAAGAAGCAGTCGCTCACACATCTGTGACTGGGTTTCACATTTGCACAACCACTAATCAAAATCCAGTCTGTTCTGCCTCTCTCCCTCCCTCAAAAGCACCGCTGTATACAGAGAGCTCAGGCTTGGCTTGCCTGTCTCTGCATGTGTGGATACAGGGCTGCTCACCGTGAGGCAGTCTGCTGCTTTCTATAACAATCAGCCGTGTGACCACTCACCTGTCAGAACCAGGCATCAATCACACAGCCCTCACCATTAATGTTAAATACAACCTGAATTCCAGTCAAGCCAGGAACTGCCAGTCATTCAACCCACAAGAGGCTCTGATGAACAAGTCTTCCAAGGCAACCGAGAAAAAATTAGAAATCCACAAGCCCCAAATGAATGGGGCGAGTGTGCAAGGGCCAATGCCAGGATGTCACCCAAACTGAGAACATGAAATTTCAATGAGTCACAAATCAGACACTTATTTATCAGCTGAAGAATTGATTTAGAAGTAGTGTGAGCTCACGTCTCATTTTGCTCTCGGCCAGACAGATGACTGCTGAAATGCTGGTTGGTGCAGAAATCCCTAGACTCAGTTCAGCTTGCTGGGATGGCACTTATTAACGTCAGACAGGACGTGAGGGGGCGTGCAGCGAGTAGCACATGGGTTCCGATATCAAAAATCAAGCAAGACACGTGATGAGCAAGCCTTTTAGTTTTCAGAAAAGGGAGATCAAGAGCAGACTTTAAAACTTTTAAATAGAGATGCAATACACAGATACATCCCAGCTGACCAACCCAGTTATAATAGGAAGGCTTGTTTCATGTTTGATTTATATGACCACTGATAGTGTGTTATCTATGTAACTAATCTCAATCCCAGGTTCAACTTTCACACCACAGCATGTTGTGAAAAGGAACCATGGATGGGCACTTCATAGTTGGTGCACCTTATACGCACATATGAGCTGTTTGTGCAAACACTCTGCTGAATAGCAGAATGGGCAGGGGGTGGAAAAGACTAGGGAAGCAGAATCATCTTCGCAAACAAGCAACTGTGTCAGCCAGACAAAGATCCCCAAACGGATGAGGCCCTTGCACAAAGGGGCACCATTTAGGGAGCTCTTACACCCCAAATTCTGTCTTCAAAGCAGAGTCAAGTTCTGAGCCAAACGCAGGGCTTGTTTTGGGCCAGGCAACAGGTGCCTTGCTCTGGGCATGGTACTTTTTTCTTTTCAATCCAAACACATTCTCATTTTGTTTAAAAAGACACCTCAGAATGGACCAGCTTGTTCCCCAAGCACACCTCCCCTCCTGTGTGACCTGGATCCAACCCACATTTGTAAATAACAACAATGCTGGCTGGACCTTGCTTTAAAAGAAAATTTTCCATTTCCTGCTGTGCCTTACAAAACAGTGTGGCAATCTCCGCCTCATACAAAAAGTCACAGTCAAAAGCTTAACACTGGGGCGGTCGTCCCACACCAACAACTCGAGTCAACCGGATAAACACACAAGATGGCAACCTTCCCTTCCTGGTCAGTAGATTCCTGCACTCTGACCCCTGTGCCCGTGCCTCAGGCCTCTGACAACAGGGGCAACAGTGCCAGGCCAGCCCACAATCCTGCAGGGGTCAGCTCTCTGCAAAGGCAGAACCAAGTTAACAAAGTTGTCCCTTGGCCTGCTGCCCCAAGGCTCTGGATTTCCTCTCAGGACATCTCTGGAAGGCCATTATCACCCTCTACCGCGTCACCAATCCTCTGGGGGCAGTCATCTTCCCAAACCTGGGAAACAGGACTCCGCCCACTGGGCAGCTCTGGACATGGTAGCTGCCTCCAGGGCAGAGCCAGAGGCGCCACTGAGTGTGCGGTAGGCTGAAACCCCAACAGGTCTCAGGCTCAGACTGGCACCCCGGGAGACCAGCGCCTGCATTAGGGCCCGGTGGCACTTCCTGGCTGAAGTGACCTCTCCTCCCCGTGGCTGCACAGTATAGCCTGGAGCATCTTTTGAAACTCCATGGAGTCAGACAGCAGAGCACTTTGCGCCCAAAGACACAAAGCCACAAGCCTAGGAGACCTCAACTGTGAAGCAGCCAAGTTCCCGAAGGCAAATAAATGCTGGATCCTCTGCACCGGTCGGTCGAGGTGTGACGTCCCCGTCCCCAAAGCACAGAGCTTGGAGGACACAACTGGTCTCCAACCAGACTCCCGCGGACCTCTGCCTCCAACAGCAGTCTTCCCAGCGCGGGTTCCCACCCCGCCCGCCCGCCGCCAGCACTCACCATCACGTTGCCCTGCATTTTTGCGGTCTTGATCATCGCCTTTTCTTTCATTTTGCCCCACGTCTTGAACACCACTTCTGGCTCCGACTGGAGGAACTTAATCCATTATCCTGGTGCGGATCCCGCTGGAGACCCGAGGAGCGATGACTGGGTGTGGATGGCGATTGGAAGAGAAATCAATTCTCCCTGGTCCGGGTGCCCGCACCTCGACCGCCCCTCCGGCTCTGGGCTCCCAGGTGGATGCCTGGGAATCAACTCTTCCCCAGCTGCCTGCAGGAGAGCAGCCCGCGGAGCCTGGCGCTGGGGGCGCGGCTTGGAACGAACGCGGGGAGCGGGGAGCCAGGAAGGCGCCGCGAGCAGAGCAGACGCGTGCGTGTCCTCCCAGCGCACCGTCCACGAGGCACGCGCGGGGCGCCCTCGGGACCACTGGGCGGGGACCCTCCGGGTGGCCACACTGGTCCCCAAGGGCGGGGCCGGCGGGCGGAGTGCGCGCGCGCGCGCGCGCGTGTGTGTGTGTGTGTGTATGCGCGTATGTGCGCGCGCGTGTGTGTGTGTGTGTGTGTGTGTGTGTGCGCACTCGGGTGCGCGCGCTGGCCTCAGCCTCAGCAGGACTGGCTAGCTCCAGCTTCCCCGAGCTCTGCCGCCCGTGCGGCCCGCTAGGGGCATCTGCAGGCGGCTCGGGGTGACCGCCGCGGGAGGGTGTGCAGGACGCCCGGGCCGCTCCCGGCCCCGGGCTGCGCCCCGCAGAGCCTGGAGCCGCTGTGGGCGAGCGGGCGCGGCGCGCGTCCACCACCACGGGCGTCTGCAGGAGGCGCTGGGCCTGCGGGAGGAGCCGGCGTGGCGGCTTATAAATAATGTTGTTTCGGGTTACTACGGGACACACGTGGCGTCTCCATGGTTGCACAGGTCCGCCTTGCAGTCGGCGGCTGGGTCTGGAACCGCACAGAACCGCGGGCTGCGCCCGCACGCCCCTCCTGCTCCCCGGGGCCTCCTCCTCCGAGCACATCTGGCTGCCCCGGAGGCGCTGCCCTCCGGTATCCCCAGGCGGCAGCCCCGGAGCGCCTTTGTTTCTTCCGAGCCACCTCACTGGCCTGCCACAGGGTCTCAGCCCACCCGCTTTCCAAGGACCCGCGTCCGGGACCCTAGCGCGGGAACTCCAGGCGAGGACTGACACCCGGCATTGCTTTTCCAAGCCTCCACCTGCAGTGGAGAAGCCTGGGTTTAGTATCGCCAGCCCTGGGCGCCTCTGGGATTTGTTCACCGCGTCACATCGGGCCCCACGCTACGAGAGCGCGTGTGCAGTTTGGCTGGTACGTTCTTTGGCAGACTACCCAGGCCACTCCAAAATGCACATGTGAACCTTTCTCCACCCAGGCGCTTCGGGCTTCAACTCTGGCTGGTGGATGTGTGTACAAGCGCGCCCTCGCCTGCCAGGGAGGGGCAATGGCGTGAGAGAGGGGAACCCTCCCTTTTGTAAACACCCACAAAAGATCTTCCCTGAGAAGTGGAACAGAAGGCCGGTATCAAACTCAGAAGTGGACTGTGTTCATACTGTCATACAAGACGTGCATAATATATACCGCACATAATGTAGCTTGTGTTAACTGTAGAGTGCGTGTGTAACACACACACTTAAGCAGTAGGTATATGGGTATAAACTGATGAGCTGGACCCCAGTAATGAACTGAGCAGGTAAACTGAGGACAAAGGCTTGAAGAGCAGCTTTTAAAATACCACAGGCTTTGCACCTTGCTTAGAAAGTGGTAAGCGCAGTCAGTTCTGACGACTAGTGCTTTCAACGCTAGTGTTGTCTTCCATCTGCTGTAGAGCATCTGATCAGTAACAGAAACACTCCTCAGTGGTGGAGACTCAGGATCACATCCTCTAGGCATGGGTTCTCTGTGTCCCACATAAAGGCTCTGGGTGTCCTCAGGGGCTGGAACACAGAGGTGACTCTCTGTGAGGAACCTCCCACTCGGGGGTCCGCCCTCTTGACTTGAGCCCCAGAGGCCCTCCCCGCTTCATCCTGTGTCCTCAGAGGTTAAGGTTCCGCATGCGAATCAGGATGTGGGCTCCAACCTTAGAGTCTAGTCACCACTATAACAGGGTTTGATTATAAATGTCTCCCGTAGGCTCGTATTTGAACGCCTGGTTCCCACTTTAGGGAGGTTAAGAAGGTTTTAAGAACCGGGCCTTGTGGGAGGAAGTTATGTCACTGGGGGCTGGGCTTTAAGGTTGGCAGCCTTGCCCATTTCCTGTCCGTGTTCTCTTCCACTCACAGATAAAGAAGTGGCCTCTCTCTCAGCTCCTGTGGTCTGCCTGAGCCTCCCTGTCCCTTCTACTCTCTGTGCATCTGTCACCACAAGCCCAAACACTTCCTTCTACAGGATGCTTTGGGTCATGGTGTCCCACCACAGCAACGGTATGGTAACTGTGCGCCCGTGTTCCAGGAAGGCACACCGGGTGACCTCCTCTGTTGAGCTTCTTTTTCTTCTGCCCTTAAACTCACGTTAGTTCATTAGACTCTTCCACCATCCCCCGCCCCCCAACAGGATGAAGTTCCAATAGACGCACTGCCTTCATGGCCGCCTGCCGGCACCTTCACCACATGGGCGGAGGGGAGGGCAAACCAAGAAAATGCAGTGCTTTTAAACTCCTGCAGTTGTGTTTAGAGCTTCCTTTAAACTGACCCTGGGATTGGAGCGTGGAATACCATAGACTAAATCTTTCTGTTAGATAACATTGCCAGAAGACTGAGTGTTCTCCCCTGACACTCACCAAACTGTCCTGAGCCTGGCTATTTTAAGAGCTCCTTAGGCTGTGTTCACCCTGCCCCGGTTTGTCAAAAGCCTATGGGAGTCGGGGGATAAGAGGTGGGCCTAACAAAGGACCTTGAAGGGACTAAAGGAGCCTAGGTTCTAAGCAGACCATCATGCTTACTCACGAATAACTCATCTGCTTCAGCCATGGCCCCAAGGCACAAAGTGTGAGAACACAGCAAGGTCAGAGTTGCATGAGAAGGAAGCCAGGAAGAACTGCATGGCTAGCCAGGAGTAGAAGAAGTGCTTAACGTAGGATGACTCCCGATTTTCTTATCAACTTGAGATAATACATTTTATGAGAAAATCCCACAGAAAAGAGGGTTTCAGAACCTCTTCCAGAGGCAGCCAGAGAGAGGCTTTTTCTATAACGTTGCAGTTGTCAGCAGGACACTGTCTTAGTTATGCTTGGACCATTCTCTGTTGCTGTAACTGAACACTGCAGAATCATTTATAAAGGGTAAGACTCGGGGTTCTGCATTTGGGGAAGTTCAAGGTGAAGGGGTTGCGCCTGGTGGGGACTCCGTGGACTGTCCCACAGGGAGACAGAGCCGCATGCTGACTTCAGTCTTCCTCTTCTCACAAAGCAGTGAATGGAACCCTGGGGGCTCCATCCTCATGCCCTCATGGAACCCTGACTTCCTCTCAAAGGCCCCATCTGGTCTACATTTTATTCTTATGATAGGGATTGGATTTCAACGTGTGTTTGTCCAGGACATTCAAACCTTCGCAGACAGAACTGTGCTTCCCGAGTTTCCTGGCAGGCAGTGACTTTTCCCGCTCCTGTTTCCACAGCTGCATTTCCCGACTCCTCTGTCATCTCTAAGAGCAGCCTACCCTGGGATCCTTGTGATGGTGTTCCTATTGGTCTAGGTTTCTGGAACACACCATGTTTCCCAGGATTGTAGGAGACTTGCCCTCTGATCAGCATTGATGCCTGTGCACATTGAGCTCTGGCTGGCTACCTCCAGCCCTGCAGCCACACAGCCACTGGGTTTGTCTAAACTTTGACTCCATCCTTAAATTATGAATTTCTGGCTTAGTGAGCCTTTGAGTAAAGTAGCTCTGGTTTAAGTTGAGACTTTGTGAAAGGTATTTAGCTTCATGTTTGAGATTGTGTAAGATTTACAACACAAGGAGAGGTGTCCTGGCATTTCATCAGTACTCTATTCTTGTTACTTGTCATTTGGAGATGACCTTCCTGAGTGTGCTACTTATTTCTGTCATTGCTAAGATGCCTAGCAAAAGAAATGTGAGAAAGGATGGATTTAGTTTGGCTCAGAATTTGAGGAGGACACAGTTTTGTCTTGACAAAGAGAGGGTGGCAGCAGGCACGTGCGGCTGCTTGCGGACATCACAGAAGGAAGCAGAGATAGGACAGAAAGTCAAGGGGATATACAGACCTCAAGACCCGCCCTCCAGTGACCCACTTCCTCCAGCGAGGCACTACCACCCGAAGGCTCCATAAGGTCCAGAAACAGGATCATCACCTTGATCAAACATGCCTGAGGCATGTATTTCACACCCAAATCATAGCAATGGCGGAACTTCAACATGTGGGAGTCCACAATGGTTAAAGGGAAAGTCAAGGTCAGGAAAAGGCTGTAATTATTCATCGTTAACTGCATATAATTCAATTTACCAGTGAATCTTCAGAAAGACTTCTGGAAAGAAGAGATTAAGTAGCAGTACTCAACCAACTACATAAGTAAGGCGGTAACAGTTTGGAGACAACGTTCAGCAAACTGTCTTCTGTCTTCTCCAGATCCACTCAGAAATTAGATAAATTAACTTCAAATATAGTGTGACACTAATAAGACATGATGGGTTTGATTATTGAACACTGCCAGTCTTTGAAAATCTGACAGGAGATGCTCAATGAATATTAATCGTAATAATAATAGTACGAATGATTTAGGAACACAGACTTCAGCGCTGGTGGGATGGAAAGGGATAAAGCAAATGGAGACAGCTGAAACATGTCTCATAGGAGCCATATAAATATGGCCACCAGGGACACGGGTCAGGGGAAGGCAGCTTCTGCAGGGGGCTCTCCTGAGTTCTGCGGTCTTCAGAATGTCAATACGGAGTCAGGAGCCTGTGTGATAAAGTTCAGGACAGAAGGAATTGAGGCACCAGCAGATGGAGTCTGATGAGCTGATTCCAGAGGGAACTGGAATGCCAAGCCCAAATCCCCAGGGCACAGTGATAGAGTCAGATCAGCTTCCAAAGAACGGGATGACCTCTCCTCCGATCTGCCCTCCGGAGCTGGACAGGCAGGGTTAAGGGAAGGGAAGCCACCTAGATGGTCCTGCACTGACTGTGGAGGGGGCAATGTGGGCATCTTGGGAGGTGGTAGGGACCGGGGTCAGACTCACAGGGCTCACTCTGGTCATTCATAGAGTAGCACCACGATGTTCTCATGCACATCTGCATGCATGTGTCCATCCCATCATACCAACTGAGGACGCCTCTGCTGCATGGTCCTTTGCATCCTCACACTCTCAGAACTTGACTGACAAACACCAGATGAGCCATCCATGTCTCTTTAACAAGTGAACAAGGATGAAGGGGTGATATGCTGCCGACTGTCTTCTTTGAGACTGCCAGTGGAGACTGACGGGATGGGGAGGAAGCCTCATCAGAGCTGGAGTAGGTTAAGCCTGATCAAGATGACAACCTCCCCAAAGCATGGAGACTCTACGGCAGAGCCTGTGGGGAAAGCCAGTGGGCACTGGCCTGGGAGGTTCCTTTGGCAAGGCCTGTGTGGCCCTTGGATGATTTCTGGTGCTGAAGAAAGACAAAGATTACCCCAAATGGCTGAAGGACACATGTGGTACCAACGGGTGCCTTTGAGAGTGTGACACTATCTTGATATGAAGTTCTTTCTGGACCCCTCTGCCCCCCAAAACCCAGCATCTGTCTCCAGAGTCCACAGTCCAATGGAGTGTGGTCTGTCATCCACAGTGTCTCCCTGTCATCCACAGAGGAAGAGATGGCTGTCCTCACAGTCACCTCCTCCATCCTCCAGGGTCATTGGGAGCTCCCCACCGAGCATTTCAACCCTTTAGGAGTGTTTCCTGTGTACACCCTGCCCTCTTCCTCTCCTGCCTATGGTTCCATGGGGACAGTTAACACCTTTACTGCGTGGATACCAGCCCTTCTCCCTCCTCCTCCCTGCAGTTCCATGGCCAGGGTAATCAGCTTTCCTGAGTGGATTCGGACCCTTCTCCGTCCTCCCTTTCCAATCTTTTGGATGCCACTCGGCTCCCTTTTTTGGCAGAACAGTCATTGTCCTTATAAAGGTTTTAGGTAGAAAATGAGTGAATGAATGGTGTTTGTAAATGCATACCTTTCAAAAGACAAGGCGCATTGTTCTGCTGGAGAAAGGCCAGGCCTACACACAAATGAGGAGATTTCCTCATTGTGTCTCACTTTGCCAGAGGGAACCAAGCACTGGAGCCTTCTCTAAGTCCACCTGCCCCAGGCCCTGCCTGACTTAACAGAACTATTTCTTAAGACCACCAAAGCCATGAACTCTCCAGGGATGAGAGAATTCTGACCAGATCTTTGGATTGGGTTAGCCCTAATGTTTCTCTCAGGAAACAGGTTTCGCTGGATGTTTGAACACAGAGTGAAAAGTGAAGGTTTGGAATCACAGGCCACTAAGCCTATGAGAGCCATCCTGTCTAAGTGCCACGAGCGTCTCTCACGCCACACATCTGCTCCACAGACTCAGAGGCACAAGAACACACACACTGTGGAGTTCCAGGGAAGAAATGCCCAGACACCTACAAACCAAGTCTAATATACAGCACAAAGAGACTCAGGGAAAAAAGCGTTTTGATTTGCCTATAATAAAACTGACATGCAACAAAAAGTTGTCACAGACCACTTAAAAACGATACTTTCAAGCCCAAGTGGTTCACTTGGCTGAGAGACACATTTGTAAATGTACTTTGTTAATTTTTGCATGAGATGTTACAATAAGTAATGAATGGGTAAAAAATTCTATGTGAGTTCCTTTCAGAAGAAATTGGTAGTAGGTAACACTTTTTTGAAAGTTTTTATTAGTTTGTCCCCAACACAGCACAGACTATCAGACCCACCACTATAAAAATATTTATAATCTCAATTTGGGCAGAGTTTAAATAACATCTGGAGGATTGAGAAAACACCGATTGATTGTGGACACCTTCAATCCCAGCAACAAGGCACCAAGGATCTCTGTGAGATCAAGGCCAGCCTGGTGTACCTAGAGAATTCCAGGTCAGCCTGTGATACAGGGAGACTCTGTCTCAAAGAAAGGAAGAGAAATAAAAACACAAAAGAAAACTCTACCAAAAAATTAAACAATCAGCATTATTAGATTAAAATGCAAACGGTATTAACTAGTCAATACAGGCAATCAATTAAAAACAAAACAGTTATGGAAAAGAGAATGCATTTCAATGTTTTAAACAAGGCATTCTGGAACCACAGAGACTTGTGGACTGCGAACATAGCCCAGGCTCTCCTTGGTAGCTGTCCTGCCTCTAAGGCTGCTCGTCTCGAACGGCCTTCTGCCAGTTCTGCCACTGCTAAGCCCCGGGGCTGGTCCCCTCTCCTGGACCAAAGCCGGCCCTCCGGCTCCTGCTTCACACATCTGGTTCTCCCATTCCCCAGTGGGCTCAGGTGGAAACATTCAAAACACAAAGTTCATCCTGTTCCTGCAAAACCGCTTCTCAGGCTTTCCAGTGCGGCAAGGGCAGAATACGGGTTTTCAGGACCTTGGAGAGTAACATGCCTCTGGGCTCCATGGCCTTTTGGGTTTGGAAGTTATTTTCAGTTGCTCAAAGAGGTGCCAGAAAATTGGTGAATAGATACATTGATTTCCTCCTAAATTCCATCAGATTTTGATTTGCAAGTTTTGAACCTGTACTGTGAGGTGTAAACTAGTTAAGATTTTAAATTTTAATCAGATAGCCCCATTAGCACTTACGTGGGTTTCTTGGCTTTCAATGTTATTTTCAAGTGCATATTAATTGCCATGTGCACCGATTATTTATGTGCTATTTGCATGCAGTACATGGAACTCACTCTCACTTTATTCTCAGCCCATTTGTCCTGTTTCACACAGTTTGTTTGTGATATGTGTCTATGAGAGAGACTGAGTCTGCAGAGTGTGAGCCTCCCATTGGAGGCATAAATTCCTAGTGTGCTGTTGGAGGCCACAGGTCAGAGAATAGCCAGCTTAGCCTGATTCCATTCCAGAGAAAAACAGCCCTGGGAAAGATCCTCCCTGCATGCCCTTCTCTCTTAGTGCTAGACTCTTGGCCAAGGGCTAGCCAGGATCTTGTCAATTGCAAAGCTCAAGTAAACAACTTGACCCTTAAGCTAGCCCAACCACAACTTTCTTTTTCCTGTGTACAGCTGTGTGTCATCAGTAGAGGATGTCTCCTGAGAATCTGAACCTTTAACCTCCTGTAAAGCCCCGCCCTCAGGGTATATAAGGCTTGCTGCCTCTGAATAAAGTCAGTGTGTGTCATTCTCCTTTCCTCCTACCTAGTGTCTGTCTCTCTCTGTGTCTGTGTGTGTATACTTTTCTCTTCAACCTCGACGTCCCTCGCAGAGACTCGGACCCAGGGCCGTGCAGGTGCGGCAGTGTGCAGTCCCTTGGGGCTCCATCCCAACCCGGATGTGTTTTTCAGGGCTTGATCCACCACCCGTGGGCCTCAAGTCTGTGCAGATTTCCACCCCAGTGGTATGGGCAAGCAGGCATGTGGCAGCTTGGAATCTCTCCCTGTCTCTCTATCTTCTCAATCCCCTGAAGGCTCAAGCCCTGCTGGCCTTGGCAGCTGCCCACCCTCCCCAAATCTCTTGATAATGACCTGGACCCCTCACCTGCTGTTTCAAGGCCAGTGTCTGTTCACTTGTCCATCCCTACTGAGGAAGCACCTACCTTCACAGAAGACCCTTCTGTGATCTCAGTCTACAATAAGATCTTACAGCAAGATCTCCTAATTCTATATAATTCAAGTCGACTCTCATTACTTGCCAAAGGTGAAAATTGATGTTAATTTATTAGAATTTTTAAATCTCTGAAACTAGATTTAAGATTCATAATAATGTCTTATGTCTTTTTTTTTTTTGATTATGTATGGGTGATGGTTAGTTTTAAATGTCAGCTTGCCACAGCCGAGACTCACCTAAGAAGAGAATTTCAATTGAGGAATTGTTTAGATCGGATGGGCTGTGGGCTTGATGTACCCAAGCTGGAATCACAAAAAGAAAATCATTAGAAATATTAGAAATGAGAACGTCAATATAGGATCCCTCAGTAATAAGTTTAGCAATGTGGCCATGCAGATGAAGAGCCAGTGGAGGTGACAGAAAGGTACAGCGGGCTGTGGGGATTGTTTTGATTGCTAATTGAAGCAGGAAGACCCGGCCCATTGTGGGGAGCAACCCTCTAGTCTTAGGTCCTGGATTGTTTAAGAGTGGAGAGGGCTACGGGCGAGTGAGAGAGCCTGTAAGCGTGAGTTTCTTCTCCATCTGCTCTTCACTGTAGACGCGATGTGACTACCTGCCTTGACTTCCCCTCAGTGAGGGACTGTAGCCTGACACCGTAAGTGAAGCAAACCTTTCCTCCCTTGGCTGCAACCTGTGAGGATGCTTTACCACAATAACGGCAATGAAACCATCAAATGCAGTCTTAAATGAATGTGTATATTTTAAATGTCACAGATACGTTGCTATAGAGATCTGATAAGGCAAGATAAAAGGTCAGTTATAGTTAGCTATTCAATATATGAGTCTTTGAAGCATGTTCAAAAGATACTTTTTGGTGTGGGGGAATGGCACAGCCAATGAAATATTTGCCACATGAACATGAGGATCTGAGTCTGAGTCCTGGAGCTCATTTAAAGTCAAGTCTCGGGTAGTGTATGCTTGAGATCTTGCACCGGGAAGTGGAAGCTGGTGGATCACTGGAGCTTGTAGGCCAGCCTAACCTCATTTGCGAGGTTCAGGCTCTGTCTCAAGAAATAAAGTGGTGGTTCAGTGCTTACAGTCACTGACTGGTCTTGCAGAGGACCAAGGTTCAATTCCCAGCATCCACATGGTGGCTAATAACTGTCTGTAACTCCAGTTTCAGAGGATCTGACACCCTCTTCTGGCCTCCAAAGGCATTGCACACACACGGTGCACTTACATGCATGTAGGCAAAACACTTATACACATAAAATAGAAATAAATATAAAAAATTAAAAATAAAGTGGACAGCACTTGAGGAAGGGCGTCTTTAAGTTGTCTTCTGATCTCTACACACACTCACTCACACAACCACACATGTACACATACATACAAACCTACACATGCATAAACACATTCAAACACATGAACACATACATACATATACACATACACACACACATATACACACAACACCACACTTACACAAAGACATACACACACAACCACTCCTACACACACTTTCTTCACCAATAGAAAGGACACGTATTACGTCACTGTGCTCCAGACCTGGGGTACTGCTGCCCTGTGTGTAATCTCTGCACTCCAGGGCTGTGGTATAGACACTCCTGTGTACAATCTCTGTTCCCTGGGGCTGTGGTGCCACAAGCCTTCCATCCTCACTCTGCCTCCTATCAGCCTGGAGCCCTGGGGCGGCCGGCTTGTTCTCTAACTTGGGGCTCCTCATGCTTAAAGGAGTAAGTAGAAAATCTTCATAAATGCACCCACTCAGCCAATGCACATTATCTGTCATTTGAAAACTGTAAGTAAATAAAAGATTTGCTAAATCAATGGGGACTGGATTAATGTGACACCCCACAGCCTATTAGATAAAAATCACACATTTGAGTATTTTGCTACTAATTTAAAAGCACTTAAATAGAAATGATGTGCACCACCTCGCACACTCACTGGGACACATTTCTGCTGCCTGGGCCCAGCATATCACCCTGCCACTGCATATGTAGACATGGCACCTGAAATAAGTGTCCGCTGCCCCCTGTGGCCGTGAAAACAGAGTCCAGACCCTAACGGCAGGTCTGGCCCTGGCCTGAGATGCTGCTTTCTGTCTCCTTGTTCCCAGTTGAAGGAGCTCATGAAGACTTCACTCAGAGAAAAGAAAAGTTCTTTATAGCAAAATATTACAGATGGATGGATACGTGATGAGTGTGTGAGGAGCACACTAAGGGGTAGTGGGTTAGCCCAGTATGGGGTGTGAGCACATCAGTAAGGCTAGCCTGGATGTGGATGTTTGCGAGAGACGGTGGTTTTGCCAGTGTACCCCGAGTTCACATGAATGTCCACTGCAGAGATAGAACTTGTTCTGCTACAGACACAGTGGGAGGGGGGGTCACGCAGCTGGAGAAGATACCAGGATTCACAAAGGTGAACCACAGAGAAATGACTCTTAAAATTGCTGCAGGGAGCTGGGGGATGGCGTGGTCTGTAAAGCACTTACCACACAAACAGGGACCCAAGTTCAATCCCCAGAACCCATGTGAAAAGCTGGGCATAGTGAAAGAGGCTTGTAATCCCAGTGCTCCAGAGGCAGAGTCAGTCAGGCCCTTGAGGCTCGCTGGCCAGTCAGCCCACCCTGCTCAGTGAGGTGAGTCCGAGGTCAGTGAGAGATCTTGTCTTAAAGACAAGGTGGACAGTGCCTGAGGAATGACTCCTGAGGCTGGCTTCTGTCACACACACACACACATGCACACACACACACACATCCTGTGTTACATGAGTAGACAACTTCTGTGAACAATTATAGAGACAAGTTTACATATTAGGAACAGAACAGAAGTGATGTCCACGAGCATAATCTACCTATGGCCAAATTTGCCACTTGCACCCCAGCCGCCACTCAGTCTCCAGCCATCAGGTGACACCAGCACCTCAGTCTGCTGAAGTAATTCAGAGTCCTTTCCTTTGTATTCTGAAAGTCAACCTTGTAGTCTCCTATGGAGACGAATATCAATAAGCCAATAGCTTCCATCAGAATCTAGAAAAGGAAAAACAAAACAAAACAACTGCAACGCCTAGTACCAGTACTTAGCACCCGGCACCACACCCACAACTCCTTGCCCCCTGTGGACACCGGATCCAGGTATTTCTGCTGCTGCAGCCTCAGGCCGGAAGGTCTGCCACCACTCGGGCCAGAACTGTGGGGGCTCAGACCTCAAGGCACCCAACTGCCGGGTTCTTTTATCTGACCTGAGATGACTCCGCCCTCACCCTCAGTGATCAGGAGTAACCCTGGAGTTTCACTGGAGTGGTGTGTGTCGATGGTCGATGTAAGTGAAGGGGCGCACTCAGAGCCGGGCCTTCCTTCCCATTGCACCACCTCACACGAGTATTTGAAGAGCCCAAAGCAAGGCCCTTGTTTATCATGTTCATTCTATTAAGCTCGCAGCCACTTCACACACACACCATATTACAAAATCAGGTAAGAAAGCAGCGAATCGCATGGGGAAACTGAGGCAGTTCTGGAGGGAGTGGAAATGGTATGGTGGCCTCAGCAAACAGCTCAGCACCTCAAAGGATATTAGATATGGTTTGTCATGGGGTCTAAAAATTCCTGTCTGGTAGAGACGGAGGAGAAACCAAAACATGGGCACCAACTTTAGAGCAGCATTTGTTACAACGGCCGGGGGAGTAACCAAATGTCCACAGACTGGCATTTATTGTGTCTGCGATGTACAGTGAAATGCTATTCAGCTGTTAAAAGGAATAAAGTGCTATTACATGCTACCACACAGGTGGACATTGAAAACACTTTGTCTTGAGCAAAAGAGGACACTCACAAAAGGCTGCATGATACCACCTGAGCTGTTTAGAACATAAAACCACAGAGACGTATGCCCTCAGACACCAGAGAACTGGCTGTGAAATAGTGCAAGAGACAAAAGACACAGAAAGAGACAAAACGTGCTGAGATTAGATCCTGCTGATGGTCATGCAGCGCAGCAGACAGATCCACAGCACGGCTGGCAGACAGACAGACAGATCCACAGCGCAGCACACAGATCCACAGTGTGGCAGATGGACAGACAGATCCACAGCGCAGATTCACAGCATGGCACACGGATCCACATTGCTGGGTCATGCATCTCAACAAAGGAGCAGGGTGCCGTGGTCACCTTGCCTTGGAACAGCTGTGACACATAGCCGTCGGGGAAGCTGAGAGCACTCTGCACTGAGTTCTTCAAGTTCTAGTATGGGAAGCAGTCAGCAATGCCTGATGGGTAGGCTACAAAATGAAAACACAGACACCTCCAAAGGTCCACAACAAGAGCACATCAGCATGTTTTAACACTAGTATATAATCACTTGGGATAGACTGCCACATTACTTAGTAACTGATCCTTCTCCTGCAAACTCGGCTCACTGGACTTGCTTGTTTTCCCACTGGTTTATTTCTTTCCATACATAGTAATCTGTATGATTTTCCTTTCTTCACATTAGTAAAATCGACCTTTGACATGCTTTAAGTAATGTGCTACTTATTTACTATTTAATTCTAGACTTATTTAATTGCATATTTTTTATAAATTCATTTTGTTGTATTAAGGTCAACTTCCATTTAGCTATTTAGAGAAATTTAAAATATATGAAAAGCAGCTCAGGGGGCTGGCAAGATGGCTCAGTGGTGAAGAGTGCTTGCAGCTCTTGCCCAGGGCCTGAGTTCGGATCCCAGCACCTGGGTCGATGACTCACAATTGCCTATGTCTCCAGTTCCAGGGGATCCAACACCCTCTTCTGGCCTCTGCAGGAACCTGCACTCACATGCATATGCTCACACAAACACAGTCACCGCCACATAAATAAAAATGAATCTTAAGAAAGAAAAGCATTGTTGGGCTGGAGAGAGGGTGATGGCTGAGAGGATAAGGTGCCTGCTTCCCAGCTAGATGGGCTTTAAGACCCTCCTCACCCAGATGGGTGCCAGATGGGCGTAGTGGACTGCCTGCCCGCAATCCCAGAGTTCAGTGGGCAGAGACAGGGATCTCCAGAGCAAGTTAGAGGAACCGGCCAGCTCTGGGTGCAGTGAGCTGAAACCCTGCCTCAGTATATAAGGTTGAGAGCAATCAAGAAAGATATTCAATGTTAATCTCCGCCCCCCATGCACAGGTACACACGTGTGGTCCCACACACATGCACACACATACACGTGTGTAAAAACGAGAAAAATGAAGATAACAGTATACAGTTCCCACATTGTGCTTGTGTCCCGCTTAGAAATACAAGCAGAGTCTGTCCACATCGGGGACACCACTTAGCATGAGTCCTGCATTCCAGCAGAAAGTTCTTATGTGTTATTTAGGGAAACTATCTGAAACGGAGACGGAGACAGACAAAGCAAATCCCAGAGGTTATCATGAGAATGCGCTAGGCAGGGGCTGCTGCGCCCACTGCGGTGGAGGGTGGAGGCTGGTGATGCGCAGGGTGGCAGTGCTGAGGGCGAGAGCTGGACCTCCCATGCTTGCAGAGCTGCCGTCCTGGAGCAGAGCCTAGCATTTGATACCATGGCTTTTACTGTCCTATTTTCAAGTGACAAACGCTGATTGTACTTCTCCATGGGGCTCCTAGACCTGTGCTCACAGTGGAAGGATCAAGGTGAGCTTTAGGTGGTCGTCAGCTGTGCTAATGACTTTTACCTAACCTCCTAACAAAAGGTTAATCTTCGCTTGTTTATAATATAAACAAGCTCACAGGGCATTGGCTCCTCTTGCAGCCTAAATGTATTCCGTCCTCGGGACCCAGAGCCATGTGTGTAGAGGTGTGTACATGTGTGTACAGATGTGTACATGGCAGATGAAGACTGTCTCATTTGTGTTGCAAACAATAGATGGGGTTCAACTGATAACATCTGCTTAAGGTTGTGTGTGCGTGTTGGTCTAGGACTAGGGATCAGAAGGAGAAAACTCTGATTAGGGTCAGACTGGAAAATGAGCGCTGAGTCAGGTTGTTTATAAGGCACAGCTGTGACGTGGTGCTGCACAGTGAATGCAGAGGTTGCACCTTGGCTCTTGTGAACAGCACAGCTCGACCCTATCTAGGGGCTGTGAATTTGACTCTATCTGGGGTGCAGATCTGATTCCAACTGGGGGAGCAGATCTATCATCCATGCTGGTTTCGTTTCCTAGGAGACGGCTAGGATGTGGGGGACCCCACCACATGGGGTTCGGATTGCAGTTTTTCCTGGCTCCTTTACTGCTTCCCCACCCGGTGCACTCCCCTACACATCTTACCACGCTTGCTAGCGTTCACACTTTGATAACAGACAATACAACAGATGTGTTTTTCAACACTCTCATTTTGGTCAGATTTGTGTTTTTCAGTTAGCTAGATTTGGCCTTTTCCCCATAACTTTTGTTCATCTGTACATGTCTTTGGGGAAATGCTCACTCACATCCTGCTGTAAGTAATTAATCAGCACGTTTTATAAACTTTAACTTCATCTATTACTGGGGGCCATGTGTGCTAAAATATGCATGGGGATGTCAGAGCACAACTTCCGTAAGCCCATTCTCTCCTCCACTCTGAGTTTTGAGGATCAAACACTGTCATCAGGCTTGGTGGTAAATGCTTTTACCCGCCGAACCACCCCGACAGCACTGTTGCTGCAGGTTGTAATGAGCCCTTGGCTAGATGCTTTACCTGGTGAGATGATGCATTTTGGGACTTTAGATTGCAGTGACGATAGCTTTCAGTATTTTTACAGCAGAGACTATTTTTATACATATAAATTACAATAGATCCACAGCTCGTGGTAACTATTATTGTTAATAACATTAATCTTATTGCCTTAGGTTATAAAATACTTTCCTTCTAAAGTATAAAGTTAATTAGCCTAAAAGTTCTAATTGTCTAAATATGATTTGGAAATATTATTATCCCTGCTAACTGTGGAGGAGCATTTAGCAAATGGTAGGATGGCCGCGGAGAATATCATTTCTATGCCTGATATGGGGATTATAATAAAGGGGCAATTCTCCGACACCTGCTTCTTTACGGAGCATCCCAGCGATGCTGTTAAAAATTAACATATCCCACATCATTAAAACAGGAACAGTAGCTACCAAGGATTTGTGTATCCGTCCCCTGCTTTGTTTGCATAGCCTGTGTTTGTGTGTGTGTGTGTGTGTGTGCGCGTGTGCGTCTATCACACACTATCACACACACTATCAAAAGGCCTGGAAACAGTTCCAGGAGCTTGACCAGCTGACTAGAAGGGTAACAGGAAGTGCCCAAGGTGGGAAGGAGGAAGCATTCTTATACAAGAGGAAACTTTAGCAAAAGGACGTGTCTTTAAGGGCACAGGCAAATTTGTTGAAAATACCCAAGGGCAGACCAGTTCCAAGACTTATAACTGGGCAGCCACACTCTTCCAAGGCCTACCAGAGCTACAAGGAGAGACCAGAAACTAGATTCATTGGTAATGAACACAGACTGAGACTGTCTGAGAAAACTGCCACCTGGTCAGAGGTCTAGGCCAGCCTGAGAGGGTCAGGCCATAGGAGAGGCCCCAGAAGTCCAAGGAGGTGTCTCAGTGGTCAACATAACAAGATTTACATTTTGAGGAGTCCTTCCCTTAGGATAAACAGTGGTTCCCTTTAGAGACTAAACTCCTCTGTGGCTTACTCTCTGCTGTCCTGAGACCTCAGCTTTATAAGGAAAATGATACCAGTTGTGGCAAACTTAACTTAAAGTTGATGATTATTAAAGACTTGAGTACTCTTGGTCACTAGCTCATTTAACCTTGGCAATCACCTATTCAGTCATATCTTGGCCTGCTTTCTGTTACCGTCACAAAACACCTGAGACTGGGTCATTTATATTGAAGAGACATTGATTTATATTTTTACAGTTCTGGGGATAGAATCTTAAGACTGGGCAGCCACATCCGGTGACGGCCTCATGCTAGTTCACAATGTGGTAGAACCGGGGGAGGCTCAGTGGGTGCTTCCAGGGGTCAGATCTCAAGAGGTGCCTGTTGTACGTGTCAACTCTCACAGTAGCTAATCCAGATCTGAGTGAATTAACACACTGGAGAAAAGACTCACATCCTCTGGCAGACCTCAGCCTCACTTGGATCCCTCCTAACTTTGCCATAATGACAAAAAAATGCAACAAGAGTTTCAGAGGGATCATCCGTAGCCTGGGTGCCTTTACACCTTTGCAAAGAAGACAGAAAGCAGGGCTGATGGTGACAGGGCTTGTGGTAGCACATGCCAATGTGCTGCCGTGGAGCCAGACTCTGCCTTCTCTCCCATGTCTCACAGCCCAGTCTCACCACTGCCTCTCTGAGCTCTGCCCTGGGCTCCACTGTTACAGTCAGTGGGCAGGGGAACACAGCTGGTCCCTCTAATGGTTGCCTCCTCCAGCTTGAGTGAAAGTTTCCCCCTCATTCTCTCTGGGTTTTATGTATCAGTCCGGGCCCGTCAGCCTGTGTCCTGGCCAGCTCTCTCCTCCGGCCACGCCTGGTTTGGTCTGGTTCTTCCCACTCCGTGAGCGCCCCTTCTCCATCCTGCCCACCACTCACCCACCTCAAGCCATTTACGTCATAGACTGCAACATCCATGTGGCATGAAAAGAAGTCACTGAGCAAAATATATTCTGACCTGGTCTACGAACTTCTTCTCTCTTTATGTCATTCACATCCCCAGCTCGTCAGCATTGCTGAAGATGTCTGCTCCATACACAGGGTGGCAGGGCAGCCATGGGGTATTAGTGTCATTTTATGGTTTCATCATCTAGCACCGTGAACTGTCCCCACACGGCCCAGCACTGCCCTCGTGGTGGAAGCTCATGGCATCCGAGGCTGGCTCTGTCGCCTCTGCCTTCTCAGCCACAGCCTTTCATGTTCAGGAATCTTGTGGATGGAGAAAGAAATGCAAATCTCATCTTTACCAAATGTCTCTGTTTAAAGAGGAAGGGAAGAAAGGTCTAAAGAGCCCCAGCTTAGACAGGTTGGTAGACACGGCTCCCACAGAGGCAAAACATACTCTCCGACAGACCTTTTAACAAGCAAAGCATGTTTTTAAAGGTCTATGTATTTATATTTTACTTGCATCAGTGTTTGCCTGCATCTATCTAAGTGTAACTGTGTGTGTCTGGCCTGCAGAGGCCAGAAGAAGACACGAGTGAAAGTTTCCTCAATCTGGAGTTACAGATGGTTGTGAGCTGCCATGTGGGTACTGGGAACCGACTCAACGCTGAGCTATCTCTCCAGCCCCAATTATTTTTTTCTATTATTTACTTATGTGTCTGTATGTCTGTGTGTGGGTATGTGCATGTAATGCATGGGTGACCAAGGAGTATGGATGAGGGCTTTGACTCTCTAGAAGCTGGCATTACAGGTAGTTGTGGGCTACCATGTGCATGTTGGGAATTGAACCCAGGTACTCCGTAGGAACAGCCGTTACTCCTAACTGCTGAGCCATCTCCTCAACAAGCAAAGGTCTCTGGGAAACACTAACATGTGGGTCGTATGATCACTTGATCCCTACTGTGTGCTGTCTATGCTGTGTGCTATCTATGCTGTGTAATGTCAAGAGAGAATTATGATTGGGCTGAGAGAATTACAGACCAGAGTCCTGGGCCCAGGCCCACTACAGACTTGCTCCTGGAGAAAGAACATGTAGGCACTGCCACCACATCTCTGCTTTGTCCTTGATCTGGGCAAGGCTCTGCTCCCCGCTTCCTCCCCACCGTAGCAGGACCAATGCCCTGGGGTAACCTCCCAGAGCCAGGGACTGGGTGTCACTGCTGGAGAATAACCCTTTTGGCTGTGTGTCCCTCACAGACACTGCAGTCACTACACACCTGCAATTAGGGAGTTCATTCCCACTCAGCTCCTTCTCTTTCAGCTGATTGCTAAGAAAATTGTCATTTTCAAGCAAGACAGAGAGGGGAGTCAACAGAGAGCAAAAGCCCATAATTCAAGTTTGGCTAGCAGTGCTTCCCAAACTGTCCTTAGAAGACGTATGCTAATGGCCAATTAGAACAGAATGTAACAAGCACATCAGTATGCAAATGAGGCTTAAACAGAATCCCATCACCTCAGCGTTGTATCTAGAGAAACTCTGGTGCCAACTGAGAACCTGGTTGACAGTGTGTCCTAAGATTAATTTACCTCTTCAACCTGTTCTTTGTGGACGCAGAGGGCACATGCCCCTGACGGCATCAAGTGGTCAAAAGTCCAGGAGGATGCCGCCCGTGGGACTGCACATGTGCAGATCTGACAGGGATTCTACGCCTCGAGCAGACATTCCCCCACTGCCATAGTCTCCTCCTCATGGAGGTATTCTAACTACGAGCTTATATGTGTTGTCATCAGCCACAACACAAAGTCTGTTCTGCACTTGCGGAGGTTTGAGGCTCCCTCTCAACACCGCAGACGGCGTGGGTGCAACAGTCACAGAGGGAAGTAGGGCGCCGGGAGGATTTAGCATTCAGCGTGCATCCTCAAACACTTCCTGGTGGAATCATGGCCTCGGTCCAGAAAGCTGTGAGCAGGGGCAGGCAGGATATTTTTCAGTGGGTAGAAATTGCTCCTTTCTGACAGAATTTGAGATTTTGTGTTGAGCTTAGCACTTTAAATATTGACTGTAGCACTTGTAATTCTCTATACAGGAGAGAGGGAGGAAGAGAGGGAGGGCAGGAAGGCAGAGTAAGAGAAGGAGAGGGAGAGAAAGGAAGGAAGGAGAAAGACGGGGGAGGGGGGCTCTGAACGCCGAGGGTGTGCGGTAAGGAATAAGAGACCGAGTTCTAGCCAGTGCTTTCTGTTGCGAGGATTTTGTGAAACCTGTTCTTTTTTTATTATTTTTATTTTTGTGTTGCCTGCATGTGTGTGAGTGCAGCGGTTCCATGCAGTGCCCGCAGCGACAGAAGAGGGCATCAGGTCCCCTGGAACTGAAGTTACAGACTGTTGTTAGCTGCTGTGTAGGTGCTAGGAATCGAACTCTGGTCCCCTGAAAGAGCATCCAATGCTCTTAACCACTACGCTATCTATCCAGCCCTTCAACCTGTTTTTGGAAAAGGAAGTTGCTCTCAAATTTGAGATAAAAGCTTTCAGCTAAGTTGTGCACTGCAAATGCAGCTTTGATAAGAACATGTCCCCCATTTTTGTGTGCATGTGATCTGTGTATGCATGCACGTCCATGTCTGTGAGTATGGATGCATACATGTTGTAGCACACATGTGGAGATCAGAGGACAGCCTCAGACATGGGTCTTTGCCTCCTAACAACAACTCTGTTGTTTTTCTGCTGTGTAGCCCAGGCTGTCCTGTGAGCTTCCAGAGAGTTTCCTGTCCCCATCCATCTTCCTGTAGGAGCGCTTTTGCACCATCTGTCAGGTTTTAAATGGGAACTGGGGATTCAAACTCAGGGCCTCATACATGCACGGCAGGAAGGGAGGTTTGAGGTGTGATGGTTGGTTCTCTCTTTCCAGTCCTCAGTCACTCCACTCACTCTGAGTGACACCACGGCAGCCCTAGTCACCATGGACAATGTGATCTGGATGATCACAAAAGCGGCTTTTATTGCCAGGCCCGAATCAATTACTCTGAGAAATGAGCAAACAGAACTCCCTCGTGAAGGGCACATAAGGGACATCTGTCTATCCACAGGCCTCACTGTGACTGACCCAGGTGAGGCACGGGGGAGGATCAAACAGAATCCACGATAAAGGCCTCTCCTACTTAACCATTCCACGCCCAGCTATACCCAAATCACACACCACGTCTTAGATTTGTAACAGTACTTTTATACCTAATAATGTAAATTAAAGTCAGTAGGGTGTTCATGGAAATGGCAGTGCAGTGCAAGAGCCTCTGAACATCTTCTCCTCTATTAAAGTAATGAAACAACTGACAGGGCCACCAGAGCCAATGATTCAGAAACGTGGATCCCAACCATAGCTTCACACAAACCCAGAGAGCTCTCATTCCAGAAAACGGCTCAATTTTGGTCAAACTGCGGCTCCATGTCACATGGCCTGCTCCTGTGCCAGTTGGTGGAACTCAGGCCCCACTGTGCCACAGCAGAGACATGGGGCAGACTACGGCCCAGCACCCACTTGAGAGAAACAGGAAGCTTTCCCAGGAAATGTTCCAGACTGACAGGCCTGGGAAGGGCTGGTCACTGGCTGTCGTGGTGTGAAGGACTTCTGCTTTCAGCGCCCAGAGCTTTCAACTCGGGGAAAGTCGGAAAGAACTCTTCAACATTCTCACCCTTTCCTGGGAACAGAAAGTACATGCCAGGCAGGGATGGTCATGGATGAAATTTACCATAGACTCTCATCTCTGGTCAGTCTCTGCACTGGCTGCACAGGCAGGAGTTTGAAGGTGGAATTTGAAAAGCCAGAGGAATACAGGGTGTGCTCCCACCTGACAAGACCGCATCTGTGGACACTCAGCCCTATCAGTTCCCCGTGTCCATTGAGACAACCGTGCTTTCCTGAATTAAGATGTCTCTAGGCATCCTCAAACGCACAGTTCACTCAGCGCTTTGCTGCTTTACAGAACACCTAAAAGAAACAAGTAATGGAGGAAAAGCTTGTTTTGGCTCATGGTTTCAGAGACTGCATCCAGGCAAGAAGCCTCCATGGACTTCAGGTCTCCAGGAGGCAGGAGCTTCAAGGTGGAAAAACACAGAAGAAAGCTGTTTATCTTGTGGCAGCCAGGGAGAGAGGAGGAGAGAGGGAGGGAGGGACATCAGCAATTGCTTCCCATAAGGGAGAAGACAGAATTTAGATTTTAATTCCTCCCAAAGTAGAGAGGACCAAAATACAGAACCAATTACAATATCAGAATCCACATCCTGAGGGATGAACCTCTGAGAACTCAAGTGATCAGCCTGAAGGTAGCTGTCTGGGAGAACAAAGGTCAGTGCTTCTCAGATCAGAAAAGCTACAGTCATTACAGTCAAATCTAGAACCTAGCATAAGCATTTACCAGGCACTCAAAGAACCAGAAGAGATTGTGTAAAGAGTCACATGGAGTCCCCAGCGTGCTGGAGCAGGCAGAGATCTCAGTCATACATCAAGAGCTCTCCCGAGTGAAGGGGTCAGGTGTGTACACTGTGACAAGGCATGAGAAGCCTGAGGCTCGAGATATCTGAGTTTAGGAGTCATAGGCTGTGCGATAGCAGACTGGACGCAGCTGGGGAAACCGTGTGAGTTTGCGGAAGGTCAAGAGCAGTTGTTTGGTGTGAAAAACGTAGAGGGGGAAAGGGTGAGAACTGAAAGAGTCCAGAGCAGCTGGCCGAACGCGGGCTGCATCGGGTGGAAGAATGCATGCGGAGCTGCTATAAGTCACTGGAACGGTCAGGCACACGCCATCCATCTGCCGAGCCAAGGTTTCACATGAAAGAAGACAGTAAACTTGCGGTTGAAAATTTAAATAATCATTTCATGACAGTTAAACTGAACTGAGGTGCCATTAAGACCCGAGTGATAACAAGCCCAAATCTGGAGCAATGGGGACACAAACTTGAATCAAACAAGTACAAAATATTTGTTTGAAATACGGACTTGATTAAATTTCAAACTGTCATACCATTTGTGTGTCAAAATGCCGGTTGGTTGTAACAAGCAAAGAAGAGAAAGCCTGTCCTTTTATCTTATACTTCTGGGAGGAAAGAAAGTTGCTTTCATTTGTTGTTTAAATTAACCTTTGAGGTTTCAGACCCTGTATTTTGATTATTCGCCATCTGCTCCTCCCAGATCCCACCTCCTCTTCCACCCAACCTTTGTTAATGTTTTTCTTTTCATTTGTTTCCCATTGAGTCCAATTTCTGTTGCCCAGGCACTCAGATGTGGCCCAGCTACCGGGGCCCCACCCATAAAAAAGTGGGGTCTCTGTCTCCCAGCAGCCACCACATGCCAATAGCTCTTGGTCTAGGAGGGACTCCGTGACCACTGCCCCTCCGTGCTGGGACTTTTCTGGCTCCAGCTTGTGCAGGTCTTGTGCTTGCTGACACACTTGCTGTAGGTTCTTTTGTGCCACTGCCCACCTGCCTGGAAAGCTGTGTTTCCGTGTGACCATCCACCACCTCTGACTCCTACAGTCTTCCCATCCAGCTCTTCGAGCTTTGGTGGGAGGGTGTGACTTAGGAGTCCCCTTTAGGACTGAGACCTCTCCAGTCTCCTGTTCTCTGTGAGATGACCAGTTGTGGCTCTCTGTGATAACTGCCATCTATTGCAAAAAGAAGCTTCTCTGCTGAGGGCTGAGACCTGCACTGATCCCTAGAACTAAACAGAGTTCTCAAAGGGAGGAAACATGTGAGAAATACTTTTAAAGTGCCCAACATCCTTAGCTATCATGAAATGCAAATTCAAACTACTTTAAGATTGCATCTTACTCTCGTCAGAATGGTTTGCTTTTTTTTAAATCCTGAGTGGATGAATGGAAAAGTTAAAGCAGAGAGAATCCGAGCACACCAAGAATTACATCCTGGTTAAATCCCGGACTAAATTAAAACATCGTCTTAGTTCAGCAGTGCTTACAAAGAACTATGAAATCATAATCTAAATTCAGACCTCCCAGTAAAGGACATACTATTCAACTTAACATATTTTATTCTTTATATAAGAACAACTTTTACTATTAAATAATAGGGCATGATGGTTGTTTGAAGTATGTTTTAAATAATTACCATTTTGAAATTTCCGAGAATTCCTGGAAATACTGAATCTCAAAGATTAACAATCCAGGAATTTGAAAACACTGAGAAATTTGTTTTTTGTCACCATATAATTCTAAAATTCATTGTTCATTTGAATAAATGTACATTGTTTTTTAAAAAATTGTTTGAAAAATGCTGCAACAAAAGACAATACTTAATATACTAATAAAGATAAAAATTGAATCTAAGATGTAAAGGTCAAACTGAAGTCTGGGCTTAGACTAATTAGGAGACACCAGTGGAAGGCAGAAGATGGGGTGAGGGTCTGAGCTCACAGGACATGTCAGCCAAAAGAAACTGTAGATCCAGATTAATACCACAAAACAAGTATTATGACAAGAAACTTACCAGTGCCACAGAGGGTCCATGCGGGCACAGGGAAAATAGTTCTTTAAAACTAATAACATGAAATATGTCTCCGAAAGAGTGATTACTGCAATTGATAAACCATGGTTTCAGCTAATGAAAAAATGAAGTCAATCTTCATGATTCTCACTTCAAGATCTCCAACCTAGAATGTTTTAATAAAAGGACACGTTGTAGAACAAAAATTCACAATTCATTATCTGTTACATTGATAAATATCGCCCAGTGAATCCATCTGTTAAAACCCATTTCTTCTTACAAGCACCTTAGCATGGCTGATATTTGCTATGACGAATCACCTTCATAGTTAATCCAGAAATGAAAGTCAAGCCCTTCCACCATTCGTCCTTGTGCTGTGAGTGTCAAACATTGCACAGAAACCTTTAAGGCTGGGCTAATTCACCTGGCTCTGGAACACAGTTACTCAGGTTGTTTATTGATTTCTTGTATACTTAGGTGTTTTTGTCTCCATTGGTTCTTTATATAAGTTTACATTCATTCACCTAAAGTGATTATAGCATGCCTAATCAGAACATGTATGTAAACACACATGGATTGCCATGTAGGGACTCAAGAAGTGCATTATCATACAACTGACTTCCAATATTTAAAGTATGACCGCACAGAAGGGGGCTGTCAAGCTGTAGCTGGGGGTCCCAACCTAGCCCAGTACTCATCATGATCTGAGAACAGACTTCACGTTTTCAAATTTTGAGAAAGCTCAGATGAAACCAACATTTCCTTGACACATGATGATGTGTAATTGAGATTCTGGTATCCCCGAATGGCTGGTTGGAAGGAACTGTGCATCCTGTCTCTCTGTATGTGTGTTTGTATGTGCATGTGGGCCTATGTATGTGTGTATCTGTGTGTGTGCATGTACCTATAGGAATGTGAATGTATGTGTATGTGCCAGTGTGCATACACATGGCTACAACTGAATGTGTTGCATACATGTGTGTACATGCATGTTTTGTGTGTGTACATATATGTATTGTGAATGTGATATGGGTGGACACTGTATTTGTGTGCATGTGTACACATGTGTTTGAGTGTGTCTATATGATGTGTATGTCTGTAGGTGGGTATATGTATGTTCATATGTATATATGTTTATAAGTATATATATATATGTGTGTATTTAAGTGTGAACCTGTGTGTTTTGCGCATATGTATATGAATGTGTGTATGTTTGTGGGCTTCTGTGTTTGTATGCATGTGTATACATGTGTGCTTGTGTCTATATGATGTAGTCTGTAGGTGGGTATATGTATGTTCATATGTATGTATGGATGTTTATAAGTGTATGTGTATGTGTGTATTTAAGTGTGCACATGTGTATTTCTGTGCATATGTGTATGGATGTGTATATGTTTATGGATTTGTGCTTATGTGTATGTGTGGCCCTCTGTAGGTGCATATGCATGTGTACATGTGTGCCTGGGTGTGTATATGCATATCTGTGTGTGTGTGTGTGCAGACTTGATGTGTGCAAATGTGGATATGTTTATATGAACATCTGTGTTTGTGTGTGCATGAATGTGTGTCTATAAGTCATTGTGTACGTGTGTAATATATGGTCAATTGTGTAAACATGTGTGTGTGCATGTGCCTGTATATGTGTGTGTGAGGATGTATGTGTTCATGTGTATATGCTGTGAGTTTGTCTGTGTCACCATCAGTACCTGGCTTATGTCAGAACTTAGTTGAATGACTGTGCAGACCCCTGAAATGTTTTCAGAAATAAGGTTAGATTCCTGACACAGACAAATAAGAAAGAAATGTGTCTATGGGTTCATGGCACAAATATCTTACGTGTCCTAAACTTTCTTTCTATATTTGAGTTTGTTTCTACACTTAAATCTCTCGTCCACAGCTACAAAAACTCACTCACTGTCTGACAGACACACTTTCCAGCCTACAAAGGTAAATCATTATTTCAAGCACTTTATGAACTGCCAGTAGCTCCTGTCAGGGGAGGGAAGAGTCACTGCTCTTTGTGTGTGGTCACTGGTAGGTTTCCCCACGCTCCAGTGGATGGCCTCACAGTGAGCCCAGAGGCAGTATGACTGGACCAGTGGGTTATAAGAAAAAAAGGAGGACATGAAGTCGGAGGGAGGGGTCCTGGAGGAGGAGTTCTGGGGGGACACAAGGGGTGGATATGATCAAGATGCAGTTTGTGTGTGTATGGAACTTTCAAATAATAAATGGAAAGACGTTTTATGGAACTTTCTAAGCATCTGGAAGAGACCCAGGCCTCTCTTGTCCTCATGCCCTCTGTTAGGTGGCCTGGATGTAAAAGCTTAAGATAATACATAATTTTTGACTAGGGAGGCAGTTTAAAAAATAAGTAAGCAGGCCAGCTTCATAAATGAAAATACTGAATTGAAAATAACAAAATAGAAAATTCCCGTTTCAGAAAGAAAACCAATATGAAAAGGAAGGACTATGAGGAAATTAAAACAGAAACACTGGACTCTAAGAGATGGGATGCCAATCACTGATTGATAATCAGAGTCAAAATGAGAGGTCATTAAACAATTGCAGATTGGTAAGAAAAGCCGAGTTGACAGTACAGGGAAGATAAAGAAGAATGCAGATTTGACCAGCAGAGATGCTCTGGAAGCAGCATCACGTTGCTCAGAGACCGGGCTTCATGTCTTCTGGGGACTGCTTCCTGGACATGAACTTTTGTATGTCTATGTGTGACAATGTCTACGTATGATCATTAGTAAGCACACGTGAGCAGCATCACTGGTGTTTATGGCCCATGCTGCACACACCTCCCTCCATCTCTGAACTCTTTGCTCATCCAGGAAAACCAAGAGAAACCTGGACACAAAACAAACTAGGGAACCACGTCGGTGTAGAGTCGGTTAGAACACACGGATGGCCCGGTACTAACCACCGGCTCTGCTCCTCCCTAGTTCCGAGTTCAGTTCCTAGCACCCATATTGAGTGACTGGAAGCCTCCTGTAACTCCAGCTCCAGGGCATCTGAGGCCCTCTTCTGACCTCCGTTGGCACTCTGCACATATATGCGCACACACACACAACCAATTCAAAAATGAAACAAGATCCTTTTAAAAACCTCACACAGTTAAGGGTATTTACATTAGGAAGTTTGTTTAGTGAGAAAAGCGTAGCACAGCTGAGGAAACTGTGATGTCAGGCTGCGGCTGGCCTCCTGGGTGTAACCCAGAGGCATCATCTGTCATTGCCCGTGATCCCAGTATTTGTCCTCATTTTCCTTCAGATTTCCTGTGTTCGTGGCACATGCTTAGAACGTTTTTTTTTTTCCTATTGGCTTTAGTGGCTGAGATTTGTGTACTTGTGTGGAATATGTAAATGAAATATGAAAAGATTTTAAAATGTGGGAAAAACCAATTTGGTTTGAGTAGTTCTTGCAAACTCATTTGTCTCCAACCCTCATATTGTTTAACAAGACACAAATCTTCCTGGTAAAGCTGAGATATCCTTTAATTTGTACTTAGAGAATTTAATTCAATGCCTCATTCAACACAAGAAAAATGAGGCTGAGAGCCCAGACTCAGTACTTGGAATTGGATGAAAAAGCAAACAATGTCAGGAACACAAGATGGCTGAGATCTGGAAGCAAGGGCCTTGTTTGGATGGGTCATTGGCTTCACCTGCTTGAAAACCTTCATGTTAATGAACACCTTCTTGTTGACACTTTTTAGAGGTTACCATATCCGTGACAAATAACCGGTACCTTTCAAAGCATGTGTCTTTCTCTGTAAGCAATAGACTATAAAGTGTTTGAATCTTGGGAATTCGTTTCTTTCAAAATATTTTGTGCCATTTTAAGTCATCCCCCCATTACATGATATCAAGGTCCAGAAGGCTGTCCAGTGAGCGAAGCCCTATGCGTCCCCGCTGTCAGAGGCTCAGCTTGCAGTCCGCCGAGGCAGCTCTGGGTGGGTTTCTGCTCTGTGTGGGTTTCTGCTCTGTGTGGACCTGGCTGGCTTCTCTTCCTAGAGAGAAGTTTTTATCCCATGCCTCATGGTCACCATGTCGTTCGTGGTGGGTGTGTACGCCTCAAGCAGCTTTACAGGCTGGGTCCTTGGAGGAAGAAACCCTCAGAGCTCCCTGTTCTGTGAACCGTGGGTTGGAGGGCCAGGTTGGGTATTGCTGAAGGCAATTTTAACCTGACTTCAATTCCTGTATTGAAATTTGTAAAATACCATTTTCATCGATTCTTCGAGAATTTCATGCAATGTATTTTGGTCATATCCAGAACTCATTCCCCCTCCAAGCTCATATCTACTTTGCTTTTGAAAGTCCAAGGCCAGCTTGTGTTTTGCGAATTCTGTTGTGCATGTGGGTCCATCCTAGAGAACGCTCAAACTTCCAGGGCTCAAACATTCATAGAAAACCAACTATCCATCTCCCAGCAACTATCCAAGAGACCCTCGGCCAGGGGGTCTTCATGCCCACCTCCCCACTGCATGCTGGGATACTTTCTGGCGGGAGCTTTCAAAGGTCTTGCGCATCCATCACAACTGCTGTGACTGCATGTGCGTAACTGCCCTGTCAGGAGAACACTGTTTGAGGAACTCACCCACCACTTTTTACAGTCTTCCACCCGCTCTTCCAGGATGCTCCCTGAGCCTATGGGAGAGGTGTCCATAGGGAGGTCACAGGTCAATTTTGATGTCTTCCTCAATTGCTCTACAGTTTAGTTTATTTATTTAACGTCTCTCATTGAACCCGGAACTCACTGATTTGAATAGTCTGGCAGGTCAGGGAGTACCAGGAACTGGTCAGGGAGTTCCAGGAACTGGTCAGGAGTTCCAGGAACTGGTCAGGGAGTATCAGGAACTGGTCAGGAGCTCCAGGAACTGGCCTATCTGCCCTCATAGCACTGAGATTAGGGACCTGACTGGCCACGTCCAGATGTTCTAAGCTGTCCTTCTGTTGTCCATCTCCGAGTGCTCCACTGTGACTCTGAGTGTTCATTTCTGAGTCAGTATTTTACTTTGAGCCATTAAAATTTTGTTTCAATGAGTTGTTGAGACACTGGAAAAACACCAGAAGCAATTTAAGATAATAAAAGGCAAAAAGCACTTTTTATTCTGCACTTAGGAAATTTTCTGTTTGACATCTAAATTCACCACAGCATTACAATTAAGTTATAGGACAAGGTATGTGAGTTGCTTGAAGACATGTAAGACTTTCTCTTAGAGGAATCAAGTTTTTGTTGACTTCTCTCATCCTTGACCCTTAGTAAGTCACAAGTATAGGAAGTTTCTCTGTACATGTGCTGGGCACCTGCAGTTGTCCACTTGACACTCCTGGGTGGAGGAAACTCAGCTGAGGAATTTTCTCCATTGGGCTGGCCTGAAGCCATGTCTGAATTGGTGGATGACGTGGAGGTCCTAGCCCACTGTGGGCGGCACCATCCGTGGGCAGGAAGTCCTGTGTTGTGTAGGAAAGCAGGGTGAGCCCAGGCCAGAAAGGAAGCCAGGAAGCAGCCCTCCTCCAAACTCTGTTCTTCGGGTCCTGTCCTGAGCTCCTTCCCTGGCTCTGCTCTGTGAAGAACGATGAGCCGAAGGTCAAATAAACCCTTTCCTTCCTAGTTTGTTTTGGTCAGTGGTTTCACACAGCTGTAGACAGTAACTAGGACTAAGATTGTGTGGTATTGCTATGGCAGACAGGACCATATTTTTTCAGAGCGGAGATTGTGGAAGCATTTGTAGCTCCGGACTGGAAAGGCCATTTAGTGCTCAGAGATTAGTGAGCAGTTGCTGTGGAGCTTGGAGCAATTACGCTAAAGAGAAATGTGGGTGATGGAGGCCTGGCTTGTGACATTTCAAGGGAAGCAAAGACTATTAGGGCTGTTTGCTGAACTGAGGATCTGTGGATTCTGGTTGGCTGGGGCTGAAGAATCTGTTGTGATTAACAGGAGACCAGCAGCACTGAAGTGAAACCTTTGCTCTACTGGGATGATGGGTGCTGGGTGGCTGGGGCTGAAGAATCAGCTGTGAGTTACAAGAGAGCAGCACCATCGAGGTGAAATCCGGGAAGTACTTCCTTGGGGTCAGTACAAAGAGGTTATGCTCCAAAGGGGGCCTAAGGTTGCATCTCAAACTGGAGCAGGACTTGGTAATGTTTAAGAATCTCCTACATGCTGCTGATCTTGAAAGGTATGAAGGGTCCTGGAGCAGCGAAGACTGCACCGTGAGAGGCCATGAAAGGCCACCGCGGAGGCTGGGGTCCCAGTGGCGGGACTAACGGGATTGTCGAGAGAATCTGAGGCTTTGCACCCTGAGAGACCAGGCAAGCCCGTTGGTGAAGGGGCAGCCTCAGTTCAGCAGAGACCCCAGCATACCAGAGATGCCAGGACCACAGCAGAACCATCCAAGGCAGCAGCAGGTGTGGAGGGGAGCAGCCTGGGCTTATGAGACAAGCTGTGTGTGCAGTGGATGGCAGAGCCAGAGGAGCAGAGCAGCCCAAACCCTTTGGCATGCAGTGGGGCGTGAGTGAATCTCAGATGCGGAGCACTAAGTGCTAGACTTTGGTTTTGTTTAAGTGTGCCCAGTTCTTCCCTCATGAAACAAGACAGTATTTGACTTGTTTTAGATTTTATAAGAGCTCAGAGTTAAAAGACTTAAAGAGACATCGAACTTTTTAAGTATTGGGATTTTAAAAGATTTTTAAGGTTGCACTTTTTTATAATTTAATATTAATATATTGGGGCTAAGTGATGAAAAGGTTGTGGTTTAATAGTGATATGTTTGTGTGTCAAGTTGACAAGGGGCCAACTGTGCTGGAGAGCTTCAGCTGTCAACTTGATGTATCTGAGTGCAGGGAACCTCGACTGAGGAACTGGACTGGCCTATGGCCATGTCTGTGGGGCATTTTCTGGATTGCTGGGTGGCATGGGACAGCCCAGGCCACTGTGGGTGGTGCTACCACTGGGCAACTGGTCCTGTGTTATACAGGAAAGCAGGCTAAGCACAGGCCAGAGGAGAAGCCTGTAAGCATGCTCCTCCGTGGTCTGTGCTTCAGCTCCTGCCTTGGTTTCCCTCTGTGATGAGCAGTGAGCTGAAGGCGAAATAAAACCTGTCCTCCCGAGTTTGTTTGTTTATTTCTATTTTTATCAAATCATTGTGTATTTCATACAGAGCATCTCAATCAATCATCTTTATACCCGCTTCCGCAATGACACCTGGCCAGAGCCCCCAAGTGGAATCCACACATTCTTTCAACTGTGTCAAGGTCTATTGTATCAAGTTAGTGTCCCCAAGGTGACCTCAGTGCAGGTTCATCCAATGAGTTCTAGTCAGCCCACCCAGAGTCCCTGGCTTTAAGAATATCAGCTCTTCCTCACCCAACAGTGATAAGTTGCCAATATTTCTTCAGCGAATTTTGGGGTCTGTGCCCATCTCCCCAGTTCCATGCTGGGTTTTGTCTTCTTGGGTCTGCATGGGTCTTGAGCATGCCAACACCATTGCTGTAAGTTCACATGAGCAGAGTCCCAGGAGTGTGTGGGATTCTTTTTCCATATAGTCACACACCTCCTCTCACTGGCTCTTACAGTCTTTCTGCCCCCTTTTCTGGAATGGTCCCTGAGCTCTGGGTGAGTGAAGCTTAATATCCTAGTCCTGTCCAGGGACCTACACTCTGCAGACTCCTAATTTTCACTTTGGCCATTTGTGACCTTTTGTGTTACTGACCTTCTGTTGCATGAGGAGCTTCATTAAGGAGAGTTGAGAGATTCATTAGTGAGTTCTTTACCCCTTGTTCTGTGTTGCATCAACCTTAGACGTAGAAGTTGCATTGTAGGTGTGCTGCTTAGACATGGGCAGTTCACAGACAATGCCTGTGTGTACTGGTCAGTGTTTCGATCACAGTGATGGGAAGTAACAAGGACAATAGATCTCCACTCTTTCCTAGGTTACCTGGGCAGTGCACTATTTTCTCTAATAATTTTACTCAATTACTAATTGAAAACTGAAATTACTGAAATTTTGTATGTTTGCAACCCATTAACGAAAGCAGAGTGACATAGAATATTCAAATGTCTCAAGTGATCTCATTAAAGCTGGCATCTTGTACAAGCTTTGCCCTGGTACAAGTTAGAATGGTGAATTTCCAGTGTGGTACACAGTTAGACGTTAGGACTAGGACATTACAGGTACACAGGGTTTCCATGTGAACCAAGGCAAAGGCCCACAGTGGTGATGGTTTGAATAATTATCTTTGTCAATGTGGAAGTTTTTTGATTATGATGAAGATTCCTGGTTCTCAGAGTCTAGACCCCAGAACCAGCTGTGGAGGAATCAGCAGGGTGTTGAAATGTGAACATTAGCTTTGGGACTCCTGGGTCAGAGAGGCTGTGGCAGGGCCAGCCACCTGTCTTTTAAAGGATCCTCAGAGTGGTTCTGATTTTGCTGCAGCTGAAAACCTCTGGGTCCCTGTTTACATAATTATTTAAAAACCTATAATGCACTTGATTTTTTAAAAAAAGATTTCTTTTAATTTTTACCTATGTATATGTGTGCCATATTCCACACATGTGCAGGAACCTGTGGAGGCCAGAAGAGAGTGCTGGCTCCCCTGGAGCTGGGATTACAGGCAGTTGTGAGTTGCTGGTATCTGATCTCAGGTCCTCTGCAAAAGCAGCAATGGCTCTTTCCCACTGTTCTAGATCCTTCCAATCGCTGTGACAAAACACTCTGACCAATACCAACTTGGGGAGGAAAAGGTTTATTTCACTCACATCTCCCGGGTCCCAGTTCATCAGTGAGGGAGCCCAAGGTAGGAACTCAGGGCAGAAACCTGGAGGAGGAGCTGGAGCACAGGCCATGGAGGAAAGCTGCTTAAGGCTTGCTCGTCTGGCCCATGCTCAGCCTGCTTTCTTATACAATAAAGAACAACCTGCCCAGGAGTGGCATGGCCCACAGTGGGCTGGGCCCTCCCACGTCACTCAGTAATCAAGAAAATGCCTCACAGACATGGCCATAGGCCTGTACAATGGAGGAAATTGCCCAATTGAGGTCCCACTATCCAGATGTATCAAGTTGACGACTAAAGCTATCTAGCACAGCCTCTGAACCATCTCTCCAGACCTACATACTTTGAAGACCTTATTATGCCCTCTAGACATGTTTTTCTGAAGGCACTATTTGTAGGAGAGAGTCTTGAGTCAGAGAACAGGCAAAGACCCTGCCCACTGGGGGTTTTGTTGAGTTCTGAGATTGGACAGTCAGCTTGGAAGGGACTCAGCACTAGCTTGCGTTACCTGGCCTTGGCCATTTTGCTCAGGGAGTGTGGGCACAGAGGAACACTCCACAGTCCCCCATCCTATACTGCAAAATCCCGGTCAGTAATCACCCTCTCGAGGCCTCCACAAAGAGGTAACAACCCCAACACCCTCAACAAGATGACTGGAGACTAAGGCCTTCGCATTGTTAGCTTGTCAGATTAAAAGGCAACTGTCAGATTAGTGACTGCCTGTTTATGCTATTTACCAGAAACACACCAGGGTAAGAGTGGTCTCTGCAATGAAGGGGCGATGTCAGGGGACAAGGCCATCTGTCACAGCAGGGTCTCTGCTTGGCCACAGTACACCCTCTAACACAGGGCCTCCTGCTCGGCCATGGTACACCCTCTAACCCAGGGTCTCCTGCTCGGCCATGGTACACCCTCTAACCCAGGGTCTCCTGCTCGGCTATGGTACACCCTCTAACCCAGGGTCTCCTGTTTGGCCAGGGTACATCCTCTAATCTCCTTCTCTAGCCTCCTTCTCTAAACACCTGTTGATTTAGTAATGTCTGTCTTATAGATTTGCACTATAACTAAATCAGGGGATCATCACAATGTTGGAGGCAGAACATTGACATTCAGCAACTAGCAGCTATTACCGGCACTGTCCTGGATTTTAAAATGAAAACCAAGCGAGAGTAAATTAAAACCACCTCTCCAAATAGAGAACTATTTTTAACCTATGAAAGTATGTACACCCCACTGTAATGGACAGATTCTCCACTTCAAGAAAGAAAGTGCCTTCAACGTTTTCATTTTCCTTGAGGTGGAATTTTGTCTGATTCCCTCGGTGCTTAGAAATCATTGTTACCTAAAAGGAACCCTTATAAATTTTTGTCTTTGCACCTCAAAGTTTAGAAGAAAACACTTTCTTGGTGATATATAAGTATGTCTCATTGACTGGAGAGATGGCTCAGTGGTTAAGAGCACTGGCTGCTCTTGCAGAGGATGAGGGTTCAAATCCCAGCACCCACATGGCATCTAACAACGCTCCATAACTCTAATTCCAGGGGATCTGACGCACTCTCTGACCTCTGCGAGCATTGTATGACATGGGTGTACTTGCAAACATGTAGACAATACACTTACACACATAAAAATAAAAATATTTAAAAGAATGTGTCTCATTGCTGGAACTCGGGTAGCTGTAACTGTGGCTGGACAGGGGAATATCAACTTCCATCTGAGTAGCACCAGGAAAGGGAATAATCCAAATACCTTTTATCTGAACCTTGAGTGTGATTTTAACTAGAAAACAAGGTGAACTAAGATCTGCTCACACATAAGCCTGGAGTTCGTGACCTTGCTGTGGAACATCATGTGCACATAAGTACAACTATTGGTGTGCAAGTGTTGTATGTGCATGTATGTGAAGGTTAATATGCATGAGTACTTTTGTGAATGTGTGGATGCATGCGTGTGTGTGAATGTATGTGTGTGCATGTGTGTGTGTATGTGTGTATGTGTAGGTGCATGTATGTGTGTATGTGTATGCATATGTATGTGTGTACGTATGTGTGTATGTGTATGTATGTGTGTATGTATATGTATGCGTATGTGTGTGCACGTGTGTGTATATGAGTCTGTGTATATATGTGTGTGTCTGTGTGTCTGTGTGTATGTATGTGTGTATGTATGTGTGTGTATGTGTGTGTGTGTCTCTGTGTGTGTGTTTGTGTACATGACCAAGGGAAGGCCAAACTCAACCTCTACTGCCTTCCTCCATTGATCTCCAATTTGCTGTTGGAAACAGGGTCACTTTTATCAGGAACTGGCCAAGGAGACTAGGCTGGGTGGGCAATGCCTCAGCTGCCCTCTGGTCAGTCTCCACCTCCCCATGGCTGGCACACACCACCCTACCAGGTTCATTTTTAAATATGGCTCTGGGGATCAAATTCAAGTGTTCATGTTTGTACAGCAAGTAGTTTATGGACTGAGCCATCTCCCCAGTCCTCAACTTGATGTATTTAATCCTCACGCTCCACCAGAGACCCTAATGTCCAGGTTCTGGTAAGGTTGAGGCCTCGTAGGCACCAATGGAGTTGTAAACACTTAAGTTTAACGAAAGAATTATTGAGAGAAAACTCAAATATTTATAAGATTTGACCCAGTGACTATTTTCCTCTGTATTGGAAAAAAACCAATTTTGTATTTTTACAGTAGAGCGCCTTGGTCTTGGGAATAGGAATGTGTTTCTAATAAAGAGAACCAGAAAAGTACATTATATAATGTTCTTTCCAGAGGTGTATGGAACTTTTATACCCACTTTTCTCCAGCTGTATTAAAAACAGAGCACAACCATTTCAGATGCTATAGTCTACACAGTGCAGTGATATTTCATTCTATACCACACATTCTCTCCCCTTATTCTGGCTTAGACAGATGATTACTGTGTCTATTTTGTCTTGGAAGCTTTGGCCAGATGCAGTAATGACTTGAGGCAGGAAGGTTGTACAGTGCCCCACTGTGCAGATGTGCATTAGCATCTGTCCTTTTAAAGTCTGTGTACCACTGGCCAGATGTGCACACACGCACACACACACACACAATATCACACAATACGACAGAATATCCATCAGGGTCATGGGAGAGTTTTTCAGACTCAGAAGGAAGAGAATTGAGCATCGTTTACAGAAAACACATCAGGACGACGTTTTTCTGTTGCTAAATCAACCCGAGGAGTCATACTTTCAAGTCGCACATCTGTCTTCTCTAGGGTCTCCAGTTTCATATTGGTTGGTCCCAGGGAAACTACCCCCTACCCTGCTCCTTGACTGTAAACGGAATGCTCAGACTATGGTTTGTGTGTATGTGTGTGGGGTGTGTGTGTGTGTGTGTATACATGTGTATGCAGGTGCACATGTGTGAACAGTTGCCCGTAGACATGTGCATGGAGGCTGAGGTCAAACTCAGATATTGTTCCTGAGGAGCTGTCTGCCTCAGGGTCTCTCACTGGCATGGAGCTTGCCCATTCAGCTGGACTGGCTGGCAATAGAGTCCCAGAGGTCCACCTGTCTCCTTCCTAGCACCAAGATGCCAAGTGGTCACTACTGTGTAGAGTTTTCACACGGCTTCGGGAGGCTGGACTCAGGTCCTCTTGTACACACAGTTCTGACTAATCCATGTCCCGGCTCGATGTGCGTTCCCATGTGTGAGGAGGAAGGGTTTGTGTCAGTGTCTCACTGTGCAGCACAGGCCGGCCTCACATGCTCACAGCTCTGTGATTGCAGGCTCCTGGGCCAGTACAACCCAGTTTTTGTCAAAGACTAATAAGGCTGCCTGCCTTTTCCTGTTGACACTAAGGTATGCTCTCAAAGCCGCCTGTTTCAAGTTGCCCTCGACTTGGCATGGCTGTTCCTGTTACATTAATCACCAATACCCACCCAAAGCTCAGAATTGGACTGTGTGTTATTCTATCCCCTATGCTTTAACTGGGTGAGAAGGCAGACATCTGATTATTTGTCTCTTCAGAGCCAGCCTCCACATCCGGGGATTCTACCCTGAAAGCATTTGGTTCACATAAGCTGATCTATATTTATAGTTGATACTGAGAAGGACAGGCCAACCTGGTAAAAGGAGGTTTGAATTTTAATGTGGGAGGCTAAAATCGCTAAGTCCTTCGTTCCCCGGTGCCGTGAAACTGCCAGTGGTGTAATTCCGAATTCCAGCAGAGGGCAAACTTAGTCTTTTGGTTTTCTAGGTGTTTGAACTACACCAGGAAGACAGCCTTGGTATTTAGAAAGATGCTTCTGATAATGGCTCACTACTGCTTAAAAGCCACATACACATTAATCTTTTCCACTGCTAAAGCACCTGTCAGGCATGGATGGAAAATGAGAGGACAGAGGAAGAGGCCTGGCAAGGCAGTGTGTTAGAGGGACCGTGGGTTTCTGCTGTTACATCTCTGGATTCAGGAGCATCACACTTATTTTCATCTGTTTCTCTGCATACCAAAGGAGCATAAGCAGCACCCTCACGTCACTGGAGCCAGGAGGCCAACTTTGCTTGCTCTATCCCTAATCCTAATGCCATCACCCAAAGTATCACTGCACAGATGGGGTTTGTGGGTTCTTGTAGAGTGAGCATGCCCGGCACGCCACCTTTGTTCAACTAGGTAAACAAACCCGAAATTATCATGGAAATGTATTACTGTCTTAAACAGACATGTTTATTTGACACATGGCCTTTCTGTATGAAAAGATATCATTTTGGCTTGCTCTAAATCATTTCCTGCTCAATAGGAAAGAGTACAGTCATAGGACTAAAATTCTAATGTTCCCATAACATCGTTTACTTAGAGGTCAAGCTCAAAAGCGTTCTCACACTGAACTTCTGTTGACTCAACTGAAAAAGAGACAGGAAACGATCTACTGTGGCCACCTCGCTATATATAGAATCAAAGGGAATAATATTCATGAAATATTATATTAATTCAAAGACAGCCTGCAACCATACTTATTCATCATAAGAGATATCCTTCCAGGCTCCCCATTTTATTGCACAGTTTAATCCAAGAGCCACACTTATCCTCAGTTTACATATAAAGTGGGACAGGATATTTGGGCTCAGGAAACAGCCAAGAAGGGATAGATATACTGTTCAAAATCTGTAGAAATGTTGACATTATCCAATAGAGAAAATAATTTACCATTATTTTCTTCAATATTATTTTATCTCCAACAAGGTGGGAGATTAAAGCACAAGGCATAGCGTGAATATGTGGCTTCAAAGTCTGAGTGGAGAAAAGGCCACTTGTGTCTTCAAGGAAGAAAGAGAAAAGAGAGAACTGTTCTCTGATGTCCTGGCAGAAAACTCATGAGTCACAATGTGGCTGCAGGTGGCTGCAGTCAGAGTGGGCATCAGGTTGTGAGCAGATTTGGTTAAGGACAAGTCATCTAAGCCTAGGTGCACAGCAGACAGTGGGTCAGCTTGCCTCTCCTTTCAGTTGGCATCTTGAGCATCTGTAATTTTATGTTCATGATTATACAAAAGGAAGATTCATCTTTTTAAATTTTATTTATTATTTTTTTTATTTTATTTGTACAAGTGTATTGCATGCCTGTGTGTAAGTACACCGTATCATGTAATACCTGAAGAGGTCAGAGGGCAACAAATTCCCCTGGAACTGGAGTTACAGATGGTTGTTAGCTGCCATGTGGCTGCTGGGAATAGAACCTGGATCCTCTGCAAGAGCAGCCAGTGCTCTTAACCTCTGAGCTATTTTTATACAGAGTCTGACAAGGGCAAAAAGTGATAAGTGCTAGAGACAGAGACAACCCAAGGTGAATTTCCACTATCAACTCTGGTGACTTATGGTGGATCTCCTTTGCCATATGGGGTATATTTTCCCTGTATCAATCACAAGAAACTTGAGTAGATCATTAAACCAACATCTCACAAGAAGAAAATAGTGCGTCCAAATCCCTACCCAAGCACCAAACAGGGATTCTATGTTTTGCAGGCAAGACAGAAGAAAATGCAGTGTTCCTTAGCTGTGTTGTGTCAAACAATGTGTCCCTTTACTGCCATCCCACCTCTGTTTTTCTAAGATATCTGGGCATGAGTTTTGAGCCATATGAGTTCTAGAATATACCATCTCCTTTCTCCCCTGTGATGGCAATAGTACAAACTAGTAATAAAGACTGTAGATTGGGATAGTTATTCATGCTTAGAAATGTATATTTTTTGGTACAGCAGCCATGTGCTTATAGAGAAAAAACAACCATTGCTAAACATGGGCACTTCAGTACCTGGCTTTCTTGTTTCTTTATGGTGTCCCACTGGCCAAGGTCACCAGTTCCTTTAGAGGGGAGGGGTGTTCTTGATTTAGTTTTGTACTTCTTGATCCTGCTCACATTTCTGGGGTGTCTGACTTCAGAGGATCAGGTGAGCTGACTAGGAAAACTGGAGCTGCCTATGGAAGCCACTCAAGTGTCTTCTTAGAAGTGCTTGGTGTCTAGTCATCATCACCTTATAAAACACAGACATCCTCAGAATCAGAAATGGCTCAGCAGCATTAGTCAGTATGTGGAAGGACACACCATAATGCAGACGTTGTGACTACAAGAAGAATAGTGATGGTGAGCCTTGGGGATAGACTTCAGCAGGTCCCTCTGGCTGCAGAGACAGAAGGCTCCTACTTGCTCTGGCCTCCATCAGAAAGGGGGCTGGGACATTGACTGTAAGCAAGGGAACTGAGATCCGGCATCAGTGCTTTATCAAAGCTGCTGTCGGCCAGGCTGGAGGAGGCAGAGGAGTAAGCCTCAGATTGACATCCACAACCTACATGCACCTGCTCCCTCTGGTACCACAGCTTGCCCCTGTGGCCGCCCAGCTAATGTGCTTGCTTCTATGCTGGCCCACTACAACCCACTCACTAGCTACAGCCAGAGCAACCTCATGAAATTACCATAAGCCTATCTCTGCCTAGATTCTCTCCATGGCTAACAATCCTGATAGAATAGAATTTTCTTTCTCTAAAGCCTCCAGTGACCTGCCAGCCTGCCCACTGGTCATCCTTTCCTTGAATGAACCATAGCTCAGCCCAGTTCATCTTTCTCAATGATTGAAAAAAAAAAGGCGCAAGTTTCGTGATGCTTGTAAATTATTGGACAAGCAAGCAAACTGTGGTGTCCATGAATAGTCTTATTGCAAAAAGCCACACCATGGGCTCCTGTGTCACCGGTGGCTGCTTTTGTTTCACTGGATCAAAGTGGAGTCTTCAGGACATAGCAAGTCAGGAGACCACAAACACTTTCTCTGGCTGAGGATGTGGCTCAGTGGTAGAGCACCTGCCCAGCATGGGTGAGGGCCTGACCTCAATCGCAGGCTCCATAAAGAAAATGGAAAGAAAAGCCAGTGGAAGGTCCTGAGCCGCTCCAGCCCGCCTGGCCTGCTTGCTCTTCTACTCCAGCTCAGTCCTTTCCTGAGACTTGGGCTTCCTTTGAGAGGCTTTTGTTGCCTGTCTCTTCCCTCCGTCTACACCCCTGTGCCTTCTTTACAGCCCGTGTGCAAACTAGGGACCGCCTTTTGAAATGAGTCCCTTTCCTAGGCTTCCAAGTACATCCCCTGAAAATCAAGGTATGCTTTCTGTTTGGTGTTAATCCTCACACCCAGCTTGTGCTGAGCAAGTAGTTGGTCTTTGTTATCACTGTAGAATAAGCAGATCAATATTATGTATGAACTAACACATGGTAAAATTCATCAGAAATTCATAAATATTGGTATTAACATCCCTGTGCCGAAGCCATTTTTAGTTTAATGTAGTCCATGAAATACTTCTTTTCTCTAATGTGATCTGCAAAAATGTAGGAAGAAGTTTAAATCTAACAAGAAATGTGTGTGGACACTCAGTACACCAGATACATACAGAGCAGAGGGCTTAGGAAATGGTAGGCCACCTTTATCTCATGCAAGTAAACAGTTGGTATTTAATAAAATGACTCTCATTTTCTTTCTGGCCTAATGAAGGTCTGGGGTTGAAATAAGTCCAATGTATTCTAAGATCTGTCTCTCTGAGTATGATAGAGTTTCCACCATACAGTCATTAAATGTGGAATGAGATAAAATGCTGGCCATGGTAGAGTGTTTAATTCCACTCATCCAAGGTTCCCAAGCCACTGCTCCCAAGCAGGAACACCAAGGACCAATTGCGGAACTTCTAAACTGACCTGGAGAGTAGAGGGGGCCAGTGAGAGTCAGGTCCAGAGTCTTGGTTGATTCATCCAACTTCTGTTGGAAGAATTGCTGAGAAATATATTCCCCCAAGACTGATGCAGGCTGTGGAAAATTAGGAAAACTTGCAAATTCCTCTGGAATATTCATCAAAGAGGATGTCAGCCTGTGCCAATCACTGCTTTGTTAAAATATGCATGCAGGTTAATTTTATAAGAAAGAACTCATTGACAGAATATAATTAAGCAGGTTTGCTTGTGGTAAGAAATGTAAGTCCAACACCTGGAGTGTGGAAACCCTTCCCAGTTCCTCCACGAGCAGAGTCGTCCCCTGAGCTGCTGACTTCGCTGAGGGCCCTTGGCTCGCAGATAACACTAAACATCCATCCACAGCCACTGATGGTGAGTTAAATTAATATAATTGAAAAGGGTTTATGCGATTTAATACTTGATTAAAGCTGTAACCAGGAGACAAGTGCATTACTGCTGGGCCCAAACCTATTTACCTCATTCAATCCTGTGTCTTTTAAACGCATAATGAAATGGAGTGCGGGCTCTGAAGCACGGGTCTGTGCCCTCATCACTGTCTCCCACACTCATCTGCTTCCCACCCTGTGCCTGCCATTTGTCAGAGCACTTGCGGCTGCTGAGTCACCCTGGGTCACACCTATAAGGACCACAGACCTTAAGAAGTGTAACGGTCTGCCTTTCAGGTAGCCCTGAAGAATGCCCGCCACGCACTCCAACCTTTTGGCACAGCGACATGACATTGATTTCTACAAAATTCATGGTGGAAAACTGGACAATAGAGTTTCCAAAATGAAATGAAAAACATCTTATACTAGTATAAGTAAGTTTGCCATTTGGTGTTGGCCACGTTCAAGGCTGTCTCTGGCTGCATGCAGCCTCATACAGCCAAAAACCAAGAGTCACGGGCAGGAGGGACATGTCCACACAGACCATCCACTCTTCTGTGTTTTTGCTCGGGTTCTGCCCTGCTCCAGGGTTGGGTCAGTGTTTTTCAACAGGTTTTTCCATGGCCACATTTCACATAACTCTCATCGATATTAAAGACAGAAATCTAATACTGCAGCTGCCTGGGCTCCGCTTCTGGAGCTCTGGGTATTTCCATGTGCTGTGACACGTTCCTCAGAAAATGGTGAAAATGACAGCTGGACACAACGTAAACATTAGTGTTGTTCTTCTAAAATATACAAAGTTGACAAACTTATGCTTGTCCCCTAATCCTGAAATTTTCTCTGTACATGCCTACCATTTCTGAATTTAATGTACTTTCTAGATTTTTGTACTGTCTAGATTTCAAACTTGGTCTTTAAACCTTGGTGGCTACAGATCTTCCAGGAGGCATCATAATAATTATTCATTTCAATTGTTTTCAGTGTTCTATTTTTTTAAAAACATACTACATGGCATACTATGACGATGTACACATTTTGTGGTTTTATGCATCAGTTAAAAATAAATTATTTGCCAGGCTTGGTGATACGTGCCTTTAATCCCAGCACTTGGGAGGCAGAGTCTGGTCTATATAGTAAGTTCCAGGCCAGTTGGGGTTGCAGGGAGAGCCCATTACCCCCTAAAAAAACTAAAACATACAGGCTGGAGAGATGGCTCAGAGCTTAAGAACACTTGCTATTCTTCCAGAAGACCCAGGTTCAATTTCTGGCACCTATGTGGCCATTATCAACCATTCCTAACTCCAGTTCCAGGGGATCTGATACCTTCTTCTGGCCTCTGTGGGCATTGCACACACATGCTGAATTTACATACATGTGGACAAAACCCTCATACACATGAAACAAAAACAAGTTTTTAAAACACAATAATATAGGTTTAAAAACTAAAAAAAATACACCTGTAATTGATACATTTGGAAAACTTACATGTGGTTATGTAAAATTCATGATTTGTATTAGTGTATATGGGTACACTTATGTATGCTAAAAAGGATTTTTTCAGCAAAGGCTACAGAAATCACAAATTTGAGCCTGGAGTGGACATACTGAGCTTCTTAAAATATCTCTCTCTTCTGTCATAGGGTATATGAAAGCCACATGGAGACACAGGATGCTTTTGAGGGGAGCTTTGAATGAATGTGATACTGCCGTAACCTTCCCAGACTGACGAAACCCGATGACTTCCCAGACAGGTGAAGGACGCTTCAGAAGTTGGAGGAAAGGGGATGCAACTGGAGACCGCCGAACTCAGTGCGGTGAGTCAGACTCAGAAAGGCTTTGTGTCTTCCCTCATCTGTGGACACTAGATTTTACACTCATAAAGTCTGTTTGTATAAAGAACCTAAGGCAGAAGCCAGGCTGTTTGGGGCAATGAATGGGATTTATGGAGGTGGGATTGGAAGAGGGTGGATACAAAGTCCGGGTGAGACACGTGTGTGGAATTGTCTTGATGACCCCTGTGCAATGTTTGATGAATGTGCACGAACTGGACAAGTGTCTGGGAACAGAACAAGAAAATAAAGCAGAGAGCCCGTATCAGCAGGGATGGCCTCGCGGTGACCGGGCTGCGCAGAGCCGCAGGGTGACCGGGCTGCACAGAGCCACAGCGGCCCCTGCAGGCCCACACCATGGTGCTCAAGGCTGGTCTCCCCACCTCCAAGGCATCTTCTCGGTGATGACTTTCTGTATTCCTTTAGTTGACTACCCAACATCCACCTCCCCATCGCCTCAAAGTCCACGCCTGTGGAAGCTGTGCTGTCCTCACACAGTCCTGCAGCTCGGTTTCCTACAGATGCCACCACCTCAGACGGGCAGTGTCATAGTCATCTTGTACTGGATGTGTGCGGTCGTCATCACCACTGCCCAGCAGGCTGGGTACATCCTCCAAGAGGAGCTGTGTGGGGCCACTTTGCATTGTGGATAGAAACACATATGCCTGCTCCATAATCAACACATATTAACAAAGCTTTCTTGTTTTTATTTTTAATTTTTTAAAGATTTTATTTTGTGTGTATGAGTGTTTGCCTGCATGTATGTATGTGTACCACACGCAAGCAGTGCCCACAGAGGCCAGAAGAGAGTGTCAAATCCCCTGGAAATGGAAATATAGGCGGTTATTAGCTGCCGTGGGTTCTAGGAACTGACCCCAAGTCCTCTACAAGAGCAGCAATTGCTCCTAACTACCGAGCCATCTCTCTAGATGCCTTATTTTTAAATTTTAGGTTACGTTTGCTTATTTGTTATTTTATTTATTTATTTATGTGTATTATGTGGACACACATATGTGATAATGTGTTCTGAGGTCAGAAGACAACTTGTGGGAGTTGGACACACTGTACAGTTCTCAGGGATGGAATCAGATGGCCAGGCTTGGCTTCAAGCTCTTTTAACCACTGAGCCATTTTGCGAGTCATCTTTTTTATCTGATTTTTTTTTTTAAGGAAAGCAGTTTATTCTAACTGCAAGCCTGCCATGGGCAGATGGACACAATCAAGGAGATGAAAGGAACCCACATCAAGAACGGGACATCCTGCAGTTTGGAAAACCTGCTGCTTCTGAACCCAAACAAACAAAATGGGGTTGAGCCAAGGCCAGGAGAAGCTGCTGAACTGAGACGGCGACATGGGCTCCAGCTACTGCCCTCAACAGTCCGTGGAAACACCATAAGAGAAAGCCAGGGACTGGCCGCTCAGCACAGGGGTCACGGCGGGAGAGGAGAGCTTCAGTTGCAGATCCAGCACAGAGCCCCGGAGCCGCAGGCAGAAGATGCTGCCTGTGTTCCTGAGGTCAGTGTGCCAAAGAAATTTCATCCTTCATCCACATGGGCCATGACAACTGCTGCATGAGCTGGAATTAGAGCATGGATGCTGCTGTGTGGGGCCACGGAAGACAGAGATTCCAGCACCTGCTTCAGATGTAGTTAAGGAGAAACCAGAAGGAGAGGTCCCACCCGGAGACTGGCTGTGGCAAGGCGAGCCGTTCCTGGCAAGGGCTCTGCTCAACACCCTCTTACACAATCCACATAAGGAAGCTGAAGTCACCAGAATGAAAACATCAATGACTACACAATGCATAATGTGCCACGGAGCCCTGGCAGTAAGCATCTGAATGTCCTTCTTGAGAGGGCAGCAGGGCCTTGGCCGCAGCCACAGCAGCTGTAACTGTCACACATCTGGTTTCCCTCTGTGGGTTAGCCTTGGGAGAGTATTCTTCCCTTGTGCTAAGAGTCACCCTTTCAACCTGCAGGTAGAACAATACAGCACTTACTGCAGTTACAATATGGAAACTTGTGTCTGGGGAGATATTGTGAGAAACAGAGTTCAGATTCCCACACTCACAAAACAAGCCACCATGGAGGTCTGCCTGCAATCCCAGCACTCTAGAGTGGAGGCAGGATCCCCAGGGCAAGCTAGCTAGTATCAGTAGTCAAACCTGAAGCTCTGTTTCAGCAAGAAACCCTTCCTCAGTAAACAGAATGGGGAATCCAGGAAGACATTGGTCATCATATTTGGCCTCCATATGCACAGCATATCTGTGTGTCCTCCCTTGCATATACACCATATATGTATATATCTCTCCCGGCAGGGTCCCTTGCTCCATTATACTTAATCCTTCTCCCATTCACCTGGGAGTAGATTCTCCTGATTTTGTCTATATGACATCTTGGGAAAAGAAAATTTATAAAAACACAAAGTAGTCAATCACCGTCAGTCTTGGGGCGGGGTTGTTACATGTCAATCATCCTGCAGCTTTTGGGGAGGACTGCCTGATGCACTCTAGGGTAAGGAACCAGCCAAGCCTCCATCCACCTCGACCTCCATCTCCTCCCTCAGCTCTCCCATCTGGAATTCCACTGGTAGAATCCAGGTAGATGCTGCAGGCCCGAGGACCTCAAGGAAGAGTCAGGTAGGGTGGAAGGGAAAAGCTTCTAGAAATGAAGGACTAGGCCCCCTGTTGGGTAGATTTCCTCTCAAGCTGGCCAGGTGGGTTTCTTGCCTTCATGAATTACCAGGAGCAAAGCTACTTACACAGAAATCACCCGTTTTTTTCTGAAGCACAAGCTGTCATTTTGCGCAGGTGGCGAGTAGCCTCCAGGAAGGCGGGTCAGAGAGGGAGTGGGTTTCAGCATGACTTCTTAGAAGTCACACACGAGCCTCTCAGAATATTCCATTTTCAGAAACCTTTACAAAAGCATGTGAATGAAGCTTTCTTAAAGACCTGGGAAAGTGTCATGGTGGAGACAGATTTTAACTCTGCTGTTGAGGTTGCACTAAGCTTCTTTGAAAGCGTGGTGCTGTTTAAGTGACCCATAAACAGCAATTTCTTTGAAAGTTTGAGAGAGAAAAGCACATAATCTAGAAAGGAACACATTTCTGTCCTCCGACTATTATATTTCCTGTGGGGTTCTTACAACCTTTGTGGGGTTGGGCTAGTTAAACGCATCCCAGCAAGTTAACAGTACTGCAGTGTGTGGTTGAACCATCCTTTTCTTCCTGGATGCCTTACACTCTGCAGTGCACTCTGATGACTGTCTAATGACTGCCTCATCTCTGTGGTTTCTAGGAAAACCCTTTGTTATTCGTGAGAAAAGAGCCGGGCTGTTTTGAAGAGCAGGATAGTGTCTCCCATCTGAAACTCCTTTTCAACAAAAGGAATCGTATCCCTTGTCTCACCTTCAAACATCTCCTAATGCCATGTTTAATCTGGTAGGAGAAGAAGTTTATGATACAGAATATTCTAAGGGCACTGACCCATCACGGGCCCACAGGGTACCGGGAAAGGCAAGGTGTCAGGAAGGAGGCACGTGGAGTGTTCAGCTGGAGGAGAGGTTGCAGGGTGTCACTGTGCATCTCCTGTGCAGACCGCCTCTTCTAACTCTACAAGCTGCAGACTCAACACAAGAAAAGGATCATAGCTGCTGCGGGAAGCAAGTTTGGGCTGAATGATAAGGCTCCTCATGTCACAGAATCTGATTGCTGAAGCTCAACAAGGGGCTTTTCTTCCACCCTGAGGGATGGGGACTCTTTGATCTGCTGTTAGTGAATACCAGGAGTGTTAAAGTTCCATGACCATGCTTGGGCTGAGGGTGAGAATATAAACACCATTTGACAAATCAAACACCAAGACTCTCCTATAAATGACATAGAGAGACCCAGACACTTAGCAGTCCTTCCGGGAGGAAAACCGAAGACTGGGTAGGCGTGGGCCAGTGGCCATTGCATCTGTGGGAGCACAGCCATCTGTTTCCAAGCCCCCTGCACATCTCTTAATCTTATTTCTTTTTTTTTTCCTTAAAGCAGGGCCTTATACATACTGGACATCTCAGGAATGTTATACAGTTAGAGAGCAAGGATGACTTTGAACTTCTGATCCTCATCCTCCTCGTCTACCTCCCTCCTGAATGCTTGAATTATTGGCATGCACCAGTGTGTCTGAGTTTTCTGTGGTGCTGGGGGTCAAACCATTTGAGTTTCATGTGAGTCAGGCAAGCACTGTGCCAACTAAATCATGCCAGCCACCGTCTACTTCACTGTTAAGTTACCTGGGAATACTTCACAGATAACATCTCTTGATAGTAAAGTTCTGTCAATTCAGTCTTTTGATACAAAAATATGGATATTAATACAATTTATAAGAGATATAACACAAAGTATAGAAAAATAAAGACCACGGTATAATCAGTCATAATATACTCACTCTATGCACTATACTTAATTATATTCATCTACAATTTCATATCTGGGGTTTTCCTACCACACTGATTGGCATCAGTTGTCAACTTGACACACCTGGGAAGAGATAACTTTGAAGAACTAGCTCCATCGGACTGACCTGTGAACATCTACGTGGGGCATTTTTTTCAATCACTAATTGATGTAGGGATGGTCAGCTTGCTGTGGGCAGCTTGCTGTGGGCCCTGGCTATATAAGAAAGGTGGCTGGGCAGGCCAGGGGGAGCGAACCAGTCAGCAGTGTTCCTCCATGGTCCTTGCCTCAGTTCCTGCCTCCAGGTTCCCTGAGTGATGAACTGTGACCTAGAAGTGTAAGAAGAAATACATCTTTTCTTCCTCTAAGTTGTTTTTGGTCCATGTTTATCACAGCAAATAGAAAAGAAAACTAGTGCAGAAATTAGTACCAGTAATGTGTGGCATTGCTGTGGTGCACCTAGCCATGGTTGCTTTGGGGGAGGATTGTAGAAGCAGCTGAAATTTGGGACTGGAAGTGCTGAGAGCATAATAAATTGCTGCTCTGGGAACTTGAAAAAGTTCTGAGAGCAGTGCAGACAGTATAGGCCTGGCTTGTGATGTTTCAGAGGAAAGTAAAGTCTCCAACAGTGCCATGTGTGATATATTTTGTAGTAAGGATCTGTGGGCGTAGATCCTTTGCTTCTCTGGGAAAACTGATGCTGCCTCCTGGGGTTGGGGAATCAGATGTGATTAATAAGAGACCAGCACCACTGAGGTGGAATCTGGGATGCATTTCCTCAGGCTCAGTACATAGAAGCTGTGGTACAGAGAGGAACAAGGCTGCATCTCAAGCTGGAAGCTGAACTTGGTTATTTGTAGAGTCTTCCATACGGTACTGGTTTTGAAGGGGTCATAAGGAACAGCCAGCCAAGGCTTGGAACCACACGGCAAGGTTGGAATCCCTGAAAAGAAACCATGAAAGGCCACAAGTGAAGATGAAGCCTCAGCTGCAGTGGAGACCCAAGGACTGAAGGAGTCACAGAGAGAAACTGAGGCACCATGAGAGACCGAGAGGCCACTGTTGAAAGTGGAGCCCCATTCACAGTTGAGATCCAGCATATTTGAGATGTCACGACAGTGGGAGTCCTGCCCAGGACAGTGGTAGGTGGGCGTGGAGCCGTCCTGAGCCCACCAGATAAGCTGTGTGTGTTTCAAATGGCAGAGACTGAGATGTGGAGCTGCCCAAGCCTTTCGGAGCCCAGAAGATTGTACGCAGACCCTAATGTTGAAGGCTGAGCTGCACTGTTGGTTTTGGTTCAGTGTGCTGGGTTCTTCCCTTTTGAAATAAGTACAGCGCTCATTTTTCATTTATAGGAGCTGATGGCTAACAGACTTTGGATTCTTGAACAGATGTTGAACTTTCAAAGATTACAACTTTTTAAAGAACGTGGGGGTCTTTAAAGTTGTACTATATTCCACATTATGATATTAACATGGGATCTTAGAGGCAAATGTGAAAGGTGAGGGTACAGTCTATAATGATATGTTTGTGTTTCAAGTGGACAAGGGGTCAGTTCTGGTCGACTTTAGCCATCAACCTGACACATCTGGGAAGAGACAACCGCAACTGAGAAATTTCCTCCCCTCAGATCAGACTCCGAGCATGTCTGTGGGACATTTTCTGTATTACTAGCTGGGAAGGAGGGCTCAGCCCACCTCGAGCAGTGCTCTCCCGGGGCAGGTGGGCCTGGCTGCAGGCCAGGGGAAGCAGATAGGTGGCTGAGCAGGCCAGGGGAAGCAAGCCAGTAAGCAGTGTTTCCCCATAGTTTGTTTCAGTTCCTGCCTTGAGCCCACACCTTTGCTGTCCCTTGATGATAGATGGTGACCTGTAAGCCAAACAAACTCTTTCCTTCCCAAGTTGCCTTTAGCCAGGGTTTCTTATCATAGCAATGGAAGGCAACTAGAATGACTAGAACATCTACAAGGTCTGTTAAGGAAATAACCTAAGGTTCATGGAACACAGCAGAACAGCAAGTAGAGAATATTAACACATTCCTCGACTCTCACCGGTAAAGCTTCTTCATGCAACAGAATGATGCACACAGAAGACCACACCTGGCCAAGATTTAGAGAATAAGATGCTGTAGAGTGCGTGTCCCTGGACAGGACTCCCGTACTAAACCTCACCCAGGGCTTAGGGACCGTTACGGAAGGGGGTGGTGCACCAAAGTAAAGAAACAGAGGCTCTCAGGCCTCCGGGAACTTGCTCATATGAACTTGCAACAACGGTGACAGTGTGCAGAAGACCCATGCTGACTCAATCAGACAAAATCAGCACAGAACTGAGCAAGGGGCAGCAGGTCCCAACCTTAACCAAGGAACTGATTACCCATTACTGCATGGTGAGAAATAGCTGGTCTTCTTTAAGAGAATGATGCTAGATAGGCTGATCAGACTCCAGTGGATGAACTTGTACTGAGGGACGTCTGGGTGCAAAAGCTTAACCACATAGGCCTTAACACATATGACAGAACACGTGAACTCTGGTGGGGGAAGGTCTATGGGTGGGTGTGGGGGAAGTGGGTCTAAATATGATTCAGATCTATTGTATCAAATATAAAAAACTCAATAAAATATACATAAAAAGAAAGTAAAAGGTATACAAAGTTTTTTTCTTATCATTTTTCTATAGGTTCTTGCTACTTAAGTAGATTTGTTCAGATTTGTATCTAGCTTTTTAAAATTGCTATTTCTAATTATGCAAGTATAAAAGTTACTCATGCACATGAAAAAGGTCAAAAAGATATTTCCTGATTTTCTAATGAATTTGTTATCTTATTATGTTAAATACATTAGCATGTGAAATTTGTTGCAAAATACCTTTGATTTGTTTAAATTACTTCTTGATATAGAATGTAGAATTCTTGTTTTTTAGAAGGTAAAATCTGAGAATATTTTTCCTTTTGATCATTTTATGGCTTTCATTCAATGGATTTTATTAGTATTATAATACATTATCGTTTGTTTAGCTACTGAAAGATACTTGGTTATATATCCAGTGTGGTATTGCATAAATAAATGACCTTGAAAATTTAGATTCTCAAAAAATAGAGGACATTTCTTATTTCTGATTTGTGATACTCTTAATTTATATTAATCTCTTCTCTATCTTTTATTTTTTTAATTTTAATTTTATTTTATACTATTTTTATTTATGTGTATGAATGTAGTAACTGCATGTGTGTAAGTGTATCTGTGGTGTGCAGTGTCTGCAGAAGTCAGAAGAGGGTGTCGGATTTCCTGGACCTGGAGTTAAGAGCAGTTGTGAGCCACCATGTAGGTGCTGGGGACCGAACCTGGGTCCTCTGTAAGAGCAGTCAGTGCTCTTAACTGCTGAGCCATCTCTCCAGCCCCTGTCAGTGCCTCTTAATAAGTCATGTGGAACAATGAGTGCTGACCTAGGGAGCCTATTTATGAAAATGAGCTCATGTTACCAATAAAGATCCCCGAGTTTAAACAGGGGTCGGCCTGTCTCAGGCTGGGTTGGCCTCTGATGAGCTCCTAGAATTGATTTTCCTCTAACGTTAGACTTCTCAGAAATTCACGTAGCCTCTTCTGCTGAAATATCACAAGGGTGCTTGGGGATTTTCATCTGTGAATAGCTAGCTGCCTTTGGTGATGGCAGCAGTGATAATTTTGATTTAAAACACATGCACACCAGGAGTCTGGACTGCGGCAAAGTCCAGCACTTTCTGCCCTGGTGACTCAACCCTCCCTCCCTTTCCATCCGTGCTGCACACACGATCGCTGGCTCGCTCTCTTTAGAACTCCGTTTCCATTGTGGTACTTGTATGTGCATGCACCAGGCTTCCCGGAGAGGCATCTCGGGCGGGCCGTGCTCAGTAGGTACTGAAGGGGATCACAGAACCCAAGCATTTCCAAGTGAACTGTGTCATGCATGAAGAGTCAGGGTGCTCTGATGAGTCAAAGACAAGACTCCTCATGGTGGATTGGCCCCCCACAGCCTCGGCTCAGCCACATCTCTGTCATCCCTCCTGATTTTGTGTCCAGCCGACAAAGAATTCCAGAGCTGTGCCTCATTCGTTCTGACAAATGTTTAGGTGTCCCTTCTGTTCCTTCCCAAGCTTGGCACTTACGTGTCACCAGAGCAATCTATGAGAGCAGGTCTTACAGTGAGTGGCTGCTCCAGTAGCAGTTTTCAGTCTCACACTGTGTTGGGTCGGGATTATCTTAGATATCAAGTACGAGACCCAAAACTCGGGAAAATTCAGAGGTATAGGAAGGTTTGTACAAAGATATCATTAAAATCTACAGAAGCTGGTGTAGGTTTTGCCAGACGTAATAACGGGCAGGATGTTTTAGGGTCCTGTTCCCTCCCAGACTTAGGGGGAAGTAAGCCAAGCTTCCTCAGGACAGATGGTGGCTGTTCATGAGCATTTTACTGAGCAAGAAAAAACGAGGTACAGAGAAGGGAGGCAGAGTATGTGCAGTCCTAGAGAAGATGAGGAGGGAAGAGCGGACGCGAAGGTGCCTGCTTATTGAGGTGGGTAGGATGTGTATTGGGGTGACGGGGAAAGCAAAGGGAGGTCACGGAGCTCTAAACGAAGCTGTGTATAGGGGTGCTGGAGGAAGGTAAAGGGTAACAGGGAGTCAGGGCTCTGAATCACACTGTACATACTGAGCCGTGATGTTGTTGCTGTACATACTGAGCCATGATGCTCAACCAGGACCAGCTGCCCCCACACGTGGCTCTGCTCTAAGTCCCCACGATCTCCATTACTGTCTTGGGTCACCCACGTCTTGTAGTAATTAATGCTTGCTCAAAATAGTCATAGCCAACAAAATCTAGCACAGCACAGGAGGGTGCCACAGCTGGTGCCACCTGTGGCGTTCAGGGAGGAATAGGAAGTATCTTAGGCTGTGTTAGAGGAAGATCCACCAAGAACACAGCCCTTCCAGAAGTTACGAAGATGCCTGCATATGTCTTGATAGAAAACATAAGATCTGCATGGCCATGCAGTAACCTTAAAAGAATAACTCTCAAATCGACCTGTGTGGAACGCGGACTCAGAGGCACATGTGAAACTTCCTCTGAGTTCTAACACTGCTTCCTACACAGGGCCACTTCCTGTCACTCCTCAAAGACACCCTCCAGAAAGAAAGCACAGCCTTCCACTAGCCAAAAGTCCCTGAACAAGACCTGCAAATGACAGACCTCAAGTCATCAAGGAGGTGGATCCAACTTTTGGTCACATTCTTCCCTGTCTCTCACCATTCTTTAAGGTGCACAGTTCCTTCTGGGCTGCAGGGAAGAATGCATTGACCTTACTAATTCATAGAACACAGGCCAGCCCGTGTGAGTCTGTATTTTAAACAGGGTAGTTGAGAGGGCACAACTCAGTCTTGTAGAAGGCAGTAGCCTGAAGGAAGTCCCACCCATGAGGAGGAAATGGTGAACATCCTTTAACTCTGTCAGGCAGGGAGGTTTGGTCAGCATAGCTGCACCAGCGATGGACTTCCTTCTTAAGGTAATTAGTTACTGTTCCAGCTAATTCTGCCCAGCATCCCTGATTCACCGAGCAGAGCTGTCTGCCTTCCTCCTTCTGGACTCCGGCATCCTCCACAGAGGGCAGGGAGCAAGCCCGAGTGATGTCTTGGGCCACATTTGGCCAGAGGCCTCTCAGAGTTGAGTGACACACACCCAGCCCTGGTCACAGCCATGACCCTGTCAGGCCATGTCCTGATGGGATAGCTCAACCAAAGAGGATCATCCAGGGCATGGCAGGCACATTTTATCATGGGCTTGTTCTCAGGTATGAGGGCAATTTCTGACCATTCTGTCATCATCGCTGAATTAGATTTTAAACATTTATTGAAATAAATATGGGAGATGATTAAGTCTTTGGATTTCAGTGCCTCCGTCAGAGGTACAAAGCACACACCACTGGATGAATTCCAACACTTGTCAAAGGAGGACATTTGGGTTACTTTGAGAGAAAATAAATGAAAGAAAAAGGATACTGAGAAAAAATTAGATTTAAATTTCTGTTGTTTCTGGTAGAAACCTTTGCTGGACAAATGGCTTTCCCCTTTTCTTCAAATTTGAAAACAATAAAAAAATATATATACAAACAACACACACACATACACACATACCTGTACTTTGAACATAGAATGATGCCCAGGAGCTTATGGGTTAAAATTTGGTACCCAGCTCATGAAGGTATTGGGCGCGGTGGGACCTGGGGAGGCGGTCTAGTGGAGGGAGTTAGGGCACCAGGGCTGTTCTCTTGGAGGGGATATAAGGACCCAGATCCTCTCTTCACTCCTTACCGTCATAAGGCAAATAAGTCTCCTTTGCCACATGTTCTCACCAGAATGTAGGGTTCAATTGCAGCAACAGGGCTAAAAAGTTGTGTACTAAACCCTCAGAAACCATGAGATTAAAAAGCCTTTCTCCCTGTAGATCCTGGGTATCTCGTCACAGTGATGGACAGCTGCTTCATGTGTTCGTAGACACACGTATTATCTACTAGCTCTTCCCATCACCTTTGTTTTACATGTGTTTATTTACTTATTTATTTGGGGAGACACATGTGCTGGGTCAGAGGACAGCTTTGTGGAATCGGCTCTCTCCTTCCACCCTCTGAGCTCAGGGAAGGAACTTGGGCCCTCAGGCTGCGCAAAAAGTGAACTCATCTGCTGAGCCATCTTTCAGGCTCCTCCTGGCTCCCCTCACACCAAGAGCATCACATTCCTTTTTGGTCAGAGGTATTCAGGGAGGACTGTTAGGGATGAAATAAAAATATGGGAAGGTAGCTTATTCCTGTTTAGAACTTAATATGATACACTGAAAAATTCACAGCTCACTGAGGGTTTCCTTATCTCTCCATCAGATAGTCTTACCATCTCTGAGCTCTGAGCCCAGTGTAGAGCTCTGTGAGTCACCAGAAAATGCCAAACTGAACTGCTGTGAGGCAGGACCCGACTCTGCTCTTACCAGGAGAAGCTGCGGCCGAGGCTGTGCAGTCCCGTGGCAGACAAGCCTGGTGTGTGTCTTGCTGACGCCATGCACAGCTGCTCTCATGGCAGTGAACTTTGCTCAGATTTCAGCATGAAATGGTCAAAAGGTGACCCTGGGTCTCCTGAGGTCACCAAAACTTCTGCCACAGTTATCTGCCAGGCATTGTCTCTGATAGGGCCTCATTTAAGGCACTGAAGAAAAGCCAAATCTTGGTCCCTAACTCACAAATAATGCCTGACCTTACCTGGCAGCGGTTGTATCACTCATCTCATCTGACGCTGACAGCAGCCCTATGCTGAAGGCAGCAGAGTAACCACTCAGGTGGAGGGTCTGAGAATGGATGTGCAGTCTGGCAGAGCAGAGCCTCAGTGCAGCTGATCTCAGACCAGAGCACAGACTCCCTCCCCGTGGACGGCCACATGGCAGCAGGCGGATCGGAGAAGTGTTGTCACCGTCCTCACCTCAGGTGAGGATCTGGAAGACCCTTTCACTCCACATTCCAGAACGCTGTCACGGAGGAGGTGAAGGGAGGGAGGCCTTCCGGAAAAGGCTGCGCCCTGGGCGTTCAGGAGCTCATGAACAGTCCCAGGGCGAGCATGAAGACATATTGATGTGTCCACTCAGCTATCAATCATCTGAACTCCTGCTTCGTGCTGTGGACTTTGCTGTGGACTGACAATTAGACACAGTGTGTTACTGAATGAAGGGGAAGTGCAGAACCCATAGCCACTAGGAAGCAGAGAGTTAATGAAACCAAAAGGGAGTCAGAAACTCATACAACTCAACAACAAGCAAAAAAATCCAATAAATAAGTAATTAAAATTAAAATAAGTAAACGTGTTTTCCAAGGATGGCATCCAATGGGCAATGGGTACATGAAAAAGTGCTCACTAATCATCAGAGAAATGCAAATCAAAACCAAGATGTGGAAACAGCCCAGCGTCTGCTGACAGATGAGCGGATAAGGAAAAAATGTGCAAAATGGACAGGAGAGGCAAGTCCTGGCATCTGTAAACACTCAGAGAGCCTGGGGACACCACGTGTAATGAAAGAACCTGGACACAGAATGTGGGCCGTCATGACCTCACACACAGCAGAAGGGTGGTTACAGGGGTGGTCAGAGAGGAGAGAGGAGAGCTTGGCCACGGGGTAGAAACCAGCGGCCGTGGAAAGAGTAAGTTCTGGAGAACCAGTCCCGGCACTGCAGTAAGTAATGTACTGTGCACGTCAGATTTACTGAGAGCAGAGCTTAGAAATACTCAGCACACACACACGCAGCGCACACACACGCACTGGCAACATGGTGAAGTGATATATGTTGGTTAGCTTGATTGATGATCATTTCATAGTGTACTTACATCTTAGATATTAGTGTGTGTGTGTGTGTGTGTGTGTGTGTGTGTGTGTGTGTAGACCAGAGGTCAACCTTGAGTGGTATTCCCCACACAAGTTTTTTCTTTTAATTCTATTTTTATTTTCTGTGTATGAGTGTATACTGCCTACGTGTGTGTAGTGCACCCATGTCCTGCAGTGTCCATGGAGGTCAGAAGAGGGTGTCGGATCACCCGGAACTGGAGTCACAGTCATTAGCCACCACGTGGGTCTAGAGAATTGAACCTCAGTTCTCTGAAGAGCAGCCAGTGCTCTTAACCGCTGAGCCAGCTCTCCAGCCCCACACTCAGGAGCTTTTTGAGACAGGGTCTCTCACTGGTCTGGCGCTCTCTGAGTAATGCTGGCTGGGCGTTAAGTCCCTGTCTCTGCCTCCAAAGCACTAGGAGCACAGGTGTGTGCCAGCACGCCTGACTTTCACATGGGTTCTGGGGATCAAATTCAGTCCTTATGCTCACGTGACAAACCCCTGACAAACTGAGCCACATCTCCAGATCCAGATCTATGTAACTTTTATCCATCAGTTACATCTCATTAGCACTGTGGAAAGCATCCAGTGGCTGAGGGAGAGGTGGGCTGCTGGCCAGACCAGCAATAGCCCTGCGTGCTGTCACTCCAGGAATGCCTGTGTCCCCTTCTGCCTGCAGGTCACAGACTTTTCTCTCAAGTTTCATCCTCTCCCAGACAGAGGCTTATTTCAAGCCATGGGATCGATCTGAGTTGCGGACAGGATCGATGTGGGCATTTGGAAATGGGATGTGGGTAGGTCAGAAGGCCTCTAGCTTTGATGCACAGCAAAGTCAGTGGGAATTCTCCTGTCTTCCATGACTGAGCTGGGAACATCTAGCCTAGAACATGCCCTCAGCCTGGGAGAGGTGAAGCAAGAACTCGCTGTGTGCATGCCCCAAGCCCAGGTGAAACCTCACTTTAAAATGCTCCCTGAACTTTAAACTTTCAGAGGCAAGCGGTGAATCTGTAGACAGCAACTCCTCCCTCAAACCTCTGTTCATCCACCACACTTCACAATCGCAAGGCCTGTCACACCCCAAAACCTTTCAAATCCACATCTGTCATCTTTGAAACGAGATATTAGTATATCCTAATTCCTAATGGAAACTTTGGTTTCCTATATGTTCACATGTGACTTACCAAAATCTAGTTACCAAGACAGGAAAGATTCTATGCCTTGACAAAGATCCCTGTAAAGAGAGGAGCTTAGAGAGCCATAGGGGTCTCTACTTAAATGACTTTAGCAATCAGTTACCTAATTCCCGGTGCACTTGACAAACCAAATCTTTGTGAAGTGTTTATTTACAGTCAAAGGAATTCTTTCCCTTCTCTGTTCTGCTTTCCCTGGCTTCTTCCCACTCTCTCTAAAACCAGGTCAGTTTTCAGCCACACAGCACCAGTATAACAAGGAAAACAACCATTCCTGCAGGCACACAGGGCCAGACCCTTAGCGCTTCCGATGGAGGCCGGAGACCGAAAGTGTATTTTATAAGGAAAAGGGAATCGAGTGGCACTACATCTCCACTGCCCTCAAACAGCAACCCGGAGACGCATAAAAAGGAGAGGAAGGTTAGCATCATTATGGGCGGTCACCCACCCAGAAGACAGTGCATATGGGCTTCAGAGCGCTCCTCGAACTTCCAGGAACCCACACACAGCTGGGAGGTGAGTCACCTCCTCAGACCCCTCACAGTCCCTGTGTCCCCAGAGCCTTGAACAGTGGGAGACGCATGAGGGCACCACCAGTGCATATCACGAAAGCTAATGAATGAGTGGATGGATGGGCACAGAGGCACATCGCTTGTGCTTCAGAGGAGACAGTAGGTAGAAGGGCCTTGCAGGGAGGTCCTAAGGGGTGGTACATCATCTGCAGGACAGAAAGGGGCACATGGAGTGGAGTAGAGGTGGAACTGAGTCAGGCGGGATTCCAGTTGAAGGGCTGGAAGTCCCCAAGACGAGAAGGGGCTCATCTCTCTCCCCCTATGGGAACATGTCAAGAAAGGTCCTGAGCTACAAACACCATTTTTCCTACACAGTAATGGATGCCTTTCCTAGAGGAGAAAGGCTCACACAGATGTTCTACGCCTGTGTCAGAACCAGCTGGGCAGCACCTTGTTGACCATGGTGAGTTCTGGCAGCATCCCGCGTGTTCTGACAGCACAATGACATCAATAGTGGGTGCTAGGACTACTTACCAGCCAAGAATGACTGACAGTGAGGACTACTTACTAGCCAAGAATGACGACAGTGAGGACTAGCTACCAGCCAAGAATGACGACAGTGAGGACTAGCTACCAGCCAAGAATGACAACAGTGAGGACTAGCTACCAGCCAAGAATGACGACAGTGAGGACTAGTTACCAGCCAAGAATGACAACAGTGAGGACTAGTTACCAGCCAAGAATGACAACAATGAGGACTAGTTACCAGCCAGGTACGGAACACACATTCATCTAAAACCCCACTGGTTGTGACACGGACTGTTCTTTTCAGTATTACTGGGAAAGAAACACCATTTTGACATTTAAAGTTGAAAATGGGCTGGAGAGACAGCTCAGTGGTGGACAGCACCAAATGCTCCTACAGAGGACCGTGGCTAGGTGGCCAGGACTCACGTGGTCACTAGCAACCATCCTATCCCCAGTTCCTTGGGGTCTGACTCCCTCTTATGGCTTCTAGGGGCAGTGCACATTGGTGCACTAACAAACATGCCAGCAATGAATCATACACATAAAATAAAGAACACATGAATAAAAAATTAATTTGGAAACACTGATTTTCACTGAAATCTTTGTTTTTTCAAAAGTACATTGATCTATACTTTATAGGTTGTCACGTGTCATTATGGCCAATAATTCAAAATGGAAATGCCTGTGACCAGATGCTTTACCTCATCCCGAATCACTCTCACATCCAGGGTTGACTCTTCCAGCCTCTCGGCTGCAGGACAAGTGAACCTCGTCTTCCCCAGCGCAGTGTTGTCTTTGCTGCTGCTATTGTTATGGCCTATGAGTTGTGTGGAAAGCCTCACGTACCTGTGCTGTGTGCTTCAGTGTTAATCTATCAGCCTGTAAACAACAGAATTAGCACTTGCATCTGATGGGAGAGATGGTCAAGATGCAATCCAAGTTTACAGATAGAATCCCTCATTAGAACTGGTGGATTGTGGTAAGGAACAGCAAACAAACGTAGCAAGGCGTGTTCTTAGAGTGGGAGAGATTGTCATGCAACTCCACCTGGGGTGGACTTCAGAGTGTCTTTAAATATGCACATCCCAGCAAAGCCCTGGGGGAGGAGTCTGTGGATCCTCAGGCTCTCCCTGGAAAAGAGCCAAAATGAAATATGTGCATAACTTTCATCTATCTATCTACCTATCTACTTATCTATCTATCCACCTATTTTTGTCAGTGTATTTATCCATCCATCTATGCATATACAGGCATGTATGAACATATGCATATATTCATCCACCCATCCTTTTGTATACATATATACATCTTTTTACATATACAAAATGAGATAATTTAATGTCAACAGTTTTAAATAATTTAAATATATTTATACGTACAAAACATTATATAACATACATTAATTAATTCTTGTTAATCCATCCATTTTTGTGCATGTGCATTTACTGTATCACATGTGTGCTGGAGCCCTTGTAGGTAAGAAGCAGCTATTGGATCCCTGGACCTGGAGTTACAGATGGTTGTGACCATGTAGGTGCTGGGAACCAAACTCAGGTCCTCTGTATACACATAAAAACATGTCTTCTTATATATAATCATCTTTCCTATAAATTAGATACATTTACACTGGATTTTTACACATAAATTCATACCTATATGTATAATTTAGATAAAAAGAGTATTCTACTGCTACATCACCTAAACATAAAGAAGATAGCTTTCTATCTTCATGTATATCTTCATGTGTGTATATGTATACGTCTGTGTACATATACATACAACTCCCACAGAGTGCCCAGACTCCATGGTGTACCCTGTGCAAATGGGAGACCTCCTGGTGGCATAATTCAGTGTGCACCCAGTGGCCTGAGAACCAGGAGTTGCTGGAACATGGTGCAAGGGGCCAGAGGGATGAGGGGAAGCTTGGCAGGGCTGGCAGGCTTCTCCTTCCTCCATCTTTGGTTCTGTGCCGGCCTCAGTGACTGGCTGACACTCACCATCATAGAGGAAAGATAATTGCGTTACAGAATCCACAGATCTGAATGTTAATCTCATCTGGAAACACACAGACACTTACCACTCACACTTAACCTGGGCATCCCTCAACTCAGTCAAGCAGACACATTAATCCTCAGAGTTTGCCTGTGCTGAGAACAGGGAACAGATGCTCTAGGCTGGGACAGGAGGGTGGAGGACTAGAAGGTCAGGGTGGGTCGGTCTGGAGCAAATGGGCCAGTGGGCAGAAGAGGGAGAGGCAGCCCTGGGTTCCCCTAGGTTCTCAGACCATTCTGGTGTTGGGTTGTCTGCAAGTGGGAGATGTCTGCACAGGACTTGGTGTGGAGGAGTCACCAGATCTGAGGAGCACTTTCCAAGACCATTGTACCTGCTGACCCAAGAGGAGGAAGGGACACGAAGCCAGAGTCCTGCTCTTGTGGTGATGCAGGCAGGGAGTGGGTGTGGCTCAGAGGCCGTGGTGGTCCTGATTCCTAACACATTAGATACCTTTCCAAGTACTTAGAATAAAAATACAGGGGGTTCGTATTCAGTGATTAACTCTATTTTCCAACTTCCATATATAGCTGCACTTTTAGAACTGAGAATTAAGATCTCCTTTCCTAGCATTTTCTGAACAGGCCTTGGAACTGGAGGCAGTGCCATCATGGACGTGAAATTCAGTGCCTTGGAGAGCATCGATAATCGAGTAAAGGGGAATAATAGCTTTTGCTGCAAGACGGGTAATCAGGTGTCATGCTTCAGGCAGGGCATGAGCCAATTTCAAAGATCAGCACGAAGTCAATATTTGTGTTTGTCTTTTCTTATCTTGGTCGGATTTCTAGGATACAGGCGGAATTCTTTCTTATTGGGAAATATTAACTGAACCAGAGCCTCAACACAATTTTGACATGCTGACAATAAAACTTCTTTCAATAAAACCCAGGAAGGTTCAGGAGTAATTCTCCATCAGCAGGCACAGGGAGTTCTGAGTTGGGGCCAGAAACCTGCCTCCTGTCTCTTAACTTTCCTGAACCCTGTGCTTGGGGACGGTAACCCCTCTCACAGGGGAAAGCGCAGAGGTTCGGGGGGGACGTGGCTTGTGGACTCAGGTGTGGCCCACTGAATAGCGAGATCCAGTTCAATACCCAGTGCTGGAATGGGATGAGGCATCTATCTCTCTCGGTCTTCAGGTCAACGTGAACAGCCCTCATGTTCCCCGACTTGCCTTCTTCACCGAGATGGATGGTACTCTTGAACTGTGAGCCAAAATGAACCCTAACATCACTAAATGGCTTTGTCAGGCATTTTGTAACAGCAACATAAAACGTAACCTAGTCAAAGGGCATATCATAGGAATTGCACAAAACACTTTTAATATGAGGTTATCAGGAACATTTTATGAATTAAGTGTTGCTTGGCTAGCTTCTTCCTTTTTATTTAAATCAGAGCCTCTGGGGTTGTAGAGGTGGCTCAGTGGTTAGGATCACTGGCTGTTCTTACAGAGGACTCAGGTTTAATTCCCAGCAACCACTTTGTGACTAACAACCATCTGTAACTCCAGTTCCAAGGGATCCAACATCCTCTTCCAACCTCCTCGGGCATTGCCCAACACAGGTGCACTTACATACACATAGGAATACACTCATACACATAAAATGAAAATAGTTAAAAATCAGAACCACAATCTAGGGGCTGGTGCTCCCCACATTCAGAGTGCTTTTCTCGTGTCAGTTAACCTAATCTAGACACTCCCTCACAGAAACACCCAGATGTTTCTTTTCCAGGTGATTCTACATCCTGTCACATTGACAATCAATATTAACCATCACATTGAGTTACCGTCACTTTGGGTTTATGACAGAGTGTACAGTCAAACTGAATTGATAAATGTATTGTTACTTAAATCATGGATGCACAAATAATTATAGGAATAACAGAAACCATAAACCTCAACAGTGCAAATACATTTGGTTATGATTAGCAATCACAGAAGAAAATGCTGTAAAAATACATTTGTAGATTCTTTGAGAATTCATACAGTGCATTTCGATCATGTTCAGATCCCGTCTCAGCCTCTCCTCAGTATACTCCTTGACTTCATGTCCTCTGCTATTTTTAAAGGTCCACTGAGTCCAATCAACATTGTATTCTCCAAATGATTCTGTGTGCTTATGTGCGGGTCCATCCCCTGGATCCTGGTCACCACACCCTTAAAGAAAGTGGACTCCCCCTCTCCTGGCAGCTATCAGTTGCCAATAGCTCCTCATCTAGGGCTGGATCTTCTTGCCCACTCCACCCCCCGCCCATGCTGGGCTTGGTCTGGCTTGGGCTTGATTACCTTGTGTGCGTGCCGTTGCAGCACCGGGAGTTCAGATGTGCAACAGCCCCCTAAGTCTGGACAACATCTTTCCTTGTGGTCATCCACCACCTCTTACCGTCTTCCTGCCCACTCTTCCTCAATGATCCCTGAAGCCTGAGAGGACAGGGCATGATGAAGGTGCTCTGTTCGGGACCAAGGACTCCACAGACTTAATCTCTGCACATTGGCCAGTTCTGGGTCTCTGAAAATGCTGTTTAGCAGAAGGGGCGAATCTCAGATGTGTGTGCAGAGCTTAATCCAGGGAGTAGAGTAATGAATGAACAAGGATATTTTATTGACTTCAAGATGTAGAATCTGGGTCTCTATGTCTGGAAATGAGGGCCAGGTTATAGATCTGGGTGGTGTGTGGCATAGAAATGTGCATAAACTCCCCAGGGACCAAGATGGCATCTGATCCTTCCAGTACCAGACCCTCTGCTGCCACAAAATAAACTCTCAGTGTTTTCTGGGTGTACACATATGTGTGTATGTATATACAGGTGTGTGTGCTGCAGGTCTGTATGTAAGGAGGTATGCACATGTGTGCATGTGTGAGTATATGTGCAAGTATGTGCTGTAGGTCTGTATGTATGCGTGTGTGTAGGTATATGTGCTGCAGGTCTCCGTGTGTATGTGTAGATGTGTGCCTGTGTGTATGTATAGGGGTATGTGTGCAGCAGGTCTGTATACTGGTGTGTGAATGTATGTGTGTGTGCATATGAGTGTTCATACATGTAGAAGCTGGCAGTTAGCTTTGGCATCACTCCACCGGCGCCATCCATTTTATTTTCTGAGAAAGGGTATCTCACTAGGTCCTGAAGCTTGCCAGTTAGGCTTAGCTGGTGGCCACCAACCCCAGGGCTCTTCCTGTCTCTGCCTTCTGGCCACTGGCATTACAAACACTGCCATCATGTCTAACATTTTATAATTGGGCCCTCAGGCTCAAACTCAGGCCCCCATGTTTACACAGCAAGCACTTTACCAATGAGTCATTCCTCCAGTTCCTCAATAGCATGGTGGGTTATTTTTAGGAAAATGAGTAGTCAAATAGCTTTGTTCTCAGACCCTGACTCCACAGTCCCTAGGCTGCTCCTACAGGCACTGGGCTGGTTTGTTATCTCAGTAAAGACTCTCAGCTGCTTCTCGAAAGACTCTTGAACCCTGCTGTGGCATCTTTAATGAGTATTTGTTCTGTAATTCAGATATGGGTATGTAGATATATTTACTGTGTACTGTGTGACTGAGAGTTAACACTAACAGGCGAGAGCTGAATAAAAGAACCTGCATGTGCCCAGACTCCCAAGGTAGGCAGGATCCTATGACAAATTGCTGTCACTGAAACTGCTGAACCTTGTGAATTTGTTATTCAACAAATCCTAACCTTGTGGAAAGACATAACCATGGTCCTCTGTTTCTGACACAGCCTTCCTATAACAGGGAGTTTCCTCAAAAACCCTCAAGCACAATAGTTTTCTGGAAGGACTAGCAGAAGTTAAAGAGATTCTATTCATAGTTAGAGTTTATTACTAGGAAAGCATGCAGACAAACGTTAGTCATGGGGAAGAGTCTGAGCATTTCCAGGTCTACACTATTCTCATCTTCCTGATATTCATATGCAACCAGAGGTTGTTGACAGCATGTGGGTCAAAGCACAGAACTAATATTCTTGGCATAAATTATATGTTTAAAATAAAATATTAGGCATGGTCCAGGAACCCAAAATGATCAGTAAAGATCTTTCTGTCACTCAGCAAGCTCTAAGGATTTAGAGGTTCCCTTCCAAGGAACAGAGACAAGTCCAGATCTTAATTCAAACAAAACAAATTCTTCATTGAGATCATATTAACACTGGTCCAGAGAAAGCTGCTGTAACTATGCATGATTATCAAACAAAGCACATTTCAAAGCAGATAATAAAGGTTTGTGCATTTCGCATCAGAGCTTCAAAACACATAATACAAGACTTGATAGCCCTTCAAAGAGCAATCGGCAAATCAGTAATTCTATGCATAGATCCTAAAACCTCTCTCTCAACCATGGACAGAAGAAAACAAGGACAGGAAGCACTAGGACAGTGGTGCCTACCCACACAACCTCCTTTCCATCACAGAATACGCCCCACCACAGCAAGCAGAGTACACAGCTGCACACGGAAAACTCTCCAAGACAGACCCTATCTGTACCATAGGGCAAGTCTCAACACATTTAAAGTGAGTCTGTGATCTGACTAGGAAACAAACTAGAAATCAATAGCAACAAAGGCTCTGGAAAATGTCCAAGTATTTAGAAACTAATTTATGCCTTCTTAAACAATCTGTTTCAAAGAAGAAATTAAAAGTAAAATCAAAAAAGAGCTCCAGAGGCTGTGAAAGGAAGTGAAAATGGAGTCACGGCATTAATGTCAGGGGGATCTTTCAAAGCAATTCTTAGAAGATTTATTGCTTTAAATGACTATATTAGGGTAGGACAATTGTTTCTAATCAACATCTTTATTTCCATCACCAGAAACTAGAATAGAAAGTAAATAGAATCAAAGGACACAGAGGAAAGAATGCTCATAGTGAAAATCAAGAAAACAGATACCAGCAGAGCAGCAGAGGCGAAGAGCTGGTTCTGTGAGACTGACAGAGTCTAGATAAAACAATCAGGAAAAAAGAGATCACAATTGACAGAGATACACATGAGTGTCTGCGGTCAGGAAGCAGAGAGAGGTGAACGTTGTTGTGCAAATCCTTTCTCCTTTCTTCCTTGTCTTCCATCTGGGACCCCAGCCCAAGGAACTGTGCTGCCAATATTTAGGGTGTCTTCCCATCTCAAGGAACCCAAGGTAGAACTCCGCCACAGACAAGCACACAGGTTTGTCTCCTAGGTGATTTTAGATCCTGTCAAGTTGACCATCAGTATTAACCATCACAGATGGCTTCAGAGCTCAGAGAAGATCAGGTATGTTCAGTGTGTATGGATGTAGATAGCAGATGGCTTCAGAGAAATTAACGAGCTGGTCCTAAAATTCATATAAATATGCAAAGGATACAGAAGAACAAAATACATCAATAAATAGGAACTGCATATACCATAAATATAAAGGAAATTATTGCCACAGAAGATACAGGAGCTGTCTAGGGAACTATCCCTAGGTAACATTATTTGAGATTTGTTTTCTTTGTTTTAAGCAGGGTCTCACTATGTAGCCCTGGCTGGCCTGAAACTCAGGGTTCTGCCTGTCTCTGCCTCCCCAGCACTAAGATCAAAGCTGTGTACCACCATATCTAGCACTGTTTGATTTGACACATGACATGGGAAAGCCCAGAAACACCCTGGTGAACAGACCCTTGGTTGGCCATTTGTTTCAGTTTGATTTCTCCATTGCTGTAATAAAATATTGGCCCAAAGCAGCGTGAGAGAAAAGGGTTTATTTCATCTTACAGGGTCCAGTCCATTAAGGAAAGCCACGCCAGGAGCTTGGAGCAGACCATGGCCACACACTGCTTCCCGACTCAGTCTCCAGCTCACTCCCAGCAGCTTTCTTACAGAGCCCAGGATCACCTGCCTAGAGAGGGCACTGCCAACAGTGGGCTGGACCCGTCCGTGTCAATTCTCAGTTAAGACAATACCCCCAGGCAGGGTCATAGACCAGTCCAATGAAAGAAATTCCACCTCGGGTTCAAGGGTCAAAACCAAACAGAGCCCCATTTATCCCAGAAAGGCAGGTATACTGCTCTGTGACCTCTCCTCTGCGACTTCTTCTCAGCACAATGGTTCATGGTCAGGGCTCTACTTCATTTACCCGTCTTCTTCCTCTTTTCTTTCTGTCCTTCTCCTGTTCTTCCTCCTTTATCTTTTCTATTCTTGGGGTAGAACCAAGGACCTCTTGCATGCTAGGCAGCTCCGCTCCCACTGACTCACAGCCCAGTCTCTCCATGATGGTTTTATTTACATTGTAGGATTACCACACTGTCATTACTGTATGACCTTGCTCGTTATTTGTAGTACTTAAAATAAGGTTTGGAACTCAGCCCTCCCCTGAGAGTGATCGGCAAGGCTGTGGGTGCCGAGCTGCTCTGTCTGTGACGCTTCGTGTCTTTGTCTGGGTGGCACCTCACTCTCCTCACTGGGCTCTAGACACGGTGAAGGCTTCTGAGTCACCGGAGTCACTGATGGGGACACTACAGTAAAAATACCGTAAAACTTGAACAAAGACCTATGCCAGTAAAACACATTCTGTGTCGACATATTTGAGACTCTTATATAAAACCATGTTGCTGCACAGATGAGTAAGAGCTAGACTATGGCTCACAAAACTACAGAGATTCATCCCCAAAGAGCAAACCATAGGATTTCCTACTGATCAGTTCTGAGTTTTTATACTGACAACCAGTGACTCTGCAACATGAATTCAAGGATTTGTTTGAATTTTTTTTCCCTCTTGTACATTGCTCTAATGTACAAGATTGCAAGCCTGGTCCTCCACTTTCTTCCAGAAACTCATCTCAACTGCATCCAAGCAGCTTCACAAAACTACATCAGGAAGTTTCAAGAGAGTTAACAGCCCATTTCTGCTGAAATACCCCACCACAGAAACAAACAGAAGGCACTCCATATTGTTGACAAGCTGTCTCAGTAAACGTTACAGCAGGTCATGAAGACACACAGACAGGGATTAATACATGCATTTTTGAGGTCTCATTGCACCATGATGACTGAAATGACTTCATGGTAATGATGGAGGCCACTTTCAGGCACATGCTCAAGAACAGAGGGATGCCCTTTGCCCTTGTGCTGCGGGTGCTCTGTCTGCCTCAGGAGCCTGGTGCTGGGTTCCTGGAAGCATCTTCTAAGGTGCTGAAGGTGGCTCAGAAGGAAAATAACCTCAAGGCTGGTACTGTCTGTTTTTCATATAGATCACAGTCCACAGTCCCAATCCTGTGTTCAGTTAGACTGGCTTACACCTGCTCACTACATAAATACGTAGCGTGTGAGTGTGAGTGTGTGTGTGTGTGTGTGTGTGTGAACGTATTGCACACAGTGGGCAAGGACTCACACCTCAGCCGTGCTGATTCTCCTGGCAATTGTTACATCATTTGTTCATCGGCGATCTTGACACAACTTTACTGCATTCGCTGTGAACATTCTTCTCACTTTTCTTTTATCCGTGTTCTCATGAGTTTTTAATCTGCAAATTCAGATCTCTTGGTCTTCACTCGTGGCCTTCAGACATTTCCCATTGATCTACCTAGGGTTATGATTCTGTCTGATTCCTCACATGGCTGGAATTAATTATATGTGCCTACCTGTGTTTGTATGTGTGTGAGTATATGTATGTATGTCATGGATGGATGGATGTATATGGATATAGGTCTGTGTGTATGTGCACATATGATGTGTATGCATATACATGTGTATATGTATGCCACTGTGTGTCAAGTATTATGTATATGTGTGCCTGTATGTGTGCTTGTATGTGTGTATGTGTCTGTGTTTCAGTGTTTATATGTATGTATATGCATATATTATGTCTGTGTGTGTCTGTGTCTGTCTATGTCTTATGCATGTTTCTGTGTGTATCTGTCTCTGTGTGTATCTGTGTATGTGCGCCTGTATGTGTGTATGTCTGTGTGTCTGTGTCTGCTTCAGTGTTTCAGTGTATGTATATGAATGTATGTATGTGCATATATTATGTATGTGTGTGTCTATGTCTGTGTGTTTCAGTGCATATATGTATGTGAATGTACATATGTACATATATTATGTGTGTTGTGTATCTGCATGTATGTCTGTATGTCTGTTTCTGTATGTCTGTGTATGACTATGCATGTGTCTGTGTTTATCTGTCTCTGTGTGTGTCTGTGTGTGTGGCTGTATGTCTGTGTTTCTGTATGCCTGTGCGTGTCTATGTATGTCTATGCATGTGTCTGTGTGTATCTGGCTCTGTGTGTGTCTGTGTGTGTCTATGTATCTGTCTATGTCTGTCTTTGTGTGTGTGTGTCTGTGTGTGTCTGTGTCTCTGTCTCTGTCTGTGTCTGTCTGTGTGTGTCTGTGTCTCTGTCTCTGTCTGTGTGTGTCTGTGTGTCTATGTGTCTGTCTATGTCTGTCTATGTGTGTGTGTCTGTGTGTTTGTGTCTGTGTGTCTGTCTCTGTCTGTGTCTGTCTGTGTGTATCTAAGTCTGTCTATGTGTGTGTGTCTGTGTGTCTGTGTCTCTGTCTGTGTCTGTCTGTGTCTCTGTCTGTGTCTTTCTGTGTGTGTCTATGTGTGTCTCTGTCTCTGTATGTGTCTTTGTGTGTCTATGTGTCTGTCTGTGTCTGTGTGTGTCTGTGTGTCTGTGTCTGTGTGTGTGTGTGTGTCTGTCTGTGTCTCTGTCTGTCTGTGTCTGTCTGTGTGTCTCTGTGTGTGTGTGTCTATGTGTGTGTTGCACAGTCTTGAGCAGACTTCCTCCCAGGAACTCTCCCTCTGTGTGTTGCTGATTAGAGATTTTGCTTTCCCTGTTTTATTCCACAGGATAAAGTCGTTGATTTGGAGGAGATCAACATGTGTGTCATTCTATGATTTTTCCACAATTCCAGCTTCCATGTTTATTTCCATTTTTAAAAGAACTTTTGAAAGCACCCTTCATTTGACTTCGAAAGAATCATGTTTGTATGAGATCCTGTAAGACTAACAGAAACCTAGGGACCCAAAGTGGGATAGGCTGCCCATGAGAGCCTTCCCTGATGGCCTCAGGCCCACTCCAAGGAAGGCTGCCACACCTGGACTGAGTCCTACTGGGAATGCACATTAACTGCTGTTACCCAAAGCCAGCTCTCCTGTGCGATCCAGGCAGTTAAAAACCCCAACTTAGTATCCCGGCTGTCACCGTCAGCTACAGAGCGGAGTAGGCAGCCCTCAAGGTGTGGAGACGAAGCACTCTGTGCTTTACATGCCATCAGGGTGTGGAAAGGAGGCCTTCATGTTGCTCCTTCAATCTCCTTGTTCAGATTTGTTAGGAAGAACGAGACTCCCTGGAGTCTCAGCCTGGACTTTGTAGTAAAAGGAAAGGATTTCCCATGGTAGAGACTGTTTTGTTTCCAATTTACTAAGCTTTCCCAAGTATTTTACAGAAGGTCCAGCCTGAAGCCGCCTCCTCCCTGGAATGTGTTAAAGTATTCAGCAGGACCACAGCCCTCAACCATCAGCCTGATGAGAAGAACCAGGCCGTCTGTATTCCACCCACTTTGCATGCTGAGAACCCAGGGCAGGCAACCACAGCAAGAGCAACACCATCCAACGGAAGGGTTTTGAATATCTATGAATGTGCTGCTGACTGGGGCTGCTCCTGGTATTCAGGAGACTGGGGAGCAGTCTGCCAACCATTCTTCAATGCACAGGTTGATGCTACAGAACAAAACTATCTCTTAAGAATTGGACTGGATGCATCACTACTGTGTTAGTTCAGAGCCGTCCTGGAGATGTCTGAGGAGAAGGTGTCGGGAAAGTGGTTGGAGGGGAATGCTCACATCAATTCAAGATACTGTCTTGAATAACAGAATAATTTGTTCCTTTCACCCACCTACTTAGTGTCTCATAATGCTTCCAGTTTCTCATCTAGTGGACAAGTGCAGTGGTAAAAGCTAGGCCAGAACCAGTGGGTCCAACTGCAGCAATGAAGCCGAGGGACCCTGGGACTTGCTCCAGAGACTTAACACTAGATACAGTTGAAATAATGAAACATGAGGCTTTCACATGACTTCATTAACAAAGACCGCTTTCAAAAATCATTTCCCAACATCCCCAGCTTATGCATTTCAATAATTACAAATCCCAGAGACAGAGACACCTGCCTAAGGTGAGGTCCACCGGGGTTAAGAGAAACTCAGCTCACGAGTGCCCAGAGACAGAGATACCTGCCTAAGGTGAGGTCCACCGGGTTAAGAGAAACTCAGCTCACGAGTGCCAGCGGCACAGCAGTGGAAATTCACCTCGTGCAACGAGCTACCGAAATGACGAATTTTATGGGTGTCTCCACGCTCCACCCCTGGCCCCTGTTCTTGGATAGCATTCCTGGAGGTCTCCACACACATTCCCATCCGCAGGCTCCCAAAGCACAGTGTTTTCCCATTTGACCTTTGGAGAACACTGTGTATTGTCTGATTTCTTCCTGATAGGAGAAGCCACATGCCGGCCGCGCTCTCTGCAGTGTACTCTCGTGACACCATCCAGAGATTTCACTCACTTGCCCTCTCATGTCCTAACAAAGGCCAGTCTGCTATCATACAGGTAAAACCCACACCCCCAGCCTCAAGACCTGTTTCTTGGGGGTGGGTGGGAAGCCTCACCTTCCCTCGTTCTAACATTCACACTCTTCCACAGTGTGCACACTGGTCCCTTCCCCAGCCCGTAGTGAGTCTGTTCTACACTAGCAAGAATACTGGTAGAAATTAAAACAGTGATTTTCCCAGTCATTGTTGATGGGCCAAAAGAGTGTTTTCATTTTAGTTTATATTGTTTAAAGCACTGAGAAGAACGTTTTGATACTGTTCTTTATCATCTGGAATATTTTGTGATTTCACATTATTATTTTCATTGGGATCATATTTGTGTTGATATGCAAGTTCTTAGTTTAGAGTAATATGTTTAATTAGTCACAGATCATTAATAAGGAATGAGATGGGGCTGGAGAGATGGCTCAGCAGGTTAGAGCACTAGCTGGTCTTGCAGAGGACCTGGGTTCAATTCCCAGTACCCACATGGTAGCTAACAACCATCCAGAACTTCAGTTTCAGGGGACTTGACACACTCTTCTGACCCCAGCACACACTGTATGACAAGGGTGTACTTACACATGTTCAGACAATATACTCATACACATAAAATAAAGTAAAACAAAATATATTTTTTAAACAGAAAGGGCTAATGTAAGAAGACTGAAGTCAGGCTCAGCAGGTATAGCGCCTGATGACCTGAGTTCAATTCCTGGACCCACATGGTGGAAGGAGAGAACTGACTCATTCAAATTGTCCTCTGACCTCCACCATGTACACACACAAATAAAACATAAAAAGATTAAAGCTTAAATATTACAAAGGGAAGTAGGTATGTATAATTAGTGAGACTACCCAAGAGTCAATCAACAAACCGTGAATCACAGTCTAAGTTCAGGAAATAGCTGAAGAGAAAAAAACACACAAAAATCATCATTGCATCTTCAGGAAACACATTTAGTTAGGAATGAAATGGATAAAGTATCGCTAGAAAAAAATGGTGAAAGTTTAACTTCTTGGACTTCCCATGCATTGGCTGCTCAGCCCTATGTAGAGCAAACACAAAATTCTACTAAAGACAGAAATACGCTGAAAATCGGTATAGCATCCGTCCCTCAGAGAGGAACTCAGGACTGGAAATAGAATTATAAGTTGATCTGCAGGGCACTGCCATCACCACAGGAAGACATGCTTATTTTTAAATGCAGCACGAACATTTAAGAAGGAAGTGAAAAAGTGAGGAGAAAGATTAAATGTGGAAAGGAGGGAGATGGGTGGTAAAACAGGCTATAAGATACTGAATTGAGTACCATTAGTTCACCCAACAAGTGTGCATTCTCCAGGCCCTGTTCTGTGCAGTCAGGAGTATCCATGAACAGAGCAAAGAGCCTCATGAAGCCGTCCTTGGACAGAATCACTCGCTCAACGTGTTAGTAGAGCCGAGCAGAAGCTCACAGAAACAGCACCGGGGCACGCTCAGGTTTGTGATGGGCCGTGGTTATCTGTTGTCTCTTCATCACCTGAGTCCATGTCCCTAAGGTTCCCAATGCACCCGTCCCCAGCTGTGCAGCACCCACAGGTTAAACACAAAACAGCAACATCAGTGTCCACGGCTGCTGGGCTCACCTGTTGACGCCGTGGGTGTGGCATCTGGATGTACAAATTCCCAGAGGTTTGGAGTAATTTAAAATTCATTTTCTCTCCAGTGCTCAGGTAAACTGGGATTTGTTATACACCACAAAATATTCTCATCTTCTGATAGTTAGGGATGCCAATTTGATCTATAATTTGGGGCTGACATAACAGGGTTTTCCTTAAATCTTTTATTCAAACCCAGTAAATATTAATAAAATTTTAATCCACATATCATTCTCCACCTGCCTCTTCCCTGCAAAGCTCAGCATTCAAGGAAAATTTCAGACCAGTTGTGGATGGCTCATTAATAATGGGCCATGAGAGTTCTTTGGATTCCCACAGCCATTAAGACCCTCAGGATCCATCAGTCGTCGGCAGGAATTTTTATGAGCTGCACTGTAATTGAAGTCTGTGGGTGTTTGAGATTTAAAATGGAATTCACCAGGCAAACCTTCACTTGAAATTAAACCCTTTTGAATCACAATCTATCATCCAAAACCAATTCTCTCAAAACAAGAAGAACCAAAACATTCAAGATCATCAAATGTCTACCTTCCTAACACTCCGGCTCTCAATACTCAACACGAGATAGATGTGATGAGATGGGAATGACAACAGGAAAAGAGAATTCTTTATTGTGTTTATTATCAGGTTATTCCAAACTCAGAAGCTCTACCTTCTAAAGCTAAGGTAACTCTGAACGCAGCAAGTGCGTCTGTGTCCAGATTGATGGAGGAGGACGCACGAGGAAGGCCAGAGCACAGGATGATGCTCACCCAAAGTGCTCATCACACGTCTGTCATGTTACCAATGCACTTCAGTCATGAATGTCACATTGTACATAGAGAGATGGAAAAACTATGTTCTTATTGGGCGCTAATTGTGCCTTCTTTCACATTTCGAGGGAAATGACAAACTAACATTTATAGAGTGACTGCTGTGTCCCAGGTACTGCACCCATGGTCTACCAACATGTCATAAATGCTTTCCCTTCAGAACACAATTGTAGAACCAGTCCATGCTGATCCATGTAACTAGGTAACATTTGGTGTATGCAAATTACTGCAGTCATACCTTACTGATCATGTGACCACCCATGCATGCACTGTGGGCACCACTAGAGCTGCTGCCATTTTGTGGTTGTTACAGTAATGTTTCTGTGACTATTCCATATAGCACGTGGTACATATGTGTGCTTTTAGCATTGAAACAAGAGGAACATAATCATGGAAGTTTTCCTAACAGACAATTCATCAGTCTCTGAGCATCAGTGTGCACAAATTCTTGTCACTTCCAAGAATTTAGGGAATGGGGCACAGATAACATACCTCCTGCTCACATATCTTTTCCCATATCTTTAGAATATAGATTTTGTGACATGCTCCATATCATACGTAGCTGTGGCTGAAGAAGGAGGCCTTGGCCAGAAACACCTGTGAGTCCACACTGCCTGATTTTGTGCTATGTAACACGCCTGGGATGTATGCTGTGCGGTACATGTCACCAGCATACAACATGCTGGCTCCATCAAGCTTCTACCAGATTTCCTGATTCTTCACTGGTGAAATTTCCTTTCTTGAAGTAAAGATGGGCAGTCCTTCATAAAGCTCCCAGTACACCACCTGCAAGGCCCAGTGGTGAGACACTTCTTGGGGAGATATGAGTACACGTCTGCTCCCCCCAGACGGATGACAGGCAAAGGAAGGATTCCACCAAAACCCAGCTTGGTAAACCAGTGAGTTTCTCTGGGCTGACTTACAGGAGTATGGGTGAGCAGACGTGACGCCTACATCACCCTTGCGTGGGCCCCAGCTCATGCAAAGCTGGAAGCCGGGGTTCACTGTGACGATGGCTGGCCACTGAACAGCTTGGAGCACGTCTCTTTGGGCAGCTCGGCTGGTCCGGGCCTCTTCCAGGAAGGTCTGCTGGTGTCTGCTTCTTCGGCTGCTCACTCGTTGAGGGTGTCTCTTAGCAGTCTCTCACTGCCTACAGAAGCTCGGGGATGGAGGAACCTAGTGAATCTGGTCACTAAGCGGGGGCGCTCCCTGAAGCCGTTAAGTTGTTCACCTCCTGAGTTCATGGAGCTTCCCTGAAGGATGGAAAGGCTGGCCTCCCTTTAGAACATCCTTCTCTTAACAAACTCCTTGCATGGTGGAAGGTTTTAGCTCAGAGGAATTGTGTAGGCACCACAATCTTCTACCTTTCAAGGCCCTCAAGCCTGACCACTGCAGGCACCTACTAAGGTGTTAGGAGTGGATTGCGTGGGCACTTAGATTCACCTCATCCTGGTGGCTCCTGTATCATGTCTACAGGCCCTGCCTAATCCTGGGTGGTCACAGACAAGACTGGGTACAGGAAAGCATACAGCCAGAGAAGGAGCATCCCTGTGAAAACAGTGATATCACTGTCTTGGAAGGGCCGGTGCTGGCAGCTTAACAGAACTCTCTCCCTTGCTTTCAGCCCCCTTTCCTCTCCCGTCCTCTAACACCGTTAATTAGCAACGTTACAGTTTATTAAGCAAAATTCCTTTATCACGAATGTGAGCGAAGAGGTGCACCTAAGACACGGGCGGGGTCCATGAGAGCCTGGCCATGAGAGCGAGGCTCCTCCTACCCGCCGGGCCACGCCACGGCCACTAAATCCACGTAGGTGCGATTCATACAAAACAGAAGGCAAAGGGCCTCGGCCTGAAGCTGGGAGGGCATGCCCCTGACGCTTGGCTCCCCAGGCCCAGGGAACTCCTTCCTGCTTTTCTCAAGGTGACAGCTCTGCCTGCAGGAAGCCCTTCCTGCCCCGGGTTGATGATGGCATCATCCGGCTGTAGATGCCACTGATAACAGCATCGTGGCAGTGGGAGGTACATAAGAGAATTCAGTCATCTTCACCCTCCTTCTGCCCAGAGTCCTGGTGGGAGACAGCATCTGGGCCTTCAGGTCCTGGGAGAGGAGCTACCGTTTGGGACCTTTGGTTTGCTTGCTGCCCAGGGAAGGCAGGGCTGACTGACTGGATGGTGGATCACGTCCTGGAGCTCACCAGTCTCTCTGCTGTGATCCAAGAAGATGGTACAAGGTTTTGGGACTCACAGTCCACCCAAGATGGGGCTCAGTGAGCACTTCCAACAGTGTGGCGGCCATTCTGAAGAAGACCTCTCAGAAGTTGTTAAAAGTCTCAGTGTTCACCAACTTGATTGTTCCTTCTAGACTGAATAACCCATAAAGATGGAAGCCATCTATACTTACTATTAAGTAAGTATAATCCCATGAGAAAGCTGTGTGTGTTCTTGGAGGAAGGGCCTATGCCATTAGATCATTACAAGCATTCATGACCTTAATTACTACCTTAAGACTTGACTGCCTATTTGAAAACATCTCAGAGTGGGATATCATACAAATATCCTTACAATTATTGAATTAGTTGAGGGAGTTTCATTAACTGCCATCTACTTGCCTACAAGAATGACACACTAGATTCTGAATAGAGCCAAGAAGGTACCTAGCTCTGCCAAGGCCCCTTTAAGGCACCCTCAGACAGACAGATCAGTGTTAGAAAAAGGGCTCTCAAGAAGCCACTTTCCTTTTCTCCTCCCCACCAGCTCCTGAGAAAACAAAAACTCACCCTCTGCCCCTGGATTCCTGTCCGTAGACTGGCGTACTGACAGCCGAGTGCATGTTCACAGTGTGCATAGCACACGAGGAACCACGCAGGTCTCGTCTACCATGCCCAGCCAGATAGAAAACAAGACAACGTGGCTCCCTCCAGAGCCTGTCTGCTCGTGGCGTACTGCCAAGTCTGTCTTCTCTGCATGAACAGCCTCTTCTGCAGCCCTGGGGATTCGGATCCAGGATTAATGAGGGATTTAAGCAAATTGCTGGGCTATTTCTCATCTCGGATTGAAATGTCAGGAAGCCATGCGATGGACGGTTCATCCAGAGCCAGTGATTCTTTCTGCTGCACAGGTGAGATGAGACATGGACCCAGAGTGACTGTGAGGTCTCACAGCCCATGCACACACAGTGATTCATGAATCTGCACTTTTAACCCCTTTTCTAAGATAACTCAGAGAATCTGCCTTAAGTCCTTCCCAATGTCTCCCTGACAAATACCTCAGGGAAGAATCATAATAAATATGTCAGGCAAATGATCGGAGCAATCCCTTCTCCTCTCCATGCTCGCCTTAGCATTTAGATATGGTATTTATTGGCTCTTCTCCAAATCCAGTGTTACCGGGTGACGTCTGGTCATGATGTAGCTCACGGGAAGGCTTTGTGGAGCCCACTCAACACACTGTTCTCCACAGGGAACTCGAAGGACCAGGCAAAGCAAGTCCTGCATGTTCTGGTGCATCTTCTGAGTAGTTCTGATCTAGAGTCATTCCTCATTGTTCTCATCAGTGTCCTGGTTGAGGATTCCCTGATGACCTCTTCGCTTTCATATTCTCAGAGCTCCCATTTTCCCAAGGCCGCTGTCTGTTGTCAGTCACAGTGCTCATCACTTCTCTCTGTCTGGAGATTTGTCAAGGTGTATTCCCCAGAACACAAGGATGCTAATAGATGCACAGCGAATACTCATTGACCTTGCACACCTCTGTTATGCACTCTGAACTGTGTATATCGGGCTCTCAACAGACCTGGCTTCACTCTCAGAAACTTACTACCAAAGCTAAACAAAACAAGATGGAAACATTGGGTCTGTCTTTAAAAATGGAACTGCAGTGGGGAGGCTTTCCCAAAGCCATTGTGCTAATCTGCACAGTTGATTTCAGGAAGATCAAATCACAGGACCAATTCTGGCACACACAGATATTTTATGAGAACACCCTTCCTCTCCCCTTCAACTCCTCCCTGTTCCCCTCCTCCATGTCCCACACCCCTCTCTCCACGTCCCCCCACCCTTCTCAAATTCATGACCCTTTCTTCTATAATTATTTTATACATACACACAACCTTCTGAGTCCGTTTACTGTCGGCCTTATTTGCCCGTGTTTAGTGACGACCACTTGAGACTGGGGGCTTATTCCTGAAGACGTTGGTCCCCCTCAGCAGACACTGACTGCCTGTGGCTCTTCACACACCTCCATCCACATTAACATGTGAACTGGTATGGTCTTTGCAGGTTTCTCTCAGGCAGCCATGTTGCATGTTCTTTGGGGCAACACCCCTGTCCTGTTCAGAAGAATCTTTCCAGTGCTCTGGCTCTTACACTCTTCCCATGCTCTTCAGCGACGCTCTCCAAGCCTCAGGGGCAGGGGATGTGTGGGGGTTGCATGGTCAAAGCCTAGGCACCTCATGTAAGGTCACTTAATCTCTGCATCGACCCATTGTGGACTTCTCTAACCGTTCCCATCCGCTACAGAATAACTTTCGTAATGTGATATTAGTGGGTTCTCTTCTAAGGTCTGCAACCTCTCCAGCCATGGGTTCTTGACTTGGTTTATGGTGTCAGGCACGAGTTCCCTCCAGTTGAGCAGGCTTAAGGTTCAATTTGACAGCTACTGGTTGCCCCCAAGATCCACGTGCCACTCTCGCACTGTTGGAGTATCTTGCTTGTCCTATCGCTGTGGTTCCTGGGCTTTACAGCTGGGTGAGATTGGTAATAGGTTTGCTGGTTTGCTCCTTTGCACCATCCCACGTGGGGAGAGCTGGTCCTCAGGGAGGAGGCTTTCAGGGCAGTACCAGCTTGATCTCTCCACCTGCTCTGTCTGCAGTGTGTCCTCAGCTATAGAGTCTTACCTTCCTGTTCTGGCAGGCAACCAAGAATAATGGCAACAGCCTGCATTGCTTGGGGAGCTCTCAAGGCCAGGGTCCATTGTTTGGCACTGGAGAGTCTATAGATGTGGGGTTAGGGTAGGAGCACCATCCCATCCTGTGTGTGTGTGTGTGTGTGTGTGAGTGTGTGTGAATGTGAGTATGTGTTGTGTGTTTGTGTTTGTGTGTGGTGTGTATATGTGTGTGAATGTGTGGTGTGTGTGTATGGTATGTGTATGTGTGTGAATGTGAGTATGTGTATGTGTGTGAATGTGAGTGTATGTGTGTGAATGTGAGTGTGTGTGGTGTGTGTCTGTGGTATGCGCATGTGTGCATGCATGTGTGTGAGTGTGTGTATGGTGTGTGTGGTATGTGTGTGTGTGGTGTGTTGTGTGTTGTGTGTGTGTGTGTGTTGTGTGTGTTGTGTGTGTGTTCTGTTATATATGTGCTTTAAGGAAACTTTTAAACTCCCTGTAAAGGTCTCCCTGTGGCCTCATCGGTCTCCTTTCCTCAGGCTCTGCATCATCCCTGCGTCCTCCTCTGCAGTCAGGTCACCATTGTCCCCGCCATAGTGCATGTGTCCCGCTGTCCCCTCTCTAGTGCTCCTTCTCCTTTCCCGCAATGCTCCCTTTCCCGCTGCAGGGATCCCTGCTCATCCACGGTCACTGCTGCTCTACGCACAACAGCCAGGAACTGGAAACAACCTGGACGCTCAATAACGGAGGAGCGACTAACGAAAGCATGGTCCTCACACAATGGAATATTATTCAGAATTATGAAATTCACCAACAAATGGATGGGAAGAGAAACAGGCGTCCTGAGTGAGGTAACCCAGACCCAGGAAGACAAACATCACATGCTCTCACGTGTGGATGCTAGCTTTGACTCTTTAAATTTAGGTGCTTTAATAGGAAAATCCACAGAGGTCAAGAAATTAGGAAAGGGCTATGGGCGGATGTTCAAGCGAGAGGAGGCAGAGTACAATGATACACAGGGGACGGGACTGATGGAGTCGGGTTAAACTGGGGGGACGGGAAGGCAGAAGAGGAGTGTGGGGAGGGATAACTAGCACTAAAGACCATTTGAAAAATCCACATGGAAACCTGCTAGTGTAGAAACTTCTTAAAGTATGCACATGTACACATATAAAAAGTTTAAATGGAGTTACCCTATAATGGGGAAACAGTGTCCCTATCAGATACCATACACTAGCACAGAGAAAGTCCAGTGCTAGCAATGAGCTCCCTCCTTTGGAGTGGTTGGCCTGGTGCTGTTTCCTGTAACAGTGTCAGTACTGACCATCCCTACCACAGTGAGCCAGAGTCATCGTAGCAGTCATGGTCCCCCTCCCCCTCCCCCTCCCCCTCCTCCCCCTCCTCCCCCCCCCCCTCCTCCTCCTCCTCCTCCTCCTCCTCCTCCTCCTCCTCCTCCTCGGTATTTGTTATTTTGTAAGTGTGTGGGTTTCTGTTTGATAAGAGCCATCTTAACTAGACCGTGCTAATGTCTTACTGTGGCTGTGATTCGAATTTCCCTGGTTGTCAGTGACAGTGAATACTTTTCACATGTGGTCACACGTCACCTAACAACAGGGACACATTCCGAGAAGCACATTGCTGAGGAATTTTGTCATTGCGTGAGGACAGGGTGCACATTCACACTAACGCAATGGTTAGGACAGCCTACCACACACCAAGGCGGGCTGCAGTCATATGGGACCACAACTACATGCAAACACACATGACCCGTGACTAAGAAACAGCATTCTGTGTCACACACCACCTTCTGTCAGCCAACTGCATCTACTTCAGATATTGAAATATTTTTAAAGATATTAAAAGAGAGGCTGGAGAAATATTCTTCCAGAAGACTTGAGTTTGGTTCCCAGCATTCACCTGGGATAGTTCATAGCCACCTGCAACTCCAGTTCCAGGGAATCCAAAGGCCTTTGATGGGACAGCCCCCGGACCCCTGCAAAGATGCACATACCCACACATAGGCACACACACATGTACATAAATAAAGATAAAATAAATCTTGAAAACATGTTAAAAGAGCTTGGGTGGGGCTCAATGTTTTATCCACCGTATTTTTACGATGCTTTTACAGGGGCATTAGTAACCCGCCCACAAGCATCCGTGCTGTAAACATGCACAACAGTGTGGTCATCACGGCTCCCTCAGAGCTATGGCTCTACAAAGGAGGCATCGATTCAGAGTGATTTACATGTGAAAACCTATGGCGTTTGATGTATCTGTTCAGAATAAGCATTCAAATTTTCCAGTAACATCAAACATATACTTAGGCATTACCTCACGTATTTGAAAGCTGTGTAAAAACTAAGTATTAAACTCAAATGCTCCATTGTTATCTCAAAGTTGCATTAAGTATAGAAATTTAGAGCATTTATTATTTAAAATAAGAGCTATAATTTAATAGGTAAATAAAATTGGGCCTTTAGTTCTCTGCTTAACAAACAGAATAATTTGCCTGTGTGTCTCTAAGGGGCACCAAGCAGGGACATTTTTTACTTTAAATCCCCTTCTCCTCCTCCCTTCCTTTCTTCTTTTCTAGATAGAAAATGCCACAGTGGAATTTCCGTGTCTGTAATAATTGCACATTATTTAAGCTCCATGACTGGGCCATTCTACCTTCACATTCATCTTTGAGCTGACTCTCCCCCGCTTAGGGATCCATAACTCAGAAAATGAACTATGCTGACAGCTCATAGCTCAATCACAGACATGTCAAATTACCATTTGGATTCTGATATAGGCAAGATCAAAATAGTTGCATTAAAAGGTTAGACAGCAGGAGCTGTTTGAAAAGATCAAGTGGTGTAGATAATGTCTTCGTGAACTGGACCTTAAAGAAGAGAGTTTCCTGACGTAGGGTCACTGAAGCATGTCAGCTCGAGGATGCAATCTTAAGGCATTTTCAAAAATGAAGTGTAGAGAAGGTTTACAACACATCCCCCCCAAAATTGTTACCATTTATTTTTTCATGCTAGTATTAGTCACCACCATTAAGAAACAAAGAGTTCCTGGAGAGAGGAACTTGCTACCTAGAGACTCTATGGTGTGGCCCTTGTCCGGGTCTAATCAACTTCTTGACCATTATTTACAGAACATTGATGTTTTGTTCTAGAAAGAAAAAAGATGTGTATAAGAACATACTTACCTGCCAAGTTTATAACAAAATGAATAAATGAAAGCAAGACATTCAAAAATAGGAGGTTAACGTAGGCTAGACCTCTGGAGACAAGCTAAGTCAACACACACTTAGTGAAAGGAAGAGGCTGGGCACATGGATGTGTGCTCCTGACACAGAGGCAGCTGCTGTCATTACCAGTCATAAAGCCCCTGTTCCTTGTTCCTGATCCAGCTCTCCTGGCATCCTTCAGAGGCATGTTGTGTGTCAAAACAGACCCCCAGTCCTCTCAGACCTACTCATCAGCAGTTCAACAAGACCATCCAGGAAGCTGGAATGGACAGAGGTGTTGAGGAGCAGTTCAGCGAGGGGGTTACCAGGCTGAAGAAAGGGCTCACCCCGAGCTCCCCTCCTTTCTTGTGTGGCAAAAGGCAGCAGTGTGAGAGACGCCCCATTCCCTGCAGACATGTCCCAGACCCTCACTGGATGTCTGAAACCATAGAGAGTTACTATGTAAATTTTACTTAAAAGAAGTCAACCATTAATAATAAAGCAATTATAACAGTACCGTATAACAAGCTCCGAGAAGGAAGTCTCTCTCAGATCTCTCATGCTTTCAACTTTCACTTATGTGGAGACTTAGCCGCTGCTCCTCAGCATATATGGTCTGCTGGTGCCTCTGTTCTTGCACTTTGGGGCTGTTAGCAAGTTCATTTGGGGTGACAAGCACACGCTCAGCGATACTCTAACAGCACATCTGAGACCTTAGAACATGGGGTGACTGAGGGTGAGCAATGAGGCCGCAGCACACAGGGCATGACTGCATCTGTACAGGACGGAGTGGGGCAGTCTGAGAGCCACCATGCTACTGGGCAAGGCATCGAGCTGAAAACACCGCCACTCACACTTCTAGATGTTCTGTGTAACATTTCAAACCATATTGACTGTGAGTGAGGAAACCAAAAGTGAAACTTCAGCTCCAGGTGCCCTGGTGTCCTCAGGATTCAAAGTTCACTTCTTCTAACAAAACATGGTCTCAAGCATAATGCCATGCCCTAGCTGAGGCTCCTCTTTAAGTGGGGTTAGCCAGACTCACCTCGAGGAGCTTGAAAGGCACTTGGCATGTATACATATCACTAACCACCTGGACACCAAAGTAATAAAAGACATTTGCTAACAGAAAGATGATCCAGTTCATTGAAATCTTGCTGTTTTGGTTTTAGCAATCAAAACAGTTGCCAAGTGTCCACTCACCCTCCAGTCACCTGTTAGACCATGAAGAAGATGACAAAAGTATGAAACTGGGTTGCACACATTTGTAGTCCTCCTCCTGAGGGGCAGGGGAATTCGTTGGTACCCCTGTCATCTTTGTGGGGCAGGCAGGGCTTGGCTAGATCAGGATGATGGATCAGAACATGGTCAAGCAATTCTGAAAGCTTACGGGGCCCAGCACCAGCTTCCACTGGTCGAGAAAAATATGAAAGTCCAGAAGCTGCAACTACAAACAACTCTCAGGGGCCCTGGTGTGAAGAAGGGCTGCGTGAGCGAGTTCTCTCAGTACCAAGAATGGTGGAAAGTGTGGGTGTTTCTCATGAACGAGAAATAGAACCTATGGGCGAGGAGGCCACGGCCACTGTGGCTTCCACACTTTGACCAGAGGAAGCCGAAGGACCAGCCTATGGCGGCTGGAGAGACACTGCATCCAGACTTCCCCAGTCTGTCTGATTCTCAGAGGAAAAGTCCTCAAAGCACTCCCCATGAGAAAGACTGTGTCAGCACTGTGTGTGTGTCATGCAGGGAGTCCCACCACCACCACATGCAGTGTCTACCTTTCCTCAACTCCTTTCTCTGACCCAAGAGTTGGAGAAGTGAGGGACTGAGACTCTTGAGTCAGGGTGAGGAATATGCCAGAAAGATCAGGAGAGCTCAGCCTCTCCAAGAAGCTCACCCCAGGGGAGCACCACCCACCTCCTAGGAGGGCTCTACCTACCCCAGGGAGCCCCCTCACTTGGAGGGAAGAGCTCCTCCCACCTCCCACTGAGGGATCTTGACCTCCAACAGGAGAGTCAAGTTTTGCATAAATGCTAGAGTTTGCCAAAGTACCCTAGACTAAATGAGAGGCCTTAACTATGTCAGTTCTGCAATTTATAATGTAAATAGGCCAGGGGCAGACATGCTGCCTTGAATAATCAGATATTTCTGCTTAGAACCAGCCAAATATTTGCTTCAATGGGTACTTGGAGGAAAACAATCAAGTTGTTTTCTGATTGTGCCTGTGTCCAAGCTATTCCATGTAATAATAGTAAATGTATTCAGGGGTCGAGGTCAGGTCCAGTGCTTACTGAAATCTACAAGGTACTTTGTAAACTGCACATGATTTTTGATAGAATTCGATTGATTGTCAAAGATAAAAGAATCAATACCCACACAAAGTATCCCAAGAGAGAGGAGAGAGAGAGAGAGATGCAGACAGCACATTATGGATATAACCTAGATTTCCCACTTTCCTGGGCAGTCTGTAACCTGTCCTTCTGTTGTGAATTTTAGTGCTGCATCAAGCCACTCATCTCATTTGTCACAACCCCAAGTCTACCCATGAAACACACTGGCAAACCCAGAAACTTCTACTGACACTCCTCTTCTATTGACACTTCTCTGAGACAACAAGCATCATCTCCATTCTGCACCTAGCTCCCTTCCGATGCCCACAATCTTTTTTTATTCCTTGTTCCCTTTTATCTCCTCTCACAGTCTCACAGACACCCTCTATTTGTCTGATAAATTCGGTGTTGGCAAGCTCCCTCCACTACGCACCTGGAGAGTGGCCATCTCTTCCACCCCTGCTCAGACAGCAATTCAGAAAGCAGTGGGCATGCAAGGGTTCTGCACAGCCCCCAGGGAGTGTGCCCGCCGCCTCATAGTCCACTCACACCCACCCAAGAGTGGGGATGAAGCTTAGCATGCATCTCCTTTGAGGAGCAGTTGGTCCATCCTGTCTTGAGGTCCCCTCCTGCACCCCAGTTCAAGTGCCGAGCTCAGAGTAGCACCTTCTGTTCAGGGTGCCCACCCTGCAGCCCAGGTAGATGACAGCAAGTTCAGTGTCTACCGAGCAGGGCAGTCTGACTGCAGAGGTCAGCTAGTGGACTTGCTGGACATGGAAGCCAAACCAGCTGCCCAGCCTCGTACAGAACCAGAAAGCAAATTCTACCTGTCCAAGATCATTGCCAGAAGATGCATTCAAACAACAGGCTAGAATAAATACTGAAATCTGCCTATCCCTGTTGCAAAAGTCAAAACTATAGCTGTTCCACAGACATGCAAACACCATTGTAAGATCAGGACTGAGAGGGCTCAGGAATCACAACTCATCTGAAAGAAACTAAAGCATCTCCAACAACTGACCTCAAAGAAAGGGGCGTTCATGAAATCACAGAAAAGTAACTCAGAGAATAATCCTACTGAAAACATTCACTGAGGACCAGGAAGACACCGCAAAAGGTAAGGGAGTCTTGCCACTAAGGCTGACGACCTGCATTCAGTCTTCAGGGTCCATGTGATAGAAGGGAGAGTCCACTCTAGCAAGTTGAACTCTGACCTCCACAGGCAGGTCATGGTACTTGCTCACTTGTGCATGTGTATGCATACACACACACACACACACACACACACAGATACACACACATACACTATTTTTAAAGCAACAAAAAATATGTTTAAGATGTTCACTGAGCTTCAAGAATGTATGGTTCAGCCAGGTGGGGTGGTGCATATCTTTAATCCCAGCACTTGGGAGGCAGAGGCAGGTGGATCTGAGATCGAGGCCAGTCTGCTCTACATAGTGAGTTCCAGCTTAGCTAGAGCTCAAAAAGACAAAATAAACAAACAAAAGGAGTAGGGATTAATTATTTGTAATTATGGGACACCAGGCATCATCAAACCTGCTCTACGTGTACGAGGATTTTCAGGAGGACAAGAGGGGAGGGCTGGATGGACATTACACTTAAAGAAATAATGGATGAAAACTTCCCTGGTGTGGAGAACAGAATCATCCCAGTACAGAGAAGCCCCCCATCGAATTCAACCCTAAGAAGAGCTCACCACAACGCAGAATCAAGCTATCAAATATCAGAGAAAGAAGCAGCAGTTCTGAGAGCACCTTCGGGTAAGACGCAGTCAGGCTGTCATCAGATACTGCAGGCCAGGAAACAGCAAGGCAGCCTCTTCAAGTGCTGACGGAAAAAGCTGTCAGCCAAGAAGATTTCTGTAGCAACTCTGTGTTTCAGAAATGAGGGAGAAACAAAAGCTTCCCAGACAAGCGAAGGTCCCCTGACCCCCACCAATCCTGCGTTGCAGTCACTGCCAACCAGGTCTCTTCAGGTAGACAAAGGCTTCTCGGGGAAGGATGGAACTCAGCCATGTAGTGAGTACCAGATCCCAGAACTGAATGGCACTGTGGAATGTATTCCCAGGATAGAGGTTCAGAGGTCAAAGTGATTAGCGACAGCTCTCGCTAGAATACATTGTTAAGGGGTGCATGATATAAACTCAGACATCAAATAAACTGGAGAGAAAAGCATACAGTTGTGGCTGTTGTATACTATCAAAATGTAGTCGTTATCAGCTTCTTCATTATAGTAACAAAAAGCAAAAACCTATAAAAATACACCACCAACAAAAATATTCAAGATATACTACCAGATAATCAATACACTCATGAATGATGACTGGGTCACTGAAGAAATCAAGAAAGAAGTGGAAACACTCCTACAATTGAATAAAATGCAAACACCACATATCAAAAATGGTGTGGGACGCAATGGAGGGAGTTCTAAAAGGAAACTTGATAGCACTAAACGCTTCCATGAAAAATAAGAAAACTCAATGGTAATGTCATGATTCACCTAAAAGCTTTGGGAAAACTACATCCTTATCTCTCGCCCTGAACAAAATTTACCTCTAAATGGACCAAGGACTTAAAAATGATGCCCTGAAACTTCCAGGAAAAAAAAAAGGCTGGATTATGTTTCAACTTAGAGACACAGGAAGGGCTTTCTGAATAGGACCCTGGTAGGGCAAGAAAGAAGACCAACAACTGACCCAGGGATCTCATGAAACTGAAACTTCTGTACAGCAAAGGAAACTGTCAGTTCAATGCAGAGGCATCCCCCAGAATGGGAGAAAAATCTCTGCCAGCTCTAAGTCCAACAGAGGGTTGATGTCTAGAACATGCAAAAAGAATAAAACCTAAACACTGAGAAAAAAATTAAAAATGGGCTACACAAATTCCTTGAAAGAAGAAAGTGTTCCACACCCTTAGCAAGAGATACAGATCCCATCTCACCCTGGTCACAAATAACCACCAATGCTGGTAGGACGTGGTGAGGGGACCCAGACACTGTTGGTAGGAGAGAAAACCAGTGAGCCACTTTGAAAACCCATCTGGAATTCTTTCAAACACCCTAGAAATATAACTATCGTATGGTCCCGCCATACCACTCCTGGGCACATTCCTAACGATCTTCTGCTCTACTAAAAAGATACTTGCACAAGCATGTTCATTGCTGCTCTATTCATAACTATGAACTGCAGTAAACACAGATGTCCATCGCTGACGAACGGACAATGAAAATTTAGTAGGTAGACACACCCAGAAGTAGGGGAAGCCATGAGCCCCCAGAGGCCGGTCCTAGTGACACATTTCCTCCAGCAGATCCACATCTCCTCCTTCACCTCCCCAAACGGCACCACCAACTACCTAAGCATCAAGCGTCCAAATTCTTGAGCCTGTGGGGAACACTTTCATTCAAACTACCACACACCGTACTTGGAAATTTATGAGATTTATGAACTTTCACCTCAGTAGAAATAATCAGTCCATTTAAGAACATGTTAGATAGTCCACATACTCTGCAGCAAAGAAGATGTGTGCATAAGCAGCAGGCACAGGTGAGGATGCTGACCGCTGGTCATCACTGGTAAAATGCACACCTCCCCTGTGCTGAGAGGTCAGGCAGAAAAGCCAGGATTCTGAGTATTGACGAGGACTTGGCCTTTCACACCGTGGGTAAAAGGTAAAATTCTAAACCACAGTTAGAAATACATGGTAGTTTAAACCTTTTTGAAAGTTAACCCAGGAGCTGAGGAGAAAGCTCAGTCAGTAAAGTGCTGGCTAACCAGCCGTGGGGACCTGAGTTCAGTCCTCAAGAGTGCATATTAAAAACCCAAACATAGTGCTACACCAGCAATCCCAGCTCTTAGATGGCGCACAGCTGGGACTCACTGGCCTACCAGCCATGCCTGCTTAGTGAGTTCCAGGCAAGTGAGAGACTCTGTGGATGGCTTATTAGGAATGACACTGGGATTGACCTCTGACCTTTGCAACACGCATACACACCCACGCACACACACACAATTTAGTAACTTCCCCACCATATTGTGTAGATATCCACTCCAAACAAAGTGAAGGGCTGGTTATAGCCGTAAAATGCTTGCACACAAATGATTCTAACAGCTTGGTGGAAGCATCCCCAAACCTTTAGTCTTCAGATGACCATCATGGTAAGCAAACACAGAAATCCCAGTGTGCATACATAGTCAAATGTTACTATGCAGGGAAATGATTCGGTTTGTAATACCTGGTTTCAAACCCAGACTTTAGCTAATGTGGAGCAGGTACCTTACAATAGACAATGCAAACAAATCCAAAATACCTATGCTTGGTGAGTTGCAGGAAAACAGCTCACCCCTTAATATTTTCACACAAAAAGTTTAAAAATGGAAAGAACGTAGTAAATGAAGTGTTTAAGGGTGGAAAAGTGGCCAGAAGAGACTACAAGGCGTATGGAACTTTCCAGAATGATAAGAAAGCCCATCATACTAATTCTGGTGTTATCTTGGGGGGTGTGCACACCTATGTAAACGCTTTCTATGCTACAATGTGAATTAACTCACTGAAGTCAATATTCATGATTTCCCAGTGTTTTAGAGTCAAGAGGAAAAGGACCAGTCAGCATCAGATTTTCATCTCGATTTTAGCCACACCGTGGGAGCACGGTTAACCTGAATCCCTCATATAATCATGCAGTGGTTCGGTAACCATTAAAGTGGAAAAGCAGCAGTTAAGAGTCTCTGCAAAGATTAGCAGGACAACTGGAACGCATCCCACCCCTGGAGAAGCTTCGAGGCTGGAGGAGCCCCTGGAGTCAGTTCTGTACTGAGCATGCATCTTGAGTACCTACGCCAGAGCGCTCCACTAACAGCCACCATTGGATCAAGGTACTTTCTGGGGTGGAATGTTTCCACGTGAATTCTCCATGGGGCTGAGCCGAGCACAAAGCCCTCTACCCTCAGAAGCCAAGGCTTCAATATACCACAGGAGACAGAAGTCCCAGCTCAGCAGACAAGATGGCCTCCTGAGCTTTCCTTTTTGTCCCCTCTCAGCAGTCTCTGAGTCAAAATGCCCAGTGTATCACTGGCTTTTTAGTCTTATGAAAACTATTTTGAAGATCTAATTTTGCTCTGTTGAAACCCTGGGTTCCACCTGTAGCATAGCATCAGAGTGGGTGCGGTGGCTCACCTTGCAATCCTAGCACTCCACAGGTAGAAGACAAGGATCAGAAGTTCGAGGTCATTCTTGACTCTGTGGAGAGGTTGAGACCAATGTAGAATACATGCCACTCTACTTCAAAAAAAGTAAATAAATTGAAAATATATATGGACATATTTGGCTATGCACACGCCTTTCCTGATGTAATTTTAGCTTTCCTGTCTTACAGTTTCTTAATATCGTTTTTGGAAATTCATGTGAAAGAACGCACATTACCCTACCTCTGAAGCGTGAGAACAGGCTTTCAAAGCATGGAAGATGCCAGAGGTTGAACAAGGAGCTTGATAAACTCCTCTAAGTCTGATGACTGAAGAGATTTCCAGGCTCATAATCAAAGACAATATCCAATTTGGAGGTCCTGGAAAGTCCCAGTTTCCTGCATGAAGTCTCCTAGTTTGCTTCTCTCTTGCCATGACAAAACAACTCAGGGAGGAAAGAGTTTGTTTGGCTTACCCTTCCCAGGTCACAGTCATCACTGGGAGACCCAAGGTAGGAACTCAGGGCAAGAACCTGGAGGCAGGAGCTAGAACACGGGCCATGGAGGAACGTTGCTTACTGGCTTATTCCCCTGGCCTGTGCTCAGTCTGCTTTCTTATATAGAACAACAAAGAAAATGCCCCACAGACATGGCCACAGGCCAATTCAATGGAGGCGATTCCCCAACTGAAGCCCTCTCAACCCAGGCGCGTCAACTAAGGCTTATCCAGCACATGAAAGATGGTGTGAGATAATACAGGACTGTTTGCTGGGTCTCCTGGGGGTTGGTTCCTGGACTCCTGAAGATGGAAAACTCAGATGCTCAGGTCTCTGCTGCATCTCTACTAAAATGGGGCAGGATTGGCATGCCACCTGCATACATCCTCCTATGGACTTTAATCATGTCGAGATTACTTACAATACATAACTTAGTACAAATATTGTGAAAATAGTCATGGTAATATATTGTTTAGGGAATAATGCTGGGAAAATTTTCTAGACACAGTCAGTACTGCTGCAATGTTTTCCCAAATATTTTTCAGCCATAGTTGGCTGAATCATACTTGGGGAGCCCACAGCGAAGAGAAGCCAACTGTGGTGCACTGAAGGGTCAGTCTTTGACTTGAAAAACAAGCGTCTAACAAATAAAACCAGAAAAACAATTACTACTCACTTACTGCTTTCTATTCCTGGAAATTTAACTTATGCATGAGCTTATATTTGTTTTATGCATTTAACTCTGAAAACGAGGACAATTAAAATTTTAAAAATCAATAAAATGTAAAACTGAAATAACATAAATAGATTTTCGCTGATATACTGGAAGTCGTTAGAGCAATTTATGCTTTATGTACTACATTAAACTTTCTAAAATCCTTCAAGATGATTTAGTAGTGAAAAGAATTTACATTTTTTATTTATATGGATGTTCTTTCCTCTTTCTTTCAGAAATTCTCAAACAAGTAGGTTTCCTGTTTAATATGAAGAGCAGAGGCAGAGAGACACAGTGCGCCAATGCGCCCTTTCTAACAGGGCATATCAGGGAGGTGTCTTCAGGTTATTCCTCGACCTGCGTGGTGTAAATGCTCATTAGACATAGCTCTTGACCTTGCTTCAAATGGGGAAGAAAAACCATTGACACAGCCTGGACTGGTGGGAAGTGGCAAGGACGAGCTGGACAAGGTCTTGGCTCTCTCATTCATCAGCTGGATTTTGTTGAATCGCAGTTGTATGAAATGAGGGGACTCATTAAAAAAAAAATAGATAACCTATGAGATTCGACCTGGATTTTAAACATTGCAGGTTAGGCAAGGAAGACTAACCAACACAGAGGAAACGACATAGTGCCAAATGCCAGATCAGCCACGTGAGGGAGCCTAGAAAGAAGCGCAGGTGTGGACGCAGGTGGCGACAGGGTCAGGGTGGGGGGAAGGGGACGAAATTTTTAAAATCCATAGGACAAGCCTGGCGGAGGGGTGATCCCACAAGCCTTCGTGGGGGTGGAAACTCCCTGGAGGAAGCCAGTTCTGCACTGTATTCATGTCAAGGTGGCGCTCTGACAAACAGTGTTGGGAGGAGAGAGGCAGAAGGAGTCACTGGCCCAGGCTCAGTGAGGAGCCAGGAGCCGCCTGAGCTCCTCTTGGCCCAGGGAAGCTGTGACTCAGCTGCTGATTTAATCATTTGGAAGTGGCCCTCCTCCCAGAAAGGGAGCCAGAGACCGAGCTGTCTGGAAACTGAGGGCAGGAAACCTTTAAGGCACGGAAAGAGGGGTAACAGCTTGTTTCTGAAGCAGTATGGAGCTAAATGTTTAGAGACTGGTGAAGCCGAGAAAAGGGCAGGAAAGAGGAGAAAGGGGAGAGGAGAGATGCGAAGAGGAGATCAAGAGCGATGCTTACCGCACACGATCACACAGCTGAACACAGGAACTCAGAGAGGCCGGACGGCGCCCACCAGACCCGAACAAGATCGAGACAGACGACATCCCAGCAGGGACAGCAGAAAAGTTCCACCCGAGAACTCCTGTCAATGGATGGCTGCTGGGAGGCGGGTGGAGGGACAGTTCTGTTCTGGGAGGCTACCCACGCTCAAGCAGAAGACCCTACACCCATGCCACACAGGCGGCACCACATAGATTCAGTGGGCTTTTTAATGTGTATCAGTGTATTGCCTGCATGTGTATTAGTGTGCCCATGTGTCATGCGGTGCCCAAGGAGGTCAAAAGGGGGCATCAGATTCCCTTGGAACTGGAGTTACAGATGGTTATTAGCTGCCATAGGGGTCCTAGGAATCGAGCTCAGTTCCTCCGCCAGAGCACCCAGTGCTCTTAACTGCTGAGCCATGTCTCCAGCCCCATCACTGGAGTTTTTAAAAAGTCCACAAAATTGGGAGGGAAAAGTAGTGGGGAGACAGGGGAGGGACCGGAGGGGGGGACTGGAGGGGTGAACTGGAGGGGGAGACCGGAGGGGAGGGACTGGAGGGGAGGAAGCCTGGGGGCTTGATCAAAACATCTTACATGCATGTATGAAATTTGCAAACAATAAAAGAAAGACATTGCAGCTAGTAAGAGGCCAGGGCACAGATGAAAGCCTCTAGATAACTTTAAATAAGTTATACATTTTTCAGAACTTGGAGCTTGTGAGAGTATAACACTCAGGAAACCAAAGTGTTGGGGGGATAACTGTCAGAGGGGAAAGGGGAAGAGAAGCCCGGTCCCCAGCAGCGAGGAGGTGCTCACAGAGATCTAAGCAAACCTGCTCCTGGGAAGGTAGACTTTAGCAACACTGGAGGAAGGAAGTCAGGGGCCCCTTCTGCTCCTGGACAGAGACCCAGGATATAAAGAAGGGTGACTCTTGACCTAAAACGTGGGGGAAGATAGGAAGTGAACTACTGATCTATGATGGAATCTCAGCGTCATTAATGCGAGGATCACAGTGGGTGAAGCTTACAGAGTACGCGACGCTAAGCCTGGGCACAGAGTTTACTGACAGAGATACAGATGGAGCTCCACACACAGTCAGGGTTGAGGCAAACTCCTGTGTAACTGCCACACCCAAGACATCTCAGCTGTACACAGAACTGAGAATGAAAATGTCTTGAAACGTGGGAGAGGAGCCCAAAGCCCTCAGATGCTGGACAGAACGAGGACGTGCTTGAAGACAGAGAGAGGAACTGTAGAAACAGAGCAAGGACAGCCTCAAGCTCTGTGCTGCAATGCCTCCCAAGTGCCTGGCTGCACCCACACAAGCACTGGGAGACTAAAGCGACCCAAGTAAGGGTGGAAGAATAAAATTTGCATGTTTTGCCACTCGACTAAATTATTCATAAGAACAAGTAACCAACAAATCACCCGAGAGTTCAAAGACAATCCAGAGTTTCTACAATGCTCACAGTTCCCAGGATACAGTTAAACATTACTCAGAACAGAAGGAAACAGGAAAATATAATAAGCACAATCTCAGGGAGAAAATGCAGACTGAGCTACAGCCACAGTCCCATCCCAAGGTGGTGTGGATGTTAGAACAATGGGACAAGGGTTTTAAAGTGGCCATGGTGACGAGGGCCACCAAATAAAGGAAAGGATGCTTATTATGAAGGAAAAATCATGGCTAAAACAGGAAGCAAGTACTCTGAAAAAGAGCAAGCAGGAATTCCTTAACTATAAGAAGTCACATCTGAAATAAGCTTGAGCACACTGATAGCGGAGGAAGACACTGGATGGCCACTGAATGCAAAGGCAGAGCGAGAAAGACGATGACTGTGTTCCAAGAATCTTCTTGAAGCTGTGATGTTTACCCCGTCCTCCTGAGGGCACAACAAACCCAAGTGCGATTGTGCCACAGCACGCCCAAGGTGGCGGTGAGTTTGTTGAGCTGACTTACACAGCAAGGGTGAGGGCCGGTTCCAGGAGCCTGTGTGGCCAGAAGCAGCCACACTGGAAGCCCGTACGCAGCACGGATGATGGCTCCCTCAAGGCAGAATAGACTGAATCCCTTTTCTCTAGGCTTCCCCAGCTTGTACTGGATCCCTCCAGAAGCCCGCAAGGCCAGAGGAATTAAGGCAGCACTACACACTAATGATTGGAAGGAGTGGATGGATACTCACTCAGGTGAGGTCCAATGACTTTCCCCTGCTGACCCCTCTTTCTAGGAGGGAGGGCAGCAGCCCACAGGCCTGGCTATGAAGAACTGTGCCACGTCGGTGAAGCTGATCTCATGAAAATGGTAACAGCTGGGTTCATAAACCAGTGTCAGAGACCCAGAGAGCAGCATAGACTGTACCATAGATACATGACTGTCACCCTGACAGTAAGAATGTAAACCCCAAACATAAGCCTTTGAACAGTGTCAGAGACCCAGAGAGCAGCCTAGACTGTACTGTAGATATGTGACTGTCACTCTGACAGTGAAGAATGTGATCAGGAAAAAGACTGGAGTCACAATGGCTGTGAAATCCCCAAACACAAGTCTTTGAAGATTCAAGATGACTTTTCAACTACTAGCAGGCTAGACCTAAACAAATCATACTCGCACACATGATAGTTGAATCTTGAAACTCAAAGACAATGATACAACCCTTAAAAGAGAATATGGGAGCTGGAGAGGTGACTCGATGGTTAAGAGCACTAGCTGCTCTTGCAGAGGACCCAAGCTCAATTCCCAGAATCCACATGCGGCTAACAAGTGTCTGACTCCAGTTCCAGGGAACCCCACACCCTGACCTCCACGGGCATTGCATGACAGGGGTGCGCTTGCATACATGCAGGCAATATGCTCGTACACATAAAAATAGAAATAACAGTATTTTTTTAAAAAATAGAGAAGATAGTCTATTATATAAAAGGAATAATAAGTCAAAGGACTTCAGTTCTTGGCAGCAAAAAAACAAGACCCAAATTCAGTAGAACACTATCTCCTGAAAGCACTGAAAGCAAAGCAAAAATCCAGGCAGATCAGACTTCAGCACTCAGAAGAAAGATACAGTAAGAAGGACTTCAACCTTATTGCTATGCTTGTAGGATATTTTAAAGCAAAGCATATTTTTCATTTCTAAGTGTTTATATTAATACTGTAAGACCAGTGTACCTTGATTAATAAGTTTGTCCTTCTAACCAGAAAATACCCACATCCATGGTAAGAAAGCAAACAATGTGAGAATGAGGATGGGTCTGTAGATGGTGTCATCCCTTCTGACTGGCCCAGATGTCTCCATTGGTGAGTGTGTTCCCCTTTATGGAGAGGCAATGGGTACAGAACTTGTGGCACTCTCCTAACCCACCGTCTCATAGAATAAGCACCAAGTGGACATTAAGAAGCCTGGTAAACTTTCCAAAAGTGTCAAGACACAGCAAGAGTTGGAGACAGCTGTAGATGCCTCCATGGGTTGTGTATGTGGCTCACACATGATGCTGGTCCTTGCCTATACCTCCAAATGTCATGTATATGGTTTCAACATGAAGAAGCTTGAGAAGTGTTTATACCAAGGGAAGATCTGGAAGGAAACACCAACATTCTCTCAATTCCCTGGTAGCAAATGATGGTCCTCAGCAAGAGATGCTGCTAGGTGCTGCACACTATGAACTCACACCCTTGCAGGGGTAGACGGGTCATCAGGAGCCACGAGCCTGACCCACCTCCGTATTTATCAGAGAAGGACCAGGTGAGTCAGGATCAGAACTATCAGAGTTACTACTCCGCCCCTTGCAAAGAATCCTCAGGGGTTTGTGTGGTGAATGGTACCGCTTTACTCTGTAAAGACAAGATGTATCAGTTATTCTTCTGTTGCTGGAATAAAATATCACAATCAAAGTACACTCAAGAAAGAGTTTATTTTGGCCTCGGGTTCCAGGGAGGGGAAGGCATGGGATGGTGGCAGGACCAGGAACCTGGCTGATCACATTTCCATCCACAATACAGGAAGCTGAGAGAGCAAACAGGAAGTGGCACAAGGAAAGCCCAACCCAATGATGAGCTTCCTCCAGCAAGGCCTCATCTCCTAAAGGTTCTGTAACCTCGTCCACAAACAGCACCACCAGCTGAAGACCAGATGTTCAGACACAGAGCATCTGGGAATACTTTTCACCCAAACCACCCCTCAAGGGAAGGATGGAGTGGGATCTCTGCTGTAGGGCCTGTCCCAGCAGAGCAGGCTTTGATCTTCCCAGAGGGTGCTTGCCAAGCATTCCTCAGTGCACAGCGCTGTGACCAAACCCACCTGCAGGCCTCATTGCACCGGCTAGGAAGGACGTTTCACAGGCTGGAGAAGGTGCTCTGAGATCCTTTGCCTTGGCCATCTTCAGCAGATGTCTTAGATGGTGGGTGTGTCAAACAATAGAAAGAGTGGGGCATGGATGGCATACAAATACGCATTGTCATTTTAAAAGAGCAATACCAATAAAGGTGCATCATCCTCAAAAATGGAGAAAGAATTTAACTTCATCAATCAAAGATGGAAAAACCATGACGAGCCAGAGAACAGAGAAAAGAGGTCTAAAACATGTAGATGACTACGTCAGATAGTGTGAAGAATTTTAGGTAACAGGAGACCTCAAATTATGTCAGTCATGTCATGACCTCTTTGTTTTAGTGAGGTGTGTTGAATTTTTTTTATATCATTAAGACCTCTGTCCATGCTTGGCATAAAAGCTTATCATGTACTGACCACTAACTCTATGAAATACTTTTCACAGGGATGTCTCTGAAGGATTAAGGATACTGCAGGCACAACATTTATCTTTCCCAGATACAAAAAGAGGATTAAATCAGGTCCTTCCTGCTTTTATTTGCCTCTGAGCCATAGCCCATGAATATCTTTCTCACTGCAAATCCCACATGGACTGACTTATTGAATCTTCATGAAGTCCATATGATGAAGCCCCATAAAACCTGCACAGCGAGGTAAACTAATTTCATGATGACATGGTACAGTTGAGTTCCAATGAGCGAGCCTTGGGCAGCTACCTCCACATGCCAGAGAAGCAGAGCTGTGACCTTTGGTATGGTGCCTAAGGTCAGAAAGGCAGCTTGAAGGCACAAGCACATTTCTCTTTCAGAAAAACTGTCAGATGTGTCCCACCTTTTGACACTGCAAGATTACAATAGTATATACAATTTCAGGATGAAACATGCAATCAAGTTATAGAAATAACCCACAAATGATCATAATATGAGACAGGAGTAATGGTTCAGTAGGTAAAAAATCTGCAACCCAAGTGTGGGGAGCTGGCAGTGTGGACACTAGCTAGGAAGTCAGCCTAGCCAATCCGTGAGCTCCAGGTTCAGTCAAAGACCCTGCCCTAAAAACTAAGGTGTTGGAGACTGATAACTACCAGATGAGGGAGAGGAGCCCTTACTTTCGATCTCTAGATAGGCTGACCAGACTCCAGCAGATGAACTTGCTCCAAAGGACATCTGGGTACATATTCTTGACTGGATAGGACTTAACATATATGGCAGAATCCATGAGGTCCAGAAGGGGAAGATGAGCACAGATGGGTGGGGCTCTAAATTTCAATAAGAACTGCTGTGTGAAATGTACAAAATCCCAATAAAATTTTAAAAATAGGGTGCAATAAAAGAATACACAATGTTGACTTCTGGTCTGCACACACACACACACGCACATGCTTGATCACCCAGAAACACACTGCAAGCACATATAAACACACATAACAATCTCGACTTATTTTCAGTAAGTTGACCATTTTGTGTGAAGCTACATGCAGAACTCTCCCTGGCCTCGGGCAGTCCAGGGGATCTGGGTTGCATACACTCCTGAGCAATAAATCTCAGTGCAAAGCAGTGCTTCCTCTTAGCGCTGAAGACGAAAGAAAACCCCTCTTAGGTTGGAGCATCTTTCACCAGCTTTCTGACTCTGCTTCCTGTGCAGAGGAGAACTTCCAGAGCTCAACAGCATAGCCCACTGTTCACACTTTTCGTGCTCTATAAATTGGAACCTCGCTTGCCTTCACCAAACAATGGAAGGCCCCTCTAAGTTTTCAGGAGTCCTAACCACACCGCCCAAGGAATCAGAGCACTGGCCATGTACCACTGTTAGTTGAGACTCAACTATTTAGGGAAAAGCCTTGGTTGCTGGCCAGTGTATGGCATCAGTGACTGCCTAGGGCCAAATCAGCATGGCTAAGAAGTGACCACATCAGCCAACAGGGAATATGGGTTTATTTCTCAATCGCATACGTCCTCAACTCCTGATCTTCCCTCTCCTGGAGCAGTGGCTCTTGCCCATAGCAGAGGACAGTGTTGTGATTACCCTCCCTGGTCCTCAGGAGCCAGTAAGCTATCTCAAGAAACTTTGTTCCTCCGTGCTCTAGCCTTGGTCTTTGAGAGCAAAGCTCCTGGCAAACAACATGGTCAGCATGGCTGACCTCCACCATTAAAATCATCTAAAGTACTGAGTACACATCTGAAGAAACATCTGCAGTGCCAGCACGATGGCTCCTGGGTAACGGTACTTGCCACTGAACCTCAGGACCTGAGTTCAATCCCCAGAACACACATGGTAGGAGAGAATTGACTCTTAACATGCCATTCTCTGACGTCCACACCAGCATGGCGGCACGTGCACCTGCCCACACAATAATAAAATTTTTTGACCCTAATTTTTGAGCTTTGGCACCCTGAAGCAATAGGGAGCTTCCTTGTGCACTGTAACTTAATGTCTATTCACTTTATTTGGCAATTACAATCTTAAAAATTAAAAGAGAGCCTAGAGAGATGGCTCAGAGGTTACGAACACCGACTGCTCCTAAACTGGACCTAGGTTTGGTTCCCAGCATCCACATAGCAGCTAACAACCATCTGCAACTCTAGTTCCAGGGGATCCTATGCCCTCTTCTGATCTCCATGGGCACTGCATGACATTGGTATACTTACATACATGCAGGCAAAAAACTCATACACATAAAATAAAAATAATAAAGTATTCTTTAAAAACTAAAAAGAAATGTCTGCACAGTGCTGGGGAGATACTTCAGTCTGCACAGTGCTTGCTTTCTAAGTCTGAGAATGCGAATTTGAGACAGATGCTGGCAGATCCCAGAGCTCACTACCTCCAGGCCAGTGAGAGACCCTGTCTCAAAAAGTAAAAGTGGACAGTGCCTGGGAGTATCCTCTGGCCTCTCACCTGTGCATGCACAAGGCACACACATGCACCTGCACACCCTTACACAGAACCGTCTGCACAAGAACAAACCATAACTCATTGGCAAATTCCAAGTGCTTTAATCCTGTTAGTAACGATGTAAAACTGAGTGAGGCCTGCACAGCCAAGGTCTATGCTCACAGGACGTCCCCCAAGATGACATCTTAAAGCTGCCTGTACAGTGGAAACAAACTTCTTTCAAACTTCTAATAAAATGAGCTTACATTACTGAATTTTATGTTGCATTAAAAAATACTGTTGCCTAAATCTCACAGGGCCCACGCAGCACCGGTCATGATTTGCCCCCAAGATCCTCCGCTGACTCGTTCTCGTTCACACAGAACACCAGGCCCCGGTCTCCACCAACCTAATCTCCACCGTCGCCATAACTCCACAATAAACTGCACCCTGAGCAGGCTCTTCTTTGAAAAGAGGGTTGCCATTGTTTTCTCCTGGCTCACAGACAGCAACAGCACCCCCTTTGGCAATCGTGATGCCATCACAGATTTTAGATCAGGTGAGGTAAGGTTGCCCAGAACTGCCTCTGAGAGCAAAAGTGTCACCGAAATTCTGACTTGACTTCCCAGTCCTTAACACTTACTAAGTTATGTTTGTTACACGAATGACAGCTGCTGACTTTGACTGAGTTAATCAGATTAACGACCTCAATGTTGATTTGACACAGCACAAACAAATGCGCCAGGCCTGGCTATGACTGTCAAGCTGGCCATCTAGCACCTTCTAAGTGTTGGTGTATGTCCCAATGCTTCCTGGAAAGCTTTATCGGTGTCAATACCCTGCAGTCCAATTCTGCCAAAAAGGCACTTTACCACTGGAACCAAAGGCATTTTTTGAAGAGAAATTATTGGCTGATCTTCTGAACAGCACAGATCTCTCTACTATATAATCACAGACCTGTGAAACTTTATTATTTTTAATTTAAAATCATATAATGTCATCTAGTATATATTAAAAAGGCATTTCCTGTGGCTATTAAGTGAGATGAATATGGAGCGTCAGGCTGCGCAGATCAGAGTTAATGAGCACAGGAATCCAGAATGTGACCTGCTGATGGAATTACTTTCTTCAGCTCTAACAGGGGAGGAAAACGCTGGCGATCACTCCCAATAAACGGGGTCAGCTCTAGCTCTGCCTTACAGAACTAGCATACCATTACATCCCTTACTCAGCGAATGAACCCCAACTCCACACCCCAAACCCCGACAAGCAGACTTGCGTGAGTGGGAACCTTTTCCTAATGTGTAGTAAGCACACATACATGTAGAATGTAAATGCAAGCACACACAAGTTAAAGGTGAAGAGGTGGATCGAAGCTGCATGTCAGATATCCCAAAGCACCTGCCTCTTCTCGGCTTAAGACATAATCTAAGCACTCTGAAATCTTTTACAAGTACATTGCCGCATGTGCTGTGAGACGTTCCCAGGTATCTAGGTGAGCATTTTCCTGGCAACTAACCACGGTGCACACAGACGCGTGGACAAAACGGGCAACTTGGACACCCCCAAGCTAAGACGCGCAGCTGGAGACGGTGTGCTTGGAGCCGCCGACTCCCATCGCGATCTCCGCCTTTGGCGTGGGAAGCAGACATTGCCGAGCCTTGATCCTACAACACCGGCTACTAGGGGGCTTTTGAAGGGTTCCTCAGACCCCTCGTGCTCCGGCTTCTCCGAACCTCGCTCGTTCCCTGGACCTGACTGCAAGCGCACGTTGCTCCACGGAAGTTAGGGTGGCACGTGTCTGTGGCGCTAACAAGACCGCCAGGACTCTTCTGGGAGCGCGGGCCTGGGAGGCCCGTTCAGGGGTCCCCCAGAGCTCCCCCACCGCGGGGCGGACGTCCGCATCCCCCACTACTGGACCTGCAGCGGACCTTCCCCTACGCCGGAACAGGCGGGGAGCACAGGCGCGCCTCCAGCCCCGCGCAGCTCAGGGCGCACAGGAGCGGCCTCTGGCTGACTCCAGGTCTTGCACATCACGCATCTGCGCGGACCCGGCAGCCACCTATGGTCAGCAGGAAGGACCCCGCCAGCCTTGGGGAGGGACGCCCGGCCGTCCCCAGCCAGAGTCGCCATCCTCCTCTAGAAGCGCGCGCCTCGCCCCTCCGTCGCGGGTCCCTTACCTTGTGTCCTTTCCCCGGGGGACACCTGACGTTGTTAGAGGCTCCCGCTGTTTGATTCATGTCCGCAGGAAGTCGAGGGTCTGGAGTCTCTACCTTGCAAACTTCGCGGGCGCATGGAGTGTGGCCGCACAGGTGCGCTCCTCCTGGAGTGCGCGGAGCGGAGTCCCTCGCCAGCCCCCTGCCCTGGGAGCCTGGGGGTTGCTCTGCGCCGCAGGCTTCCGTGAGGTTCCTCGCCCAAGGACCGTGAGAGCCGCAGCCCAGAGCCGGAGGAGCAGCTGCCCGCACCCCGGAGGGAGCCCCGGCCGGCGCCAGCCACTCCGAGGGCGCTCTGCCCAGGGCTGCCTTCCTGGGAAACGGTCCAGGTCTCTCCAGCCCAGAAGCCGGAGCAAATCCGAGAGGACTCAGAGGAGGGGCGACAGGCAGGGTGGGGAGCGCGGGATGCCCACGCCTCCCAGCCCTGCGCCAGGGGCGGAGAAGCCGGGGACAGTCGCCACCCGCGCGCACTCACGCGCCACTGGTCAGAGCCACGTTGCCAAGAATCCAGGGTCTGGCACTGCGATCTTGCCAGATCTCTCCGCGCCGGTCCACGCCCGCAGAGGCTGGGGCTGAAGATGCAGCCGGGTAGGATCCTGGCACACCCCTTCCCGGGGTGGTTTTAAGGAAAGCAACTCTGAGGGGCTCCAGCTGCAGCTTCTGCAACAGGATCAAGGCGCCAACCCTCAGGATGATCGGGAGGTGGCATACGAGGTTCTGCCAGGAACCACAGCACAGGGAAAGGCTAGAAAGCGGAGGACGGGGAGGAGGTCATCTGAACCCTGGCAGGGTCCTGAAAGACCGCAGCTGAAGGCCCTGCGCAGGCGTGCGCTCAGGGGCAGGTGGGCCTCCTTGGCTGAGGACATCCTCTTGATGGAGGCAGCAACTGGGGAGGGCAGCAGGGAGCATCTACTCATTTCTGCAAGCTGTGTAGTTCCCCAAGACCCTCCCCTCCCTCGTTTTCCTCGTTCTTGGGCACCCGAGAAGCCATGATTTAATTACACTGCATTTGGACCCGATCTGAGGAATACTGGCCCTTGGGAACACACAGGAAGAAAGAGCGACAGCTTCAAGTCTGGTAAAACAGTCTGAGCAGTGGGCCAAGGGCACATTTGGATACAGCTGTAATTAATGAGCAAAATGTTAATAGTTTCCTGGTTTTTTGTCAGGTGTGGGTGGTTGAATTTGAATAATTTTGACTAGAAAACCAAGGCACATAATTCAATTTCCATTTCCCAACCCAAATCCTTTGTTGGACAGTGTATAAAGTTCAGGAAGAAGCTGGGCTCCAGATAAGATAGGGCTAAGCTACCTGGGCTAGGGGAGAGTAGAGAAGGGCCCCAACTGAGCAGGCATGGGGAGCCGACGTTGTCCATGCTGGGCGAAGACCTCCTGGTGTGCCCGCTTTGGGGTCGCCCTTGCTTCTGCCTGTGATCCTCCACCTAATGCTTTGGAAGAAGTTTATAATGAGCTTCCTGGCTCCTAAGAGGACATGATATGGGATCAAATTTCGGTTTGCCATTGGGACCTTTGAGAGCAGTAGACACTGGCTATCGTCCATCCGTGACTCCCGTCCTCAGGGTACAGGTTCTCACAATCATCCCTGATGGAACTGCCCTTAGGATGATGAGTTGTCCCTCAGGAAGCTCCTCGGTTCACCGCGGTAAAAGCATCCTTCAGTTATTCCCTGATGTTCACTGACATTCATATATTGAACCCAATTCCAACTCAGAACTGCCCTGCGGCCTTAGTCGTGTTTACCTGCTGTTTCTTCAAGTTCAAAAGCAGCTCCCCCATCTGCACCTCCCCGACCTCCACTGGAGATAGGAAGGCCCATCCTCCACCAGGGACCGCAGTGAGCTGAGCTTGGCTGCGGGGAACACATTGGTCAGAACTTGGCTTTCCCACTTCCTGGTGGAAGTCTTTGGACAAATTATTTCTCTTGATTCTTGAGTCTCTGAGGCAGGTTTGGCAGGTTTCACAGCTGCTTCTTTGTAAGAGAGATAACTGAGGCTGGGAATAGTGGCTGGAGAAGGCTCCTGGCACAGCTGCAGAGGATCATCAATGTGGGCCTGGGTGTTGTGGGCCAATCACAAGGCTTCACAGTAATTCACACAAAATTGGCCCAGTGCACTCTTTTGGGTGGAAGTTTACTCCTGTGTGCTGACCTGTGTGGTCTCATGTTGGCATCAACTCCCTCCCCTCACACTGCAGATTTCAAACTCAGTTGAATAGGGGGGACCGAGACTCGAGAAGGCTCAGGCACAGAGCGGCCTGTGGCCCTGAGAAGCAGCCCGGGCTCCCGCAAACACCGCTTGCCCTTATCCAGGAGCAGGTTTTATTAATCAGGCTTGAAAGTTTGTAAAGGAAAAGGCTGGAAGGGCGCTGTGGCTGTCTCAGAGTCCTATGTCAGTTCGTGAAGCTCTGCTTCACTTTGACATAATCAGTTGGCTGTTCAGAAAGACAGTAATTCTTCTTACTCGTGGCGCACTGGGCTTCATACTTAGAGGTTCCTGCCCAGAGGATCTGGGCCTTCTCCGTCATGCCTTTCTCTTCCCTTTTAATCACTTCTTTCCCTATGCATTTTGCATAGAATAAGACACACATATCTGTTCTAAAGTCCAGCCAGCCCAGGCTGGAGTTTTCTGGGCTGAGACCCTGTCACTTGGGTTTCTCCACATTGGAAGTATGTTTTAGATCTTCATATTGCATTCTTTGGAGGAAGCTTCTGTGCGTAGCTTATACCTAAACCACAGGGAGTGAGGTCCCACTACCTGAGGTGGGCCTGGTACATTTTTCTGGAAGCGGTCGCTGTGGAAGACAGTCTCATATTTATTTCTTTACTAGATAATTTGGTGATATAGCTCTGGATCTGTGGACATGTGTTCTACACTGCGGTGAACGCCAATGCTGCTTTTTTGGCTTTTCTGCACCATTCTCTGCGGTCAACGTGTGTTGACCACTTCTTTATTTCATGGCAGGACAAGAGTCTTCAGGTTCACCTTGTATGTGTTCTGCCTTGTAATCTTCCACTGCTGCCTCCTCCTATTAGACAATGGTATTAGCAGCTGATGTCTGGGTACCAGGTGAGCTCCTTACTGATTGGAGACTTGTTTCTGGTTCTCTAGATATTAGATCTAGACAGTGCTTTCGTGGTGTACACATATATCATAAATATCTGGATGCTTAACTGTCAATCCCTATTAAACCAAATATACATTCATACTAATCCATGTTCCTAGGTCATTCCTGCCTTCTCCCTTCCTTACCTGAACTGTCCACTCCAACAGTGAGAATCTGGATCTTGCTATCCGCCAAGCAAGCACTAGTGATGCAATTCAAGGGCACCTGTGGGGTAGTTCAAGTCTCTACCTGTTGGACCAGCAGGAGGTGCTGCGATTAAGTAGAAGACTGTTAGGTGCCTTGTGGCCTCCTCTGCTCTGGCCTTGGACTTAGTTCAGAGTCTTGGGTCCGCACCTCTCCCATCCCTCCTTGGGGAGGTTGTTATCATAAAGTGAGGTCGTTTTGTGGTGGGTGTGTAGTGTATCAGTTCTCTCCTTCCACAGTGTTGATTCCAGGAACCAAACTCAGACTGTCAGCCTTGACAGCAAACACCTCTACACACTGAGCCATCTCATGGCCCCAGATGGTGTCATTTGATCCCCAGAAATTTCTGGATTGGCTAGTCACTGCTCTGTTCCTGGTATCAATTTCATTTGGGGCTGAGAAGATGCTCTGTATTTCTCTTTGCTGACATCTGTTGGTGTGCTTTATGGCCTTCGTGTTACTTACCTCAGTGGATGTCTTACGGGAGTTTTCGATGAATATCTATAGTGCTGTTCTGTAAGTAGTAGTCTATAATTGTCAAAAACATTGAATTGATTAATAGTGTTACTCCAATCAGCTATTTCATTACTGATTTTCTGCCTGCTTGGGCTATCAATTACCCAATAATTGCGATGTTGAATTTTGCATTTCTGACTTTAATTCAGGCAGTTCTTGCTTTCTGTTGGGTGCTTTTGATGTTGTTCACATAACTTTTCTCGCTCTGATATGAGCTTGGCCCAAGATAGACACAGTTCCATTGGAGTTTTTTATTATTATTATTTCTGCCACCCTGGGCTACGCATCTTAGTGCTTCCCTCCGACCTCTCCTTGTTTGTGCTGAGTTTCTTTTGATTGCCTCACAGTTCCCATGTACATAATGAATTTTAGTTGTTTTCAAACCTTAGTGTCTCACCCCCTCCCTCTTCTGAGGAAACCTTTTTTTATGGTGTGTGGGTGTGGGTGTGAGAGAGAGAGAAAGAGAATGAGAGAGAGAGAGAGAGAGAGAGAGAGAGAGAGAGAGAGAGAGAGAGAGAGAGAGAGAGAAACCCACTGAGTTTAATTGGGGTTGCCTGCCTGAACATGGGTGAGAAGTTATTTATCAGAATGTGGGCAATTTAACAGTGGTTACACCACTGGAAAAAAAAATGACACCCGGTTCTGTAGCCACAGTTGACTGACAATAGTCTCTCCGGGAGGGGTGAAGCCTCACGTGCCCACCCCCCACCTAGGCATCTACACATACACTTCTCATACAGTATATGCAGTTGGATTTTCCCACTCTAAAATCCTCTGTCTTTTAATTGTTGTCTTTAAGCCATTTACATTTAAAGTGATTGTAGATATTGCTGCATTAACATTTGCCATGTTTTCAATGGGTTCTTAATTTTTTTACATTTGTTCTTTCTTGATTTTCTCTGTTTCTCTCTCTTCTCTGGTCTTCGACATCTTATATGATTCTGTTCTATCTTTTCATATTAGTCACACCCATCTTAAAAGTGTTTTGCTGATAATCTAGGATATTCCAGTGTGACTTCTAGGAAATCCTAGGCCAACGTGGAAAGGCAAAGTACCATTGTCCCTGCAGTCTGTTACACCTAATTGTGTGAGGAAATAATCCAATACCTGGATTATTATTACCTTAAATGATGATATGATTTTTAATTTATTATTATTATTTTATATGTGGGTGTTTTGCCTGCCTGTATGTAAGTATACCTATGAGTGCAATGCCAGAGGAGGCCAGCAGAAGGTGTCACATTCCCCTGGAACTGGAGTCGTGTCCCTTTTTAGCCACCATGTGAGTGCTGGGAACTGAACCCAGATCTTCTATAAAGACAACTAGTGCTCTTAACTTCTGAGCCATCTCTCCAACCCCTAAACGATGATGTTACATCACCTAAGAAGATAGAGAATTTTAATTTTATTTTAGCTTTATTTCTTTCTCACCTACCAATTTCCTTCTCTTATAATGTTTCCTGCTGTAAGGGTCAGGGTCTGTTCATAGCTGGTTCCTAAGAGGCCTCACTGACCTCAAATTCACTGATTTTTCATTTTTCAGGGCAGTGGGGATTTTCCTCGTTCTTTAAATGGTGTAAACTTCTCATCTTGTGCCCATGGCTCCTGATGAGCTGTGATGTCATTGTTATACTTCCTCTTTCATAGGGAATGTTAATTTATTTTCTGCTCTTTCTGTTAGTGCATATTCATTGTATGTAGCACTGGGTTTCACAGGGGGGATTTCTTCATGCAGGTATCTAACGGAGTTTAGTCATGCTAGCTCCCATCTCCCCACTTCCCTGTCCTCTCCTCTCCCACTGTATTCGTCCCCTCTGCTGCCCTTGACAGTCAAGCTTCTATCTTCATGTCTATATCTATCTGTCAATCCATGTATATATAATACCTCAGTGGACCAGTGATTATCACAGGGTTTCTTAGCTCCATTTCCTCCTTTGGAGTGATAAGAAAGAATTTCAGTCCAGAATAGAAAACGCTACCTTCTCTCTCAAGGAGGATGTGTGTGTGTGTAACAGTTCTTATACCCTGGGTAACAGGTCTTTGCTTTGGAGGATGCTCTGAGCACTTATCTTAAAGACTACTCCTTGCCTTATTTTTAAAGTTTATTTTTAATGTGTGTGTGTGTGTGTGTGTGTGTGTGTGTGTAGGGGGCTATGGGGTAAGGTATATGCATGTGTCCACATATGTGAATACATTCATCTGTAAGTGTCTGCATGGAGGCCAGAGGTCAGTTCATATCTTCTTCACTTCCCACCTTACTTTTAGAAACAGTCTCTTACTGAATCCGGTTTGCCATTTCAACTGAACCAACTGGCAGCAAGATCCAGGGAACTGCCTGTCTTTGCCCCATGCCCCCTAGAGCTGGGGACTCAGATGCCACTACACACAGCTTTTACATGACTCCTTAGGCTTTTCCATCAATTCACCCACCAGGCCATCTCCCCAGCCCTTTCTCTCCTTCTTCTAGGACCGTGGCAATTTCCTCAGCTCCTGATGGAGAGCACTTGGTAGGGTCTCTAGGTGAGATCTACCCACAGGTTTCAGGATGGCCCTGGAGACTGTGAGAACACCCCTCTCAGCCTCTGGCGAATCTGGATATTGTCTTTGAAGTGACCCAGTAGTTTGTCTTTAGGGGTTCCTGGTACAGCTGAATTACAGCACTGGGCTGTGAATTCAGAAATGCTCCTGCTTTGCTCATGTGAGGAAATTGTTTGCCCTGGAACCTAATTCTCTTCAGGATTCTAGAAACCTTGGCTTTAAGGTTTTTCTTCTGAATGTGGACATGATGGCTTCCCTGTCACCACATTGGAGCTGAAGCTATGTCTCTTTGTGTGTCTTTCTGACCCAAAGGTCTCCAGGGTTTCATCAAACAATTCTTTCTTGAGTCATGTCTGTTCTCTTGCACTGCTCTGTAAGCCACAAGGAAGACGCAAACACTGCCTTCCACAGGACAAGGAAATGTCTCCAGCTGTAGAGGCAGTGCACGCAGCGCATCTTGCTTTGAATCGAGCTCTTGCAGTTGCAGGACAAGCAACTTCCAGTGGGTCATGTGCCGTTTCAGAAGCACTCAGCCGTACCTGCCATGCCACACACGAATAATTAATATGGAGGTTAGAAAATTCAGTGTGGCGTGGCCAACTTTACTGATAAATTCGACATTTTGGCACCAAAATTTGGAGCTCAGAGGTCTAGTGATATTCATTAGTGATCTGTTTGTCAGGTCTGGGGAAACAACACACCATGTGGATCACCCACTGTTGGGCTGAAGACACGAGGCCGAGGAGAGGAGGCTTCCCTGTAATTCCCACGCCCCATTCCCACCTCTTCACATCCCCATCTGAGTGGTTCTTTTTCTTGGGAATATTAGTAAGCAGTGTGATGCTTTTTTATATTTTTTATAGTATGGCTGTGTCTCTGAAAACACCCAAGAGTCTTTTCAGTGACTGTAAAGTTAAGAGAAACACAGACGCTTTCCCCCCGCCCCCAACTTGGTCACAGAGGAATCCTGAAAGCCTGAAAGCTAAGCCTGGGGAATTAATCGACACACCTCAACTTCCTTTCCTAACAAGACAGATACACAGAGCTTGTCAATTCGGCTCAGTTTTCAAAGCGAAATTGCACTGTTTGCTCATTCCACTACTGATTTTTTTCCTTTGACTTATTCTTTGACAGTTTCATGTATACATACATTGATCCTAGCCACTCACAACCCCTTCCAATCCCGCAGACACTTCCACCTTCATGCCCTCTTTCCTTCTGTAAAGTGTCGAGTCTGTGCTGTGCCATCTGTGGGGTGTTTACTGATCTTGTGCAGGTAGCTATGGCTGCAGGAAGCTCCTGGTGCCAGGCCATGTGTTCTGCAGAAGACAGCATTTCACAGCCCTCCTCCTCGCCTCCCAGCTCTTCCATCCTTTCCATCCCCTCTTCCAAGATGCTCCCTGAGTCTTGGCAGGGATTGATTCAAATGTCCCCTTCAGGACTGACCACTCAACAGTCGGTTCTTTGAGAATAACTGATCACTTATGAGTCTGCATTCTCTGCTGCCTGTAGCAGAAAATGCTTATCTGGCTAAAGTTGAGGGTAAAACTAATCTATACCATTTCCTTGTGCTTAAAAATCACATATTCTGGGGCTGGAGAGATGGCTTAGCTTAACAGTAAGAACACTGGCTACTCTTGCAGAGGATTCAGGTTTGATTCACAGCACCCACAAGGTGGCTAACAACCATCCAACTCCAGTTCCAGAGGATCCGATGCCCTCTTCTGACCTCTGAGGGCACTGCATGACTCAGGTATACTTACGTACATACAGGCAATATATACTCATACTAAGAAAATGTCAAAATGAATTGCATATTATAAGGCTGAAGAGATAGCCCCAGCTGCTCTTGCAGAGCACCCAAATCCGGTTCTCAGAAGCCACATCAGGTGGCTCACAGTTGCCTTAACCCCAACTCCAGGGGACCCAACACTCTTCTGTGGCTTCCTGATGTGCCTATCTTCAGCGTGCACGCACATAAATAAAAATAAACCTGGAAAGATGCATATTTTGCAGTTTTATGAACTTTAAACGGAGACATAAAACCTACTAAGTGCTGACTGTCCATTTCTGAAAGAAGACTGGATTTTAGAGATCGCTTAATTTCTACTGACTTCTCCCATGAATAACTCTACAGTCAGCATCTCATCGTGCCCAGACATGGTGTTTGTCAGCCAAACTTTTCCATGCTAGTTCTGAGAATAGCATTTGAAGTTCACAGATTTCTTGTTCTATTAGGTATTCCACTTGTCACACCACACCATGAAGGGTCCAAAACACCAAAAGTGAAACTACATGTGGTATATCACAGGTCTATTGATTAAACCTCCTGTCTATCTTTCAGAAGGATATCGTGTAGTTAACCAGCTTGGGCTACAGACTCACATCCATCCTCTATATCAGAGGGAGGCAGAAGAGAACCAAGGCCATGCTTTATCAAACGGAACACTGCCTTCTTCAGCTTTATTTCTGGATCCAGAGTTCACTGAAGACCTTCCTTTCTTATTAACCTAAAAGCAGGACAGAGATAAATATGTTCACAGCAATCATGGTTTCCTTATGAACACATACCACTTCTGTGATTAACTTATCATTAGAATGCATTCATAAGACACCTGCTGAGCACCCAGTGGCCACTGTGGGAGAGCTGATGCTCTGCGGAACTCTCGTACCAAGCACACAGTCTTCACTGTACCTTCTAGGCTGATTTGGCAATGACCAGTAAATGAGAGACCAGACACATAGTGTGGAATTCTGCTGTGAGGACCAGTAACCCAGGTGTATGCATTTGCAGATTCAAAGTGTTCCCTTCAGCAAGTCGGTTCAGGGGAGTGTGCCGTGCAGGTGCTGGGCCAGCCTCTGCTCTCATTAAAAGCTACTTGACGACACTGCTCCAGGTTACCTGGGACTTAGTCCAGGACAGCCCTTGACAGGTCATCCTGCCAGTCACAGCCCACTCTACAGCCCTGTTCAGAGTCCGGCCCAGGGCAGACTCCCACACCGTGACCATGACCTGTCCCCCACACGTCCCACACCACCCCCTCTGCTCCTCGTAAGAATGCTGGCTCTGCCTAACTGTGACCTTGACTTTTCTGAAGACTAACTGTTCCTACTCCTTATGAGTTGGTTAGTTTTTGTCAACTTGACACAAATTAGAGTCCCTGGGAAGAGGGTGCCTCGAGTGAGGAATTACTTCTATCAGACTAGCCTGTGGCTATATCTGCGAGGCATCTTCTTGATTGCTCATTGATGATGGAGGGTCCAGAACACTGTGCGTGGCCCTCAGCAGGTGGGCCTGGGCCGTGTTTGAAAAGCAACTGAGCACAGGCCAAGAGAGCAAGTCAGGCAGCAGCGATCCTCCACGGTCCCTGCTTCCGCTCCTGCCTCCAGGTCCCTGTCTTGTGTGCCTGGCTTGCCTTCCCTTGATGATGGCCTATAAGCGGTGAGATGAAACAAGCCATTTCCTCCACAAATTGTTTTTGGTCATGGTGTTTGCAAGGCAACAGAAAGCAAAGTAGGACACCTTGATTTCTTAACTTCAGGGTGATTAAGCCTTCTAATTGACAATCTGACTAATTAACTTTGAGATAATTTTTTCAATGCACTGCATAAAGAGGGACTGAAATAGAAAAAAGGGAAGGTCCAGTTCTTTGTCTGCAAACCCGGGATGCTTCCCGGAGCTCCTGTGCCTTGCTGAAAACACCATCCGTGAGGGATGGGCAACCTCACAGTATTTCTGCCGAGTGAAATCACCCACGTATGGCAGCCCCTGCCTGTGCTTGTTCAGAAGAAGGTCGTTCTGATGGCCTTGAGGCTGAAGGGAGGCTTCCAGGCAGGGCCAGCTGGACATCCGTGCCCCGGTCTGTCTGGCGCTTTGCAGGAGATCTGCGATGCCTTGTGCAAATTCTCTTCACAACAGGCCATTTCTGTTTATCCGCCTAACTTTCCCCTGTGAGAAGGGTGGTGTGTGGGTACGCTGAGGGCTTCTTCTGCGTTCTTTTTAGGTATGTGACAGGAGGTGGCACCTGCCCCTGTAGTGGCATTTGTGGCTCTGCTGACAGACCTAGACCAGTGGGGTATTACAGACAAATACCCAGCCCTGAGTCAGGTCTGGCAAACTTGAGGTGCACATAATCCCTAGTCTTTTGGAGGTCCCAGTGCCCACTGTGACTTGGCCAGCAGTGTTGTTCTGAAGGAGAACTCAGGTCCTGAATGCTTCTCAGATGGTCTCACAACCTACCGACCCCTCTGACATAACTCAATACCAGTCACAGGGCAGTCCCTGGATTAGAGTCCTGCATGCCCGAACTGCCCTCCCTGACCACCCACTCGGCACAATATGACACAACCTCAGCCCCGAACCCTACATCCCAAAAGGAGAAAAGTATGAAAACTCTGAGTGTGTCAGGAGGTGGTGCTCTCCTCCGGATCCAGCCTGCAAGGGGCTGCTCAGCTCCCCGGCCCGCAGCCGTGGGGGTGGGAGGCCCTCTCGGTCCGGTCCACTCACTGACAGTCTGCTCGGCGGAAGGTCCGTTTCCCTGGCTCCATCCTGCTTTCTCTTTCCTCACACGTTCTGTTGTTTTCTCTTGGCTTCGTGTCTCTCGTGGTAGATGTGAGAAAGCCCTGGCAGGGTGCCGACCCTGGAGCACCCACTGCCGCTGCCTCTGGCCCCCTTGGTCTCTGTGTTAATCTATCCACTGCCCTCTCAGCCTGTCACGGATGGTGGCAGGTGTCCTGACGCAGGCTGGTCCTGGGACGCGTTGGGCCTCTAGCCAGCCACCCATGGGGTGAAGATTTCCTGAAGAGCTTTCTCAGCTCTGACGGGCACGCAGACGCCTCGCTGTGCTCCCCACTGCGTCTGGCGACACTCAGGACCCTCTCATTCCCTCACACAGTTGACCTCCCTGAGCAAGTCTGCTACGCTAGAGCAGACTACGCCGACGCTCGTGGTGACCGTTGCCCGTACTCCACTCCCCCAGGGCTGTGCTGACCAGCCTCACCGTGCACAACCATTCTAAACGCAGAGCTTGTTTCCACAGCGAATCCCAGAGTAAGACACATCAGGTGGAACAAGGTGGCAGCGGCGGCCTTAATTTATCCACACACCAGCTGGAGACAGGTAGAAATGACCACGACTGATACAGAGTACACACAGCACACGCACATTTCACAGGGAAACAGAAAATCTGCTCATCTCTCAGTAGAGGCACAGCGAGGGATGGATTACTTCAAATAAACATCGTGACCTAAAGTGCTGTAGATCCATGACCTTCCCTTTGAAAGGAACCAGAGCAAATAGCCCAACACACTCTAAACTCTGCAATTTGCAACAGGATTTTTAAGACAGTAAATTGTAACTCCCAGAGTACTAGACCTGTGGATGTGTAGGTTCTTTGAATTATGAGCCCCCGAATCTGGGGTGTGGATAGGCCAAAATGTTTCCTCACGTATAAACAGACAACTGCTTTCAAAATGTACTTAGCAGCATTTAGGAATACCATAGATAAAGGAATTAGTATTTTATTAATCCAAATATTTGTTTTTATTTGTTGGTTTTCTCTCAGCAGAAGCTCATTCATCTTTTCCTTAAGATATGTGAATTGTCTTCAGATTTGCAAGAGGTCATCAGAGAAAGACAAAATACAGTATGGATTAGGAAGGTCCTCCAAAGGGTCCTGTGTTGAAGGGTTGCCTGTTTCCATCGATTCAGCTATTTCGGAAGGTGCTAGGAAACACTAGTTAGCAGGGGCTGGCTGGAGGAAGTAACTCATTGGAGTATGTATTTCAGGGACCATGTCTTGCTCTGGCCATTTCCTGTCTCTTCTCCCTGCTTCCTGCCAGACATGAGATGGACAAATCTAACCCTCACTCTTGTCTTCCCTGACGGTTCCCCGCACCAGGCCCAGAAAGAATCGGTCTGGTAACTGTGGACTGAACCCAGTTAAATCAGGCGCCAAAGTCAAACTCCTCTTCGCCAATCGTGCATCCTCACAGTGTTTAAAAAGTCTGACTAACAAATAAAATTGGTACCAGGAATGGGTTTTTGGGACTTCCTGACTGTGCTTGGCAAGCTTTGAAACTGGTTTCCAGAAAGAGCTAGAAAAAGATCATGGAGAAGTAGACTAGGAAAAAAGCTTGGAATGTGTTAAATGGTGCCTGGTGGGCAGCTCTGGTGGCATTCGCAAGGCCAGGATGCCAATAAAGGGAACAAAGACCGAGCTGAGGTCTCAGGTGACAACTAAGTCTCTACTGGGAACTAGCCATGCCTGTTGCATTCTGGCCAGGAATTCATCGATAGTTTGTCCTTTCTTTGAGTCTTTGGGTGAAGAAGGATTTAGTGCCATAAATTCAAATGTAGCAGACGTTAAGGCTGCAGCACAGACATCTCTGGCTTATTTTATTCACGTTTATAGTGAGAATTATGAACAGAAAGTAGATAGAAAGTTTTGAAGCTCTGTGGGGGATTCTCTTCATCTCTTTCATTGAGGCGAGCAGAGCAGCTCACCGTGGATGGCTCCGTTCCCTGGCTGGGGTCCCAGACTGTGTAAGGGGAGGAAGGGAGCTGAGCAGCGGCCTGCATCATCACACTCTGCTTCCTGAGGTGGACTTGATGTGAGCACCTCACTCAAGCACCTGCCACCTTGACGTCCCTGCCACGATGGACTGTACCCTTCAACCGTGAGCCACAGTAAACCTGTGCCCCTCAAGTTACCTTTCTCGGAGTATTTTATCAGATTATCAGAAAAAGGCAAGACAACCAAGTAGAGCCTTACTTTGGCAGAAATCTGGAATGACATACTTTTGCCTTCTCTGTGGAGGAAGGTTTGACCAAGAAAATCAATAGTGGAAATAAAACTCACCCACTGGAGAAAAATTGTTTGTAAGAAATTGTATCTGTCTCCTACTTAACTAGCATTGCAATGTCGAATTGGCAGCATTAATGCACATTCTCAGTACTGGGTAGGCACCTCACTAAGCCACTCCAGAGTTTTGATTTATGTCACCCAAATGCAAAGTCTAGGTTTAGAACTGTAATGACTTCATTTCAAAGGCTCACGAAAGTATGTTACAGCATTGTTTGCAGTGTGGAAAGTTTGGGATGGACGTGGATTCAGTGTTGTTTATTATATCTTGCTGATGGTCTTTGATAGTGTCACACACAGACACACACACACACACTCACACTACATTCTTATTCCCATCACCCCATCCTCTCATTTTCCTTCCCCACCTTTTGAACCCAACCCTTCCCTAAAATTCCTCTCCCATATTCATTTCTTTACACTTTGTTTTGTGACCCACTGAGTTTAATCAGGACCATCTGTGTGACTGTGGGACCATTCATTGCATGATGTGGGGTTCATTTATGTGCATGCACCACACATATACACCACACTGCACACATACAACAAACCACACACACAACACAGCACACACAGTTGAAGATAATGACACCCTCCCCAGAACCCTACAGTTATTCAGCGGGGAATCGGGTCATACAGGCCCCTCCTTGATCCATGATTGTTGTCTAGTATCGAGACTTAGATGCCGTAACATGACGCAAATCTTCATCCCTATCTGCATGAGGTGGCAGGCTCAGTACAGGCTGTAGCGCTTAGTGGAAGTCTCTTGGTACTATAGTGACTTGCTCTGCTCTTTGCCTTGAGAATTGAGTAGCAAGCACTTCTGAAGGTAATAAGAATGCCTCAGGTTATCCCAATCCATCCACACTGTCTGAGTAGAGATAGTCAGAATTTTCAAGCCTGTCTTGGTAAATCAAGTCGGTCTTACAATCGCAGAACTGGTTAGAGAGAGAAAGAGCAGACTGAGCGCTTGACTGACTGAAGCTTAGACTTTGAATCTCCTGGGGAATAGGCCAGGATGGGCTCAGAGGTGGGAAGGCCTGAGGAGGAAGGGTGCCATTGGGAGTCTCCAGAGCCAGCCTTACTCCATTTGAGTTCACAGATTCAGCTCCACACTCTTCTCTTTTGTTCTGAGTTCAGAAGTGAGCACTTGGGAGATGGTAGGCTGTGTTTCTGCCTTGGGATTCTTTCTGATACTAACAGCCCAGTGAACTCTACAACATCTTGCTAAATGATGCTGCTAGCCATGGAGGGCACTGGAAACCAAACACAATCTGTCTCCACGTAGATGAGACATGGCAGACCTCCGGGGATTGTTCATACAGCAGAGCGTGTGACATCTGCCATCAGAGCCACATGTTCTATTTTTGTGAGGCACAAGGGACTTTTAGCCATCACTTTGATTTGCAAGGGTGGATCATCATGTCCAGGAACTACTGCCCATGACAAAGTATAAAATAAGCTTGAAAAACCACTGACTGAAATATTTGTCAGTGACTTTATCTTTTACAACAACTCAGTAGGTCAGAGTGCTTGTTCCACAAATATGAGGACCTGAGTTTGAATCCCCAACACTTACAAACAAAGTGAGGCAGGGCTCCGTGTTCCTATAACCTCAGCACTGGGGAGCAGAGTCAGGAAGATCCCAACCAGCCTAGCCGAGGTGAGCTTCCAGCTCATAATAATGTCGAGAATGACCGAGGAAGGCACTCCATGCCCTGCTCTGACTGATGCATGTGCTGCACACAGGTGCAAATACCCACATTTATGTGAATGCACCACACACAAGCATCACACCACACACAAACACCATACCACATACACACAACACATCACACACATTCACCACAACATACACATACAACACACCACACACATACAATATACCACACACGTACAACACAACACACATACATATACCATACCACACACAGCACACACATATACCACACCACACATACACCACAACACACACATCCACCACACCACACACATCCACCCCAATACACACATATACCACACCACACACATTTAAACAATATGCATTGAATTTTAAAGACAAACAGAGCAAAAAGCTGAAACTCAGTGTTGACTCGTGCATTAACTTTCTGCGAGGAAAATGAAAACAGTATGTGGGGGAGATCGTGCATGGGTGGAGGCCAGGGCGTCTGGGGGAGGCCTGCGTGGGTGGAGGGCAGGGTCTGACGGAGGGTACCAGGCGTACTCTGCTTCTCCACAGTGGCCTTGTTCATGACCTGAAATGGTTGTCCCTAAGTTCTGAAAAGATCAGGCCATTTTGTTTTGCTCCTGCTCAGTCTAGTCCTGAAGAAAGCCTTAAATTATCATTTCGGTGGCCTTGATTTTCCTGCCTGGCACTTCCCTGTCTTTCTCCATGGAAAATTTGTAGGGGTGAGCATTAATAGATCTGATGAGCTCATGTGTAAGGCACAAGTACCCATGTTCCCTGCCACAAAAACATGTTTAGCATGGATTAAGTATGTTTTTAACAGCAGTTCGTTGTTCCCTAGAGACCCAGCCACCGGTTCTGCAGGAAGCGGCAGGCTTCGTACACCTTAGTCTCAGTGAGACAGAGAGAACTGATGGATTTTTTTTCTTAAGAATGGACTTTTGCAGAAGGAAAAAGGAGAGAAGGGGTCATCCTCATATCTTAAGTATTTTAAATTATTCAGGTTTGGGGCGTTCATTCAAAATGTTTCCTCCTTTACTGTGCAAATGGACAAACTGAAAAACGAAGTTGTACCTGAAAAACATTTACATGAAAACAATCAGCAGTAATGATTGAAATGATGGAGAAGGCCGCCCAGTCAGCATAGCACAGCCAATTTTCATTGAGTACATGCCTACTATATACTGAGTACCATGGGAGACTCAGCAGATGCAGTTTCTCTGGACAGTCATGACCCTGGCAGTCCTAGAGATCTTACAGCAATGGATGAGACGTTACCATGACAGGGAGCAATGGGAAGGCAAACAAGACTTGGCTAGAATTAAGCAAGATACAGAGTCCCACGGCTATGATAAACAAAAGTCCACACTGAGCCTCAACTAGGGTCCAAAGTGCCATCTTGCTGATCCCTAAAGAGACAATGGCTTTGGGGTAAAGCAGTTTAAAGAGGAAGTGTCTCTGCCAGGTGGACACTGCACAGATGGCCATCTCAGACCAAGCACTAGGTCATAGCAGTCCTGCTCCAGGGAGGACATGGTTTAAAGAAAACCGTGGGATCCCTTACGTGTGCAGGAAGCTGTGAGGAATGGGAGAGAGCCCCGGCTCAGAACTGGGCCATCTGCCCTTGTGCCTCAGCCCCAGGCTACACAAGGTCCCTGAACCCCCAGAGTGGGGATCTGGCATGTCCACACACAGCCTGCTGTCCTCAGGGGTCTCAGGAACACAGCAGAGTGATCTCCAAATCACCAATTACAGAAAGATTGTCAGTCATTATATTTATTGGGTTGTTCTAGAGAAGATTTCAGTGTGTTCAGGATAATCTGCACTTGAATTGAAACTGGTCACTTTATTAAGGAAAAATAACTGAAAAAAGCAAAAATTATGGATAAAAATGAGTCAAAAAAGCATTCTTTGTTGTTACAAGAGACACAAAAAAAGAAGTAAGCTCATACGTAAGACTATGCAGGAAACTGCGCAGTCTTTCTGTTAAGATGGAGTGCTCCCACGTGATGAGATTGCAAATAAAAAGTACCACACATAACACAGATAATGTGGAAGACTTGGGGAGGGAAGGTGGGCTTCCCTGGACTATCAGGGACTGAGCACTGTCAAGGCAGTGCTTGGTTATCTTTTGGGCTCTGTGCACCCCAGAATGGTTGTTGTAGGAACTCTAACCCAGAGATGCGAGAGAACCCTATTCACTCTAGCCAAATGACATGAAAATGGTGACTCAATATAATTCTTTTTCAACCCTATTCAAGCCAAACATCCATGGTACCTACCTGTCAGTGTGATGGTTTCAAGAGGACCACGCACAAAGGTGTCCCACACTGCCGTCTATCACACAAAAGCAAGGGCTAGCTACTTTGGTTCCTGTGGTGTGTAGGCAGGATGAAAATGAGTCAAAACTCAGCTACCAGCAAACTAAAAAAAAAAACACAAAAACCCAAGGCCTGGAACAAAACAACTTAATTGAGGGTGCCTCCACAAGTAAAAGACAAGTGGAGACCAAAGGAAATGAATGGAATGAAAGGACATGCCACAGGGGACCGTGGACATTTAACAGGCAGGCAGGCAGACAAGGAGGGTGGTTTCATTCGGCCTTGAGTTCCTTGTAGCTTTTGTTGAAAGTTAAGGTGTGGCAGGCTGCAATGGCTCTTAAAGCACAGAAACTGGGTGAGGTGGTCTGAAAATTGTGTTTCACCTGTTTAAGCTCTTACACTGACATGGTTGGTGCCCAGAGATGGGTAGTGATATGTCTGTACTGTGCAGTGTGTGAAGAGAGACAGCCCAAAGGGTCCCCCCACACAGGTTTAGCACCTCCCGTGGTTGGTTGTACATGGTCATTTGCACCCAGCAGTGTGGCAGGTCCATGCCATGTGCAGGAACTGGGCAGAAAACCATCCAAGTACCAATTTGAGCTGTAACCGTGGTCAGTGATAAACTGCTCAGAATTCCCATAACTTAATGAAAGTCCAGCTGCCCATCCACACTCCCCTAACTCTCTGCTTATTCCCAGTACCCCCACCTCCAACTGGACCAATGAGATGGAAAAGAGATGTGAGGAAGACTAATCGACACTGATTCCCACCTGGGCCCTGCAGGAAGATGGTCCTGACACAGGATCCTTGTGCTACATCTTGACTGGGTGGACCACCCACCTAAAAGGATGATGGAGTGGGACGCAGGCTTGCAAATGTGCTATGATGCCCATAGCACACCAAAAAGATCACTATTATCACCAAGAACCAGAAAACTCCCTGGTAAGTGAGACGAGACATGGGACAGGCTCCAGCACAATGACTGCTCACTGGTGGAATTCTATAACCAGAATCTTAAAAAAAAAAACGACTACTTCCACAAGGTGCTGAGACATAACTCTGCTGGTAAAATGCTTGCCACACAGGCACGAAGTCCTGAGTTCACCCCACAAACCCATGTGAAAAAAGCCAGGAGTAGCATCATGTTCTTAAACCCAGTGCTGGAGAAGCAGAGGTAGCAGGATCCCGGAGGGGCTCTCTGGTCAGCCAGCCTTGCCTGCATATAAACTCCAAGTCCCAGTCAAAGACACTGTCCCAATAAAATGCGGCAAATGGCTCCTGATGTCACCGTCTGGCTGCACATGCATTTGTACATAAATGTGCATGTACCTACACACACATGCATCCACATAAAAACACATTTTTTAAAGTTAATTATTTGCTTATTTTATTGTTTGAGATCTTTTACATGCACAGAATATGTCTTGATCAGGCGCACCCTGATTCCTTCCCCTCCAGTGTCCCCTTATCCCTTCGCTCTTTTCCCTCCCAACTTTATGTGCTTTGGTTTTAGACCCACTGAGTCTCCTCAGTGCTACCTGCATGTGCATGGGTGCAGGACCATCTGCCCTAGCATGGAGAGCCTCTCAGGGCCACTGACTCTCCCCTCCAGCAGAATCAATTGTCAATAGCTGTCTCGCCAGGGGAGGGATTAAGTGAGTCCCTCCACATTCACGCTGGATTTTGGCCATCTTGATCCTGTGCCAATCTTGTGCATGGAGTCCCAGTTGCTATGAGGTCATGTGTGCAGTGGGCCTGACATCTGTAAAAACACTGCTTCACTGCCATCCCCCAGTTATGCATTCTTCTAAACACAAATGAAAGACAGAAAACCTCAGCAAAGAAATAAATGCAAGAATGAAGTCGCCTGGAAATTGAACTGAAAAATAACACCCGAAGTAAACTCCATGGTGGGCTCTAGCAGAAGGAGAGGTGAGAAGGCAGATTCAAGGAGCCCGAAGTCACATCAACACAGTCCACCCGCTGCGAACAGGGAGTGACATGACGGAGCGGCAGGTCTGCCCACAAACCAGTCCTTGTGCATCCTGGATCAAAGGTACAAGAAACTCTCGGAGCATCAGGAAGAAGCAACGCGATGCTCCCAGAGGACTCGCAGTTCAGATGGTAACAGATCTTCCATCTCACAGCAGAGACAGAAGAGACAGAGAACTTTTCAGAGTGTGAAGAATAGAGAGCTGTCAGTTACAAACTTTATATCCACAGTGTTTATCATTCAAGAATAAAAGAAAAATTAGGCCCGGTGGCACAGGTCTATTACCCTAGATACCTTGGAGGCAGAGACAGGAGAACTGCAAGTTCAAGGACTCACTGAGCTTAAAGTGAGTTCAAGGGCAGCCTGGGCAACTTAGTGAGACACTGCCCCAAAAGTAAAAGTAAAAAGGGGGCTCATGGTATAGCTCAGTGGCACAGAACTGTCATGGTATGCATGAGACCCTAGGCTCAATCGCCAGTCACACACACACGTGCACACACACACACACACACACACACACACACACACACAACAAAAGGACAGAAGGAGGAACTTGCTATTAGCATGACTTACCCTAAAGGAAATGGTGACAAAAGGCAGCTTCTAATTTTAGAAACAGGATGAAGTAATGAGGGGAAAGAATACCGTTAGATATAATAGCTGCTCTTCCTCCTCCTGGGTATTTACAATCAGGTTTAATTGCTGGATTAAAACCAAGGATGTCCTATGGTGTGAGGCTTGATGTGCACAGAGAAAACACCCGAGGCAGCAGTATGTGAGGAGTGGAAAGGCTCAGGGGAAGGAGACCTGCACGGTGCTCAGGGTGGGAAGATGTCAGCTCTAATGCCTGTTGTAAGATGTGCTGTGGGGTCTAATACCAAGAACACCCCTGAGCAGACTATATAAAGACATATGCTCAAGTCTGCAGGTCAAGCCAGAATCTCAGAATGTTCAGAGGAACAGGAACTGAGAAGAGTCCAAAAAGGAACAGAAGAAGACAAAACCAAAGAGCCGCAGACTTAAGAGCAGCAGACTTAAGCCCCAGGATCTCAGTGATCACCTTGAAAGTAAGTGCTCCAAACTCACCTATCAGAAGGAAGGGCTTGGAGAAGTGGAGGAAACAATGTTACCTGCAAACAGTCCAGAGTGAAACATTGTGTGTATGGTGGTTAACACTGACTCTTAACTCGGTGGGATCTGGCATCCGGAGGGAACAGACCTCTGGGCATGTTTGTGAGAGGGTTTCCAGACTGGGTTAACTGAGGTTGAGGATCATGGGTGCTATCACCCCATGGACTGGGGCCCTGGACTGAATACAGAACAGAAAGTGAGCTGAGCACCAGCATTCACCTCTGCGAACACAAGGAGACCAGCGGCCTCCACTCTAGCCACCATGCCTTCCCGTCATGATGGACTGTCCTTTCAAAGCGTGAGCCCAAATAACCCTGTTTTATTTACATTTGTTGAGTAGTGTGTCACAGCAATGAGAAAGGTATTTACTAGAGGGTGTAAAGACTAAACCACCATGACCAGTTGTCGGGCGTATCATGATTCTACACAGAAGAGAATCTGCATGGACCATTCCAGTGACCATATCCTTAATAAAGTATGATTCTCCCACAGCGATCTGCTGCCAACAGCTCTAGGTTTGGTGGAGAGGCAGACAGCAATGAAGAGACAATGTAATGACGTGGCAGTTAACTGGAAGGATAGCCTTAGCAAGGGGTGTGAATTCTGATCAATTTTGACTCTCCAACCTCAGAAATCAGCTCCGCATACTCACTCTGAATAGGGGAAGGGGTCACCTCTTCAACGGCTATTGTCTTCAGAGGGACTAGAACACCAGAAAAGTTAACATGGCCTTCCTGTGGTGCTGTTTTAAGTGCCAAGGCAGCATGGCCCTGATCTCTACCATTAGCTAGACCTCCTTGGGAACTTATATTCTGCAGCAACTTCATAGGAAATGTAAACTCAAGGTACCTTGTCTTAAAAATGGTATATAGTCTCTGATTTCTTTTGATCAGTACAGCAGAGAGCTAGTCCAGAACAAAGTCTAGGCGCAGTCTATGATTTTCTTTCTGTCCTTTAATCAGCTTGTTTGCTGGAGATCAGCCCTGTTCTTGCTTTTGAATGTACCACCTGTGTCTTCGCCAGTAACTGAGGCATCATCAACTCTCTGGGAACAGATGGAATCTCAGTTTGTCTTGTCCAACGATCTACCTGTTGCTCCAGATGGTCCAGTTTTTAAAATGACTCCGTAGTAAGGGATTGACACTGAGAGGTCTGCTTCCTCTTCCTCCCGCTCCAACCATGCACCTCTCCTCCCAAATACACACAGCCACAGTTTTCTAAGTTGATGCTTGTCCTTCATGGTGACATCTTCCAGGAAGTCCCACGAACCCTGAATTGCATATTGAAGAGCAATTGATCTGAAGGAAGATTCAGAGTTCTGCTGCTAAGAACGCTGTTCTGGTTAACTTTAATATCAACTTGATGAACAGCACAGTCATGCAAGACAAGGGTCCCTGGAGGAATTATCTAGATCAGAACAGCTGGTGGGGGTTGTCTTTGCTGTTACCTGATGGGAGAGGGCCCAATCCACTGGGGGAGGCACCCATCCCTAGGCAGGTGGTCCTGGGCCATTTAAAGAAAAGTAACTGAGCATCAGCCTGGGAGTGGCCAGCATTCCAACATAGCTCCTGCCACCAGAAATCTGCCTTGAGTTTCTGTTCTGACTCCCCGCAAGATGGATTGTGATCTGGACATATAAACCTAATAAACCGTTTCCTCCCCTAATTTGCTTTTGGTCACAGCACTGGTTTATCCCAGCAACAGAAAGAAAACTGGGATAAACATGTGGTCCCATCATTCCCAGCAAGCCAGAACCTTCTTTATCCGTATTTCTGTTTAAAACAGATTATTTAGCATCTGTTGTTGATACTTGAAACACACTGCATACCATGTCCAGTTCAGGAGCACAGATGCAATAGGAAGGGTGGGAGGCCCGGGGTGCCTGGGGAGCCCAGGGTGCCTGGGGAGCCTGGGGGCCCTGGGGAGCATGGATCTATTTGTGGAGCTGTTGAGGCCACTGCATAGTGCCTGGATTTCTGGTGACTGCTCTGCAGTCGGTCGTTAGGATGGTTCAGTAGGAAATGGCACAGGGCAGATCACATCTCTACGGTCAGCTTGGCTGCTGGGTTGCGATTTAAGGCTGGTGCACTATGACCAGGTAAGAGACATTTAAGGAATCCATCAAGACCACTGGGGCAGGGAAGGCAGCTGGATGAAAGCAGGTGGACGCCATATGGTGTCTTACCACATAACCAAAGTACTGTGCCCAGAGTCCTGGGGATGAAAGAGGGGAATCGAGGCTGAATGCAGCCGTTGCCTAGTGACCAGATCCTGTGACCAGGGGTTGGCAGAGGAAGTAGGTCTGGGTAGACAGAGGTCTGTTAGCGTGAGCTGTCTAGAAAGTATCAGGTGGTTCAATACCTGAGTGTGGGCTTCAAAGAGCTACAGACATGGGATGGGAAATTGCAGGTGGGTGACATGGGTTGTGTCTGGACAGTGAGACTGGAGGTGAGGTCTGAGGAAGTGAGCGTAAACCTCATCCTGAATCCATCAAAATGAAAGTCTGGAGGAAAAAGAGGCTCTTGTCACAGGAGCATGGGGGATGGCCTCTTTTTCATTGACACACCGCAGTTCATCCTCTGACTGACATAGAGTAGACACTAACACTAACGTTTACCGAGGGAAGAGTGCGGCCTGTCCACCGTGGCCCCGTAGTCGCTGTTGACTAGAGGGGGAACATGAGACTTGTTTACTTTCTAGGTCAGTGGTGTTCACTCAACTCCGGTGCCTCTGCTAGGCTTCCTGTTACCCTGTTCATGAGAATCACTAAAGAAAGCACTTCATACTCAGCATCTAATTCCTCATTAAGATGAAGTTTGGTGTTATTTCATAAGATTTTTGTTAAATTTATGATGTTTTTAAAACTAAAATTAAGTACATTTTTCTTCCTACTTTATGAGACATATAATAATTTATTGATGAATGAAATTTTAAAGGAACATGAGTTTTTTTAATTTAATAAAAATGTCTTTTAGCCATTTTTTAAAATATAACAGATTTCTGTTATAGATTTGTCTCTACAGCATGAAGGATTAAACATTGTGTTTCATGTTAAATGCCAAAAAAAGGTGAAGATTCATGGAAGCTTGTGTTAGAATAATTTTATAAGAAAAAAGAAAAAAGTTTCTGGAATACAATAATAATGTATGACTTCTCCATTTATTCTGTTTTTCTTTAGGTGTTTGTGTGTATCTGTGTGTCTGCCATGTATGTGCAATGCCCATGGAGGCCAGGCCATGGATGGTACTGCATCCCCTGGAGCTGAAGTTACAGGAGGTTGTAAGATACTCAGCATGGTCCTGGGATCTGAACTCAGTCCTCTGGAGGAGCGACAAGTGCCCTTACCCACTGAGGCATTTCCCCAGCACTTGGAGTTTTTTCCATATACGTGAAATTAGACTTGGAATTATATTAATTCCAGATGAATTTTTGTATTAGTGCTAACTTAGAGGAACTCTTTATCCCACAGGGGCAAGTTACTGTGTACACTCAATACTATTATACTGTGGAAACATTTGGGATTTTTATTCTCGGTCTTCTTCTTTTTCCCAAGTCCCTTTCCCTCCCAGTTGCCTGATGGTCTGAGATTCTGGCTATTTCTCCACAAAGGTAGGAGCCAGTCCTAGCTAGCTTTAATTGTCAAGTTGACACAGTTAGAGTCATCTGAGATGAAGATCAAAGTCTTGATTGAAAAATCGCCTACATCAGGCTGGCCTTTGTGCATGTCTATGGAACACTGTCTTGATTAGTAACTAATGCAGAAGGACCCAGTCCATCGTGGGAAGCACCATTTCCTTGGGCTATACAGGAAGCCAACCAAGCACGATCCTGGGAGCAAGCCAGAGAGCAAGTGAGCAAGCCGTGTTCCTTCGTGGCTCCTGCCCTTTGTTCCTGCCCTGAATTCCCTCAGTGACGGAGTGCAACCTGTAAGCATAATTCAGTTAAACCCTTTCCTTCTCCAGCTACTCTTGGTCAGCGTTAAAGGAGCTGGAACAGAACTCTTCCCTCAAGGAAATCTGACTCTTGTGGGTGTTTGAGAGGACGGACACCTCCCTGAGCCCTTCTAAAAGAAGACACACATACCGTGAACTTTCTTGAGGAAATGTGACCAGTGAGGATGACATTGGACAAGTCACGGCAGGCCCGGTTAGCCTGATGGGGGTCATGGGAGACTCTCTCTGTGAAGGTCAGAGTAGAGCACTAGCACCTTCCAGAAGTCTCCGTCTCCCGGCCTGACATTTCCTGTGTGCCTGCATGCAGATGTGTCACTGTGAGTGGGACTACTTAGTCATTCCTTCCTCTGCAAGCTCATTGCCACTACACTAAGCTGCTACTGGTTTTTACCTGTTGGTTTTGTAGCCTGCAGCTTAGCTGGATTCACTTAACAGATCCAGTCTGCTCTGGCGGAGCTAGTTAGGCCCTTCCTTTCCTATGTGGGTAATGTCTCATTCCTTCTTTTGCCAAGTGTCTCTTGCTATGACTTGCCCTACTATGATGAGGAAGAATGATGAAGACGGAGAGCCTTGCATGCCCTTGGTCTTCCTGATCTTAGGAGACATAACATCTGTGTTTCCACTCAGTGTGACGGTCGCTGTGCGGTTACAACACAAACCCCTTAATGTTCAAGTCAGTTTCTTTTCCATCTTTACAGACTTTATTTTACTACTAGCATCAGGACATTAGAGTACATTCTAGAACCGACGTGGTCACTACTGTCTACCGAATTACCCAAAGTTTCTGCTGAAATCATTCATAGAAAGCTGCCTTAGAAGCTGTGATTATACTCCAACATGACCAGCTTCAGTCTGCAGACTTTCAGGTAGATGCTGTTTAAGTTCCTAAATGTCTGTCAAATTTCCTTTCCTATTTTGCCACAGAAGGCTCACGTGGATGCATAGAATCCTTTGCTGATTCAGGCATTTCACTATATTCTCTTGATATACATCTTTTCCCAGTGTGGACATGGTCTTCCTGTTCTAACAGTGGAAAAGAGAAGCACTCAGAGCCCATCTCAAGATAGGCCTACTGGAAAAGCAGACAGAATCGTGACTTCAAACTATAACAAATTCCTGAACAGTAAATGGACTAAACTAAAACACAATCCAAAGAATATATATTTACTTTTCTAAAACTAATTTAGGACACAAGTGAATATCCTTAAAGTGCTTATTGTGACCAGAACATGGTTTGCCTCACATTTAAAATTTTTTGATTATTATGTGAAAGTAATGATAATTTTTATACAGACATTAGTTTTATGAATGAAGACAAGATTGCTTTACTGATATGCTCACATAAACTTGATCATCAGTGAAACAGGGTATGTGAGCAATGCCAGCCCCTCATTCATAACAATGAGAACACCAGTGTTGTGACTGAAAATAAATTCAGATTTTTTAAAGCCTCATGTATCCTCTCTTATCATAATAATCTAGCTCAGTAAGAAAACCAGCTGTAAGTTCTTCCACGCTGTTGCACTGTCACGGCACTGGCTGGTTGATATTCTTGTTACTCACGAATGTCACATTAGTTTCACTCCACTCAGCTGCCCAGGCCTTATTTATGACACCAACACTCACTGCACGGACCGTTATTCATCTTGTCTTTGAAGTTTTCATACATGCACGTGACTTGTCTCATTCGCTCCGCCCCCACTGTGTACCCCCAAACATCTCCCTCAGCTTCAGGTCCACATGTACATGGACTAAGACCAATTAGTGGAGTCCATGTGGAGAGAACCCAAGGCCATGCTGCCCATGTGGGCCCATTCACTGGGGGTGGGGAACCTACCATTGGCCACACCTCCAAAGAAAAGAAACCCTGCACCCCCAGCGGCCACTTACTGCCAATAGCTCTTTGGTTAGAGGGGGACCGTGGGCACCCCTCCATGTTCTGGGCTTTATCTTGTGCAGGAAACCGTAGCTGCTGTGACTTTCAGTGTACTTCACACACCTCCCTGTCCTTTGGCTTTGACCTTCGTCCTGCTCTCTCTTCCAAGATCCTCCCTAAGCTTTGCAGTATTGATATAGATGCACCATCTACAGCTCAACACAGACAGTAATGTATTTTCAGCACTTTGATCAGTTGTGACTTCTCTGCATTAACCATTACATTCTGCAATAAGAAGTTTCTAGAAGGTTGAAAGTACACAGATATTTAGAAGGCAGTTTGACAACAGAACCATCTAAATAAACGTCAACAGATTCTCTCCTAAGGTCTGTGGCTTCCTTAGCTATGTGTGTGGTACCAGTGATGAATTCCCTCCTGATGGGCAAATCCAATCTAAAGATCAATTGATTACCCCTCTAAACAGACTTAGCACTGGGCGCATCTTGCCTGACAGGTCAGTACTGTAACATGTAGTGTCCACTTCTGACAGGACCACTGATGCCCACCCCCCAGCACCTTCCGGCACCATGAGAGCTAGACCATGAGTAGAAAATTTCCTGGTCAACTCAAGACTGGTTTGTCTATGTCCTACAACCTACAACCTGCTGTCTGCAGCAGCAGGTCCTACCATGTAGTTCTGGCAGGCCACATAGTTCTGGTGGGCCACGTAGTTCTAGCAGGCCATGTAGTTCTGGCAGGCCCCTGTATAATTTGGGCCACTCTAACAAATAGCTTGTAGGGAGGTAACCTGTGCTAGCACTGAGATTTTCATCTTACAACCCATGTCTTCTGGGAGCAGCACTTTTCAACCCTGCAGGACACACCTGTTCAGACTCCTTTGAAAAGTCATCCTTTAAATTCGTTTACAGACCACTGAGGTGTCATAAAGTATCCTCATATACTCTTCCTTCAATTAACCCACCCCTCACCTGCCCCTGCTCCCCTCAACCCTGCCTCACCCTTCAGCTCCCAGCGTCCCCCGTTCTTTCACACCGCACGTGTGCAGTTAGCCCCTCTTATATGTTTATTGGTTCTCAAGGTCCCTGGCTCCTGTGTAGATTCTCCATGCACGTTTTATATTGGTTAACCTCCCCCGGCACCCCCCGGCCCACCTCCTTCACTCCACTGCCTGCCTGGACCTTTCGGCCCCCAGAATCCCCCATTTACACTTTGGCTTCCAGAGTCTACCATCCCTCTCCTGAAGTGCATCCCCTCTCCACCCTTTTATTGTTTTCTGGATCCCATATGTAGCCCAGGTTAAGCACAGAAAGCAAAAGTTTTGAGGGTAGAGCAAGCATGTGAGAGAGAACACGTGACATTTGTCTTTCTGGGCCTGAACTGCCTTTTTGGTTTAAGTTTTTATAGTTCCATTCACTCCTCTATGAATTTCATTTTTCTTTACAGCTGAGTAATATTCCACTCTGCATATCCATTGCATACCTGCTATAAATTGACAGTGATATTTACTGTGCTTATACAGTTTCACTATCATCTGTAAATTGACGACATCTATGTTGAATCCATTTCAAACTACTGAGAACAGAGTGGCAGTGAACAGGGATGTCCCAGTATGTCCTGAGTAAGACATAAAGTTCTTCAGGTGAATGTCCAGGACAGATACAGCTGGATTATATGGTGTTTATATTTTTTAATTTTATTTGGTTTGTATTGAACTCTTGGGTTTTTCATACAATAGAATTTGACAGTATTGAGACCCCCGTGTTCCGTCTGAGCTGTGTGTGAACACATGGGTGGTCTTTCTTGCTGGCACAGCCCATCTGCAAATATCTGTGAGAGCTCTGAGGTGCTCATTTGAGGTTATAAACAGGCTTTACTGAGTCAGTGAAAATGAAATCTATGCATAAGGAAGGTGGATCTAAGTGGACGCCTCTGGTCCAGACTGTTGCTGGTGGAGTGGGCAGACTAAGGTGGGCTTTTCCTCCAAACACTCTTTTAGGGTCGACCTATATATGCCCTTTAAAGTGTGTCCTGGAAAAGCAGGGATGACATGAAATGAAACTCTTGTCCCAATCCAAACTGTACCACTGTGAGCTTTGTGTGATGAACCTAATTTCCTCAAGAAATAGATTTGGACAGTGTTCCATCCAACTCAATCCTAGCATGCATCCGCCTTCCTGGATTTTTTTTTCAGTGCTATTAGGCATCCCAAGTAGCTTTAATATTTAGGTATTTCAAATTAATTACTAGCTCTGAAGAGCTCAGATACTGTTCCATGGACATCATTTAAAATCAGTGTGATGGTATGAAGCATTATTAGCCCAGATGAATCTTTTTCCATCTGTATTTATGTCAAACAACTTACACATGTTTCTAATGCACATTAATTTGTGTTTAAACTGTGGGTCCTTCATAAGGCCAGCTTGGGAGCTTGGGGTAGTGCTCCCATAATGTGAATTTGCTATAAAATCAAGACTGGGATTTCATACAAAGATTTTGGAAACATTTAAATGAGCAGAGATGACCCTGACCATCTCCGGGAGTCAGAGCTGCCGGACAAACGCTCTTCCACGGTGGCTAGACCCTGCGTCCTGCCTGGTCTTATTCCAAAGTAGGTGGCAGACCAGGCAAGCAGCTCTTCCCTGGCTGTGCCCAGACATCCTGCCAGCACTTTTCTTATGGATGTCCAACACAGGCTTTTCCAGGAGGAGGGCACTGGAGAACCCCAACTTATCATCTGTAAACCAAGCTGCCATTCTCTGCTATGTGGGATCTCCCATCCTTTTTCTTTGGAACAACTTCATCTCCTTCCTATCGCCTTTTTCTTCACGCTGTCAGGAAACTGGGTTTTCACACTTATTTTTCTGATGCTTAATTGACTTCTGAACTTTCTCTTTGAGAAGAGGAATCAGTACAGTCAGAGTGAGAGCTGGACACATCATGGCAGTATGATTATAGTCTAGGTTTTGTCACTTTTCAGTCTGCAAAAGAAAAGACTTGAATCAGAGGGGCAAGAAAAAAAAAATCAAATGAGACAGAAAGGACCAGAGAAGAAGAGACCAGGTAGAAGCAGAGAAAGAAGACGCAGAGCCGGACGAGGAGCAGAGGCTTTATTCCTTTTTGCTTGAGAATTTCGCGAATGCATACAATGTTCCTATCAAACCTGCCCCCTCCCCGTTAGCTCCACCATATCCCCTCACTCCCTCTCTCGCCCTGCTTCATGGACTCTTTTAAAACCCACTGAATCCACTTATAAAGTGCTGCCAGTGTGGACACAGAGCCACCCACCGAAGCATGGACAGCCTATCGTGTCACATGCCTCCAGAACCTGAGGGTGAGGCACCACGTGCTTGAGTCATAGAGCATAGAGAAACAGAGCTGGTACTGACCTGGAGACTTCACCCCACTGTCTGGCTTTCACAGTGCCGGAGGGTTCGACACTCAACACGAGGGAAGAAGGCATCAGCAGTCCTACCTCGCTCTGAGTTTCAGTAACATCTACACACATTGATGCAGTCCTACCTTGCTGTGAGCTCTGAGTTTCAGTAACATCCACACCCATTGGTGCAGCTGTGCCACGGATGTTATGGAAGTGGGATTTCTGCTAGGATTTAAGGCTGCACAGGATGCAGCCCCAGCCTGGTGTTGTTAACTGCATCAGGACCTGTAACTGGTTGGGCCACAGCCCTGTGGGAGGACCTCCATTGTTCTGCTAGCTGAGGATGTTTTCTTAGAAAAGCAACAAAGTTTTAGCAGAAATAACCAAGAAAAAAATGAAAGAAAATACAGACAAATAAAACGAGGGCTGGGAAGCAGGACATTATAACCAGCAGCACAGAAATACAAAGCGCCGTTAAGGAACAGGATAATGAACTAGATGTTAAACATTTGGAAATCTAGAAGAAACTGATAATTTGTAGACACATAAAAGCTACCAAATTTGAACCATGAAGATATAATATCAAATAATAAGTAACAGGATTGAATTATCAATGGGAATCTTCTAACAGAGAAAATCCCAGCTCTGTGTTTTTATTACTGGATTTTACCAAAATTTTGAAGAAGGAATAATCAATCCTTCTCAAATTATCACCAAAAACTGAAAGGGAGACAACCTTACCAAACTCATTCTATGAGGCAAACAGTGCCCTAATGTCAAACCCACTCAAGGACACACAGATAAAGGAAAACTGTTGCACTGTCGATGAACGTAGACACTGAAGCTCTTAATAAAACCCTCCAAACTGAGCCAATAGCACATCGGGATAACTCTACACTGTGATCAAGAGGGACTTATCCTATGGATGTACGGAAAGCTCCCCACACCGATGAATTGCAGCAGTAAATTAGCAGAATCATGGACTTAGGCCATCTCAGTGTGATCAGCCCATTAAGTACAGAGGAAAGAATAAAATTTGACAACCTTCATCCTAAAAACAGTTTCTAAGAAAATCAAATATAAAATATATTTGCTAGGATTCTACACTAGTTTAGCCACTTTGAAAATCAGCCTGGGTATTTCTCAAAAAGCTAGAACTAGGGTGTGATTTGTGTCCCTAAATGTCCTTAATTGTGGATCTATCCACGGAGCCCACCAAGAGTCCCACTCCCAGAACCTTCCAGAAGCCATCAATTGCCCAAAGTCCCTTAGGTTGGGTGGACAAGGGACAGTAGACTGCTCTTCAAATTGTTGTGCTTCTTGGTAGTGACAGCGCAGGGTTGACACGCTGCCTGGAATTTCTGAGTATGAGAAAGAACACCGCGAGGCTAGAGGGGCGGCTTAGCAGTTAAGAGCACTCACTGCTTCTGGGCAGGACCAGGGTTTGGTTCCCGCCATCCTCATGTCGGCTCACAATGGTCTGTAACTCCAGCTCCAGGGATCCAATGCTGTCTTCTGGCCTCCTCAGGCACTGTGTGCACACAGTACACATACATACACATAAAAGATAGAAATCCAGGCCATACTATGTTAGGTGGCTTCCTTCCGGCTCTTCTGTGTATATTAATTTGCTTCAGACAGAAGCAAAAATAAGTGGATGCATGTTTAAATGACTGGCCCAAAAATGTGACCCTGTGCACACAAAGGTTTATGATCTTGTATTTCTGTGGAGACAATGGTGCACCATTCTCTAATTGCAGCATTTTCATAAACCATATGCACCTTTAATAAACAGAATCAAGAGGACCCCTGGTTGAGAGCTATAAATTCAACAGTTCACTTGACTTTAAAATGTAATCACTGTGCATCTGTGCCGATGTGAGCATGTTTGTAATGAAAGAAAATAAATATCCCCATTCTCCTGAATTCCTATGGCTCTCTTAACACACGTCTCCAAAGACCCTGCATCTGTATCAGTAATTCTTTTACCTCTGAGGACACAGATGCACGGAGCAGTCGTTACTCTGAGGACACTGGTGCACGGAGCAGTCGTTACCCTGGCTCCAGTGTACGATTTGAGCCAGCATACACAGCAAGCAGAAATCTAAGGAGTGGTATGTCATAACAGAACTGAGAGGGTGCAGAGGCTCACTGGATGACCCTCTCAAGACCAACACACCCAGAAAGAGGGAGGGAGGGTTATAGGATGGTGGAACTGAAATGGTCCAGGTTGGAGAGGCACACAGGAAGACTTTCACCTCAGGGCTGCAGGATCACAGCATCGCAGAAGGGATATACAAAGAAACTGTACTTGTATCATAAAGAGTATTAGGCAGAATATCATGCTATGTTTTAAAAATATTTTATTATTATTACTTTTTTATGTGTATGAGTCTTTAGCCTGCATGTAGGTAAGTGCACCTGTGTCATGCAATGCTCGAAGAGGTCAGAGGAGGGCATCGTATCTCCTGGAACTGGAGTTGTGGACAGGTGTTAGCTGTCATGTGGGTGCTGGGAATTGAACCTGCGTCTTCTGCAATAGCAGCCAGTGCTCTTAACCTCTGAGCATCTCCCCAGCCCTGTGCCATGTTGTTTGAAGCTACTGGCTTGCTGTTTCATAACTGCCTTCTAGTGGTCTCAAAGCTTTGCATGCAGCAATATCTGATACCTTCACAGCCAGTATTTAATTTGAAATACCTCTATAATGTAGTAAACATCCGAGAACATCTAATGCCATTTTTAAAAATAAGATACTGAGAGCAAGATGTGCCCTGGAATTAAATTGGTTTCAAATTGTGTTTCAGTAAAAATAATGCCTGTGTGTTTACAGTCTTTAGGGGGATGACATTTTGCTGTGATATCAGGGCCTGGCAGCTGTTGTGGGTCTGGGTGATATTTATCTAAGAACAGACTTTAGGGAAATGAAAACTCTGAAGGCGCTGGAGGTGTGGGCCCCTCAGGTACATGTTCTGGAGGGAGGAGGTACCCGCAGCTGGGCTCTGTGTGCAGTGTGCACAGTGCCCGGGGACGTGGCTCAGCAGAGCCACGCAGGCCCTAGGAAGAGCAGAGGATGGTGAGTCTGTCATCGGGCCTGCCACATAAAGATAACAGCGGTGTCCATGCTAAGGGTGAAGCCGTGCTCTGGTACTGCTCTGGAACTTTCTCTGAGATAAGTAAATACTGCAGAGACAGAGCAAGTTACCTTGTGCCTTTGACCTCTATGCTTTAAAATTCTCGAAATCTGCATAGGTTTCAGTCTTAGCTTAGACCAATCTCCAGACTGTTGATTCCCACTGAAGTCACTTCTTTCTTTGCCTAGAGCACGCGGTTCATGACCACCAGCAGCTCTGCGTCCTCTCATCTGTAGCCACACCTCAGATCTGACTGACGTCACGTCCGCTCTGAGAACTCCTTTCTCCCCATAGCGGCTGTATTACACATCTCCATCCTTTGTGGCTTGAGTTAATAATTTTCTGTTCTCCTTTTCTTTTCACATATATGTTCATGTGTGTGATGTGTATGCTTGTGGGTGTACATTTGCATGAGTGTGAGTGTGCTTGTGTGTATAGATGCCTGTGCATGTGCATGTGTGTATGTGGAAGCCAAAGGTTGATGTCAAGAATCTTCCCGGATTGCCCTCTGCCTTACCCTTTAACTCAGGTCCCTCAGTCAAACCCAGAGCTCACGGGCAGCGCTAGTCTCCCTAGCCAGCTTGCTCTGGGAATCCCATGTTTCTGCTTTCTGAGGCTGGTATTTCAGGTGGGTCACCATGCCCGGCCTGCATTCACATGTGTTCTGGGGATCTGAATTCCTCCAGAATGCTGCTGAATCATCTTCCAAGTCCTGATCTAATAGTTTTTTGAAATTCAATTCTCAGCACATCTTGATTGACTGATTGACTGATTGATTCACTGCCTTTCAGCAGTGCAGAGAATTGAATCCAGGGCCTGCTAGGCAAGTGTTGTACAAGCTACTACAGTCAGTGCTGTTCAGAAGATCTCTTCTCCAAGGTTTCCAAGCTTCCAGATAAAAGCCTTAATATGCATAGGTAGAGACCAGAGTTTAGCAAATGTTACAGCTTTACTTATTCTCTAGGTTCTGCTTCTGAACACCTGCTGCTACCTTGTAGACGCAAGATTCCAGGAGGGTTGGACCTCAACAATAGCTGAAGTAATATGGTATGCAATCCCTGCTAGCTCTGCAGGTGTCCTGAAGCTGTTGTTGGCCAGAAGGAAAACAACCTCCCTTGACTTGCCTTTGATTGGCCTGCTGAGGTGATTTCCCTATGTCCCAGTTTCATTTCTGCTGCTGTAATAAAAGACTGACCAAAAGCAGCTTAGAGGAAAGGGTTTGCTTCAGCTCAAACTTCCAAACCTTGGTCCGTTGTTACAGGGAAATCAAGGCGGCAGCCACATCAAGCAGTCAGAGCGTGCCCACACTAAGAACAGAGAAACCAAGGCACATATTTTCGCCTGTCAGTCCCCTTTCTACACGCACATGGTCTGGGACCCAAACCTGGGGAACAGTGCTGTAGGAAGAATTCCTCTCCGGGAGGCTCTGTGGCTCCATCCCTCTAGGTCCAGAACAACTAAGCAAACGGAGTAAGATTCCACTTAATCACAGTTAGGGAAACCAGAGTTTATTTGGTTGACTTACAAAGAAATTATCATGCAGAGGCAGGGGGAGGGGGGAATCCTCCTGGTGAGGCCAGGCTGCAGATTTTTACATTTTCATCAGAACTGCCAACCTCTGCCATGATGGAGACCCACAGCCCTGAGCACCCACGTCCTTAGTCCCCTGTAGTGCCCCTACATACAACTCAAGTCACTGGTTGGTTGGGAGGGAGATGACTCTACTGGCTTCTTCCTTTGTCAATTAAGCTCCTTGTTCTGTGTTCTGATCGTGCACCCCCATTAAGAGGAAAACTTCACCCTATCAGTGCCACCCAAAATGGGGGTGGTAATCAAGAAAGTCACACACACCACAACAGACACACACACAGACAGACAGACAGACACACACAGACACAGACACACACACACACACAGACACACACTCACAGACACACAGACAGACACACACAGACACAGACACACACACACAGACACACACACACAGAGACAGACAGACAGACACACACACAGACACAGACAGACACACACACACAGAGACACACAGACAGACACACACACACTCACAGACACACAGACACACACACAGACACAGACACACAGACAGACACAGACACACACACACACAGAGACAGACAGACACACAGACAGACAGAGACACACAGACACACACACACACACACAGACACACAGACACACACAGACACAGACAGACAGACACACACAGAGACACACAGACAGACAGACAGACACACACTCACAGACATACAGACAGACACACAGACAGACACACAGACACAGACACAGACACACAGACACAGACACACACACACACACACACTCACAGACTCACAGGCTAACCTGATCCAGGCAATCCTTCACTGAGCCTATTCCCAGGAGATTCTAGACTGTGTCCAAGTGCCAAGTAAAACTAACCATGACACCTTCCCCTCCAAGACTTCCCCTGGCATTTCTGTCTACAGACTCAGAAGAATAGAAATCTGACCTTGGAAGCTAGAAATTAATTTTGGCACACCCTTGAATGCTCCTTGCTTGATGATGACCACGCCTAGTATTCTTCTGAGATGTGTAGATGTCCTCACTAAACAGGAGTGGTTGAAGATGAGAAGCCGTTGCTTCCTGTTCCCCACACAGACTTAAGAAGACACATTCAGTATCAAGTACTAAGAGGGAGGTTACCCCTCCTAAGGGATACTCCACGATGATGCTGAAGCCCAGAAATTTCAACACTGATACCTTCATCATGTACGTTAAAGATAAACACATGCTAGAGAACTCCAGTATCAATTACAAAGTCAAAATTCTAGAGCCTTTGAGTTGAGACCTTCCTTAGAGGACAGAAGTTCATTTCTATCATAGGACTTGAAAGTGGCCCCACAACTTTGATGGGCTGCCTTACAAGGTACTTAACTAAATGAAATATTTATTTATCTTTTTGTTATTTATTATCATGGGTCTGAGGATCAAAACCAGGACCTCAAGCACACTCAGCAAGTGCTCTACACTGAGCTATATTCTCAGCCTAATAAATAACCTTAAACCAAAAAGGCTGGTGGGATTCTCTAAACAATAGAATAATTAAAAGATAAATGGTGTGTAAGTTGCTGAATTTCACTGTCATTTTCTAAGAAAGTTTTGATCTAGAAGGAAAAGAGAAAAATGTTCCAATGCCCCAGCCCCTCCCCAGACATGCGCACATTTCTGTAGGTCGGATCTTAATGTTCCAATGCCCCAGCCCTCCACCCCAAACATGCCCACATCTCTGTAGATCGGATCGTAATGTGAGCAAGTACTCTCTGCAGGGGTGGGCCACAGAGAAGAATGTTCCAATGCCCCAGCCCCGCCCCCAGACATGCGCACATTCTCTGTAGATCGGATCTTAATGTTCCAATGCCCCAGCCCCCCCTCAAACATGCCCACATTCTCTGTAGATCGGATCTTAATGTGAGCAAGTGCTCTCTGCAGGGATGGGCCAAGTGGAAGTCTCTCCAGAGCTGTGTGAGGGCTAGTTCTTGATTTTGCTTTATGACTCAGGCTCGTGCCAGCCTGTTCACAGACCAGGTGGAGACCCAGTCACATCTGAACTGCACCATGTTTTAGAATGGGTGGGTTTGGACCTGAGCTCTGATGTGCTTTCATTATCCTTCTTTGAATCCAAAGCTTTGAGACTAAGCTGCCGTGGAGTCGGCTGTGCATTCCTGCCTCAGTGTGCTCGCCTGGTCTCCTGAAGTGGCATACCCAGCCTCCGATCACCTGCCCACTGCCTGCCAGAACAAGGTTCATACTGTAAAGAGTCAGGGAGCCCAAAGGAGCACAGTTCCTGGTGAAAACCAACAACAAAAGAAGCCCTCATGTACACGCCCAGTGACCAAGAAAAGAATTCACTGTCCACGATGACGTTCATTATCAGCCAGTTTGAAACTTTACTGATCAATCAAGGATGTGGTTTGTTTAAAATCTGTATATTCTGGACCATTGTATAATTTATGTACTGTGGGAAAGTACTGTTTAGGAGATTGTTCGTAAAGATATAACATGTTATGAAGAGAATTTGTTAAAATGCTCTTTTTTGAGAGTTTCATACCAAAATACAATGAAATGTGTCTGTTCCCCCACTTCTCTGGAAACGCCCTCGTTTCTCCAACACAACCCTCTGGACTTCATGTCTTTAAAAGACTGAAACCACTGGGTCCAGTTGTTAGCACTACACAGTGCTACCACGTGCACCGGGGAACCGACCAGTGCACACCTCCTCAGAACAGAATGATTCCCCGTCCCCAGCACCTCTCAATGGCTAGTAACTACCTCTTCTTCCATGGTGTCCTGAGCCTTGGTGGCGGTTGGTGGTGGTGACGGAGGACAGGTGGAGGGGAGGTATGATACAGATGCTCCCTTTAGTGCTGACAGCTCGGTCTCTTACTCTGAGCACTTGGACGGGTTATGCATCTCCATTAACTACTGCCCACTACAAAAGAAGCTTCTCTGACCAAGGCTGAGAGCAGCCCAGGCTGATGGGCATAAACACACGAAAGTGTAGAAGACAATTATTCAGCATGACCACTTAGCAAATGACAATAGCAGGTTCTGCCCTAGGGCTCTGACCTCCCTAGCCATGGCCCTGTGACCAGGAACACAGCACCAGGCAGGAAATGCCCTCCTGTGGAGCAAGCCTCCCATCCAGTCAGAAAACAGTGAATTACCTCATAACAGTGCATCAGTCCTGCCTGACAGGTTGGTATGGGAGCCTGAAGAGTTCAGTGCTGGGTAGGACTGTTGATGTCTTCTCTCCTCCAACAGCCTACATAGTGCCTTCTGGCAATATGAAAACAAGCCAGCAAGGACTGAGCTTCCTGTTCATTTCCAGCTTGATTTCCCTGTGTCCTGCAGCAAATGTCTGTGGTGTCTTCGGCAGCAGGGTTGTACCATGAAGTTATGGGGTAAGCAAAGGCATGAAAATAACATTTGTTGTTCTGGAGTCCACGGGGCCTCCCTGTCCACGGGGGCTCCCTGTCCATGGGGGCTCCCTGTCCACGGACTCACCAGGAGGCGTCTCATACTTTGTGCTGTGACTTTCAGTTAATAACATGTGTTAATAACTGTCCACCAAGGCAGAGTAATTTTGTTCAAACCCCTTTTTTGAAATTATATATTGAAAAATAGCTTACTAACTATCGGGCTTCCGTAAGGCTTTTTCATGGACCCTTAGTTTTGGCTAACCCACCTGCTGAAACTAAAACGCTCCTGAGGAGAGAAGAAAACTGTGAAGCGGGTGAAAGTGCAGCCCACAGAGTGGAGAAATCAGTGCTAGTTAGTCACCCAACAGAGGATTCATGTCTAGAATATGCAAAGAACTCAGAGAAACTAAACATTAAGAAAATGAACAACCCAATTAAAGTTGACTGTGGAACCGAACACACAATTCTTAAAAGAAGAAATGCACATGCCTAAGAAAACCCTTTAAAGGGTGCTCAACATCCCTAGTCATTGGGAAATGCAGACTAAAAGTACTTTATGACTCCATCTCAACCCACTCAGGATGACCACCCTTGGCAACAGAATGACAACAAATTCAGGTGTGGGAGTGAGGGGGAAGGACTCTTAGATTCTATGGGTGCGAGGGAGTGCAGGCTAGCTCAGCCTCTTTGGAAATCAGTCTGGAAGTTTCTCCAAAACCCAGAAATAGGTCTGCCATACACCAAAGCTATACCACTCCTGGGCACACACTCAAACGATTTTAGACCCTAATACAGGACACCTGTACACCCAAGTTCATGGCTGCCTTGCTCACAGTAGCCAGAAAATGGAACCAACCTAGATGTCCATCAATGGATGAATGGACAAGAAAAACATGGTACATTTACACAATGGACTATTACTCAGCTATGAAGAAAAATGAGGTCATGTGATAGGCGGGGAAATGGATGGAACTGGAAAGACTGCACTGAACGGTGTAACTCAGACCCAGAGAGACATGCTCTCTTTTATACATGGATCTTACCTTCAGGTCTTTTGTGTATTTAATGTAGCACATGATGGAAGCCAGGCAACCAGAAGGGGACCTCTGGGAGAGGCATTTGGAAGGGGGCTGTGGTGGCTAATCTTGGTTATCAACTTGACTGAATCAGGAATTAATGGACATGAGAGAGACTTTCTTGACTGGATCATTTGAAGCTGGAAGACCAATCCTAAGTGTGGGCATCACGTTCTGATGGGTGCCAGTATAGAAGGTCATGGCAGAGGGACGTTTCCCTTTCGCCTGCTTGCTTTGTCTCTGGTGATCTCGTCTCATTGCTGTGGCGTTCCGCCACTCCTAGTAGAGCCAACTTCTTCAGATTCCAATGTAGTCTGAAGACCAGCGGACCTCGAGGAATTCTCCAGGCCCTTCAGCACCAAATTGGGACTGCTGAGACACTCTTGTGGGCTGAACAACGACTGAGTTCTCAGCTTCTCCAGTGTGAGCAGCTACTGTGGACTGCTTGGAACCTATCCTGTAGGCTAATCTAATAAATCCATACTTATGCGTGTATGTGCATGTGTGTGCATATGTGTGTGTGTAAGCCTGCATGCATGTGTGAGCATACATATGTGTGATTGTGTGTGCGTGTGTGAGCATGTGTGTGTGCGCATGCCTGCATGTGTGAGTGTGCATGCATGCATGTGTGTCTGTGTAAGCATGCATGTGTGCATGTGTTTGCATGTGTGAGCACGAGTGTGTGTGTGTGCATGCATGCGTGTTCTGTTTCTTTAGAGAACCCCGACTAATACAGGGAAACATAGATAACAGGTAAAAGCAAAAGCTGTGAAGTGGAATGCTGGGGTCAGAAAGGCGCAAGCAGAGAGGGGCGTGGAAGTAAAGGACGATTTAAGTGATGTGTGCAGACAGCAGCCACCATGTGTCCGCCATGTCCTGTTCCCAGAGGGACGTTGTGGACAAAGGGAGAGTCAATTGGTTGTAGCAAGTTGTACTGTCATCCTTTAATACCTAAGGGGCCAGGCAGATGGTCTCTGCTGGCCTACCTGAGACTCTGGGACTCTGCGGTAGAAGACATAGGAGGGCAGCAGGCAGGGCCTGATCCAGGATGTGTGAGTGCCTGCTTGATGCAGCTCAGTCACTGTCCAGCTGGGAAAGGACTGAGCCTGTGGATTTGTACAGACGAGACTAGTGTATATTCTAGAGCGAATGTAGCCCTTCAGGCACCCCTTCAGACAACGTCCTCATGCACACAGTATTGAGCTATGATCTGGCAAGCATGCCTTCCTACATTCTAGTTAGTAAAGGTTAAATGGCCCTCAATTTCTTGGAATGCGTAAGGATACCGTTATGTTTGGCACATGAAATGACTCCTCTAGGCTTGTGTATTAGGCTTGTTTCCCACTGGCTGTGACCTTTGGGAGCCTATGGAACCTTTAAGAAGTGGGGACTGCATAGATGAGGAAGCTCTCAGACCTTCCTGGAGAGGCTCTTTGTCCTGTTGTAGGGGTAAATTTACAGAGTTTCTCTCTGCCTTGAGGGACATGCCTCCAAAAATGTGATTGACAGAGATGAAGCCAACAGAGTCAACTACTTTCCAACCAATCAGTGACTTAGGGGGAGGGTCTAGTGGAAAAGCCATGAAAGCTGGATAGGGGACGAACGAGTGCGTTGCTGCGGGTCTCCATCTTGGGTGTGTGTGCTGGAGGTCCACTGATCAAAATGCTGGCTCCCCCATATGAAATTTCTGTCTCTCTCCCTGAGGATGAATCCTTTGTAAGTAACCCATAGTAAACTGGTTTCTCTAATTGGAGAGCATTCTCTGTGTGCTCAATTGGTTCAAACCTGGGGTGGAGGGGTGGTGCTGAACACCAGGCTCACTGCAAGAGGAGAATTCTTAGGATACCCGTGGATGGCAGTTAACATATAAACTCACAACTGGCAAGTGCAGAGAATGTGTCTGTGGACGGCCACAAACAGGACAACTGTACCACATCCTGTCCCCAAGGCTCAGGGACCACAATGGAAGAAGGGATAGAAAGACTGTGAGAACCAGAGGTCAGGGAGGACAGGAGTAAAACTGTGTCTTCTGAACATGACAGGACTGCTGCAGGCATGAACTCACAGCTGTGGTTGCCTGCACAAGACTTGCCTGAGACCAACCAGTCAACAGGACTGGGAGGGGCTCATGACACCCCCACGCGTCACTGAGGAGTTGTTACCTGCACAGACTGATGGCTTCTGGTGCAAGGGATTCAAGGGCATGGCCCCTGGTGGTCTCCGACTCTCCAGTGGTTGACTCTACATCCATGCATGCGTGTGATCAGCACAAACGAATCAGTGGATGATAAAAGATAAGACATGAGGTTGGGGAGTCAGGTGTGGATCTGGGAGGAGTCAGAGGGAGGAAGGGATGAATCTGAGCAAAATCCATTGCATGCACGTCTCCAGGAATAAAAATATTTTTTAATGCATGGGGCCTGACTGGAAAGAAGCAAACGGTAGCTCTGGACTTTCTAATTCACCATGATGTGAACAGCCTCTGCCTCAGACTTCCATTGCTATGGACAAAGCGTCTCTGCCACTCCATCCCAACTGTGATGGACTAGAACCTTTGAAACCAGGAGCCAAAAGAAATCTTGCCCCCCACCCAAAGCTGTTTTTGCTGGGTATTTCAATAAAAATCAAAAGCAGCTAGCTTGAAAACTTCATACCAGACAAGCGGGATGTTTTTGTGTCAATATTTGACCAGGTTGTTCTTGGGATTTGCGACTCAGTTTTTGGGAACAATGTGAAAACATTTGGAGATACAAGATAGAGAAGACTTTTGAGTGCTATGGGCAGAGTTTAATGGGTGATTCCTATGAAAGTTTGAAAGACCAGAATGCTGACAGTAGTAGAGAGTGAAGGCCAGGTTCTCTGGGTTTCAGGGTCAAGGGCTCCTTTGGTCATTGGAGTAGAAACAATTCTTACTGTATTCTGACAAAGAATTTGTCTACGCTCTATCCAGATCCTCTACATGGAGTTAAAATGTAATAGACTGATTAAGGTATTGGAGGAGATTGAAGGTTTTGGCTTGGTGATCTCTAGCTGCATTTAGCCACATTTAAAGTTAATATCAGGAGGGCAAAGCAGAGCAGAGAAACTTTAAAGATGGGCAGTTTGGCCAGCAAAGAAGGTGAGTATATTTAAAATTGTGGACAAAGCAAGTTCAGACAAAACAATGAAGAGATTAGGGACATTACAAAGGAGCCTGTCCACTTTGTCCTAAGACCGTAGGACATGAGACCCCATTCATTGGAGGCTCCAGGTGTTAAACTTTTATTTGAAAGACTTTCCTGTAAAATAAGAGTTCCTTAAAAGAGAGAGCATCTAGGATACCCTGCTGGAAAATGGTCTCCCAGTCAATATCCTGCTGGAAAAGGGTCTTGAAGTAAAGCACCCTTCTGGTTTCAACCACTGAGGCACTTAGAGTCCCTTTAGCCATGGTCCCCAAAGCCAGGCTGCTTGAGCTGGTGGCAGAACTTGGCCTGAGCCTTGTGATGATGAATGCGTGAGTTATGGTGTCCTGGAGGCTTGCACCCAGACTTTCAAAGAAAGAACATGAGGCAGCACGGGCAGCAGGATCAGAGATCCCAATGGATGCTCTCAAGGCAAATGTATAACATGATGAGGTGAAGCCTAAGCTGTGGTAGAGACCCTTGGGTGTGGAGGCACCATGAGTGTGGGACCTCCTCCGAGGAACCCTGCAGGCAATGAGAGAGGCCCACAAGAACATGAGAGTAACGCTGCCCACGCCTCCCAGCACACAGATGATGTCACCACACACTGCTGATGCTGGAGCTGCAGGACTTGGTGTTTGTCCGGCTGAGTGTCAGTCTTGCTCTGGGCCAATCTTTTCCTGTTATTGTACTGATCTTGCCTTTAGGAATGGGGATGTTAATCCTGTGGCACTGCACAGGGGAAGTGTGTGTCTGTGTGTGTGTGTGTGTGTGTGTGTGTGTGTACCAATCTCTCCACTGTTTTGTCTGAACATATTGGGGGAGGGCAGTCAGTGGTTAGAGGTGCATTTGTCTCTTGTAGAAGATCTGAGTTTGGTTCCCAGCATCCACATAAGATGGCTTAGAACCACCTACAAGCCCAGCTTCAGAGGTTCTGGCACCCTTCTGGCCTCTGCAGGCATCTGTGCACATAAATAAAAAAATTTAAAGAAGTCTCTGTAAGCAAAGAGTTAGCCTTGAGCCAGAAATGACTTTGGAGTTTTGAACAGTTTGAGACTTTCAGTTCACTTAAACTTTTCGCATAGTTAAGTAGACACGAGCCTTTAGAGCCTGGAGGTGGAGCATTCTGATTTGAATCGTATTGGTAGAGCCTGGAGGTAGAGCATTCTGGTTTGAATCGTAAGTATCGGTAGATGGTAGCACAGTTCAGGGAGGTAATGGGATGCAGGCTGGCTGATGGTGTGAAACTACTGGAGAAGGCCAGCCTGTGTACCTGACTCTCCATGCTGTCCTCTGATGAACTGAAACCCCTCAGAAATGGTGAGTTCAGCTAAGTCTGGCCTCCCTTAGATGGCCTCTTCTAAGCATTTCATCACAGAAACATACAAGCAACTGGTACTGACGCAGCCTTGCGGCCTCTGCCGGCTCCGTCTCTTGTTCTGCACTCTTGTAGTTCCCAAGCCTCAGGCATTACCTCATTTAGTATAACAGAAACTTCCCTTGGTAAATTTCTTGTATTTTAAACATTTCCTAGTGTCTGATCTTCAGAACGTCTTAATGCACAAAAAGAGTATCCCCCAAACTACGGAATGTCTGTCAATATTCATTTTCTTACATATGAAAGTATAATGTTTATGACAGGTTGTTTTCTTTAAAATTTATTGACTAAATTAAAGGTCAATATTGCCCAGTACAACTTACCAGGAATGACTTCATGTTAAAATTACCTAAAGAGTTCTTAAGAAACACCAAGGCCTTTTGCTAATTTCAGGGTCTGAATGGGACAGACAATTAGAGTTCAGAGTGGCAAATTAACCTCTCAAATCTCTGACTTTTCTGTCTGAGAAATGCTGGGCTTTACTCTGCTTGGTCTTGTAGTGATCTCAGGATCTGGAACGCTCGGGGCCAGGATTTGAGACCTCGTTTCCTTCAGAGGTTCTTAACTGTGTCCATTCCAAAGGAATCTTTCTCACCACCTCAAGCAGCTGTGCCCCGCCCTCGAGCCCCAGGCCCTGCCTTGCTGTCGCCCTGAACTCCCACTTTACAGTACCCTGTGGGCTCCCTTGCTTTCTCTGGTTGCTGGCCACCAGCTTCTGGAAAGTAAGTTCCAGGGAACAGGGTCTTTCCTGTCTTTAGTTCAGCCGTGTGATTACTGGAACAAGACCATCAAGCTGAGCCAAGGAGGGCCCAGCTTCCATTTTAGAAACAAAGTTCTTATTGGAATAGCTTATGGCCAATCTCAAAGCCACTCACATATGATAGAAACACATATGATAGAAACTGTCACCTGGCTTTAAAATCTGAAATATTTACTCTTTGGCCCTTACAAGCAGTTTTCCTAGAGTGACTGTGGATTAGTTGGTTTTCTGTTGCTGTAACAAAATACCATGACCAAAACAACTTCTACAAGGAAGAGTTTATGACTTATGATTCCAGAGGGACAAGAATCCATCACAGCAGGAAGGCAGAGGCAGCTGGAGCAGAAAACTGAGCCCAGGTCTTCAAACAGGCCCAGGGAGAGAAGTGACTGGGAGTGGTCCGCTGAATACTCTCAAAGCCCGTCCCCAGTGACATGCTTCCTCCTGCAAAGCCGCACCCCCTAAACCTCCACACACAGCACCACCATCTCAGGACCAAGTGTCCAAGTAATTGAAGCCTGCAGGAGACATGCACTTGCACCACCACAATCTGTTAGGGTGTGTGTCCTCAGTGTATAAACGTGCATTCATTTAAAACAGTGTCGAGCACAAACTTAGCACTGGAAAAAAAGCGGTAAGCTTTATTTTTGTTTAACTGAAAATTACCAGATGAAAATTCAAGTTCCGCAAAATTCATTGGGTAAAATGTCCACCCAAACAGACGGACTGAGTGAGTGACCTGCAAGGATTTCCAGCAGAGCCCAACAGTCATTTCTTTACCTTCATTCTTTTGTCATATGAAGAAAAGAGAAAGGCATAGAAAAGAGGTTTCCTTGCCTCTGCGGTCCACATCGGATATGTGCTTGCTAGTAAGCCCTGATTCAGAACAGTTTAAGTTCTTTCCCCAACATGAAATCGGGACTTTGTTGCACACTGAGGGGTAAATGTCCCTCAGACAGGGTGAGTTCCATCCTCCCACTAAGATCTACTGTCTGGATGGTGGTTGCCTGGCAACCTGGAAGGGATTCTATTGGGAGCTGAGCTCACCCTCTCTGCTCTGACATTGATTTTTAAATTGTCCATTAGTTTATTCATAAGGGAACATTGCTATTTTGCCAAGGGCAAAATTGTGAAGTTGGAGGACTTTATTAACAGAACCCCGGCTTCTCCCTTCATTTAACGTTAAGCAGAGCACTTGCCCTCTCTGGAGGTACCGACACCTACTGTAGACATGTGAGGTCTGTGGATGTGTCTGAGGAGGAAGTTTTGAAAAGCAAGAGGAGAATCTCTAAAACAACAGAAAATGTGAACTTCCAAAGAGTATGTGATGTCCAAGCTGCAGAATTCAAACTCAAAATAACAAGTCTTAACGCCATATGTGCAATTCTCCATTAACTGTAATGGAGACAGTCATTTCAAACCATGCTAAGAGTAAACATTGCAAGATATGTGCAATAACTGTAATGTGATATAAAAATACACAAAATCATGGCTTCTGATGTTAATAGAGTCATAGGTTTTTCCAGTGCAGCTGTGGTGGGTGCCTATGTTTGTAACTACATGAAAGCTAAATTTCACAAGTGATGGAATGAAAAATATACAATGTTCCTGTACCCACTCCTGAAGCCTCTTCTGCTACTTTGAGTGTTAAGTTAGCCTGTGTACTCTACACTCTGCACCTTGTCTTAAAGGGGACACCTTAGCTCTATGCTGGGTTTTTCCCTGGTTTGAATTTGCATGGGCCTTGTGCATGCTGTCACCATCACTGTAAGTTCATAAGAGCAAGTTCCCAGCCTCCTGGAAAACTCTGTTTCCTTGTGGTCATCCACCACTCGTGGCTCAGAGGCTATCTAGGCTGGCCAAGCTCCAGTGGATGAACTCACACCAAGGGACATCTAGAGACACGAACTTGACTCAATAGACCTTAACATATATGCAGAATGCATGAAATCCAGTGGCATGGCATGGAGTACAGATAGGGAAGGAGTCTGAATAAGAAATGAAATGCACAAAATGCAATAAAAACATACTGAAGACATGAAGTTGGAAGGGGACACATTGAGTGGGATGTGGGAGGAACTGATGGGGAAAGTGGGAGGTAGCTATGATAATATTTCATTGTACACATGTATGATTATTCTCAAGAATAAAGGAGAAAGCCACCAGAGGCGGCACCTCACCTCTGATCAACTGAACTATGTGGGAAATGTCAAACCGTGCAGCAAACGGAACTCTGCGTGGAGAAGTTGGCATCCCCAAAACTGGAGCTTCCTAAACTGTACTGTTAAACGACTAGGAATGTTTGATTGACTCTCTTTCTAAATAAATTTTCATCAGTGGTCCCTGGTACCATGTATGGAAGGAGAGCCCCTGAAACCGTAGATGAACTGTGGTCTATGCTTCAAAGAGTTAGCCTGCGTGTCTGTGAGTAAATTTAATCTCAGCTACTGCACATTCAGGAAGCTGGGGAGAGAGATGTAGCTATAGGCTTTGCAATTAATTATCACTAGGCAGTGATAGGCTACAGTTGGCTGTATGCAGAATAATTCATGGAGCATTGTGGTATTCATCTTTTGCATTGGTGGCTCTCTGGCTTTAATGGGTACATACTACTAGGAAGTTGTACGATGGACTGTTGTGCCATTGTTAGAATAAACTGATAATGGCACTGCATAGTCACTATGCATCTTTATTTGTTCCCTGACTTTGTTTGCACAGGAAAATTAAAGGAACAAATTGCTGCTTAGTGGTTTTCCAGCTCTGCAGTAAGATGTCAGCAGGAGAGCCTGTGCTCGGGTTATTAATGGAAAGATGTGCACAGGTTGTGAAACTATGCAAATCACAGCACTCTTGAATAGATGAGGAAAATTGCTGCTTTGCCAACTTAGATGTGGCTGACAAAACTCAGAGGTGGTCTCGGGGGAAAATGTTTGAACTATAAAGACATGGATAATGCCTGCCTTCCATAGACTCAGCCCTTTCTGGGACTTGGGAATTACTAAAAGTTCTGGAGATTCAGACTCCCTCCTGATGCCATTTTCTTCACTCCTGCCTCCGTGAAATGGAACGTCAACGTCAACCTCATTAACTTATGCTGGCCGTGATCTGTAAGGGAAGGTGAGACAGTACTCTAACGGACACCTGACCTTAGCACGAAATAGATAAAAACGGACTCTCCTCTCCCGGCCATCAAGTGCCAGCAGACCCTCAACTCGGGCTTCTTGCTCCCATCCCATCCATGCTGGGCCCCTGTCTGGCTTGTGCTTGTATGCTGTCCTAAGTGCTGTGGATGTGACTACCCTGCAGTGTCCAAACAACACAGTTTCCTTGTTTTCATCCACCATCTCTGGCTCTGACCATCTTCATTCCACCCCTCTTCTGCAATGATCCCTGAGCCTTCAGAGGAGAAGGTGTGATGGAGGGGTCCCATTTGGGCTGAGCACTACATACTCTAGGGCATGGACCCATACCCAGGAACACTTGGGAGGCACAGATTGGAATGGATGAGATTTTTATAAAGCAAAATTTTTTAAATTAAGTTCATTAAGAAAAAAATAAAAGGACAGACAATAATGGAGCCAATGGAATTAAGGGTATGTCCAGAGGGGAGGGGCTAGGGCAGGGGAGGAGGTCTGAATGAGGTCACAGTGCACTGTGTGAGATTATGGGGTCAAAAGAGAGAGGAAAATGCAAAATAAAAAGTATCACAAATGTCCCAGTTTATGGAACACAATGCATCTATAGAACACAGTGCATCTACAGAACACAGTGCATCATCTATAGAACACAATGCATCTACAGTACACAGAGCATCTACAGAACACAGCACATCTACAGAACACAGTGACATCTACAACACAGTGCATCTATAGAACATGGTGCATCTATAGAACACGGTGCATCTACAGAACACAGAGCATCTACAGAACACAGCGCATCTACAGAACACAGCGCATCTATAGAACACAGCGCATCTACAGAACACAGTGCATCTATCCCCCGGTTTATGGAACACAGTGCATCTATTCCCCAGGCTCTTCCCATAGCTCACATTCCACGATTCTAATATACTTTTATAAAATATTAATGAAAATCAGAAATTGGAGGACTGGAGATGTAGAGCAGGGGCGGCACACTTGCTTAGCGTGCCCAGGATCCCTGTTCCATCTCAGTACCCCAGAACACACAGAAAACTGGAGAGCAGCAATGACTTGTTAGCAGAGTGGACCCTGAGAATCATGACGAGCCAGGCTTTCAGGAAGCATTAGGAAGGCAGACAGAAACACCCCCTGTTCTCAAGGGACTGCTCAAGAGACGTGAGCTAAGAGTGCTAAGTTGACTAAAAAGCTGTGTCACTGCATTGACAGAAGGAAGTGCTGGGTGCTGAAGCAGGAGAGCTAGCCAGACTCCTGGAGGGACATCACTGAGTAGTCCTGACAGCTCTGGGAGGAGAACCCGAGAGAGACACAGGCAACTGCTCTTTACAAGGGAAAAGAGAATGTTGGACACAATGAGACATGTTTTAAAATGATGATGTAACATAGAGGAGGGTTCTGAAACACTGATAGAGGCTATGTAGGGAGTACCCTGCAGCATGTCCATCTGCCCATCCATCGTCTATCCATCCCTCCATCCATCCATCACCTATCTATCCATCCGTCATCCATCCACCTACCTACCTGTCTGATATTCACCATCTGCCATCTATCTGTTCAGCCACCTACTATTCATTTATCTTTCCAGTCATCATCTATCTATATCTATCAATTATATCTCTCTCCATCGATTATCACTCTCTATCTATCTCTCTCTCTATTTATATATATACATATCTCATCTATCTACAAACCATCTGCCATTTACCTATCTAATCTATCATTTATATGTACCTAGCACCTGTCTCTACAATCTATCTCTCTAGTATATATCTATACTTCTACCTATCTATCTATTTTACTTATCTATCTGTTTGTCTAGCTGTTATCTATATATCTGCTATGGTTTGGATCTTGAGTGTCTCCCACATGACCACATGTTGGAGATTTGGTACCCAGTGTGGCACAATTTGGGGGTACAGCCCTTAGAGTTGGGACCTACTCGGAGATGTCTAGGTAGCTGGATGATGGGGCCCTGACTTCTTTCTCTTCCTTTCTTCCTGTATCCCATATGAGGGACTTCATGGCATGACACTGTTCCTCCATGATGCAACTTTACAGACCCCAAGTAATGGGTCAATCAATCTTGGACCAAAGTTACTAAAACATCGGTCCAAACACCCTTTTCTTTTTATAAATGGATTATCTCCAGTATTTGTTATAGTAATGGAAAGCTGACTTTATCAAGCAACCAATCACTATCTATCTATCAGCAATCTATCTTCTTTATATCTATGAACTTAACAATAAGGGTCATGGTCTAAAGTGCTCAAAGATTATCATCCTGAAGATATATCTAGAAGAGAGAGCGGTTGGTACATAGAGAACTGTGACAAATGACAGAGGCAGGTGCACTAGATTAATAGGAAGGTCTAAACTTAACACCTGGAAGGTACTGGGAAGAGACCACTGGCACCATGAGAAGAACACCAAGGACACAGCAGAGAGCAATGCCTTGAGGTTAGTGAGATGCCCATCTTCAGAGACCTAATTCCCAATAGCTCCTGCACAGGAGAAACTGGAGGACATCCATGTCTAGATCCTGATAAAATCACAGGCCAGAGGTTCACTATTAAGAGAGAAAAAGTCATCGTCTCTGAACCAGTGACAACTGGGCTGAGAGCCACTTTCTTAGCATCACCGGCAAAGAGAAGAAAATTCAGCAAATTACCTTTACAGAGTAAAACCCAAATACAAAGCAAGACAGAAGGTATTTCACAGTAACAGAGTGTCACTCAGAGCACAGGCAGGAGCCAGAGATGAAGAACCTGCCACAGGAGGATGGACTGACCACTTCTTCCATTGAGGAAGTCCTGCTGTGAAGGACGCAGTCAGTAACCAGAGTTCTGGACTGTGAGGGTGAGTTGTCTCCTGGATCATGTCCCCTGCAAGGTTGTGAACACTTTTCAGATAAGAATAACCTGCTGTCCACAGCAAGCCAGAGTGTGCACAGGTGCTTCTAGGAAATACAGAATTCCAAGAAGAGTAGGAGATGGAGAAGATGAGAAGAAGATGGCATGTTAGTATGTAAATGAGATGGCAACATGACTGGGGAGATGCTGGGGGTGGTTAAGAGCACGAACTGCTCTTGCCAAGGACCTGGGTTCAGTTCCTGCACCATATCTTGTGGCTAACAACTGCCTGTAACTTTAGCTCCAGGGAACGCAATACCCTCTTCTGACATCCATGGGTATTGTATGCACATCCATACATTTAAGCACTTAAATAAACATAAAATCAAAAAATAAATCTTTAATAAAAATAGCAGCCAGCAAGCATACTGAAAAAACCCTAGGCTTTGACGTATAGTAATCAGAAAAGAGTTAAAGCATTAGAGTGTGCTTGATGTAAACATACTGGTTATTCTCTAAACTTTTTGAATGAAATATACTCGCTGGTCTTCAGGGATACACAAAGATGTAGAAAGAATAATATCTAAGTTAGTAGAAGAGGAAAATGGAATGAAAAATACAGAGAGCAAAAGACTGATGGGGTAATCATTCCAATGCAGGAAAAACAAGAACAGGGCAGAGAAATGCAGCAAAAGCAAGATAGCGAGAAACAGAAGGTGCGAGAAAAATGAATGAAGCCTATCCATCATCACAAGAGGAGCCCCAATGCTCACACACACCGACACTGAAAGCTTGAAAGTCCGAGACTGCTCCATGAACAAAGTGATTTGGTCACACATGGTGCTTCAGTAAGCTTGGAAAGATCCTTTACAATAGATGATGCATCAAATGTGAATTAGACCATAGACAGATTAATGACATGTATATAACTGGTGAAGGAGATCTGAGTCTTATGAATGTTGCCCATGTACACCTGGCACAAGCCACCTACTATCCAAGAAAAGTGACTGTCCCTCCTAGAAGCCATCACCTGCCAATAGCTCCTGAGCTAGAGGTGGAGCCTCCTACGCCCCTCCCCATCCGGTCTGTAATGTTTACATGGCTTGATTATTTGCAAGACTCCTGCAGGTGCCCGAGGCTGGTCCACGTGTGTAACTGCCACAGTGTGCCCAGAGGACAGCATGTCACAGCTCTCCTTCCCATCCTCCAGCTCTCACTGTCTTTCTGCCCCCTCTTCTGAGACGTTCACTGAGCTAGGAGGTGGGGCGGGTGGACACAGATATCCTGCCTATGGCTGAGCATTCCTGGTCGATTGTCCTTAGCCCTTTAACAGGTGTAAGTCTTCTCATTCACCACTATCCACTCAGTCCTACCAGATCCCTGAAGACAGAAATGAGCTCCATCCCATCCGCAGATAGCCTGTACTTCCTGCTGACTGTGAGCTGTTGGATCATCCCAGAAAGCCACAGAGCCTCAAATTCTTACTGTATTTCTTTCTATCTATTCAAATATGCAATTTCCAAAACCAAGGTGGAAATCCACTTCCCTGTGCAGCCTTCCCACTCAGATGGTTTGCCTCACAGGGTCTGCCCAGCGCTGAATAAGATCTCTCCTTCCACCTTCCTAAGCTCGATTTTGGATCACTGTTACTTTCTGTATATAGTCACAGGGAGAACCCAGCTGATAGATTCACTGTCGGATTGCGGGAGACACCCAAGTGAATTACATCTCATCTCCTAGATTCTAGCAGCTTGGAAATTCAATGATCTTATGATGAAAGCTCTGAATTTCAAAAAGGCAAGTTTTGAAATTGATTTGGAAATAATTGAATCCTATAGCTATTTCTTAAATTTCATTATACCCAGTGAGTTATATGGGAAAATAGATAGTCTAATTATGCATTTCTACCAGGTAAGAACCATTACTAACTTCATAAAGATAGATTTGTTCCCAGTCCATCCAAGTTCTTATTTAGTTTTGTAAATTAGCATCACAATCAACTTTGAAGTCTCTTTCTGTCAAGCAATCTGGGCCGCTCAAATGAGCACAGATCTGGAAGGCACCAGGAAGCAGTATCTCCTCCTAAGAAAAAGTCATCTTTGCCTTTGTACGAGTCGCTGCATGAGAAATGAGGACGTCTTGTCAGGAAACACCAAAGGATGATACAGAACCAAACGTAGTATGTCAATTAGGTAAATAGAAGAAAAAACAGTAAGAGAAGCGTGTCCTAGCTGCAGGCCACAGGGCTTCACGGGTCCCAGCGCGGCCCACTCTAAACCAGCCATGAAGGCTGGTGACATGCCAGACACCAATAACCAACAACCTTGAAAATCTTGTTTGTGACAAAGACGTTGGGAGGAAAAGAATCTAGAGCTTCGCTCGGCCTCTGTGGAGCACAGAGGAATGCGCTGAAACGGTCTCAGAATCCCCGTCCCTGCTCCTAGCTGCCCACCATGTCCCCCCTGGTGGCCCTGTCCCCGTGTTCCCAGCCCCTTTCTTCAGGCGCAGGACCCAGCTCCACCTCTCCACACCGCTCTGCTTCTGTCATCAGGGCACCTGTCTCCTGAGCCCACCATCTGTTCGCATTCCCAGCTTCCTGGCACAGAGCCCCGAATTATTACGCCACCCATTTGCTGAGAGAAGGAAGCCAGCTAGGGGAGCACACTGAGGTTGCCACATCTCCCTGAACAAACCTCAGAAATAATACCTAGGGAATAAACACATCGAGGGTCTGTTTATCAGTTCTTTCGTGTGTGTGTATGTGCATGTGTGCACATATGTATGTGCCCATGTGCATGTGTGTGCGTGCACATGTGTGTATGTGTGTATGTGGGGGTAGTGTGTGTAGTGTGTATGTGTGCAGTATGTGTGTCTGTGTATTCCTGCATGTATGTGTGTGCATGTATGTGTGTGGTATATGTGCATATGTGTGTGGTGTATTATATGGTGTGTGTACATATGTGTGTGGTGTGGTGTGTGATATGTGTGTATATGTGGGGTGTGTGTATATGTATGTTTGTAGTGTGTGGTGTGTATGGTGTATGTGTGTATGTGTGTGCAGTGTGTGTAGTGTCTGTGTCTCTGTGTGGTGTGTGTGTGGTGTATGTGTGTGGGTGTGTGTGTATGTTGATGTGTGTGTTGTGGTATGTGTGTGGTGTGTGACATGTGCCTGTATATGTATGTGGTGTGTATATGTGTATTTGGTGTGTATGTAGTGTTTGCTAGTGTCTCTGTGGTGTGTGTGTGAGTGTGCGTGTGAGTGGCGAGAGATCAACATTAGCTATCTTTCTGTATCTCTCGGAGCCTACTGTTGGTCACTTAGGCCGGCTGGCTGACCGCCGAGCTGTAGAGATCCTCCTCACTCTGTTGCTCGCCCCTACCCCAGCTCAGGGCTTGTACGGACTGGCTTTTAGACGAGGGTCGGGGTCCAAACCCAGGTCTCCACACCTGTGTCGTCAGCGCTTTACTACTGAGCCTCTGCCGGTGCCACTGGCATTTCTTCATCCACAGCAACATGGCTGGGTGGGTGATGAGTCTTGTCTGTGTCTCTCTGAAGCTCCACTGTAGAGACGACTGTCGAGTCTTTCTACTCTGTTTAAACCTCATGCTATTGTGTGGAGGGGAGTGGCGTCAGAGAAACATGTTAAAACCTTTACATTGTGCAAAGCTCCGGCTCCTGTCCAGACTGTGACTGTCATTAAACAAAGTGACCGTGCCTTTTTTCTAGGATTTTTAGAGTTCTTGTGTCCACAATGGAGCTAATAGTCACTACTCTTTAACTCACAGGGCTGTGGAGTAATTTCCCCTCGCATGCAGAGCGTCCGCAGTTGGGACATGGGGGCAGCAGTGTGGCTGGGTTAGGGCCGGAGGTAAATGCTGGGCTGGGCTGTCATTATGCAAGTCTTCGAGCGTGGATTTTCGAGAGCTTCTTCATTTAAAGGTAATCCAGAAATAATGGGTTTTGAGCCTAGATACACTTTAAGAATGCTCCCGTGATCACAGCCAAAGCTCTTTAATGCCAATTACACATGATTTACTCATCCATTTGCTTACTCCAGGATTTAAAGTTTAGGATTATGTTGATTTTGAGAATCATCAGGAATTACTAAACCTGGGTTTGTCTCAAATTATTAAGTACCTGAATATCCCCTTCCTCCTTCCCTTCTGAGCTGCTGGAATTGGAAGAGACTCAGGGAATCAGCCTGTCATAGCCTGGCCTGTGAGGCTGTGGGTCACAGGGGTGGGTGGATTCAGTTTGAGATTTATGGAGGCAGAGAAACTGAGTAATATGAATAACCAGCCCTCAGACGGTGGTGATCAAGTGTCTCTGGTGGATCCTATAAGCCGGTCAATCCATCATGTTCCCACAAATATCAGGGAAAGGAGGAACAGCCATTACCCAGGGAATCGGTGTTGGGCTTGAGCTACGCCCTGATCTGAATCACTTCATATCGTATAAAAAATAGTTTTTTCCAGGCTGTGCCATGCCTGAGAGACTCCATTTCACATGCGGTCTGTAACTCCATTTTGCAGGTGGAGGATGACTGAGCGCCTGGGTGGACCTCAAACACCGTCTGTCCAGCGCCACCCACACTGCACAGAGGAACAGATGACTTATTCTGTAGGTGGGAAGGCTTCCTGTCACCTTACACGTTTATTGCATAAACTGAGACTCTAGGGCACATGGGTATGTTAAAGTTATATATGGGAAAGCAGGCCCAAGAACTGATAAGACACACAGCACTGGTACAGCTCCACCACCTGGACCCATAAAGAGGTGGACACCAAACACTGGATGATGGTGACCCCCACCAATCTGTCATTGGATACCACATGTCCAAGTCTATTGGTGGGCATTGGCCAGTCCCTCAGGGGAGGGGGCAAGGAGGCGCAGAGTCAACGACACAGACCCTGGGAGAAAGTGGAACTACAATCTCATTTAATTTTAGAGGGGAACAGGGTTTATACTTTTGCCAGGCTTAGGGGAGGTTTTTATCTAGTCATCTGACATGCTTCATTCTAGTAGGTCCTGAACACCTGACGATCTGAAGTTCATCACTCCCATTGGTCCTGGATGGCTGCTAGAGCCTGAGAACTGCCCCAGGTTAGGTCCTAGGAAGCATTTGCTGTGCACACATGCTCAATATCAGTTCTAGCCCATTTAGGCTAGCAGACCGGGAGCCTGCTTGATCTGGCCTTAATTATCCTACATATCCACCCTTTTTATGTTTTTTGGATGAGTTTTAGTGGGTTCCTCCACCTCCACCTCGGGGAAGCCCAGCATTCGAGACTGTGCCTTTCTTAGGTGGGTTCCTCAAGCACTGAGTCTTACCCATCATTGGCATACGAATGTTGGTATTAGTACCTTGGAATTCGCATCCTGTCTTAGGTCACCCAGGCTAGAGGAAGCCTTACCCATCTCTGGCTACCAGCCCTTAGAAGGGTCTTACCCCAGTACACTCGTCTGGGTGGTAGGATGTTAGATAATGTTATGTTGTATTTCCATAAGCCAAGTGATGCCACTTCCTTGGGGGGCCATGCTCAGGGCATTGGAGAGCCATCAGGACCTGAAGAGTTGTTTTGTTGAGATCGTGTTGTAAGGATTGATATTGCATCAAACACTTAAAGAGAATTAGTAAAGCGATACATACACCTCCCAAGATGGCATAAGTGGCGATCCAAGAGAGGTCAAAGAGGGTTCTAATATTATTCCAGATTTTGGATAAAAAGGAGTTATCAAATTGGATTGGGTCGACCTTAGTCATATTTAGATGGGATATTTGTTGATTGAGGAGGACAGAATGATTTAGAAACTGGTCTGACCAGCTGCCTGCGATATATTGAGCCAGTGTAGCCCTCTGTTGGGATGCATCATTTACTTGATATGGGGTGAGGCAGGATTTAAATCGAGGGTCGCATGCCAGGAGCGTCATCTGTCTAAGTATTTGGGTTTCCTCGGCAAGGATGTCAAGTTATTGTTGAAGGATATGGACTGCCTGATAAAGACGCTGATTAAGGAGTTCCTGTGTACGCAAAGCCTCAGCTGAGCGGGACACAACCTCATTTAATGCCTCAGCTGTGGTAATTGTTTGAGTTAGAGCCACACAAAGCTGGACTAATCCTTAGGCATTAATGTGGGGAGCAGGGGCGATAAAGCCCAATGGTTGGCAGTCTGGGTGTTGAGAAGAGTGGACGTTAGGAGGAGGGAGCACATCACACAATCGTGTCCTTGGCAGCTCCCTGATCTGTGGCCCGGCGTACCTCTCTCGAGGGCACCCATGTTGGTGTAGCTGCATCCTGCTGAAAGACACAAGCATATCCTCGCCCCCCGGGTCAGCAGAGGGGCAGGCAATTGCCAATCCTGTGTTAAGGGGTCCCTCCATCTGACCAAGGGTAATGGTATCTCCCGAGGCAAGAAGGCCCAGTGTTCATATGCAGCCCCTTGTCATCAAAGGTTAGAAAATTTAAATGAAATGGAACATCAACCAGTGCTAGATTAGGATCCCTTTTTGCTTCCTGCAAGATATTTTATTCAGAGCTTCCTTGAGTGTTCTGTTAGTTCTCTCTGTGATGGCTTGTCTCTGTGGGATATATGGGATGCCAATAGTGTGGGATATTTTCCAAGAATTAATAAGTTATTCAAATACATGTGATTTGTAAGTGGGGCCACTGTCTGTCTTAAGAGCCCATTGAACCCCCATAATTAACATTGCTGATTTTAACATTTTTATAGCATTGGAGGTTTTTTCACCTGATGTTGCTAAGGCAGAGATAAAGCCAGAGCAAGTATTCACTATCACATGTCCCTGTGCTAATTCCAATTGAGATAAACTTATGAGATGCATGGCCTTATCTGAGAAATCATTCCCTAAAGCCAAAGGACCTGGAAGTCCAGCAAGGGCCCTAATATGCCCTACAAAACAGGACTGAGAACGGGCATGTAAACACTTTTGTATCTGACCAAATAATTCCTGAACTTGAGTGTTAATTGCCTCGATGTAAGACACAGTTTCAATCACCTGTAAGGCTCTAGCAATATAATGACTATCAGTATACAAATCAAAAGGAGAAGCAGTCATAATTTGAGACACATGTAGTTACTGCATGAAGTTCCACAAATTTGGCACTTTTAATTACTGTATGCTATGCAGCTAAAGCTTGGGCAAAAACCAAACATTCTTGAATAAACCTTGACTAGATAAATATTTTGTTCTTCAGACTATTTGAACTATTACATCAGAAATTTTAAGATTATATATACATATATATACATAGTTTTCTCTCATCTTTTATATACTATAACATATCAACTCAGATCTTTAATCATTTATATAGATTTTCTCATTTTAAAAATATCTCCATTCCCTTATCTTTTTAATATTATCTTTCACCCTTTCATTTTCTTTCTTAGTACCATGAAATGCAATAACATTAAAAATTAATTTTGGAAAAATTACATACAGCTGACTAGGAGGATTGGCTGGATACTCAGGTGAAGGTCCAATGACCCTGTTTACTCCTCCTCCAGTGAAAGAACACAACCGTTAACAAATCCAACTATGATGAACTCTTGCAAATAGGCACAGCTGAAGTCCTGAGGATGGCAGTTACTCGACTCAGAAACTTTATTAAGCATTAGCTTAATAAAAGAACACGTGATGCAGATTATACACATGAGATAATCTAATGAACTAATATTACCTGTATACAGTCTGCAATTTACAAGTTTCCAGGTAACCTTAAACTGTTACCATTAGTTATTTTTGCTATAGACATTTTATATCATGAGAGAACAATAACCTTTGTTGAAATTAATTTATCCCCCTAGTAATTTTTTAAAGTACAATATCTTTTATTCGGAGCTGTTTTGCTCTTTTCCTTGTCAAAGTCTTAAAGAACATCTTGAGATAACAGGCTAGAGTCTGAGGTGGGAAGGCCTATCCCAACCCAGAGTCAGCTTTTTAATAAGCTCAAACAGCACATGATGATCTATCAGTATTATTTATTCAAAGAGGCATTTGTTTCTCTTTAGGATTTAACTCAGTGGTTTGCATTGCACAGGAGAACTGCTAAGTTTAGTCATTACTATCATAAATTAAAGCATCTGTAACGTGAATACATTTATCTAGGCAGGCAAGTCTTTTCTTTTGCTGGGTCCTCTATCCAGAACAGGGGTTGATTAATTAAAACAGAACATTTAATATTAAGATATTACTTTACTTAATATTTTTAATCTTATAAGCCCATGGGTACTTGGTGGGCACCCAAGATCAAGCATGACTAGGCTACCAGAAGTTTTTGTGTTTACCATTGTCAAACCTAAGTTCCTCTCTGGCTATACTTGATGTATACCAGAAGCATGAAAATTTATATCCATAACTAATTAGTTTGTCTATTCATGTTTAGCTTTTTTTAAGTTATGATTTATTTGTACAATTTTTTTTCTTAACTAAACAGGAGGCAAGACTATTAGCTCATAGGGTAGTTTCTTTTAAAGAGAGCTTTCAGTCTGTCTGGATCAGAAAAATCATATTATAATTTATCATACAAAATTGAATTAAATACCCATAATAAGGAACACAGAAAACAATGATACCTGAAGAAACCTAGAAAGAGTTGATACAAAAATGTTTTTCTCTTTTAGTCTGTACAGGACATTGTAACTAGAAAGTGAAGAGATGCTCAGGACATGAAGGGGTGGGAACAAAGGCAAGCTTGGAGCAACTAAGTACCGGAGAGGGAAATACTCTATTTCAGAAAAACAGGCTTTGGATCACAATGCAAAAACGCAGGAATTAAAACCAATGAAGGCCAAATCTCACATCTCACATCCAAGCAGGCTATTCCTCTTTAACTCCCAATGCTGTAAGTGTTGTCTTAATAGTAGCTTGTTTCTTGTAAAGTTTGGCAGTGGAGTACTGCAAATTCACTGAGCTTCCTAGGTTTAGCCATCACAAAACGTCAGCTCACTTTGTACCTAGCTAGCCTTGGAGGCCTATGGCTAGAAAAATCTTTTTAAGTTCCCTTTAGAAACTGACAAATACATTATGCAAAACAATGTAAGATTTTAAATAATTACTTTTAGAAATCAGCAAATATACCATATAAAGATGTTAAAATTCAAAATAATTTCCTTTAAAAACAGATAAAGATGTTACATAAACAAATATCAGAATTCAAAATAGTTCCCTGTAAAAACCAGTTAATGCATAAGTCAATGTAAAACTGGTCACTTTAAAAATCAGTAAATACCATACTAAAAGTTAAAATTTAAAATACTTTTCATTAGAAACAGACCAAAATGATATCAAAATGCTGATATTGTCTCTTTTTAATTTGACATAGAAATGTATTAACCTTGTGACAAAATCCCATGTGAGAATCTCTTGCTTTTCTAGACTACCATCAAGAATCTAAAAATGAAAACCAAAGCAAAAACATAAATTTCAAAAGGATTAGGACATATGATTAAATGCCTGTGGTCCAGGGAATTCCCAGATTATCATGATCTCCTGGAGTTCTACAGAACCAGTAAATTCCTGGGTGTGGCCATTTTGAACTATGCCATGTGACTGGATTAAGATGGTGGCAAGGTTAAGCAGATCAATGCCATTTTGAAAATTTTTGTCCAAGGTGGCAGTCAGGCCATGTGACTGTCACCATATTGACGAAATTACACACGTAAGATATGGAGACCAGACCACATGGTTCCTCTCCCCTAGTAAGGGCACCAGCCATGACCATGAACAAGCACATGGTATATAATAGAAACCTCTCTTTTATTTTTAAAAGGCACCCAATTAAATGTTATATACAGCATGGTATACTACTCTCCTGTTCACGAAAACTTAAAATGCTTAGCTCTAGTTAGAAAGGCAGCTGTCTTGGGACCATGGTGACTGAGGTCCAAAGTTCAGACCCTCTAACGGCTCTATTCCCCCATCCATGAAGAGAACCATGGTGGAGAAAAAGTCTAAGGAAAGAAATAACTTTTAAAACCTTTTTTTTTTTTCTCTGTAGAGAGGTAATTACATTTTCAGATAACAAGCTAGATAAAGGCATTTAGAGTAAGGTGCTAAGAGATATAGGGTGCAAAGTCGGGGCCTTAACTCGAAAATAAAAACCCCCAGCTTGTGTCCTGAAAGCAGAAAAGTATACATTCCAAAGTCACAACATTCTCAGACTCACATTAGCACATGACAATTCCCTTAATTCTCATAGTGGATAATCACAAGAACTATACTCTTAATCTTTGTAGCAGATAACCCTAAGAGCCACTCCCTTAATTCTCACGGCAAATAACAACAAGGGCCACTTCCTTAATCTTTGTATCAGATAACCTTGCCAGGGTCCACACTACACCAAGCCCTTCATATCCTCATTTTGTTTTCATTAAGTGAGCGACTCTGGGAGGCAGGATTCCAGGCAAGAAAAGTTCACTGCCTCATTCTAAAGCCTTTCCAGCTTACCAGTTTTAACTGTAAGGCTCCGTTTCCAGGGGTCAGCCCTTATGTGAAACACTGGGCGAGCCTGAAACAAAGAGATGTACCTCCCTATTCCAAATGGACAAAGAAATACTTAAGAGAGAGCAGGGGCACCGGAAGCGTGCTGAAACTCACCGAAGAAGGGACCTCCAAACCGTATTCACCAAGAAGGGGGACACAAAACAACTCCGAGAGCAAAGCTGAGGGTCCGACCTGCCACCAAATTTAGGCTCAGCACAAGCAACAACGGCAGCAACAGGCAAAATGAAAGCCAAAACATGAAGGCAAGAAGCACAAAAATCGCCAGTGGCCAGGTGCGGGTGATCAACCACTTTGGGCGCCAGGTGTTGGCTGGCATTGGCCGGTCCCTCGGGGGAGGGGGCAAGGAGGCACGGAGTCAATGACACAGACCCTGGGAGAAACTGGAACCACATTCTCGTTTAATTTTAGAGGGGAGCAGGATTTATACTTTTGCATGGAGAGGTCTTTATCTGGTCATCTGACGTGCTTCGGTATGGTAGGTCCTGAATGCCTCTGATGATCTGATGTTCATCACTCCCATTGGTCCTGGATGGCTGCTAGAGCCTGAGAACTGCGCCAGGTTAGGTCCCAAGAAGTGTTCACCGTGCACGCATGCTCAATATCAGTTCTAGCCTGTTTAGGCCAGCAGGCTGGGAGCCTGCCTGACCTGGCCTGAATCATCCTACACAAGCCAAGGACTAACAAGGAGAAAACACTCAGCTGTCCCTATGACCGCAGCTCAGCTTGACCCTGATGTTGACTAGGTTTAAATTAATCCCTGTGCTTGCTCTCTTGTTCACCTCTTTGGATCTCTATCTGTCTGTCCACCACTCCTGTGTCTGGACTGACCAGGTCTTGCTGTTTGGCCTCTACAGCTAGACTCAGTTCCACAGCTCCTCTTGCAATCCTGTGACCCATGTGTCTGACTCTACAGCTTCTCCTCACATCTACTTTGGGTTATTGTCTGTGTGAGTGTCTCTGTGAGTGTGTTGCCTGCATGTGTGTAAGTACACTGTATTGTGCAGTGCCTGTGGAGATCAGAAGAGGAAGTTGGATTTCCTGGAACTGGAGTTAAGGATGGTTGTTAGCTGCCATGTGGGTGCTGGGATTTGAACCCGGGTCCTCTGTAAGAGCAGCCAGTGCTCTTAAGCACTGAGCATCTCTCTAGTCCCTAAAATCACATTTTGGACTTGCTGTTTTATCTTCTGCCTCTACAGTGGTCTATAATTCTCACCAGTGTGCTCCTTCTCATCTCTCTCCCTCTCTCTCCTTCTCTCCCATGTGTCTCAGTCACAGTCATTTCTGTCTGCTCTCCAGTTGCTGTCATGAGAAGGCACAGGGCCAGGAGACAAGACCACAGGAACCATGGGAGCCGCAGTTTGATGGCAGGTATGAGTTCAGTCCTTTGAGTTTGCTTCTGTTGCCCAGAGATGATACAACTTGAACAGGCTGCTTTAACATCTCTTTCTGCAGTCTTTCAAAGCATTCAGAGGGCATGCATTTGAGATGGGGCTGAACCTTGTGGCAGGAGGAGGCTGGGAGCAGGTTCCAGGAGTCCCCCTCTGCCCTTCCATGTCTGGAGAGCACCGTCTACTATGGCCTCTCCTTGTGACCTGGCCTTGACTCTGTGACCCTCTGTGGTTTCCTGACGACCCATCACCCGCTCACCATTCTTCAGAGACCACACTGCTTCTGCACAAACCTTTGTTCAGGTTTCTGCCTTAACTAAATTGTCTTCTCTCTGCAGGGAGCTGAGGCCATTTCTAATAAAGCCCAATCCAAGCCAGTTAATTATCAATCAATCAATCACAAGCAACCTATTTATGAATACAATATTCAAATTTTACTGCCTCAATGAAATCATCTCAGACAATCATAACCCACAGTAATCTCTTGTGTACATTTAGGTCAAACATTAAATATGTCCACATGTTTTATGTGCATTAATGAACATGTGTATGCATGCTTGTCGAGGGTGGTACATGGGGTGGGGGCATGCATGCATGTGTAAGTAAGCCATGTAGGCCAGAGGTCAGCATTGGGTGTCCTTTCTCAGGTGTCATCCCTCGTGTTTTTGAGACCGGCTCTCGGCTCTCTCACTTTCGAATTGTCAGCTGCTGGCTGAGCGGTGCGCCCCAGGGTCCTGCCTGCGTCTGCTCCCTCGGCACTAGAATTAAAAGCATGCATCACCAGTGAGGATTTTACACAGGTGCTTGCAACCAATCTCAAGTTCCCTGGCTAGTGTGGTGGTTAAATGAACGTCCCGGGGCTGCAGGCATGGACTGACTTTCCCGCAGTTGGTGGCACTCGGGGGCTGGAGGAGCTGTGGCTCTGCTGGAGGAAGCCTGTCACTGGGCTTTTAGGCATATGGCTTTCCCACTTCTGGCTCGTCTGGCTCCTTCTGCTTCCTGTCCCCGGTTGAAGATGTGAGTGCTCAGCTCTCCGCTCCAGCTGCCTCTGCCTCGTCCCCTCCATGATGGACCGTCTTCCCTCCGGAACTGTAAACCCATAAACTCTTCCTTCTCTAAGTTTCCTGGGTCATGGCATTATCACGGGAATAGAGAAGTAACTTACTCACAGCCTGCTGTCCAGTGAGGGCATCGCCGTGTCGCTCGGAGGCTCGTGTGTTGTGATAGTTGGCACCCATCTGGGCCCAGCCTGCCTGAGTGGAGGGAGTGCTCACGGGGTGGGGGCTCCAGTTCTCACCCCAGCTCTACCTCTTGTCCTTTCTGCATCCTCCCTGCAGATATAAGGACTAGCCACCTCACGGTCCCTGTCCCACCCTCTCTTTCCCATCTCGATGGACTGCATACCTGTGAACTCTGAACCCAAGAAATTCTTTCTCTGAGGTGTTTCTTGCCAAGTATTTGGCAGCATCAAGAAAAACAACAACACTGAAGTTTGGTGGAACGAGGAGAACTCACAGCGACCAGCCAGCTCTGATCCAATTTTCTGTGGGAAAACATTCGAAGCAATGAGAGCCCCTCCCCCAAGGGCTTCAAGGGAGTAGTCAAGGCTGGTGATACAGGGATGGTGATGCGTGTCTGCATCATAATGCAGTTTGGTTATAGCAGAACTCTCATCAGAACCGAGAATACAGACAGTCACCATTTCTCATCTCTGGAAGATTGACCTGGTAACGATACATCTGAACTAATTTGGATTTTTAACTAAAAGACAATGTGGGGGCGAGTGTGCTCCTCACTTGTTACTTGGTCACGAAGACCTGGGTTCACACGTTGTCATGCCTGGCAGCGCATAAGTGCCTATAGCTCCAGCTCCATGGGACCCAATCACCTCTTCTGGCCTCTGCAAGCACCACACCACACGTATGAGTGTACACTCACATGGACACAGTTACACTCATACACACACATAAAAGTTAAAAACAAACAAACAAACAGGACCAGGTACGGTGGTGGTTGGTGTACAACTTTAATCCCAGCACTTGGGAGGCAGAGGCAGGAGAATCTCTGTGGGATTGAGGCCAGCCTGGTCTACATAGCAAATTCTAGGCCAGATGGGGCTACAAGGGAAACCCTGTCTCAAAAAAGACCAAAAAAATTAAACAAACAAAAATCATTTTGGCCTGGGAGGTGGCTCAGTGGTTCAGAACGCTTGCTATGCTTCCAGGGTACAGGACTTCAAATCCTAGCACCCATGTGAAGTGGTTCACGGTCACCTACAAGTCCAGCTCCAGAGGCTTCACAGGCACGCGAGCGCACACAACTAAATCTTTTTGTGAAAGCGTTGATATGCTGTAACTAACTCAACTTTTCAACAATAGACACCTTCCTAAAAACAGTAAAGTGTTCCCCTCCACAGGTAGACATGCCTGCTAGATGTTTCCACGGTGCGAGGCACATCGTGGCTACCAGAATTCTATGCCTCGTGAGGAGGGTGTCAGGAAGCTCGGCATCTGTATTCTCACCGACGAAAGTGAACTTTAATCATGCTTCACAATTTTCTTATTGAGCAATGCATAAAAGGCCTCTTTAGTCCTGTGTATAAACAAAGTTATGGGATTGCATATTTTATGAGCAATTCCAGATAATATTTTTACATTTTTTAAAAATGCAAAGCCCATCACAGAAGCCACAGATCTGCCTGATAATAAGTATCCTAACTTCCCATCTTCCCTTTCTAATTAGGATGAAAATTCCTCAAGGAAAGATTATGCCATCTGTTTTATTGCTTAGGTACTTTGTGTGTGGGATCAGTAGAGCTCCCTGGAACAGGCAGGTGGGTGTTCAGTGTGGTTGGCCACATTGTTTATACCATGATAACAGTTCTTTAATCTCTGAGATCTGCAATGTACACTTGCAGTTTGATTATACAGACTAGAGTTGGTGTATACAAAAAGACTGGTATCTCTTGGGAGCGGCTAACAGCTGTAGTCTTCAGGACACAGGACTGAGCTGGGTTTCTGAGAAGTCTGAAGGACAGCTCTGACCCAGTCAGATGAGTTGGAGAGGAGTGAGGCAAGATGGGCTGGCTTGGACATCTCTGCACTGACCCTAACCCGGCCCCTTCCTAACCTCACTGGGCTCTCACTCTAGCTTACAACCCCTTTCTACATTCTCACTTGAGTGAATTTCCGCCCAGGAAAGGCACTGCTCCCCCATCCCCATCAGAATCAACTACTGCCTGGCTGGCTTATCTCTGACAAATTCGTGTCCATGAAGAGAAGTCATCTTTCATGCATGTTCACCGTAGAGGGCTCCAACTTAAAGGTCTGCTTTAAGAAATGGTGAAGTTGTCTGTCCAAGGAAAAAGCTTGGTCACAGGGTTCTCAACTCCAAGGGCAAGCACTGGGTTTTGTACACATGTGCCTTTGGGTGGGTACTCAGACGGACCTTGTAACTCGCACCAAATTCTGAAGGGCATCTATCACTCTAAAACAAGTACGAAATAACCATATCCAAGACGCACTTCAGACAGTGCACTGAGAGCACCACGGGCGTGGTCTGCGTAGGTGATGCTGCCCAGTGTTGTGCAGTGTTCCTACCTGTGAAGGTCGGGGGCTCTAGAAAGAAGGTAGGCCTAAGCTGGGTCTGTCAGCAACCCTATTCTGTCTAGAAGATCCTGGCTCTCACAGATGCCCTTGTAGGAACGCTTCGTCCCAGCTGTGGAACAGGACCCGGAGCTTCCCCAGAGAAGCATGAACTTGTCCTTGCCAGAAATCCGACCATCCCCTGTCAGACATCGTATGAACTTGACCCGAGAAGCACTTGCCCTGGGTCTGGGGATTTTCATCTTTCTCTATCCAGTTGTGAGTTATTGAGGGATCTGGTGCTCAGTGGATGTAGAAGTTACATCTTGCAAAAAGGGAAAATCAGAAAATAGAAGGTTGTTGTCTCTGAATCCATTTAAAGGGACACTTTTATATTGTCATGCTTGGGATGGAACCCAGAATCTCTCTCAAGCAGACAAGCACTGTCTCTGTGCCATATCCCAGTTAGCTATGTCCCAGCCTGAATCCTCTTTGCCCCCTAGACCACACACAGAGACTGACACGTGGTGGTGTGTGGAAATTCCTCTGGTGAGGCTAGGGAAGCGTTCTGGGGGATGTTGTAGACTCCTAGTTTGGAATCATAGAAAATGCTGAGGTCATCTCAAGGGCTCCCAGATGATGAGCTTGGCACAGAGCATACCTGATCATGAGTTCCTAACAGACTTCTGGGTTCCAATCCCGACTGCTCTATAAACATGAAAACATTACGTCTTTCCCTGCCTCAGTTTCCTCAAGGTTGTGAGAATTATGCGAGTTCATATAGCATTCTTAAAACATGGTAAACTCTCAGAAAGCAGTCTCTCTGAGGATAATAGGATTCTAACTGACACGCCTTTTCTTAAATTATTTATTCTGTTCACAAAAGGATCTTCAGCAAAAGAAAAACTTGCAACCCAAGAAAAACATCAAAGGCGCATCCTGATGGTGGGAGAGGCAGGACGTGCCTGGTGCCTGGATTGTACACACAGGCGAGGACCCATCCTCCATCAAGACCTGATTATCACCTGCGTCTCTCTTCTCTCTAGAGTTACCAGTTGGCCCCCTGCATGGATTTGCCACCAAGGCACAAAGGCCTGCTTTTGAGGGCAGAAATCTCAGTCTGTTTGACTCATTTTAAACTAAAGACTTTGTTTGGCGTTTTCTACATCTATCTTTTCCTAGTTTGGAAATCACATGCAATTCTAAGATCTCTAAGTATCTTCTCAAAACTGTAGGGGTTAGTCTGTCACCCCCCCACATACACACAGCATAAACTACAGGGGTTAGATCCCCTCCCCCACAGCACGGTGCTGTATTCCACTCTGTGGAAATGCCCCACCAGTCCAATAGTCACTTCCTGAGGCCACCTAGACATGTGCAGGCACCACCAGCTGCTTTCCTGACAAATGTCAGTTAGCCCTCGCTCCACATGGAGATTAAGTCTGCAGAGGGTAGCTGTGTTTGCGCTCAGCCCCCTTAGGCTCCCAACCAATGTGCAAACACTTCTTAGAGACATTAGTAGGTGAGTGATTCCCACAGGCTGGCGGAACCTGAGCCAGAGGAGGCTTGGGAGAGCGCAGCACCGAGCCGAGGCTGAGGTCTGGAAAGTGGCCTTGTCTGTCTTTCTGTCCTTTCACGTTCTGGTCATCATCTGTGTGCATGTGAAAGACAGAGGTTCCCTAGACATGCACACACCATGGAATAGAACAAGAAACAGTGAGAACACAGTTTCAAACAGTTTCCAGAAGATGAAGGCAAACTGTTCTCATTCTAAAGTCCATTTAGTAATATTTGAGGGAATGGCAGGCTCTGTGGCTTCATTCTGTACTGGTAACGTCTGCTTGGAAGGAGATGTTCTTCTGCATGGAAGAACAAATGTCTGCCTTCTTTCCATGTTTGTTACCCAGAAAAGTCAACTGGATCAAACCTGTCAGTGGCTGGGTCCCACTAACACTGTGCTCGGTGTTAAAGCAAGAAGGACCATCTTACGTTAAACTCAGCGCTCTGACCATTTCCCCACCTGTGGAAACCACCTTTCCAGCCTCTGGTTCTTGCTGACCGAGTACTTCAGGTTCCCCAGGAAGTGAAGTCATAGACCTTTGTCCTTATGTACATGGCTTATTTAATGTAGGGCAACATCCTCCTGGACCATTTCGGTTGCAGTAAGTGGTAGGACTCATTGACGTTTAAGGAAGAGTGATCCATTACAAACCACATCTTCTTTACTCATTCACCCCTCAGTGGACACAGGGTTCCACGTCTGGCTACAGTGAACAGCACAGCAATGGGCAGGAGACGAAAGTATCGAATCAAGATCCTCAGCCTATGTGGAGTGAGAATGGTCTGCACCAGCCATAGTTTGTGTTCTGAATGAGTTTACTAAGTACACAGTGAGACTAAATAAAAGAACAAATCGTAAGAGGTAGGTATAGATAGAAAGATATTTAGAAACATACATATGAAGATGATGGGTAGGTAGAGATAGATAGATGATAGATAGAAGAGAGATGATTATAGATGATAGATGGTAGATGACAGATAGGTGATAGTTGATAGATAGAAGACAGATGATATAGATAGATGGTAGATGATAGATCAATGATAGATGATAGATAGTAGATGATAAAATAGATGAAATAGATAGATGATGGATGATAGACAGATGATCGTAGAATCCCAGGCAGTACAGAGTGTCCCCTGGGCGAGGCTTCCAAGTAAAAGAACAAGTAACAGCAGACAGAGATCACATCATCCATTAAGGTGTTCACGACATTCAACAGAGGTTGACTTGGGAAACTGAGGCAGGAAGACCAAAATTCAAAATCATCCTTGGCTACCTTGCATGTATACACATGCATGCACACTCACACACACACACACACACACACACACGCACCCCGCAAAGGGAAAGCTAGAGCACATGATGAGCCACACTAGAGAGGCAAGCTTAAACTCTCCTGTGTGATGTGTCCCGTGCTCCACATCTGCGCACATGGTTTGACATCTTTGTTGCAACTTTCAAATAGTTGCCAATTCGTTGTCACAATCCCTGGACACCGAAGGTGAAAGGGGCGTTATTCTGTTGGGAGCCTGCCATGCCTGAGGCTGTGCTAAGGTTTTTATTCTTTACCTCAGCTATTTCCGCAGCTGGAAATGTTAAATATTTCCATTTTTCAGACCAAAAAACATGAGTCAAGCTGTGACCCGCAGGCACACTGGTATGGCGTTCAGGAGTGAAATCTGTTCTGAAGATTGACCTCTGTGACGGTTAGTGTTGGGGTGGGGCTCTAGCATGTCTGCGGGGGATTATCTTGGTTACATTAACCGAAGTGGGAAGACATGTCCAGTGAGTGGCACCATTCTCTGGCTGGGACCCTGGTCTGTGTGAGACTGGAGGGCCTGCTGGGCACAGAACGCACGTTCCCTTCCCTCCTGACTCCAGACGTTGTGTGACCACCTGCTTCAGTTTCTGCTGCTGTGACTTCCCACAGTTCTCAGCTAATGCATGCTTTTTCCCTTGAGTTATTTTTTCCAGAGTATTTCATCACAGCAAGAGGAAAAGAAACTGAGGCAGCAAGATTCTTTCTCAGCCTTACCAGAATAACTATAAAACATTATGAGTGAGAAAATCCAAACCGTTCCAGTCCCATTTCCAACCAAACTGCACGTTCACTTCATTTTCATAAGACTCGGGGAAATCTTTCCTATTATCTGTAACGTCTGCAGTGTAGTGAAAGAGCCAGAGAAAGCATAGCTTTCTGGAACTGATTAGCCCAGTAGAAAATCACTCCACACAGAGCGCCCTGACCTCCTCGAAGCAAATCAGAAGCAAGAGGAACCTCTCTCCGTGTGGCCATCCTCCCTGTTGCCTGTGTGCAGGGGACGTCCCCGGTGGAAATCAATGCAAACAAGGGGCTCAGCCTTTGAAATCCAAGCCTGCTTTCTCCTTTCTCTGGACTTCAGAGCATCTATGAGCCCAAGTCCGTGGCAGCCTGTGGGGCCGGCAAGCATGGGTTCAGACACCAAGAGTGAAGCAGCCCCTGTGGGCCAATTTAGGGCTTTATATTTTTTAATATTGTCCTTTTAATGTATATCGTGTTTCACTAAAATATCCCTAACTAGTCTCGATCTGATGCGAGTCAGGAAACCCAGCTCTAAAGAAATTCAGTTGAGCCAATATTCAGGGTAAGACTGGGATGAAATAATTTTGCATTTATCATTTAAGCTAAGTGTAATGAGCCTTACCTCTAAACTCCATTTAAGACAATAGCTAATTGCTTCATTTTAATAAATGTTGTCAGGATAGTGAACACAGTAATGACGGAGGACTCAGTTACTACTGAAGCTAGAAGATATGCAGAGCTTAATAAGACACATAATCCTAAAAGGCAATTAGCATCCAGAGGTGAGATGGGGTAGGCCTACAAAGGCCGCTCACAACAGGGCAATCTGTCTGGAGCACACATGAAGGTATGCCTGTATTACCAAGTTCCTGCTACAAGGCAGGCTCAGCTCTGGGAGTGTTCCTAGGCCAATCCACCTAATCCTATGGTGTCTGCTTAGGAAAGTAGGCTCAGAGAGGCTGAATGCACCATACAACTATACCACGGTGTAATGTAGCATTGGAAGTCAAAACCTTTTCTCCTGAAGCCCATTGTTAGCATATTACCCTGGTCCTTTGTGGTTTGTGATGAATGGAGATAGGACTTTGGAGAGCTGATGCAAAAGACAAAAACCTGAGAAACAAATTTGATGCCCCAGGGGGATAGCTAATGTTGTCAATTCAATGAGTTGTACAATCACCATGGAAACAAACCTCTGGGCATGTCTGCACAGGAATTTCTAGATTGGGTTTAGTTCAGTGGGAAGACTCATGTTAACGGTCAGCTCCCCTGTTCCTTGGGCGAATACAAAGAAATCGAGCTGAGAACCAGCACTGTTTTCCGCCCGTGGCGGCCTCATCTTCCCCACCAGGACGGACTGCCGCTCAAACTGCGAGCCAAGTTAATCTTCAAGTCGCTCTTGTCAGACAACCTGTCACAGCAAGAAAAGTAACCTTGCCGTCCATGGGGTTTTAAAAACTTAGTCTGGGCTCCACAGCCCAGAGCATGGTGTCACCCACGGTTACATGGGTCTCCTCAAGTAATCCTCTCAGGACACTCCCTCACAGACACACCCAGACCCAGAGCTGTGTGTCCTAGGTGACTCTGAATCCAGTCAGGCTAACATAAAGATTCTCGCAGAATCATAACCCGAGGTCTTGGTGATAGCCCAACTGACCACGGTTGGGCTGCATATGGTACAGTTTTTCATTTTTGTTCGGCAGCACGCTGCTTGCACACAGCCATGCTTGCCCACACCTCCACCCTGATGCTGCTTGCACACAGCTGTGCTTGCCCACACCCTGACCCTGACCCTCTGCATTTATACTGTTTTCCTTTTCTGTTACCATTCTTTGCTGAGATCATACACTTTAGTATGATTTACCAACTTGAAAAATTTTTCTTTCAATATGGTGATTCACCTCATTAATATAAGTGCTAACAGCCTGGCATTCTGTGCCAGACTCCTGGGGACCCTGTGGGGCACCTGCTTTTGTTAGCAGGAAGGAGTCATCTGTGCAGTAGAGAAGGGCCAGGTGTCTCACCTCGTCCTGGCAGTGGGTCCTGAGGACAGGAGTCTCGCTTTCGTACTGGGAGTCCCGGGCTGGGGATGCCATCTTGAATTCCACCTCCAGATTTGGGGACCTCTGCTTCTGGTTCTATGATTTCCTGCCTTGGCAATGTTAACTTGAGTTTCTGGGACTTCGAGAATATGTGTGCCTCTGTCCTTTGAATCGCTTTAATTTGACACAGAAATTTTGTCATAAAGCAGAATGAGGGCCAACTGCTGGGGTGTGTGTGGCTTCATTGTGGTTGCTTTGATTGATGGTAAAATTCAAAGAAGCCCTAAGAGATGGAGAATCACAATCCCGGCTACTGAAGTCTCTGCATTGTCTCTTCCCCAGATACTGATTAATAAATTGTACCAAACTCTCTGTTTTCATGCAAAGACTGAAAAACTATTGCCTGCCCCTCCGCCTTCATCTCTGGGTCAAATTATGTCAAAGTAGAAGTTGCACACGGGAGAGAGATGGAGGGGTGGGGATCCTGAAGGTGGAAAGGCTTAAACAGGGCTTGGATGGGGAGCGGGAGAAAGCAAGGGGTGAGGGAAAATGCTGGGTGGGAAGGGTTAAGGGAGATTGGGTGCTGGGGGGAGAAGGTGTGACGGGGACACCGAAGGTATGTCTACGGGAGAGGAGACGGGACACGGGGGTTAGGGTCTATGGGGGAGGACACGGGACACGGGGGTCAGGGTCTACGGGAGAGGCCACGGGGACACGGGGGTCTGATGGGTCTACGGGAGAGGACACGGGGACATGAGGGTCAGGGTCTACGGGGGAGGAGATGGGACACAGGGGTTAGGGTCTACGGGAGAGGACACGGGGACATGGGGGTCAGGGTCTACGGGGGAGGAGATGGGACACAGGGGTTAGGGTCTACGGGAGAGGCCATGGGGACACGGGGGTCAGGGTCTACAGAGGGGTGGGTGGGATGAGAGAGAAGAGGGGAAAGCTGAGGGTTAAAGGTCTAAGGGGGTACTGTCCTAGTTTTTGGTGATGAAACACTGACCAAATGCATCTTGGGAGAGGAAGAGACTTATCACATCTTACAGGTTAAGGTCCATCATCAAGGGCCTATCTGCTGGGGGAAATTCCTCACTTGAGGTTCTCTCTTCCCAGGTGTCTAGGTTTGTGTCAAGTTGACAAAAGCCAGTCAGCATGGATGGAGTCAGTTAGGGGAGAGGAAAAGGAGAGGGAGGAGCCTGGGGGTGGAAACATTTATGTGGCAGGACGCAGGTGTGTGGCCGTCACCAGCGGGTGTCAGTGCAATTCCTCACCATCTTCACTGACATGATATAGGACCTGCACAAGATGGTATAGTTCAGAGTCTTAGTGATAAAAATGGATTTCTGCAAAGAAGCGAGCACAGAAACTAAAGAAACTAACACAACACACCATGTATTACACGTTTATTTCCCTTGAGTTTCAGAAACCTGCTATTATTGACCACGATTTTTAAGAAGCCTTTAAAATAATTTGATATTTGATGACTCAAAAACGTCCAATCTCTAAAATTTTTATTGCTCTATCTGTATTATTGTTTTTGTGTTGAGCCAACATAGCTTGTAAATGGCAAATTGGCAAATTATAATCTTACCAGTGCTTCTACCAGAAAACACCCATAAAAGTCCTTTAAGGAATTAACCTGATGAAGCCACGGAGATCCTCAGGGTTGTCTAGAAACAAAGTTCCAGTTTCTTCTAAATCCTGGCTCCACAATGTGTCAGCTAAATTAATTAATGACTTTTCTTGTCATTATGAAAAGATATCTGGAGGAAGCAAGATAAGAGACGGATGTTTATTCGGACACAGTTTAAAGGGTGGTGCATTACTATGGGATGGGACAAAGAGGCCTTAACTGCCCAGTTGTGATGGCAGGAATTGCAGCTGATGGTGTCACGGTGGCAGAAAGCAGAATCAGACATTATCCTGAAGGTCCTCCCTGCCATCCACTCTGGTTAGGCCACATTCCCAACTGTTCTACAACCTCCAGAAGCATCACCTCCAGCTGAGGACAGAGTGCTCAAACGCATGAGCCCATGAGGCCACACTTCACATTGAAACCACGGCAGTACTGTGGTTGTGGACACCATTCCATCTCCTTCAATCTCCTTCCCTGAACAGTGAATCTGGAGCTACCGTTGCTCCCAGGGTAAAGTCAGACAGCAGATCTTGCACGCCCCATATTCCTACCAGGCTTTTGTGTGCAGGAAGGTTAGCTGAGGAAAGCAGAGACAACGCCCTCGTGTCCCCCACCTCTCCTTCCCTCTGCATGGCAGAAGATGGATTTCCTGTGCCTTCCATTTCTCCAGACTGATTTAACAAGACACAGCTCAGGCAAAAAAGAATAAAAATACGGCTCTGCCCTTTCCAGCCAGGTACGCGCAGCAACAGCCCTTGACTTCCTGAACTTCGCTTTTCTCACCAGTGAGCCAAGAATTGAAACACACTTTATTGTTTTAAAACAAATTTTAGCAAGTGTAGAACATGTGGAAATTAGTGAATTGCAAGGCTGTTGGCAATGAGACGTTGGGTGGGATTGGAGTGGCTGGAATTTATGGAAGGACACTTCTTGCTTTATCATTTAAATATCTCAATAGCATGAATTTATAATCATGGGGAGTTGCTCACTGCATGCATACGGTGTAGATGCAAGAGAGCTGAGTTCTGCTTTTCTCCAGGATTGTGTTCAAGGTGGAGATTGGGTAAGAGAAGGATGGCGGAGTCTTCTCAGTGTGTAAAACTGACATATCAAATTGCCCACAGTCATTGCTGTGAGAGATGGTCCAATGTATGTGGGTGTTTAACGGTGGTTTGGCTAAATAGTCAAAGGGCTGGAAGAGGCAGGCGAGATTTGAAAAATTTGTAAAAAGGAAGTGTGGAGAAGGAGTAAGAGGCTGGGAACAGACGGTCAAGATGCTGGGGACCTGTGAGCGTTCTCAGAGTGGCAGGCGTCCCTCAGAGGAGGTGCCTCTTAGCCATTGGGTGGACCCAGGTGGCATCACTGAGCCTCTGTCTTTGGAATCCACTAAGTTGCCCGATATATCTATCAAGACAGTCTGGTGATGTGGTTCTCCTTCACCTCTTGACAGGACATGGAATCACCCAGACAGACACCTCTGGGCATGTGTGTTGTGGAGGTGTTTCCATGTCAGTTTAACTTGGGCAGAGACCCACCGGGCTGTGGGCAGCTGAGCCCCATGGCTGTGGTTCTAGACTGAATAAAAAGACAGGAAAAGAAGGTAGGCTGAGCACCGGCTCGCAGCTCTGTTTCCTGACTGCAGCTGCCATGTGTCCAGCTGCCTCACGTTCTTGCCACGGTGCCATCCACTAGAAAGCAGTGTACCCTCCAACCGTGAGCTCAAACAAATGCTTCTTTCTTAAAGTTTCCGCTGTCAGGTGTTTGTTGACAGCCATGAGCTTGATATAGTATGCAGCCATGATGTTTAGTTAATTGTCAATTTGATCCAACTTAGAATCACTTGGGAAAAGTCTCCATGAGGGATTGTATTCGTTGGGTCGGCCTGTGGGCATGTCTGCCAGGGGCTGTCTTAATTAAATTAACTGATGTGGAAGGACCTAGCCTACTGTAGGTGGCATCGTCCCCCAGGCAAGGGGTTCTGAATAAGGGAAGAGAAATCCAGCGCACCCAAACAAGCAATCAAGAGATCAGTTCTCTCTTCTCTTGATTGTGGCTGATGCAATGTGGTCGTTTGAGGTTTCTACCCTGGTTCCCCACAATGATGAGCTGGGACCTGGAATTGGAAGCTGAAATAAGCCCTTTGTTCCCAACCTGCTTTCTACCAGGATATTTTATCATAGCAATGGAAATAAAAGCAGATTTCATGTCAGGAACTAAACCTCTAAGCAACAAGTTAAGAGACACAGCTCACCGCCGTGGTCTGCTCCATGTGAAAGCTGACCTGGCTCCCACCATCAGCATCAGAAACAAGGCTGGCCTTCTGCTGTGTGCACACTCTCCTGCAGGAACCATCCCGTCACCTGTCAGCAGGTCACCTGTTGTGGGTCATCTGCACGAAACTGTTTCTGTTTCGGAGGGAACAGATGCTTACACCATGATGGCGTTGCTGTGTATGCTGAGACAGACCTGCCTCTCTTGCTGCCTGCCTCCGCCAGCCCCTCGTCAGGCTCACTCTTACACAGCACAGCTTCTGCTGCCAGTGTACACATCACCGCACAGGCACCTCCACGCGCTCTCAACCCATGGCATCCACTGTCAGAGCAGAGGTCCGAGAGGTGGTGTGGCTTCCTGAGGACTCAGTTTAGGGTCTTGTAGAAGACAGCATCTTGAAAAGACAGAGATCACTGCACGATTCAGCATGACTTTTGTAACAAGACCGCCAGCTGATTCTCCCTGGAAGTTAGAGAATTGTGAGGGTGCTCACACCTACCACACCTGCTAAGACACCTAGAGAATATTTAATGCTGTTAGTGAAACATTCAAAACAGAATCTATAGGTGTGGGCACATCTGTCCTGACACAGAACTTAAAACCAAGACTCGGAATGAACATTGATTGTACTTAGAACTGTGGAACTGCTTCCTACTTTGTTGGTATGAAATGAACATTTCAGAGTGATTTTTATGCTTAATCATATCGTTTCCTTCCGTAAACTCCTGAATGCTTTATTAGAAAATGACATATTTGCTGTGAAATTTCCATCTCAAAGTTGTCCTTCGTCTGTCCTGCTCTAAGTTCTATAATTATGCAGACATCGCAGTGATTTTGTATCTTACTTCTGGACCTTGAGCGTAAAGCATGGCCACCTACACTCGCCATTGTGTAGAACAGGGTGACTAAGTCTGAGTTTGCGAGTCTCTTTTGTCTAGCTTCCCACCCACCCAGAATCCCCACAATTGCTGGGCTCTGCTTGTCAAGCATGCAGCTGGGAAGCTCACTGATGAGGCTGTGAAGGGCAGCAGATCCTGCTTTCTGTCTTTGCCCCCGTCCTTTCTGGTTCTTTCTTCCAAGGAAGAATGGGCAAAATATGGCCTGGCTGTGAGTTTTTATAAATAAAGATTTATTGGTGCGCATCCACACTCATTCATGTTAAAATTGACTGTTGCTACTTTTGTGTTGAGTATTTGCCACAGAGACTATTATGGCCTGCAAAGCCTGAGAAATTTACTATCTGGCTGAGAAGCACTGTGGCAGCTGATGGTTTTGGGGAGAGAGAGAGATTTGGTTTTCTAGGTGGCTACCCATGCTCCAGTAGATGGTCCCACTCCCATGCATCTTGATACAGAGAAATGTCATCCAAACTGGACCATTCATGTCCCGGTGAGCTTAACACCAGGCATTGGGGTGCTGGAAGAAAAGATTATACACTACATTTAACTCCATCTCATGCTTTAAAAATCTTTGCTTTTGTTGGCACAAATACATATATATTTAATAGAGCACTACCTGACATGTAATTAGTGTGATAGAATTTTAACAATTGCTTCAACCATTGTACTATATAGCACATATATTGTGCATTAGTTATAATTGTGTATAATCTAATAACTAATTATAATACGATGGCTAATTATGATATATTCTCTAATTATGTAGAGTTCATTGCAGTGTATTAATGTTTTATATATTAACAGTTACGATAATTGCTAAAGTTCTGTCTCACTAATTATGCACCAGACGTGGTTCAAATGACTCATAGACCATAGCTAGTTTAATGGCCCCACCACTGTCGTTGCACTGATCACTGCCATTCTTTTATACAGCAGGGAACTAAAGCATACGGGTCCATCAACTGCCGAGGTCTATAACGAATAAGGGGCAATTCCGGGTCCAGACCCAGACCTGACTCCCCACTGCAAATCCTTCCACATTCAGGCACCTGTGCTTCTCAAAAACACAGACACGAAAGAAGGTCATGGGCATAAATGTTTCTGTCAGTATGGGTGGGTGTGCCATGGAGCACACTCATAGCCGCTTGCTGTGGAGAGAAATGGTCACTCTTTTGAACCTGGCACAGACTCACAGGAGGCTAGTAAGTCTCTACGGACTCTGGAGCAGATCTGCTGGCTCCTGCAGAACCAAATGGCATCTGTTAATTTATGTCATTTAACTCCCCCGTGTCAGGTTTTGGGTTCGAGAGACACAGCAGACAGAAGGGACCAGACTCCGCTGGCAGCTAACAGGACCCGGCTTTATTGAGAGAAGACCAGATGGGACTAGCTCCTCCGCACCCACGAGTGGAGAAATGCTACCCCCCTCACCCCCATCTTGGGGCTCGGGCTCCGGGGAACCGGGGAAGCGAGCTCAGCCCAAGTCTGAGTCTCAAAGCCCAGTGCAGCACCAGCAGCAGGTTGTCCAAGTCCTCAAAGCCTTAAAACCTTCAGCCCTCTCCTGGCTTTTAGGGGAGAGGGGTTGCCATAACATCTGATTGATGTTTAAGGCAAGCTTCTGGCCAGGAAGCAGTCCTTTTTCAGAGCTGTTCATGAATTCCTTGAGTCCTGAATCTTATCTGCCAAGGAAGCCCAGTGTCCTTTGGAATTTGGGGTCTGGAGTTTTTATCTGAGGTTTTGCAAGGTTTAGATCTCTGAGAGGTTGTAAAAGGTCCGTCTTTCTTCATTCCTCTTTTGCAAACTCTGGTTCCAGATTTCTTCTTGAGTCTGAAACTGTTGGGGGTTTCATTCACATCTTGCACCCCACAGTTAACTTCACCCATTTAAAAGTCAGTCGTCACTTTGACTAGGCAAACTGTGCACTTAATATCACTCATGAGAACTCACTTCCTCTAGAGCCGCGTCACCAGAACCAGGCTCACATAGTAGTAAATAAAATGGTAACAGGGTTTTAAAAAGTCAGATTTGTTTTATATTCTCATTTGGAGTCTTAAGAAAACTCTATCACATTTCCTTGGTGTGTGTGTGTGTGTGTAAGAGAGGGGGGGGAGAAAGAGAGAGAGAAAAAGAGAGATGTACATGTACATGTGTGCCTACATGCAAATGAGAATATGCATTCCACCATGCAAAGGTCAGAAGATGATTTGCAAGAGTCCATTCTCTTGTTCACCATGTGGATTCAGTGGATTGAACTCAGATCCCCAGGCTTGCCCGCAAGCACCTCTACTGGCTGAGCCATCTTGCCAGCCCCTCATTTGGACATTCTATTTCAAAATGGAAGTTTGTTTCTACTTAGACAGTGGAAGAGGAGGGTTTTCCAGTAAGTTATCAAGCAACAATTTACTCTGAGCTTTCTTAAGACCCAGGAAGTCCAAAGAGAAATTTCCTTATGATTTAGGTTGTTCTAAGGAAAGGCCCCTTAGGAGTCAGGAAGTAAACAGTTCTGAAGTCTCAGGAAGTCCCTGCAACTGACCAAAAGTACAATATTCCTCCCTCCCCAAGGTGATATACAAGCAGTAATGGCCCCTCAGGAGATTTCTCAGACTTGGGGAACTGTCAGGGAGAGGCTCTGATCAGCCAAGATGCCTGGCAAGGACTCTCCAGCCTGTTGGGCTGCCTGAAGGTTGTGCGGTGCTCCAGATTTCCAGCTTCCGTGGGCTGTCACTCATGCTGGGGTGGGCTTTTGGTGACACTCTGTGTGGGAGTCATGTCTGCTCCTGTAAGTGACCGCAATAAATTCACTGGCTCACCGAGTTGGGCTGATGGGGAAAAAATTAGCCTAATGTGAAACTAATGAACTCTAGTGTGTGTTGGTAGATAGATCTAGAGTAACACTCAGGACCTCAGAAGCTTCTACTCGTAGCCAAATCACAAAGGCCACTCTGAGCTCAGTCTCAGGCTGAGATAAGACACGGCAGACAAAGCCGCCGTCTGTGCGTACCTTGAAGCCTGTTGCCTCTTGCAGTGGTCCTGTCTTATTGTTAAAATAGTGGAGCTTGTACTGACATCGGCATGTTACTGGAAAGCATCACTCCCCACACTTGCTTGAAATATCTGTTTTTTTTTTAATGCTATTTAAATTTCCTATAATAGCCTAAGGGGCACATGTATCTCTGTGCTGAACTCTCAAATCTACCAGTATGATTACTGCCAAGAGATGATGCGAAAAATCCTATAAAAACATGTATGTATCTCAGTGTCTCAGTTTCCCTGGAGCAAGTTAGCCCAGTTTGGAGCCCATGTGTAATAGAGAGTAACTTCCTCCACACCCTGAGTGTGGTTTGAGTCTTTGCAATAAGCCAAGTCAGTCTCAGGTTAGTTCCACAGCAGGGCTTCAGTGATAGGCTGGTTTGGTCTGTTGGCTCTGTATCTGGGGTGGACAGATGCTTGTTCGTGTCTCCCAAGGACCAGGTCACACAGTGATGACTTCACGGTCACTGCTATGGCAGACTCATGATTTAAAAGACAGGGCCGCTGGAAGGGTTAGCAGTCCATCCCTCATGCTGAACAGAGACCCCCTTTCAGTAGGATCCACACATGGAGGGAGGCGCATGGGGTGGTTGGATAAGGAGAGAGAATCCTTCGGAATGGAAAGTCACCGGAGGGTCCCATGGGGGAACTGCAAATCTGCGTTCCAGAGAGGCGGCTTGGAAAATGAGAATCAATTTATAGTATCCCTCCAGCTTCTCTCAAAAGCAAGAGTTGCAAGCCATCCCTTTCCAGTCGGTTCTCTTAGGGAAAATGTCTTGATGGATTGAGCACAGAAAACCATATCAACTCATATATTTTTCAGAATGCTCTCCTTCTTGCATTAAAGAAGTAAAAGCATTGTGGCAGGGAGTGGCCAGGAGGCCTACGATTACTTCACTCCTTCTCAGAAACCTTAAGAAGGACATTTAGTTTCTGTATCATAAAACTTATCTGTGGCTATGTTAGTCCTATGAATACTGTAATCCTGGGTTCCTGGGACATTTGGTACTCATTGGTGGAAGCCTAGTTACTGGTAGTTTTCTGCTGTTCTAGTGCCAATAGTAGCCAAAACAGGACAGAAACAAAGTGTGCATTTCCTTATTTGCCGTGCTACAAACTGCGATGTTCACTGCAGTGGGCAGATGCAGAGCCTCCGGATAATCTCGGTGTTGAGTGTGTCTCTTTGCTTTTTGCTCTGCTTTAAATTAGTCATCTGTGTTCCACCAGGGCGTCTATGCAATTGATCCACTGGAAATCTGACAAGGAGGCAAGACAACCAATTCCTCTTATTTTTTGTATTTACTTTATTTTTTATTTATATGTAGTTTTTATTTGTGGATATGTCCATATGAGTTCAGGTTCTTGCAGAAGCCGGAAATGAGCGTCAGATCTGGAGCTGGAGTTGCACATGGTTGTGAGCCGCCTAATGTGCGTGCTAGGAACTGAACTCAGGTCCTCTGGGAAAACAACAAGGATTTGTAATGGAGCTGTCTCTCTAGTTCCAGATTCCACCTCTTAAACAGGAGGTTTAGTGCTCCTCAGAATGTGCCTCAGTACACAGCCATTGCTCGGGTTAATACCCCTCTTATCCGAAGCACACATTCTCCACCTAGAAATCAGCATGCCTTCCCCCAAGCCATTCCTGTGGCTCAAGTAACTCCACCTTGCAGTCCATGGAAACAGCCCTCATATGTGGGTGGGACTCGTCCGTTGTCTTCTTTCCTCATAGAAACAAGGACTTCCTTGCCTAGCATTCACAGAAGCAGTTGCCTACCTTGCTGTACAAACTGACACATTGGAGGCTAACATTTACATTCACATTTCACCATCCCAACGCTTACCCAGCTACTGCTCTGTAAATGCATCTTCCATATGTGGGTCCTTCGCCATCCGGCCCCTCCTGCCCTTCAAGCCCAGCTCTCGGCATTCATTCTAAATGTGATGTAAGGCTGTTCTGTGCCACAGTGCATGAGCCCGCCCTGGCTCTCAGGAGTGCCTTCACCCTGCCACCTCCTCTCAGTTCCCTATGTGGGTTAACTTTTCTCAGTCCTCAAGTAAAGCCACTTGCTGGTGACAGAACTCTTCTCTTTGTTAGAATTGAACCTGGTCCGCAGCTGTGCAACAGTAACCGAGACATTCCGCTGTTATTTTATTAATGACACACTAGAAGGTAAGTCACACAGGCCACTTTTCACCTGTCCATCTGTCGATTTATGCCGGACTGAAGATTCTCAGTGTCTAACCACCAGATCCAGACCCCACATCTGGATATGCCCAGGGTACTGCTAAGACCACATATCACCCAGTCTCACAAATTTGAGTGACTGAGCTACTGGCACGTAGTCACTCCTCTGTCATTCTGTGTCAAAGCTATAGTAAGGTGAGATGATGGTACGAACACCTGCTTCTCCAGCGCCGAGGCTTTACCACCAAGACGCTGTTAGCCTGTCATACCACATATTCATCTAATCATTTTCCCATCAACTCATCTTTAATGGTGTATTTTGAACTAGACTGTGGATGTCTGTAATTACCTTCTGAACACTTCAATACCTATGTGCTCAATGGAATTTACTATTTGGCCATTTTTCCCACCAAGGCATATGGACAGTTGATACCATGGACTAGTATAGATGGAGCGTTTGCTCTGTTTTCCAGAGTGTAAACACCAGGACGCGGGGAAGCACAGGTTTTGGCACATTGCTATCTCCCTTAGAAGTTCCTGCGGGCCCTTTCCAGTCGATGCTCAACCCACCCCTGAAGTAATCACTGCTCTAATGGCTTCTCCACCAGACTTTGGCTTGATCTGGTCTGAAATTCACACAAGAGGAGGACAGCAAAGCCCTTCTGTGCTCAGCATCGTGTCTCGGTGTCCATGGTCCAGTCTGTCTCAGTGCCCACCGTCTGTCTGCTTTTGGTTCTATGTGCCTGTCTCTGCTGTCTGCCACCCTGGGGCTCGGACTCCACATGCTCACTGACGTCCCACTGATGGTCACCGGGCTGTTTCCAGGGTTTGGATGCTATGAACGAAGACAGAATTTCTATGTCACTGAATAGGAATATTCAGTTCATGAGGTACTACCAGAATGTTTCAAGATGAACACACCATTTTCTACTCCCACCATCAGCATGTGAAGATTTCAGTGCTCCACAGTTTCACTGTGCTTGGTTTTACCGGCCTCTTCCTGCCGTCTCAACCTTTTAATACTTCAGTTTAAGTTATTTTATAACTGGATTATCTGCTTTTCAAGGAAAGTTATGTGTGTGCATGTTCATGAGGAGTGTGCACATGTGTGTGAGGATGTTGTGCACATGTGAACGAGGGTGCTGGGACATATGTGTGAGAGGATGCATATGAACCTGTATGAGAGGATATTGGTGCGTGTGTGAGAGTCTGTGTGCCCATGTATGTGAGCATGTTGATGCATGTGTGTGAAAGGATACTGGTGCATGTGTATGTAAGGGTGCTGGTGCATGTGTGTGTGAGAATACAGGTGCACATGTGTGAGAGGGTGCATGTGCACATGTGTTTGCAGGTAATGCTGCACGTGTGCGTGAGGATCCTGGTGCATGTGTGTGAAGATATCAGTGCTTGTGTATGTGCAGGAGCAGTTGCACGTGAGTGCGTGTGTGAAGGCCAGAGCTGACATTGTCTGTCTTCCTCAGTCTTCCTCATTCACTTTCCACTTTATTCACTTTTTTTTTGAGTCAGGGTCTCTCCCCACACCTGAAACTCGCCTCAGTTTCACTGGCCAGTTAGCTCCACGAATGTTCCTCTTTCTGCCTCCCCAGAGCTGGGGTTACAGATGTGTACCTCTGGGTCTGGCTTTTACATAGGTGGTAGGGATTTGAACTCTGGTCCTTGAGCTTGATTGGCTTCAACTTTACCAGCTGAGCTATCTCCCCAACATCCAGAAAAGGTTTCTATTTTGTAAGGTCATATTCATGATTAAATTGTCATGCTGAAAAAAGTCTTGATCTGCCTGTGGAGCTTCAAGCACTGTCTTAGGAGTTTTTCTCTCGATGAGGTGTGGTGTTTGGCCCTGCCCCTGTAGGTCCTGACCAGCTAAGCTGGTGAAGTGTGCTCTCCAGTTAGAGAAACCAGAATTTAGTCAGGGTTACTCACAAAGGATGCGCGGGGAGAAAGTGCGACATCTCCTATTGAGGTCAAGCTGTAAGTTTCTACATTTTCATCAGAACCTGCCCTTGGAGTTCCGGAGCACTCCCGAAGATGGCGACCAGCGGCTGGAATACCCATCTCATCCCGAGCATTCACTGCTTCCCGCCTGGGCCCTCCCCGTCAAGTCATTGGTTGGTTGGGCTTTGTCTCCGTCAATCAAATTCCTAGAGGCATGTCTTGCCCCTGCGGTCTCCGAGCTGCGTTCGGATTCCTGGCGCAGGACTCCACGGTGTCCATGGGAACTCTGTGTACATTTACCTACAAGCACAACCCTGGTTATGGGAGTTACGCCATAGCGGATCTGCTTCCTCGTGAGACGTGGGCGTGCAGGAGCACCCCTGCTGCCTGCTCCTCTTCTCCTGAGTGCTCGTTAGAGAGACAGCCAAAGGAAGGAGTCCTCACCCTGCTCCGGAACAGAAAAGAAGTCTGGTAGCTTGAGAACCTGGGCGCTGCTTTCCCATCTAGCTCTGTGACTTTTGAGCAAGTTGTGTTGTTAGCATGCTACATCAGAAACAGACAAATGTGCTAGTGCTTTGCTAGCATGTTGTCACTTAGTGGAGAATAATAAATTCACGAGGTGTAGTGGTTTCGGTGGTAGCAGTTGCCGTGTAATCCGCTTTCCTTGGTAAACCCGCTAAGGTGAACGTGGAGGCATTTATTACAGTTTTAGATACTAATGTTAACTGTCCACACAGTGAATGTTCTGAGAGCTATGCATCTATGTGGGTTACAGAATGGCTACAGCAGGTTGACTCTGTTACACCACAGTGTCAGGAGGTTTCACACGTGCTGATAGAGTCAATCAACCTCATGAGGAACCGAGCCAGACATGGTGAGGAGCTGGAGAGTGCCTGTGAGTGTCACAGGACGGAGAGCCGAGGTGTACAGCTGAGTCCAGAGGCAGATACAGAAGAACAGAACCAGGTCCAGATGAAGGAAGAGGCAGAGAGACAGTCAGAGGTCCAGGAGGGCAGAGGAGGACGGGCAGACAGAAACTGAGCAGGCCATGTCAACAGTGCAGACAGAGCCAAGGGACACTCAGTTCTCCGTCGGCTCCTAGATGCACACTCTGGGTGTCATGAAGCAGCTCAGCCGGGACCATCGCCATCCAGTGCTCCTGTCACCTCCTGATGGGGTCCAGGAGACGGAACTGTACCACTCCCTCTGTCAGGTGTTCTGATAAGTTCTTGGGCCTGAGTTCCCCGGCAGGATTTTACACACCCGTGTGCCCCTGCCACCTCTATTCACCCCAAAAGACTTGTGGGGTGGCAGCCTCTCTGCTGCCAGAAATGAGTTATGTATAAATCTGTGCTGCCTGGACGATGTTGAACAGATGGAGGTGTTTACACCCAGGCACACACTCATCCTCCACCTTCAAGATGGAATCAAAACCTGCTTGTGAAATGGAGTCTCCCAGGGCAAGGCACAGCCTGAAAAGTTTCTGCTTCACACGATATGGAGAAACTCAGAGCAGGACACAGTCTGATCTCAGCAGGGAGTTACGGTTCTAGGTCTCCCATTTCTTCACCTGAAATCAGAATAACTATGCCACGGGATGCTACAAGGACTAAATGAGAACCACAAGGAAACACACTTAGGACATGTCCCAGGCCTCTGCCAATGCTGGTACCCTGCTCAGGTCCAGCCTCTCCTTCCACCTTCCTCCTGCCCAGGCCCCTCTTACAGAATCCAATCCGTTCAAAACCCAAGGGTGACCTCGCTCCAGTGACATCCCGTCAGGGGAAGCTGCACTGATGACTGGTCCACACAGGGCCTGATGACTGTCCGCCCTGCTTCCGTCGTTCTCTACACAAAGCCACCCCAGATCCTGAGTGCCCTGCAGGACTGGCCAAGCTCACTGTGAGGACTGCAATTTAGTTTAGCGGCTTTTCTGGCCAAATCTGCTTGCGATGTACGATGTAGTGACCTCCCAAACTCCACCACCTCCTTCTGCATGTCCCTTTGCCTGGGGCTACAGACACTCCCAGCTCTCCACAGGTGCTGTGACTTCCACCCTCAGCTTCCCGGGAGTGGACTCCTCCTTACCTGCTGCCACAGCCACTGCCACCTGACCCCCCACAGCTTGTTTGCAAGCCCCCAACCGGTGTCCCTGCCTTTGCCCTCCAGTGTATCCTCAACACAGCTTCCAACATGACCCTGTCAAAATACATGTCGCTGTGTGCCTGCTGCCCTCAAAATAAAAGTTGAAGCCTCTGATGATGATGTCATGGACCGCAGCCCCATCCCTTCACTGTGCTGTGGACACATGAACCTTGTCCCATGCCTGAACCATTGCACCTGACTGCCCTGCATCTGGAATGTTCTCCTGCATGCCTCCCCGACACCCTTTAAGTAGCCACAGAGGTATTCTGTGATGAGGTGTCTGTGGCCACTCTGGCTGAAACGAACCCCTCTGCCCCGATGTCATTCCCCTCCAGGACTCGTTTCTAGCCATAGGGCCTACCTACATCTCCCAGGCTTTGTATCTTTCCTATTAAATTTGTGTATTTATTGTCAACCCTACCCCCACATGAATATCTGGTCTGCATGGCTAGAACTCTGTTTTATGCCCTGCAATGTTAAAGAAATGATGCTTTACACAATGCAAGTATTTAAGAGATAAACTACCTACAATTCAGGTGCATTAAGGGGACACTCTTCCTTCCATTTTTCAAAGTTCTCTTTTTATCTTCCATCACCTTCAAGCTACACAGACAGCTCTGCAAGAGGTTTATGTTCCAAATCACCGTCTTTATGCTGTCGTCTGTCACCCATTCCATCTCTCACCACAATTCGATTTCCAGCTTTACTATATCATTAAATTTATTTCCCAGGCCATCAACGACTCCTTAATTGTTAAACTCTATCAACACTTTGCAGTCTTTAATTTACTGAAATGTTCTGCAGCGCTTACAATGAAAGAGCTCACCTATCTGAAAACGTCTTCCTGGAGTTCACAGACACCTACGCTCACTTTCATATAATTTGGGGTCTTCTTATCTAAGGAAGGATGGCACTCAGAGTTGGCCAGTCCTTCCACCTAGATTAACACAATCCAGATAATCCACCACAGAGATGCCCTCAGGACAACCCAACCTAAGGAATCCCATCCAGAGATTCTCTTCCCAGGAGATTCTATACAGTGCCAAGTTCACAGCCCAAACTGCCATTAGTTTTTCCTCTGTGATTCCACCGCTTCCAGTAACATCTCATTGTGGAATTATCTCATAGCATGCAAGAACCTGTTTACATATTTATGTCTCCTGCTGATATCTGGAAAATTTGAAGGTAATGAATCTTCCATCTCTCAACCTGCAGAACCAATGATAGATACATATTTCCATATTATTTTACATTTCATGAACACATATTGAAATACTATTTTTACAAAATAAGTATACTTAAGAACTAAAAAAATAATATTTTTATGCAAGTCATAGTATTATAAAGGGAACATTGTAACGCCAATACTGCAGAGCAAAAATGGTGCGAGATTCAGAAGCGCCTTGGCAACACTAGGTGATTACAAGTCATGCAACTTGGGGACTATCACTTAATTCTGTTTAGTATGGTTCCTTATTTATAAAAAGGCAGTAATAACACTTAAAATTGTACATTTTAAGCCTGGTATGGTGGCACATGCCTTTGATCCCAGCCCTGAGATGCAGAGGCAGGCGGGTCTCTCTGAGATCAAAGGACAACCTAGTCTCCGTAGTGAATTCCAGACCAGCTGCAGAGGACCTGGGTTCGATTCCCATCTCCGACATGGAAGCTAACAACCCTCTCTATAACTCCAGTTCCAGGGCATCCGACACACTCTTCTGACCTCCGTGAGCATTGCACAACACAGGTGCTCTTACACACACGCAGGCAATACACTCATACACATAAAATAAAAATATTAAGTAAAATATTTTTAAAGTAAATAAATAAAATAAAAACAAAACAGGATCAGGTATGGTGGCACATGCCTTTAATCTCAGCACTCAGGAGGTAGATCTCCCTGAGTTCTAGGCCAACCTGATCTATATAGTAAGTTCCAGGCCAGTCAGGGCTACAAAGTGAAACTTTGTCTCAAAAATACAAAACTATCATACATCCTACATATGCTGGGATAATTGTTTGAAAGCACTTGATTTGGTGTTTACCTAAAACTTCATACCTTGGCCAGCAGCAGCTCCTGAGGACTCGGCCTCAGGAGTTGCTTCAAGCCTGTCCCCGGGCTCTTGGTGCGCACGGTCTCTCAGCTCCTCAGGGCGTATCCACAGTGAGCATCAAGTATGACGCTTTTTTCTCATTTTCCTTCATTGCGGATAGGACGTGGCTTCCGACTCCTGTGGTGCTGGGATAGCTTCTGCCGGGGGTCATAACCACATCACCGCCAACCTGACGTGGCTGACATGAACTCTTCCTCCAGGACTCCGGTGCCCAAGTGGCCCGAGACAAAGCACGCTCATGTGGTGACATGATTTCAGATCGAGGACAGCAGCCAGTCTCCTCTGCTGACCTTAGTGGACATGACCATGATGAAGAGTACAAAACGCAGCTCCGGGCAGCCCTCGATGCCCTTCATCCTCCCCCGACACTTACACCGCTGCCCGCCTTCCCCAGACGTATTTGCAGATGCTGAAGTAATTTCCCCAGGGCTGCTCAGCCAGGAAGATGTGCTTTCTTTCTGCTCTTTACCTTTTCATTACACCTCAAGCTTCCTTTTCCCAGCCATCACACGCTCCTGTCTTACAAACAGCCCCAGTGCAAACTCAATTCTACCAACTCAGTCTTGCTCAAACAAACTCTGACCCATCTCTCGCTCAGTCCTTGAATTTTACTTAATCTAGCTTATGCGCCAGCTAACATCTATACACTCTCGAGCACTGTTTCCACTAGGTTTGCAGGAGAGACCTGGTGCTTTTATGAGAACCAGAGCCCCGGAGGACTGTGCTTCCTACCGACCCGATCCTCCCATCACCACAGCAGCTCTTGCATTGCAAATTCCATGTATTCTGCGTGAAGAGAAGGCATTTCCCGCCAAGGCAGCATGACTCTAGGAAACCAGTGCTTCATTTCCGGCCCATGATCAGAGCGGGATGCTGTCCTTTTTCTCTGCCATCCATCCCCTTCCCAGATTTATCTCCACGACATCGTGACCATTCATTGTTCCTGAGTTTGGGGTGGTCATGAAACCTCTTTCCAGAGGTGGCCTGAAGGCTCGAGGCATCATTACTCTGAGCTAAAGGCGAGGTAGAGGGTTCTGAGAGCAGCGTTAAGCTTCTCTCAGCACCTTTCCTGCCTCTTTTATGGGAAACAGAGGGCAGAGTAATGTACCTGTTTGCTCATAAGGATTTACACACTGGGCTTTGCGCTGCTATTGACAAATCAAATTGCTTGGCTACTGCCGCCCACTTTATGAAAGTTAATAACGATCTCCCTGCGACGATGGTACAAAGGCAAAAGCTGATTTATGAAGAGGGCTGGATTTTTAAATGCTTGCCATTCGGTCTGGTTTCCTGGTGTCTGTGGTGAGTATGGTGAATGAGTGGATTCCTCTGTGAATCTCAGACAAATCAGGACGTCTGTGGTGAAATTACAGGGTCAGAGAAAGTCCACCTCCATGATGGACACATGCATCATTCAAAATAAATGTGATTTTAGACAAAGCTTGGGTAGGGACATGGTCAGCTCATTCTGGAATTTTAGAAAACTCACCAAAGGCTCTACATTTAAGAATTGGAAAATAGAGCCTGGAGAGATGACTCAGCAGTTACGAGCACTGGCTGGTCTTGAAGAGGACCCAGGTTCGGTTCTCAGCACCCACATTGGGTAACACAACAACCTATAAATTCCAGATCAAGGGGACCTGACACTCTCTTCTGGCCTCTTTGGGTACCTCCACACATGTCACACACACACACACACACACACACACACACACACACACACACACACACCACGCACGCACGCACATAAATAAAGATAAAAATAAATATTTTAAAAAATTGGAAAAATGAATCTTTGACATCTAGAAAGCATTTCCATCTCTGTATTTCTCTCTCCCTCCCTCCCTCCCTCTCTCTCTTTCTTTCTCTTTTTGAGATAGGGTCTCGTGTACCCCAGGCTGGCCTCCACTCGGCTAAGGACAGCCTTGAACTTCTGATCCTGCTGTGTCCCCTACTCCAGGGCTAAGATTTCAAGCATGCACCAGCACCAGCTTGCTCACTTTATTCAGGCTTTGCTGGTCAAGCACCCCGCTAAGCTGAATTCCCACCCAGAAAGCTTCTTCTTAGTAATCAAATGTTACTAATCATCATCATCATCATCACCATCATCACTACCACCACCATCATCATCACCATCATCACTACCATCATCATCATCGTCATCATCACCATCATCATCACCATCATCACTACCATCATCACCATCGTCATCATCACCATCATCACCATCACCACCATCATCATCATCATCACCATCATCACTACCATCATCACCATCATCACTACCATCATCACCATCATCACTACCATCATCACCATCACCATCATCACTACCATCATCACCATCATCACTACCACCACCATCATCATCACCATCATCACTACCATCATCACCATCATCACTACCATCATCACCATCACCATCATCACTACCATCATCACCATCATCACTACCATCATCACCATCATCACTACCATCATCACCATCATCACTACCATCATCACCATCATCACTACCATCATCACCATCACCATCATCACTACCATCATCACCATCATCACTACCACCACCATCATCATCACCATCATCACTACCATCATCACCATCATCACTACCATCATCACCATCACCATCATCACTACCATCATCACCATCATCACTACCATCATCACCATCATCACTACCATCATCACCATCATCACTACCATCATCACCATCATCACTACCATCATCACCATCACCATCATCACTACCATCATCACCATCATCACTACCATCATCACCATCATCACCATCACCATCATCACTACCATCATCACCATCATCACTACCATCATCACCATCACCATCATCACTACCATCATCACCGTCATCACTACCACCACCATCATCATCACCATCATCACTACCATCATCACCATCGCCATCATCACCATCCTCACCACCATCATCCCTACCATCATCACCATCACCATCATCACTACCATCATCACCATCATCACTACCATCATCACCATCACCATCATCACTACCATCATCACCATCATCACTACCATCATCACCATCACCATCATCACTACCATCATCACCATCATCACTACCACCACCACCATCATCATCATCATCATCACCATCATCACTACCATCATCACCATCGTCATCATCACCATCATCACCATCATCACTACCATCATCACCATCGTCATCATCACCATCATCACCATCACCACCATCATCATCACCATCACCATCATCACTTAGCTATTTTAAAGGGATTAATTGAGATATCATTTGTGTTTAATAAAATTCTCCAGCATCATATTATTTAAAGATTCCTTTCCAACAAGGAGTCATGGGGCATGCAAGGGAACAAAGCATGTGGAACAGCCCCAAAGTATTGCTGATGTGGGTCTTTCTGAGCATGCTAAACAGACCTCTGCATGGTCTCAGTTCTGGGTATGTGCTTCTAGATCCCCAGGAACCTGTCAGAGCTCCATAAAGCCTCTGTGACAAATCACTCTCTAGATTTTCCTTTGAAGGAGCTGTAAGTGCTCCTTCCAGAAGAGGCATACAGTTGCCTCTGAATGTTTCAGATCGATGTCCCTCGAAAAGGCTTGTTGTCTATGGTGGACTCTAGATCACATGGTCAAATGAAATAAACCACCACAGTGCTGTCCCTCAGGAGAACACTGTACATGGTGAATGCTGGTGTTCCTGGCATTGAGGCTTTGAAACGACTTCATCCCTAGTGTGCCCACGTCCAAGGCTGCTAGGCTTCTGGGCTCCTCCAGGATGACGGCTGCTGGTTCTCAAGGCCACCACAAGGCCGGAGAAAGGGAGGCCAGACAGAGTGAGTGGGACCACAGCTGCCTGTGCTGTTAAGATTTTTCTAAAATACTCCTAGGACTGCTGCAAGGCTACGGAGTTCTAGAATCACAGAGACACTTTAGCCAGTTTGGCTCCATCTCCAGATGCAGCTTTTGAGAATTATTCAGAGAAGAGCCAGCAGCAAAGGTGTCATCATAATTGCAAAGCAAATAGTTAAAAGAATCAGACCCTCTGAAGAGAACGGAATCCTTGCAGTTTGTGCTTAAAGCACTTTTTTTTTTTTTGCCATGAGAATGTGTTCTGAATTTTATGTGTTATGAAATCTCTTCTTTCCTGTTAAGGCTGAAACCCCACTGCACCTCAGTGTAACTGATAAACAGGTAAGCTCTGGAATATATGTATGTGACCGTTCATTTGGTCAATTTGATTAAGAAACTGCTGAGCATGGGGTTCATGGACCCCACCCCTGGGTGCAGAGCTGTTAACAGCTGACAGCTTCTGGGGGCCAGAGAGTCTTTTCTTAAGTGTGTGGCCGGGTCAATGCTCCAGTGAGGGACCCCACTCCCAGGAGTATGTGGGCAGCACAGTTTGACTCCACGGGTTGTAACAGCAGAAAGAGAGGGCGTCAGCTGGGAGAGGGGTGGGGGCTGGGTCAGGGAGGCTTGGGGGAGGCGTGGGGTGAACATGATCAGTATACAGTGTATGTATGTAGGATATTCTTGAAGAATTAATAAAATGCTATATTAAAAACAGAAATAATAAAGATACCACCAATGGATTAGAGAAGCAAATCTCCGGCTTTGTCTGGGGTGCTTATAGAGATGGTTCCATCATGAGGCTCTGGTCCAGGAATGGATGAGCTCACCACATACTGGAACCACTGGGCAGTGGTGAGAGGTGAGACGGGCTCCACTGGAAGCAGGAGGACTGAGGCTGTCTTCAGGGGGTCTCTCCACCCAGCCTCTACTTCTACTCAGCTCCTTACTTCTGTCTAACCAGGTCTCTACCAAACAGATGGAGCCAAACGACCGTATCCTCTGAGGCTGTGAGCTAAAACAAATCCTTCCCGCCTTAAAAAACAAATCCTTCCCGCCTTAAAAAACAAATAATTTCCTTATGCAGCAGGTGGTGATTAGCACAGAAACTCACAGCTGGCCAAAGTGCAGAGAGCAGGAGCGTGTAGCGTGCTCATCCCTGAATAGACACCTGCATCGAATTTCTGTCTCCTGAGGCTCAGGGACCACTGCAGAAAGATTGTAAAAGCCAGGGGTGGTGGAGGACCACAAGGAAACAGAGTTTTCCAGAAGGCTGGTGAGTTACTCATACGAACTCACAGCAATGGTGACAGCATGCACAAGTCCCATGCAAGCTCAAACCAGACAAAACTCTAGCACAGACATGGGGAAGTGGGTAAGCAACCCTAATCCAACCTAAGGAACTTGTAGCAATTGATGGCTGCTGGGAGGGGTTAGACAGTGTCTTACAGGGATGGGACTCTTGGTGGGCCCAGTGGATGGACCCACACTGAAGAGGACACAAGCCAGGCTCTATAAGTCAGAGCATCCAGATGAGAGCACATTAAATTGGGTGGGGACAGTGAGGAGAGGCACAGCTAGGGGGGAGGATCTCAGTATCATCAAAAAACTGAGTGAAAATCGCAAGAATTCAATAAAAATAAACACTTTCAAAAGCAAAACAGAAAAACAAAACAAAAGCTCATTAGTAGAGTTCAAAGAACTTGTGGCTAGAGAAGGAAAGGAGCCTCCTACGGCACTGACCACACTGAACCTCAGTTCCTTCTACAGGAGAGAAGGGGCTTCCTACGGCACTGACCACACTGAACCTCAGTTCCTTCTCCAGGAGAGAAGGGGCCTCCTACGGCACTGACCACACTGAACCTCAGTTCCTTCTCCAGGAGAGAAGGGGCCTCCTATGGCACTGACCACACTGAACCTCAGTTCCTTCTCCAGGAGAGAAGGGGCCTCCTACGGCACTGACCACACTGAACCTCAGTTCCTTCTCCAGGAGAGAAGGGGCCTCCTATGGTACTGACCACACTGAACCTCAGTTCCTTCTACAGGAGAGAAGGGGCCTCCTACGGCACTGACCACACTGAACCTCAGTTCCTTCCAGAAGTTTTTCCTGCCAACATGTTTGCTCTATGTTTCGTCGCACCGGGCCCCTCCTGTTCACTCCCCCAGTCAACTGGTGTCATTTCCCCCGGCCCTTGATGCACAGTGACCCACCAACCTTGCCATCCTCCCCAGCCTTTTTACCCCCAGAGCTCTCCTGGACAATCACTTAACTCTGAGCATTGTTTAACCAAATCCATATAAGAAAGCAAGCTTACACCTCTGTCCATCCAGGAAACAAGGAAATGCAAATCTAAACTATACTGAGTTTCCATCTCACCCCAGTCAAACCAAAATTTCAAAGCAAAACACAAACTCCAGAAGACCTAAGCTCATTCTAGGGAGTGCAGGCGAGTGGCTTGGTATTTATAAGAATAGGAGAACAGGCTGGAAAGACGGCTCGGGGCTAAGAGCACGCATATAGCAGGTAGCAACCATCCCTGAACTCCAGTTCCAGAGGATCCATCTCCCTCTTCTGACCTGCAGGCATTGACAAATGACAAATGACAAGGTGCCTTTACATACATGCAGGCAGTACACTCATACACATAAAATAAAAGCAATAAAGAAAACACAAAAGAGGAATGTGAAAATGGCGGTTGCTTTTAAATGTTGGTGAGGGTGGGGGAGAATCGCTACACCTTGTTGGGGACGTGAACTAACACAGCCCCAATGGGGGGAGAGCTGAAACCAAGCCACCACAGAGCCCAGCTGTATCACACCCCAAAGAAGCAAAGTCAGCCCAGAATGGAGACAGTTGCACGCCATGATCACCGCAGCAGTCTTCGTAGCGGTCACTATGGAACTGGCCTACATGTCCACTAAAAGTAAGCGGACAGAGAGAAGATGCTATGCCTGATGGAGTGTTATCCGACAATGAAAAAGAACAGAATCATGTCATTTTCAGGGAAATGAAAACTAGAGGTCCAGTTAAACAAAATGAGACAGATTCAGAAAGGCAAGTACCACAGTCTCCATCCTACATGGAATCCAGAATCAAAAAAACAAAATAAGCTGAAAGTGGTTGGCAGACTACGGGGGAAGGACAAGAGACCCAGGGGAAGGTGAGGGCAGAGAGGACGGAAGACAGGTGTCTGCATGGAAAGGCACCACAATGCGCAGAGCGCCCGTGTGTAGACACCGGTACTGAACACGCCTGCTCAGTAGGCTGTGAGGTGGGTCCTGAGGGAGGCTACGACAGAGGTATCTCCGTGCTCCCTGGGTCTCAGAAGCACAATCATAAAGGTGGGATCTGGGCTAAGGTTTTGTTTTCACTGGGAAGACTTCAGCCTCCTGAGTCTGAGTAATTGTCTAGGAACTGCTAACTTCTGCATTCCACTAGCCACTGGACAGCCTCAAGGATGGCCCTGAGGAGCTGCCTCTGTGGAGCACTGCTCCTGGGTGACATCTGCTTTCCCGGAAGCCTCCATTGACTTGGTAGATCACTGACTTGGCAAAAAAAAGCCTCTCTCTCTCCTCCTCCCTCTCCCGCTAGTCTCAACCCAGTGACAACCTTTCAGACGCTCCCCATTCCCTGCACTGAGAAAGGATCCTCATACTCCCTCGTTAACTAGAAACCAAATCCTCTGCAGGGAGAGGGAGATGGATTTTGAGGTTGAAATCTCTTCTTATTCAGCCTGATTCTCCAAGGGAAACAGATCCGTCCAAGCATGAGCAGCTCGAAAACTCGTCCCAAGTTGGCTTAAATTTGTTTTACTTAACTTTCAGTGGCCCTGGAGAGAACTGAGTGCCCTTCCCAGAGCCCCAGATGAGATTTTAATGGCTACAAACCAGGCCGCCTTCTCCAGCCCTCCCTCCCATTAAAGAAATGATCACATTTCCGTAAGGAAAACTGCCCACAAAGCTGCGAGCTGGGACATCAACTGGCGCGTTAGCTCTGGCTGTGCGTTCCAGTGGTTTAATTCTCATTCTGCTGCTGTAAATGTTATAGAGGCTGAAAATGAGCCCTGTGCTCCGTGCCATCCAGATCCAGGGCCAAGGGTAGACATTAAATGTGTTGAACGGCCATTGAGCCTTTTGGATTTATTTGTAAAAGTGTGTGTGTTTGTTCTTCCGCATAGGGCGGGTCTGTGGCTCTCCTCACATTCTCAGCAGGGCCCAGAATCTAAGGAGGTTAAAGAGCCACTGGTTTAAATAATTTAACATGACCAGTTACTTACTTAGCTTTTTAAGCCGGCTTGCTGGAACCGAAATCAAGCGTAACACCTCTGCACGCCTTGAGGAAGAATTCATCTGCCTCTCTTCTCTCCCTCTAACAGCCGTCTGGGCCTCTGTTGTGGAATAAGTCCCCCAGGGTTGCTTCTCACTGCCATTCCTAGAGCGAATGCAATTCCCTGGCTGTCCCCAGCCCTGGGTCACGATGTCATGGGACACAGGAGTCCTTACAGCAGCAGAATGAGAATTAAGGCCCTGGAACGCACAGCCAGAGCTAATGCACCAGGAGACGTCCCAGCTCGCAGCTTTGTGGGCAGTTTTCCTTACAGAAATGTGGTCATTTCTTTAATGGGAGGGAGGGCTGGAGAAGGTGGCCCGGTTTGTAGTCATTAAAACCTCATCTGGGGCTCTGGGAAGGGCACTCAGTCCTCTCTGGGGCTATAGAGAGTTAAACACAACTATCAAGTGAGTCCCCATGACTAAGGGTCAGAGGAAGATCCACTCAGCCAGACTGAAAACAATAGTCAGAGCTTATTCCCATTGGAGCAGAGTGCAGCACTCTGCAGGTGTGATGGCTAGTACCAATTCGACTTGACAGGACCTAGGACACAGACTGCTAGGGGATTTCTAGACTGGGTAGGTTAACACCCTCCCTAATGTGAGCAGCCATCTTCCCTGTACTGGATCCCCAGACTGACGGATCCTGATTGTGGAAGCAATGTGGCCACCAGCCTCACGGTCCTGCTGCCTTTACACGAACCCCTCCTTTATCAAGAAGCTCCTGTAGGTTGGAGAGATAACTCAGCTGTTAGAGACAGATGCTTGGAGGCCTCTAGCTGGGCTTAACAACCTGAGTTCAGTGTCCAGGATACATCGGTGTCCATGGTGGAAGGTGAGAACTAACTCCTGTAAATTATCTTCTGACCACATACATGACATGATGTGAGTGCTCACGTGTACACACGCAACAAATAAATAGGTTAAAAAAAGTCAATAAATCAAATATAATACAAAAGGGTTTGTCAAGTGTTTTGTTACAGCCATGAAAAGAGTAACTACTATAGCAGTTTTGCACAGCCCCGCCATATGAAGCCATCTAGTTATACTCTGGAAGCACACAGAAGACGGGGTCCTGAAGACATCTAAAGTCTTATCAGCAAGACCCAGGACCACTGCACAGTCTGACATCATTTCCTATGTGAAAGGACTGCACACACTGGAAGATGGTCCACGGAATTCTCTGAACCTGCTTCTCACAGTGTTGGGAAGAGGTGTGGACCGCATCCTGTTTCTCTGAAATGTCCAAGCCCAGCCTTTGCTTATGATTTTTCTCCCCAGTGAGCAAAAGGAAATTAAGGGGTGTCTCTAACCATCTCTGCAGGGGCAGAAGGTGCACAAGCCACTTGTCATAGCTGGCTTTAGGGGTCTGCTTGACACACCCTGGACAAGGGGCCTCAGCTGAGGAATTTCCTCATCGGATTGGCCTGTGGGTGCGGCTGTGGGCAATTTCTTGGTCGGTGATTGATGTGAGAGCTCCCAGCCCACTGTGGGCGGTGCCATCCGTGGGTAAGTGGTCATGGGTTGTATCAGAACGGTAGCTGAGCAGGGAAAACAGGCCAACACACGCGTTCCTCCACGGTCTCTGCTTCAGACTCCTTCCTGAGTTCCTGTCTTGGATTCTCTGCTGATGGACTGTACCCTGTAAGAGGAAATAAACCCTCTCCTCCCAGGTTGCTTTCAGTCCTGGTAAACACCGTGGCACAGACAAACAGCAGACTGGGACACTGTAACAATATAACAAAGGACCTGGGAGCCTGTGGAAGCATCTACTCACATTCTCATCCCAAAAGCCTCACACCTCACGGCCACTGTTCCCTGGCAATGCTTTGCAGTGAGACCTCGTCCCTTCACAGAGCAGAACAAAAGTAAGGACAGAAACCCCAGAGCAGAACAAAGGTAAAGACAGAAACCCCAGAGCAGAACAAAAGTAAGGACAGAAACCCCAGAGCAGAACAAAGGTAAGGACAGAAACCCCAGAGCAGAACAAAGGTAAGGACAGAAACCCCAGAGCAGAACAAAGGTAAGGACAGAAACCCCAGAGCAGAACAAAGGTAAGGACAGAAACCCCAGAGCAGAACAAAGGTAAGGACAGAAACCCCAGAGCAGAACAAAGGTAAGGACAGAAACCCCAGTGGGGAGACGCCACCCTCAGTGGCCGGACTGAAGTAGAAATCATGATGTGGCCAAAGGGCGGCGTGCACTGAGGGGAAGGAAGTAGGTGGAGGAAGCACAGCCAGCTGCGGACGCATTTCCTGGTCACAGTCCGCAGCTGATCACGGTTCATCATTGGTCTTTAGTGTATCCCCCATGGTACCCAGGCCTTAAGAACGACTCATAGTTCAGTTGGAAAAATAATCTTCCTCTTAGTCCTTCTCCATCTTGTGAGTTTGTCCCACACCCACTCAGACATTTGACCGGGGCTCAGCAATTGCCCATTGCCCTGACTACACCATGTTGGAGGGGAGAGTGCAATGACTTTCACACAGCTAACCTGACGGAACCCTTGGTAGAAAGTCAGCTGAGGTGCCTACTGCCTGTGTCATGTGAACTAGGATGTGCACTCTGGGACCAGCCTCTGCACCCCCGGCCCAGCGCAGAACGAGGGGTCCCGGCCTCCCCTTCCTCATACTGTTCCCTGTGCCTTCAGTCTTTATGGCCCTGTCTGTCTTCCTGCCATATTAGGAGAAAGCATCCCCATGTGAGCCGGGAGTGCCTAGAACACATTTTACTGCCGCCAAGTCAGCAAACAGTAACAATATACACACATGTCAGCACTTGTACAAACGTGCCCTGTACATTTGTCTGTTTTTGTCATTTCAAAGTGGGGGTTTCTGGGCTCAGTGTGAAGCCTTTACAAAGTACAGATCTGATAAATTTAGCAAACAGACTCACTGGCACAGTCTGTTACCAGTAATGGAGACAGTCACCGTACCTAGAGCGTGTGACACTCAGAAGGGCAACAGTCATCCTGGTAAATATTGGCAAAGCCTCCAAAGTCCCACCCATGACTTTCTCTCGGGTTTTTGTGCCTACAGCAATGTAGCATGCAGTATCTTTGCACAATCTACGTCTCTCTTCACCAGAACTTCAAGAGTGTGATCTTTTTGCCCACATGTATGTTGTATGTTAAATATGGGGTTCTCTCTGAGGTTATTTTTCTATTGGTTCATTCTGTGGCAAGTCCCGCCCTCTGACCAATAAGGGAGGAGGAAGGCGGGGAGAAGGAGAGACAACATGGTGGTGAGTCCTGGGGAGGGGCACGGATTGAGGCCACACTGGGAGAAAAATGCCCCGGCCCCAGGCCCAAGTGGAAGGCCAAGACTTAGGAGGCAGCTTCCAAGTCCCTGCAGTCCTAAGAATCATGTGAGTGGAAGCGAAATTCTGGCTGGGAATGGACTAAGAGCCCTGCTCTGGGCTTGCCCGCCGCTGCGGGTAATCGTAACTTTATAAATTGCCCTAAATAAATCAGTCTCTCTAAATGGAAGATCAGTTTCTGTTTTATCCAGCTGGATTAACCAGACCCCGCCCGCTAAGGCGTGGAGAATAAGTTTCATGAGACAGCATATGTGTGCAGCACAAGTGTCCCTGGAGTCCCTGGAGACCCAGAGAGGGCCCTGGATGTGCTGGAACTGGAGTTGTAGATGGTTGTGATTGGTCATGTGGGTGCTGGGAACCAAACCTCTACAGAGCAGGGCATACTTCTAGGCCCTGGGCCTTCTCTCCGGGAGCGTGGTCATCCTGCTGTGACTCACAGCTACCTCTAGTGGCGCAACACTGAGTGCTGACCTCGTCTCTGCACGCAGAGCAAGGCAGGCTTTTCCCTTGTACAGTTCTCACCTGTGCTGTTGAAGCTGCGTTATCGTGGCCTGGCTAGAAGTACCGTGCATGAGACCTCGGTGAGGAGTGGTGTCTGGTACCAGCAAGAGGAAAGGGAGGTGAGAACTCTTCCTAGAGCACCAGCTTTGTGCCAGGGCGCATCTCAGTTACATGATGTCAACATGGCAGCATCGTGTCGTCTGATTCTCACAAGTGTGATGTCCCATAACCAGCACTGCACTTAGGAAGGATCCCACACTCTGGTATTTTAATATAATGGAAAAGGGTCACTGGAGGAACAGACAGACCAGTGCAAGCCAAGTCCAGCCCTTAGTCACTCTCTCGAGTCCCATCTCAAAGATTCTGGAAAACCCTCTGCCCCTTTATTTAGAAAGAGCAGAGAATGGAGCCTCAGTGCAAGACCCCAACTCTGCGGCCTATGGGGCCCCAGCTGGCTGCTGTGTGTCTCTTGGTTGACGTGCCTGTAAATTGACTTAACCAAACTGTTTCTCATCAAATCTAATTAAGAGATTATAATTAGAAGTCTTGCCATTCTGTTTCTAATACAAAGAAGAATGTCCATCAATTAAATTGTGACATGCTATCTTAAACAGTAAGATTTTTTATTTTATAAACTTTAAAAAAGCTCTTTCAAACCTAACTGGGTAGTAGGATTTATCGTCTGTCACAGCTGTGCATAGCTTAAAGGGAAATTATGAGTGAAATTAAGGGTTACAGATTCCTGAAATTTTTCCAAATTTTAAGTTTGACTTTCCTTATTCTCACCGAAGTTCACATTTTGTCTACACTTAGGGGCATTAGGGATGCAACAGGCTGTGAGCACGTGCCGATCCTGGTCTGTAAGATCCCTTCCCAGCTCTCACTGCAAAGATAAGACTTCAGGAAAGGCAGCCCCTTACCTCGCAGTCGTGGGGTTGTGGGACAGTGGCAGTCCAGAGCTGCAAATCTTTTGGACCAGGAGATGAGCTATCTCATATTATGCTTCTCAAGCTGTCGGAGGAGCACGCGCCTTAGTCATTGTCTGTTGCTTTGATAACAGTCACCCTACTTTAAGCCTGGTTCATTCCACTTGGTTTGGCCAATGAAAGTAGAGCAAGTGTGACGTTGTTGTGTGACATCATTCCTCAAGAGACATGAGCAAAAGTTTATCCCAGATAGGAAACCGGCAACAGACCAAAGTAAGGAGTCCTCCAAAGTCCAACTTGAACCAATGGATTTTATTGGGGGTGACTTACAGGTATAGAAATGACTCACAGACAGCTGCCTCAGGAAAGCCCACTCCAGCATGGGTGACAACTCAAGAAAGCAGGAAACCTGGAGCTCACTGCACAACCTACAGGCAGCTCAATAGGTGAAAGAGTGTCCCTCCCAGTTAGCTCAGCTGGTCTGAGTGTCAGACCACTGTCTCCCTGCAGTGTCCCCTCCAACCCCTCACTGTCTCCCCACCCACTGTCCCCACTCCGTGCCCCTTCCCCCCGCAGTCTCCTGGTTTATGTAAGCTTGGAGCCAGGAACCTAATGAATCTGGTTAGATTCAGAGGCTTCCTGAAACTAATAAGTAGTTTACTTCCTGAGCTTACTGAGATTCCTGCTGCCAAGACAGAAGGCTTGATCTGAGAAGCTGCCACATAACAGAAACATTCCTGCCCCAGCTGGAAAGCCGGTAGTGAGCCGGAGCTGAGGCTCACTCTTCCTCCTGTGTTAGAACAGTGTGTTCTGCATCAAGGGTTCTTTCTCCTCTTATGGCAGATGTGTTAACACAGGCAGGGTGTAGCACTGGAAAACCTCTGGGACTGAGGGTTTCTCTATCACAGCAAAACCAGGTAACACAAAGCACAGCTTCACAAATCCAAAATTAAATCTTCACTGTAAACATATAAAGAAGAGTGATCAAAAGGGTTTTAGTATGAAAATTTAAAAAATTGAACCTCTTTTGTAAGTCATAAGTTACAGTGTGGTTGAGTGTGCGTACTTGGTATGTAGTTGATTACAGAATAATGTGGACTCAGGTGAATGGGGCAGACGTTGGGCGATTGAAGCTGGACAAGGGAGTCGATTTGTTTAGATGGAAGACGGATTCTAGAGAGTACAAGGTAAGAATATTTGGAAATATTCCATTTTAGGCTCTCTTGCACAAAGTTTCTTGGGTGTGGTCTCCTGAGGGAGAAGGCAGGAAAATAGATTGTAGAGAGGGAGAATTGGACCTGGGTTATGGTAGCCCCAGTAGCTCGGCCAACCTGTGGAGACTTCAGAAGAATCACACACTGAAGTCAAGAGAACAGGCTATAGCCAGGCCAACCTCACCTACACAATGTACCTCATGGAGACTGTCCCTGCTGTATCATCAATCTGACCACACTGGATCTTTGGAAAACCTAGACATAAATAGTGAGACCACACAGGTGTGCATTCAGGACACGCAAACTTACCATCACTTATTATTCCCGTTGAAAACTTCTGTGAGCTCAAATGTTAACTAGAAAGATTTATTAAGTTCTAAAGTCACCTTGACCTAATTGTATAAGTGTGTCTCTGTCCACATTTCTGTCGGCATTCTGGTCCTCTGAGCTGCCACCAGAATGTTCCACCAAGCTCTGGTTGCAGCTTCCCGGGGATTTTCTAGCCCAAAGTTCCAAACTTTCACTGTCTTCTTACCAAACAGTTCCAGATTCCTTTGAACCGTGTGGTTGGGTTTACCGCAGCTGCAACCTCACTTCCAGTACTAATTTTTCTGTATTAGTTACTTGTCTTTTTGCTGCAAAAATCACCTGATGAGGGGCTGGAGAGACAGCTCGGTGGTTAAGAGCACTGGCTGGTTGTCTAGCAGACCTGCATTTGGTTCCCAGCATCTGCGCGGCAACTAACAAACATCCGTAACTCCAGTTCAAGAGGGTCCAACGCCCTCTTCTGGCTCCATGGACAAATGGTGCACTTACACACATGCAGGCAAAACACTCATACACAAAAAATAAAAATAAATAATAGTTTTAGAAAACCTAGTGAAAGCAGGGATTATTTGATTCCATAGGGCTAGAGCAGAGGTCGTGGGGCAGAGGCCCCAGTGGCAGATGGCCAGGCGGCCCCTTCTTTCGTCCCCACACTTCTGGTGTGGGGATAATGTGTTTCACCCAAGATGTTTTTTCTGTTGTTTCACAATGTCTTGCAGGCAGACAAGTTTCTGCCCAGTCTCTTCCGGCTGAATGGTAACTTCTTCAGCTTCCAAGTGCCTTTCCCCTGCGTAGTCCCGGCTAGCAGCCATTTTGTCCTAGCTCTGCCTCTCCCGACCTGGGTGTCAGCCAGCCCCCTGCGCTTCCACGAAACTGCATTCTCACGGCCCTCATTTTCCCTTCCATTCCCTTCCTCTCGGGGTCTCCGAACATGAAAACCTTACATGTGGTGAAACCTTACCCTGGTCTCATTGCATCTGCAGTCAGGGAACAGAGAGAGCTGCAGGCTGGTGCTCAGCAAGCCCAGGGAACAAAGTCACCAGGTTAGAGTCAGTCTTTCCCTTTCAATTAACCTGATCTAGAAGAAACTTAAACTAACAGTAGTGTAAGTGTGCTTCTGTAATGCCCAGAGAAGGACTCCCAAAGACCACCAAGGAATCCAGAGTGTATGCAGAAACAAAGAGCCTTTATTCAAACTTAAACTGGGACTCTCAGACCTCACCAGCGCAGTGGATCCATGCTGAGTGCCCTGAGGGGAGGGGCCAGGAGCTTTTTATTGAGGGGAGGAGAATTGCAGGTTCACATTATGGTTGGTCGAGGAAGCCCACATGTGCCAAATATATTTTAAATTGATTGGCTTTTATTGGTGGGTATGGCCTTCAGAGCAAAGGCTTATTGTGCATGGGCCTGCCAGAGCCTGTTCCTCCTCTTTGTTGTGACTGGGGACTTAATAACTCAAGACTGGCAAAATGGAGGGAGCAAATCACAAAATGAATCATAACTATTTGACTCTTGTTATTTTAAAGCCAAGCATTTTACAGAAGCCAAAAGGAGCGGAGCGGTTAGTCTAGGAGGGCACAGGAACTGGAGGGAAGAAGAGGGTTCCACACTTCTCAAGACACCACTCCAAGCTGCAATGAAGCTGTATTAGTCAGGGTTCTCTGGAGCCACAGAACCAATAGAATTAATATTTAAATATAGATAAATATTTATTGTATCAGCTTCCTCCAGACAGTCACAGTAATCAACAACAGCTGTCTCACACCTCAAAGGCTGAGACCCGGATAGTCGCTCAGTGCACAAGCTTGGTTACCTCAGCAGTCAGCAGTCCCAATCTGATGCTGAAGGCCTAGAGGGTTACTGGAGAGCCACTGCTTGCAGCCTGAGGGCCACCAACAATCAGGGTGGGTTTCCCATATCAATTCAGGCAATCAGGATAACTTCCACAGTGGTGCCCACAGGCCAACCTGATGCCCAAAGTTCCTCAGTTGAGGGGATTCTCAGTTATGGCAAGCTTCCTTTAAAATCAACCATCACACTAGCTCTCGGGCTGTGGGTAAGCTTAGTTACTATGATAGCTGGAAAAATCTCCCTCTTCTGAGAAAGGAACCAGCCAAGTCTTTCAGATCATAATGAGTAAAACAAGCCAGTCATGGGGGCAAAGAACTGTGATCCCCACACCCAGGAGGCTGGAGCTGGAGGATCTCAGTCAGTTCGAGGCCAGACTGGACTACACAGTGTGTTCGAGGCCACCGTGGCAGACATTGTGGCAGACACCATGGCAGGAAGGCTTGTTTAGCTGCAGTCCAGAAAGCAGAACAGATAAATGGTTGTTTGCTCTGAGGTCCAGTGACTCTGCCTAAGACCAAGAGAACTGGTTTCTCTCTCACTCACGTCCATGAGCTTGTAGATTGTGTAAGAGGGGCCTGTTTAAACTGGCAGTAGGCACATGGTGATCCAGATGGACCTCATGACCAAGAGGGAACCTTGCTGAGCATGAGCCCAGTCTCTGTTTGAGCCTCCTCATCAGTGCTTCCTTCCTCCAGGCTGCATGGAGAAAGAGAATGAAAGGTATTATTGGGGACTACCGGATCGTGCCTGTCACCAGCATCGATGACCGAAGCAGGAGGATTACTGTGAGTTTGAGGCCAGCCTGGGCTACATTGGAAGTCCTTGTCTCAAACATGAATAAGGAAGGAGAAGAAAGAAAGGAAGGAAGGAAGGAAGGAAGGAAGGAAGGAAGGAAGGAAGGAAGGAAGGAAGGAAGGAAGGAAGGAAGAAAAGCATTATTTTGTGCAGGGTTTGGTCACCTTTTTCTCATAACTCTTGGGTTTGGTTTTAGCTTCATTCATTTGTCTCCCCCACCACCACCACACTGTTTTCCCAGACACCCCAGACTGTCATAACCTAAGGAAATAAAAACTCTGAAGAATTAATAATTTAAGAACAAAGGAATAGTATTTTCAAATATATTTACTGATTTGAAAACTTCATACGCTCTGCTTTGATCCCATTCAGACCTCCTCCTCCTTCCCACTCCCTCCTTCCTCCCCTCCTTCCCACTCCCTCCTCCCCCTCCTCCTCCTTCCCCACTCCCTCCTCCCCCTCTTCCTCCTCCTTTCCACTCCCTCATCCCCCTCCTCCTTCGCACTCCCTCCTCCCCCCTCCTCCTCCTTCCTACTCCCTCCTCCCCCTCCTCCTCCTCCTCCTTCCCACTCCCTCCTCCCCCTCCTCCTCCTCCTTCCCCACTCCCTCCTCCCCCTCCTCCTCCTCTTCCCACTCCCTCCTCCCCCTCCTCCTCCTCCTTCCTGCTCCCCACCTCCTCCGTCCCCAATTTCATGTCATCTATTGTTATTTATCTTTTTAAAGGCCTATCAAGTCTAATCCACAGTCCCCAAAGCTCTTGGGTCTAAGATACAAATGAATGGTATTTAATCTTTCTGTGTCTAGAAAAGTTAAATTCAGAGCAAACCTCAAGGGTTGGAATAAACTGGGTAACGTGGCCTGAATTTAACCATGCTTGAGAATTTGTGGGTTTTCAGCACCTTTGACTCTATCCCAACAACACCTGGAGAACCACCAAGAAAATCTTGCCAATGAGAAAAATGTGCTAAGGTTAGTGAGGGTGACTTCTAATTAGCACACTAATTGATGTCGATGTGGATATGTTTTTCCATGGATTTGAGGACAGTTTGTTTATCTTAAGCAGAGGAAAACTGCCTCATTTAGAATGTAGGGAATCCTTTATTTTCTCACAAATGTTGAAACAATCTGTGATCTAATCTGTAGATTATCATGCAATCCAGGAAGTAGAATGCAATTTAGCGAAGCTTATTGTGTTATGAACATAAAATTTATTCAGAAAGAATATACAAAGAGATGATTGATAGATGATAAAAGATATATATAGGTGATAGATCATATATAGATAAATGATTGGTAGAGATGAAAGACAAGATTGACAGATGATAAATATATACAAATGATAGATTATCATCATTATAGATTATGGATAGATGATAGACTGATTGATTGATAAATATAAGATAGATGATAGATATATAGACAGATGATGAATAGATAGATAGATAGATAGATAGATAGATAGATTTTAGACAGATAGGAATATACCAGATGAAGGAATGCATTATGTCAATAGATTATGTCCCATGTTCTTGGAGTTAAACTAAAAGTTGATCTTTGGGGCGCCTGAAGGACTTGAGACTCAGTATCTCAGGGTTTTGTGTAGTATGGTAACTGCAACATACATAGAACCAGAAAATAATAAATCTTGAAGGACTGACCTATAAATAGCAGACAGACTCACCTATAAACAACACCAAGTTTCTCTTCTCACCTCTCCCAGGAGCCTGTTTGACAGACTTGAAACTAGGGACAGTGATCATCAGGTTTTCAGCTGCGGATCCCACAGGACAGGTCAGGATGTGGTGTCACAGAGGCTTCTGATGACATGTGAGGTATGGTGACACGAGGAGGCTGGTGCTGGGAAGACCTCACCTGGGGCCGCGCCAAGCCTCCCACGTGGCAGACACAAGTGTGGCATTTTACTTCATTCAGTCTCCACAGCAACCATGAGTCAGCGACTGCTCTTCATCCCTGTTCTTCAGGTACAGACTTGGAATCATGAGCACTCAGTAAAGTGGCGCAGAGCGTTATCTGCCCATTTCCATGACGGTCCCCTGTTCTCAGCTTCCCAGATACTGGTGCTCAGAAATCTCTTCTCCCAGAACAACAACCTTCCAATCAAAAGGAAAAGTCAACTTTGAGGAATGCTCGCTTTTTCTTTTTTACTTTAATTTAATGTATTTCTTATGTGTACATGCATTTTGTTTCCACATATGTGGATCACATGCATAGCTGGTGCCTGTGGAGGCCAGAAGAGGGCCTCAGATCGCCTGAAACTGGAATTAGGGATGATTGTGAGCCTCCACGTGGGTGAACTGGACCCAGGTCCTCTCAGAGTGACCAGTGCTCTTAACCACTGAGCCATCTCTCCAGCTCCAGTTTATAAAACTCTGAATTGCCGTTTTGCTGGTAGAATCTTTCCAGTCTTGTGTTTGATGAAGAAGTTACAATTTTACAAAGGTCCATGAACCACAACTTTACCTAATAGTCTACTTAGGACTGAGACCCTCAGTCCCAAATTGTACAAGATGCTGGACTCCATTAAAACCATGAGGATGAGTGGACTGATGGGTCTTCCCCAGTGGATTTCCTGAAGGACCCCAGCTCTGGACAATACTTTCAAGGGACTCTGCTGTGGAAGGACAGCTAAAATGAACCAGGTTCCTGATCTGAAGAAACCGTGAGGCAACCAAGGTGTTTTGCTTTGGTCTGCTAACTTTCATTTAGAATAACATGACTGGTTGTTCTGGTTTCCTCTCTGTTTCTGTGAGAAACACCATGATCAAAAGCAACTTGGGAAGTATCTCTAGACAGGCCGACTAGACGCTAGTGGATGAACTTGCACTGAAGGACATCTGGGTGCAAGTGCCTGACTGGATAAGACTTAATATATGTGAGAGAAAGCATGAGATCTGGTGTGGGGAGAAGTTTGCAGGGGTCGTGGATGAGGGAGGGGCCTATATTTGATGAAGAACTATCATATGAAATTAGCTCAATAGAAAATTTTTTTTTGAAAAGCAACTTGGGCTGGAAAGGGCTTATTTCATCTTATAATACAGTCCTTCATCTAGGGAAGTCAGGCTAGAAATTCGCACAGGAGCCTGGAGGCAGGAGCTGAAGCAGAGGATGGAGGAGCACTGCTTACCAGCTTGCTCAGCTACCTTTCTTACATAGCTGAAGCCCATGCCCAGGGATGACACCACCCTCAGAGGGCTGAGCCCTCGTACATCAATGAGCAGTTAGGGAAATGTCCCCACAGACATGGCCACCTGCCATGTGATGAACAGAATTCCTCAGTGCAAGTTCTTCTAGTTTGAGTCTCTAATTTGTGTCAACTTGACAAAAACTACCAAGCACGCAGAACATCTGTTAGAGTCTCTCCCCCAATCCAAATGCCAAAGAAAAATGTATGTCACAAAATTAACATCACTGGAAATAAGAAAATTAGGAATTATGGTGACATTAAGGGAGAAAAATATTTTACAATTTGTCAAGAAAAGGCTGGTAAATTACATAACTAGCTTTGAAGAGGGCTTGAGAAATAGAACTGTTAGTTTGAGTGCAAACCAGTATGATCTTTCTGGAAACCAATTTCTCAAAATGTATTAAAAAGATGTAAATATATGCTCTCTTTTCAGAACAGCATTTCTAGTACTAAGATTTTCATCAAAAGAAACAATTGGGTTTTCAGGAAGAAACATAGTAAAGTGTTCCTCAGTAATTGCTGTAATTGTATAATTGAAACAGCTGAAAATTAAAATCTCTCTAAATATTTAATAATGTGCTATTGATTCAGCGAACTAGAACAGATCCGAAGAAGCCCTGTGGATTCTTCAAAATGTATGACATGGAAAAAATGTTGATGACATAAAATGTTGTTATAGGATTTACTAAGTCATAAAATACCTTAAACACAGAACACACAGTAAGTCTCCAAGTAAGCAACATGCACCTTGGGGCTGAAAACCTCTTCAGTGGCTCCGTGTCAGAGAACTCTTCCAGGCAACCTGAGTCCAGTTCCCAACATCCCCGTATGGCAGCTCACAACCACCTGTAACTCCAGCCCCAGGGGATCCAATGCCCTCCTCTGGTGTTTGGAGGCAGTTGCATTCATGTGCACACGCCCCCACATAGAAATACATCCATTGACACAATTAAAAAGAAAAATAGATCTTCAGAAATATGCACAAGTGAAGACAACAGGAGTGACTTATATTAAGACAATTAAAGCTACTGTCCAAGTTAATAGAATTGCAGCATTATAGAAAATGTTTACATTGTCCTATTAAAAAAAGTTGATTGTACTTATAGCTAGGAAAAACAATATATTAATATTAATGGCATAACTCATTTCTTCGTGATGCCTGGCAGACTACATGTTAGTATATACTGACTTTTCTCAGTTTCGCAGAAACAAGACCAACGTAAATGCATTAAATCCAAAAAATATCTATGACATATTGTCTCTGGGAAGTGATAAGGTTAATCTTTACTTTGGCTCCTGATGCTTAATTCATTTCTGCTCGAGTTTTGCTGCAGCAAGCCATCAGGGGAGCGCCATGGCCACTGGAAGTAAAACGGTATCTTAACAAGCTGGCTGCAGATAAGAGCCACGGAACTAAAGGGTGTAATCAAAAGCCTTCCTATTCCAGAACACTGGACACATTGAATGTTCTTGCAAACTTCTAAGAGAAGAAAAATCTACAAAATGTGAAGCCAATTCACTGCTCCATGGACGTTTCCCAGAATCAATCATCTGTTGTTCACAGAGTTCCAGTGTAGTCTCTTGTTGAAACTAGCAAGTCCGTATGCTAATCGACTCCATACCTACATTCTGTGCTTTTGCTGAGTCTTCCATTATGAAATAACAGTGGCCCTTGTAGTAGTTACTCTTCGTGAGTAGAGCGTGGACTGATTAATTAATGGTCACTCGTACACCCCGTGCCTGCTAGAGCCTGTCGGTGTTCTTGGGAGATCTGCACATAGGAAATGACTAGATGATGATTAGATGCTGAGCTGATGCTGGCTCCCAGCGAGGAAAATGGTCATTGCGGCCGCATGGAGAAAGCAGTGTCTTAGATTCTGCATGAAACATGTTCTCTGTTTAACTAGTATGTGAAAGAGACTCCCCTGAGTGTACCTGTGCTGAGCAATAATGACACCTGGGCCAGTGAGAACCAAACCCCAGGCTCATATGTAATGTACCTGTAAAAGAGAAGATGGTGAAGAGGCCAGAGCAGGAGCAGTTAAGCAGTTAACTTAACCCACATCCCATCCAAGCAGAGTCTGACTGGTGGTGCAATATTATCCCCACTGTACTGACTGGTGTCATTGTACCCTGTATACACACAACCTGTATACACACAACCTGTATACACACAATCTGTATACACACAACCTCAGTCCCATCATATGGCCCAGGCATGGAGACTATAACTTGTGTTGGTGAATCCATGCTAAGATTTAAGGATCTGGTTTCTGACACACACGCTTGTTTCCCACTAATAGGTTCTGGTGACACTGAGAGGCCACTGTTTCCTATGTGAGGGACATTTTTCAGAATGACTGAGCAGACAGATGGGGTGGAAAATAGCGGAACAGAGCTAGGGGTACAGGAAGGACTGGTCCAGGGCAACATCACTATTCAGGTACATGACCCATGCAGGCCCACGACTCCGCCAACGGTCCCTGTCAAGCCTCCAGTTCCCAGACAAGCTGAGCAGAGTAAGAGGAAGGACTCAATGGTTCCCACCAGGCCTGGGCCAGTGAGCGTCTTAGACTGGAATTCAGTACTTCAGCTCCAGCACTTGGTGACCTGACTAGTCTCCTATGTCTCTCAGAGCTGACAGGTCTAAGCCATCATGGCTGTGCTGAGCACATGCCAAAAGAGTCATGGAGTGGGGCAGGTCAGCATATTGTTAAGGTCATTTTCTTAACCTAGAAACATCCCTGAACCTTGTTCGAATAAACTCACTGCTCTTGGGTCATGACAAAAGACATGACTCAGTAACAGGATCTAGAAACCTGCAGCTACCATGTCATGGGGGTTTGGGATGAGTGCTGTCGTGCGTGAGTCTGTGGGATTCTGTCTTAGCAGGCTTAGTGGGTGGGTTGCAGGGTTGGGAGAGCAGCTCTGTGTTGTTCATTCGGCGTACCTTATCTGCCTCCTGCCTTACGTGACGTCTATGTTCTTCTGTGTTCTGCCTGTCCTTACAGTCTCAGAGTTAAAGCAAAGTTGTCAACAGTTGAGTGACAGGAAAGCCAGCTGTTGTGGTGAGATCATCCACCCTTACTGTGCCATGGTGAGGTGACCTGGAGGCCTGTCACAGGTCACAAAGTAAAGACTCAGGACTGGGCATCTTTACCGAGGCTGATGGCCTGAGATCCTTGAACCATTTTGGGAAGAAGCCTCGATGGTCACCCAGGCTTGGTGAGGACAGCGTGTGTCTCGTGTCCCACAGGGCAGCAAGCTGCTCCATCATCTCCAGCTTGCCATTCCCTTCTTATGCGTGTTCCGCCCAGGTCTGCAGCCTCCACGGCCCATCTAAAACCAACACCAGCAGGCAAGGCTTGCAGACCTAGAGGTAGGAGCTCCGAGTGCTGTCTACCACCTCATACCCATGGGCCCACAGGGTGGTAGCATGGCTTGACGGGTAAGTGCTCAGACCCTGTGTCGAGGCTCCACGGGGGCTGTGAGTCCTTGACAGAAGCTGCTATTCTCGGTTTCTCCATTTGTGAACTTGACAGAACAATGGCCATTATTTCATGAAGTGACTAGAAGAAATTAGCAGACTTCGGGGTTGCAGAGATGACTCAGTTGGGTAAGTGCTTGTCATGCAAACATGAGGCCCAGAGTTTGATCCCCAGAATCCCTGGGAAAGGAAAGAAAAGCTGAGAGCGATCGCACCTGCCGTGATCCCAGCATCAAGAGTGTAGGTGCGCAGACCCCTGGGACCAGTAGCCAGCGGGCAGATCAAAGAATTCCAGGCCAGTGAGGGATTCCAGCCCTCACATGCAGATGTGCACAAATGTTCATGCAATACACCACACACACGAAGTTAGTCTCTATTGTGAAGAGTGAACAGATACTATTGGACTGTATTAAGTATCACAACATTTTAGCAGTGACAGCTCTAATTGTGGACCGTCGAGTTGTGGCCGTTTGAGCACCTGCAGCATCCCTCGCTCGGCCGACTGAGCCGTCAGTCACAGACTCGCCATCCTGTAATCTGTGCTGCGTCCCAGACGGCAGGAGTGTGCGCAAGGCTCTGGAGAAGACTAGCAGGTCCGGATTGGAGAACTTCAGACTGTAGCCTGCAGTGAAGACCACATTTCATAAGCTCTTCCCAGGCACAGACAATAACATGGCGGCCAGGAGGGGCAAGACCTTTACTGTCTCCCAAATATGACAGAGTGCAAACAGATCAGGGCCCCACGAGAAGTCCATGAAGATGTGAGCGGAGATGAGGGAGGTGCCATTACAGGTGATGCTTATCCCTTGTCCGTAGTTTACAAATCTATAAGATCCTATCACTTGGAAGCCAGCTTACTTGCATCTTTTCCCCTGACTTTTAGAAGAAACCAATTTGCAACTTTGTGGAAATGGGAATTTGGGCTCAGAAGTGCCTCCTCGATAATCCAAGAGCCGTGTTTTGTGAAGATTTAAGGAAGGGGAGATCAGGCAAAGTCACAGGAATAGAAGGGTGTGGGGAATCCAGAGGCTGAGCAGCGGCAGCCGCAGGCACATGGCGTACTGAGAACAACCCTCTCAGGGCAGTGGGAGGAACTGACTGTGTGCCCACTTGTGTGAAAAGCCGCCCTCAGCCAGACCCAGGCAGGACAAGAGCCACGGTCCGCACCCACGGGGTGATCCACCACGATAGGTACCGTCAGCTTGACTGTCCCCTGCGGCGAGACCCTCAGGAGGGGCCCGGCCTCTAGGCTCTCTCCCTTTGGAGCTCAGGAAGGACCTGCCTCTTCTGGCTTCAGACTTCCTGCCCTGCGGATCCTGGGCACCAAGGAACACTCTTCACTCTATAGAATGTCTTTGTCTTGGATCTGTTTCAGCTTTGCTTGTGGGGACAGATTTCTCTGACATCTGATCTCCAAAAAACAGTCCCTCAGGAAAATTTCAAAGCACTTCTCATACTTGTTGGAGGTTTTGTTTGCTTTGAAATAGGGTTTCATATATCCCGGGCTGGCCTTGAACTTCCTGGGTAGCTACAGATGGCCTTGAACTTTTGATCCTCTGTCACCTTCACGCCAAAGCTTATGGATTAGAAGCATACACTAGACACCCAGTTTATGCAGTGCTGAGGACTGGACTCAGGGCCTTATGCATGTTGGGTAAGCAGTCTAACAACTGAGCTACATCCTCAGCTCTGACCATTGGAGTTTTTCTTTTTATTATGTGTATGAGTGTTTTCCTCACATGTATGTAAGTGCACTGCATTCATGCAGTGATCACAGAGGCTAGAAAACGGTGTTGGATCCCCTGGAACTGACAATATGGATGATTGTTATCTACCATATAAGTGATAGGAACCAAATCCTGATCCTCTGCAGGAGCAGCCAGTGCTCTTGACTGCTCAGCCACTTCCACGGCCCCTGCCCATTGGAATTCTGAGGTAGCCTATAATAGGAAAATCAACCTGGCTTTCAAATTTTTCATGATTCTATCATTCCTGTGTAGCCAGACTGCATACATGTGACGCAATGCTGTGCTGGGCACCTACCTCGGAGGATGACTGTTTTAAGATCAACCCTGTAAAAGTTTTGCTTTGGGCCTGAGATATGGCTCAGTGGTTAAGAGTTCAGTGGTTAAGAGGACTAGGGTTCCATTCCCAGCACCCACATAGTAGCTAACAACCATCCCATGCATAACTCCAGTTCCAGGGGATCTGAAATCTTCTGTCCTCCGCAGGCAGTGCAGGACTCAGGAGTACTTACACACACGTAGGCCGAACACTCGTACACATAAATTTTTTTTAAAACAATTGAGTAAAAGAATGCAAAATTATTTTAAAAATTAGGAAAAAAGACAGCTTCTTTGAAATTCTGGGAGAGCTAAACTAGCGTAGAGCCTGAGAAACACCTCAATCTTTCCCCCTTCGTAGAGGTATGGAAACTGACCGCCAAGGGACAGGAGGACTTTGGAGAAAGACAGCAACATCACCTGTCTTGGACGTGGGGAGGGCATGTGAGTGTGCACACTTCTTAAAACTCACTGAACTGTGTGTGTCAAGTGAGCACGTGTGTGCATGCATGAGTACACGTGTGTATGTGTGTCTGGGGTGGGGGTGCTGCCGTGTGCCATGGTGTTCAGGTGGAGTCAGTTCTCACTCTGTTCCACGTGAGTCTGGGGAACTGAACCCAGGTTGTCAGCCTTGGTGGCAAGCACCCCTGAGCCATGTCGCCACCCTCGTGGAGGGTATCACCTCCACGGCGTGAGTCGCATCTGTCTGTCGTCTTCCTCGCAGTTTTCTGCAGTGTTCGGCTGGGTGTTTTTCCATCGTTCTCCCTCAGATAGTAGCTAGAATTCCACTGCAGGGAAACCTGAGCGTTTTCCCTGACTTTGTTACTAATTTGGAATCAGGGACTTTGTGCGATAGCTAATTACCAATCACCACCCGACTTTCTTCAAACTGCTCACGACGGGTCGCTGCAACGTATGAAGCCCATTCTCCCATCAGTTCCTCACGGGTTGTGGGTTCAGAAGCGCCTTCGCTGTGAGTGCTGACAGCTGCCTTCCAGCAGTCTTGATACTTGTTAAATACTGTCTTACTTCCTCTTCCTCTGTGTGTTCTTTTTGGAAAACCTTGATGTCATTCTCCTCCTTTTATCTTTATAAATTATTTTATCTACTTGAGGCCTCAAGAAGTTTTTCTTCAGCTTTGAAATCTCAGAGTTTTACTATGAAGTGTCTTAAAGTTGATCGTTCCAAAGTAATACTTCCAGGTGCCCAGTGCAACTTCATGAAGTTCAGAACTTTCAGTAGCATTTTCACCTCTTCATCACCTCTTCCTTCCACAGCCATCCTTCATCACCCTGGCTGCATCAGCCTGTGCAGTTTCTGCCCTCAGTCGCTCTCTGGGATTCTTTAAGATGCTTCTTGATGCTGCTGCTGCTGCTACTGCTGATAATGATGATGATAATAATGATGTGATGGTGATGTGATGATGATAATGATGATTATGCTGATAATAATGATGATGATGATAATGCTGCTGCTGCTGCTCATCATGATGCTGATGATGCTGCTCCTGCTGCTAATGATGCTGATGATGCTGCTCCTGCTGCTGCTGCTGCTGATCATGATGTGATGATGATGTGATGATGATGTGATGATGATAATAGTGATGTGATGATGATGATGCTGATGTTGATGCTGATAATGACAACAATGATGATGATGCTGATAATGATGATGATGATAATGACAATGATGCTGCTGCTGCTGATGATGATGATGTAATGATGATGTGATACTGCTGTTGCTGCTGCTGCTGATGACGATGATGATGTGATGATGACGATGCTAATGCTGATATTGAGTTGATGCTACTGCTGCTGTCACTTGCTGCTGCTGCTGCTGGTGGTGTTGTTACTGACGTCTCCGTCTCTTCTTTATGACAGAGCGACTGAGCATGCTCTGCCCATGACAAGGATCACAAGAAGGCAAACTTGAAATAACCCTTTACTGGGTAAGGTCACAAGGTGGGAGGCAGCACAGGAGGCTATCTCCGGTCTGATTCAAACAGGGGCTGAGCAATCCGGTTACATACCTAGGAGGGCGACTTTCCAGGGCGGTAGAATTCAGAGACTGCGATGAAGGACAGGTCGCAGCACAACTCCAGTTCCACTGTTCACAGGCCTGACAGAGGCACCAATCTCAGGCTGTCTGCTGAGTCACTGTGGCCTGAGTGCTAAATGTGGATGGGTAGGGTCATCCAGAGCTCACCGAGGTTTCTCTAGGATGCTGTCTTCCAAGGTCAGAGAAAGGTTCCCGAGTGGTTATGGCTGGAGCAAGGCCTTCTGCTGCAGGAAGCAGATCTACTCGTAGCAGTTCATACAGTTGCAGTGAGGTATTCCTCAGCATGGAAATGGAGATTCAAAGCATTCAGGCTGTCTTGGAGGGTGTCTGATTGTTTGCCAAGGGGTTGGTGACTGCTAGTTCTCTGCCTGAGCCAGGGAAAGGAAAGGATCTGACACCTGCCATTCAAGAGGTCAAGTGAATAATTCATATTATTCAAAGATTTTTGTTTTGAAGGAGGACCTAGAGAGATGGTTCAGTGTTTAAGAGCCAGAGCAGCTCTTACAGAAGACCTGGTTCAGTTCACAGCACCCACATGGCAACTATAACTCCAGTTCTAACCATCCATAACTCCTGTTCCAGGGACTCTGATATCCTCTTTGCCAGAGGGTGGGCTTTGTATGACATGGGTATATTTACATACATGCAAGAAAATATTCATACACATAAAAATAAATCAAAAAAAAAAACTTTTAAGAACAAGAGGTATATGCACCCAAGAAATTAACATTCATTCCTGTTAAGATTTATTTTTAAGTTTTTATTGTATCTGTGTGCTGGATAGCCTGGCAACTTGACTTGCCAGGGGAAAGGGACCCTTAACTAGGGGACTTCCTCTATTGGATTGTCCTGTGAGTGTGTCTATAATGTATTTTCCAGATCAGTGAGTGAAGGTTCAACCCACTGCAGGTGAAGTGGCCTTGGGCAACTTGGCCTGGAATGCACCAGAAAGCAGGCTGAGCACAGACCAGGGCAACAAGCCAGTTGGCCGCGTCCCCCATGGCCTCTGCTTGAGTTCCTACCTCCGCCTGCCTTGATGGACTGTGGGCTGTGAGCCAGATCACCTGTACTCCCCATCCCAAATTGCTTTTGGTCATGGTGTTTCTCACAGCAATAGAGAAGCAGCCTAAGGCTGTGCGTATGCACACATGAGCTCGGGGCCTGCGGAGGCCAGAAGGCGGCATCGGATCTCCTGGAGATGGAGTTCCTGGAGGTTGTGAGTGGCCCACCATCAGTGCCTGCAGAATTAGCATTCTCATCAGAGATTGATGGATTTCATTAAGGTGATTAACTACAGGTGCTTGAGCTCCTCCCAAATGCTCCCAGAGAGGTGTCAGGATCCCTCCAGCCCACCTCTAGATTTTACCATATATCTTTCTCAAGTAAATTTATTTCCAACTAGTTTACTTTTTCACGGTATTGTAAATAAGCTTGTTTTCTTAATTTCTTTTGCAGGTAATTCATTGTTAATGGGTAAAAACAGTTCTGGTTTGAATTTCTCCTTGAAAGTCTTTTTGTCTCACCCTACAGCTCTTACTGTGGTCTGGCTTATTGTTTTCTTGTGTTTAATGATTTCATGATTACTTTTTAAGGATAAGAAGATTTCCTCAGTTCATATGTGTTCAGTTCACTTTTGTATTTTGGAGGGGAAGAGTTCTCTCAAGCTCTAGATTTTCACTTTTGTAGGACTGGAATGACTACAGGATTCCGAGCTTACGATGCCCATTTGTTTTAGTAAAAAGACAAGGACCAGATACTTTGATGTTTTGAGTCCTTGTGGAGAAGGGGCTGTAATTCCGTGGGGTCTTCACGCTTTCCTTCCCTCTGGCGTTTGTCTTAGCTTCTTTCTTGGATGCTGTGGTGGAGGCTGTGTAGGGGCGGGAAGGGGTCCCTCTGCCTGTCAGCCCTAGGCAGGCTACAGACCATCACTTTGGGAAAGTCGCAGTGGGGAGACAGCTCGAGACAGCCAGCCGCAGTGCAGCCACAGTCAAAAAGCACAGAGCAGGGAACGCCTGCCCAGCACGGCTCAGGTCCCTCTCCGCTTCCACAGTGCCACATCCCCTGGCCAGGGAGGGGTCCCACCTCCGATTACGAGGAGTCTTCCCACATCAGTTAAGATGATAAAGATAACTGGCAAACCCAGAGACCCATCTCCCAGGAGACTGTAGATATTGACAGGTTGACAGGTCACAGCAGCCGTCACATCCTATTAGACCTTTAATTTATCCCCTTGGTACTTTCTCTTTTTATCAGATTTTCAAATCCCCATTTCTTTATTCCCTCTACTCTCTTTTCTTATCTCCCCCAAGGTTGTGCATTTTGAAGACTGCCTTTTAATTTGCAAGTATTTGTGACACTCTTGAGTAATTCAGACACTTATCTTTTCAGATCAAGTATTCTGGTAATGATTTTGAATCAGCTTTAGTCTCAGGACTAATTGTTTCTGTCTGCATAGATCATACAAAATATTAATTTCATATTTAAGAACTCAGTTATTATTTATAGGATTTTATTTCGGTTTCTTTACATTAACTTACTAATTCACGGAAGCTCAAGCTTCTGTTTTCTTGAGGAAGTTCCATCTTCCCATCTGGAGTCAGTTTCCTTGCACTTGAAGAATTTCCTGTAACATATTTTATTCTGCAGATGGCCAGAGTATTACAAAATCTCAGACCGGCTCAGGTGTCATACTTAGGATGTTTAACTAGAAGCTGCGATGTTCACCAAACTCAAGATAAGTTTACTCTCACAGTGTCTGCTTTACCCCTTCCACATTTAAAGCTATCTAGTGAGAATCCATGGGCTGTCTTTGGTGGCCGCTTTTCTAAATTCTACCCTGCTTTCTGTGGTATAACCCTCAGCTCCTACCTGTCTCTTTTGGGACTAAAGAAATTAATTCACCCAGCCTTGGACATGTAGGCTATTGACTGCTCCCAACAGAATCCCTCTCTGGAAACTGCCTGAGATGAAGAGTCCCCTAAGGGGCCAGGCTCTTGCCTAGCACAGCCCATACGCATTTCCCTATCCTAAGTTCTAGACAACTTTATTGTCATCTCAGCACCCACTCTGGGAATTGCTGGGTGAATTAATTTCTTGACACGATAGACCTTAACATAGATAGAGGCATATAAGGATTCCAGTTACGGGACCATAGGGGGTGCCAGTGGGGAAGGGATAAGAAGATGATTAAGACTGAGATGTTCAGTGTGAAACACACAATGATTCAATTTTTAAAATATTTTTTTAAAGACTGTGTCTCGGCCCTGACCTCAGTGCTAAGCCAGGCCACCGGCAGATCTGGCTGTTCCTTTACCCCTTCTTTCATGGAGCTCACCAATCACCAAAAAGTTCAAATTTAGGGTGGTCATCACAGATCTTTTTTTGAGCATGCACCTGTCCCTGAGCCTGTGTTTTATATTCTGTCCTCCTCAGGATACACGATGACCCTTCTGAGCCCTTATTCCCCCAAGAAAGTTCCTCTTCAGTCCTATAGCTGTGACCCTTCCCCCATCCCTTGACCAGGTAGGAATGGACAGTCTTGAAATAGTACGCCTGGAAATCCACTCCTCCCCAAGAAGTGGGCAGAACAAAGTCCCTTCTGAGGACCAGTCCTCAGAACAGAGCCAGGTATTCCAAAATACACAACCACAACATCTTAAAAGCACTCTGTGTTAACCTCCAGGAAACCAGCCACCCCAGGAATGCAAGCCTGCCTCCCAACGCTGCTCACACCCGCTGGGGGTGGAGGGAAAGCCAGCAGGGAACTGAGATTTGGCCTGGTCTCTCCCCAAACACTCCTCTGCAGTTAGGTCCCAGGTCAATGTCAGTTTGGGAATAAATTCCAACAAATGAAAAGGTTGATTCTGTGCCTTGGCTAGACCGTTATTTCAGTGGAGAGGCCAATCCTTTCAATGACGTTGTATGATTATTTTTCCCCTAGGTTGTATTTACCTCAGATGGTGATGTAGAGCCTGATGGAAAATTCAAGGGAAATAAGGATTTTAACCCTTGTTTTCTCAATCTGTCAGCAAAGTTCAGCTGACAAGCTTGTGGTTAGAATACTGACACGGCTAGCTAGAGCCACTGGCCTTGTGCTCTGACGAAGCTTCAATTCTCCTTGTCTCAAAGACTTCTGCAATGACTTCAGACAGTGGATTTTTTAAGCACGTTTTTTCTTTTCTAAATTTGTAATAATTTGCCTGGTTTGGGGACTTTACTGATAACCAAGCCACATGTTTTCTTCTCACTGTAACCCGGCGTCTAAGGTGTAAGAGGGGTATGCTAGTTCCCGTCCAGGTCTGTATTTGAGGCCTGAGCTCGCTGGACCAGGCTGCAGCCTAAAACACCCGATTCCTGTGCACTCCCGGCGCCCTGACTTTTGCTGTTACGTAGGACAATCAAAGATGTCCTATTCCGCCAGGTGTAGTTTAGTGAACCAGTGGAAGTATTAGCATCACTCACAGGAGCGCGGGACAGCTCAGACAGCCGCATCACGAAGCAGCCCAGCCAGGATGGGCAGAGCCTCTCAAAGCTGTACGCCTCGTTCCTTAAACAATTTGCGGGCAGATGGACAGGTGTGTCTCCTCTCCCCAGCAGTGGCTACTGCTAAAATAACCTGGGGCAGGGACCTCGTGAACCTTCTAAGTTTCAGGTGCTTCCTAAGACTTGTTAACATCCTGAGCTTTGTAAGTTATGTTTACTTCTAATTTCCTCCAGGAGAGAAATCTTCAATTCAGAAGAAACAATTAGAAACAAGTGACCCACCTGCTCTGCTATTTTCTGTGTACAGAATAAGACTGCAGAGTGCGAGTCCCTCACTAACCCAGGACTCTGTGACCGTAGAAGAGGGGCCAGAAAGATTGTAAGAGCCAAGGGTGGTAGACAACCACAAGGAAACCGTTTTCCCAGCTTCTGGGGACTTATATGAGCTTACGGTAATGGCAACATCATGAACCAGACCTGCAAACTCAAACCAGACAAAACCCCAGCATAGAGCTGGGAAAATGGGCAGAAGGCCCAACCTTAACTGAGGAACTATCCGCATCTGGTCACTGCGGGGTGAGGGAGAGCCGTTCCTCTTTAAGGAAGTGACTCAAATAGGCTGACCAGGTTCCAGTGAATGAACTCTCACTGAGGGACACCTGAGCACACAAACTTGACTCTCCGGATCTTAACATATATGACAGAATGCATGAACTCCGATGGGCAGGCTATGGAAGGGTCCAAATAGGGGAGCGGGTGTAAATATGATTAACGTATTATATGAAATGCAGAAAAATTCAAAACTATATATTGAAAAATAGTGGAAATATTTGATGAAAGATGTTTTTCAATGTGTTGACTATATAAATTATGAAAATTTGATGTAAAGTACAAAGTACATCTCAATTGCAATTATATTTTATTAACTGGGAAATTAATGACCATAAGACAATGAATCATCCATGAAGAGTAGGTATTTCCAGGAGAACTGTAGGTTATAGTCACCTTCCTCATATCTCTTTTCTTTATTTAAATCTCTTCACACAATCACATGTTGCTTTTACAATCAGCAAATGCACACTGCCATCACTTGTGCACATTAGAGCAGAATGCTTTTTGAAAAAAAATCACATTTATTCAGAATCAAATGTTTTTAAAACAGACACTAAAGTGAATTTCCAGTGGGTCTGTGAGAATGGTCACCTTCCCCAGTCATGTGTCTGGAATCAGAGCTTGAAAAGCTGAGTTAAAAACATGGAAGGCAGAAAATGCAGTTGGTAGAGGTAAAAGCTCTATAAAACCACAGCTCTGAGTCCTGAATGCTGGAAGGATGCCCACAGGGCAGGATGCTGGGGGCGTGGGCAACAAAACACCATCCAGACTGAGCATACCCACACCCAGCACCTCTGCTCCTAGTCCTAGGAGTCCACACATCATCCCCGAAGAGCCATGAGGACACTCGACAGAGCCATGTCCAGCAAACTGGGGAGTCAGAAAGCAGAGTCCAAGATCCGCAGGACACCGCAACACTGACACCCCACCCCCAGAGATTCAGAAATGTGTTGGGCACCATCAGGCTTGGCCCTCAAGGCCACATCTCTGCTACACAAGCGTCCCAGTAACACCAAGAGTCTCAAGGATCTAGAGATAGTAGCTGCGTGAAGTCAGGATAGAACTCAGTGTCCAGTGAGAGTGTAGAAGCCTGGAGCGGCCAGTGAGCCTGGGAATATGCAGCAGGCAGCACGTCGTCTGCACCTGGGGCTGCATCTGGAGCCGCCCCTGAAGCCGCCATCACAGGTGCATTAGCGCCTGGACCATTCCCTGTGGGTGACGCAGCTGTCCAGACTGGAGCTGCCGCTGCAGCTGCTACAAGTGGACCTGGGTCTGTAGCGCTTGCCAGCGGAAAGGGGACAGTGGCTGCTGCGGTTGGTGCTCGGCCATCCTGGAGGCTGCACCCACCACAGTCCCTGCACTGACCAAGGCTGGAGAAGATGGCTTCTGGGACTGCAAAGATACCTGATGGGTTGTGTTGAGGAAGGAAGCTGTCACCCGATGGGTCCTGACACATGGGGTCTGCATCAACAGGGGCAGGTCCTGGGGCTTCAGGGAGAACTCTCTGCTCCTCCCCACACAGGGCAGATTCTGGGTGAGGATTCTTACGAGCGTTAGCACGTTGGTTCTTGAACCAGGTCCGGATCTGCTGTTCCTTCACATTAATGCTTTCTGCCAGTAACATGCATTCCTCATGGGTGGGGTAGTGGCACTTTTTGAAATATTCTTCCAGCTTTTGCCTCTGCTCCTGGGTATACACGACACGCTCCTGCCGACACTTCCTGGCAACACTGGGAGGCACTTGGAACCCTGGGAGACCTGGGAGAACTTGTTGACCTTGGGAGCCTGGGAGAGATGGGCAACTTGGGCGAGGTGGAGCCACTAGGACCCCTAAATGAACTGCTCCACCTGGTGACTTGAGTGGCTTATGGGGACCTGGAGGCACTGGGAAGCCTGAGGGGCCTGGAGGCAACTGGAAACCTGGTTTCATTGGGGGGTCAGGAAACACAGGAGGGATTGGATGCACTTGGGGATTTGGCGAGTCTGGAGGCACTTCCTGCATTGGAGAACCCAGGACGTCAGTAGGTTCCTGCATCTTGGGGCTGCTCTGTTCTGTTACCAGCAAGATGCCTTTTAAACCTGAAATCAATTGTGATTAAAATATACAATTTTAGGTGTAGTCTAATTTTAAAAATTTTATATTTTAAAAGATTCATTAATAAAACACTCATAACAAGAACTATTTTCTTCTTCCTTTGAATGCAAGTGGCATTTTCCTATGGAATATCACCCAGCTTTTCAGAAGAATCTAAAGGGTACAAACATACCCTTGAATTCCCTATGGTAGTGTCTGGAACTCAGTCAATTTTCAGAGGTTATGTAGCAGGTTACTTTATTCAATCCCATTAGAGGGTGAGAATGGGGGTGAAATAGTAACTCGATAGATCCAGAAAATTCAAGTTAGGTTAACTCCATTAAGGAAAGAAAGTAGCAGTCTATTTAGCCATAACCTAGACAGTGCTGGGATACCTGAGGGAAGGGAGAGATGGCAAAGGCACACACCATGATAATTTGAAATGTGACCCACTGTCCAATCTCATAAATTTTAATCAGTTTTTATAAAATGCCTTATTCAAAGGAAGAGATCAGAAAGTTCCATCCAAAAACTGTGATGAAACCATCTCATTAAACAAAAATATTTTTGATTGGGGCTGGAGAGATGGCTCAACAGTTAAGAGGACCTGAGTTCAGTTCTCCGCACCCACATCAAGCACCTCACAACCACCCGTAGCTCCGGGGTATCCAAAGGCCCCTCCGCAGGCACCTGCACCCAAGTGCACATACATACACACAAACAAATACATAAATATACAAATAAAAATAATTAAATATATTCTTATGGCCATTTTAGCTGACAATCAGAGATCTATTATTTGATAATTGTGAAAGTTCATTAAATTTTAGTGTTCACATTGAACCTTCTGTTATCTATCATAGGCTTTAATATGGAAATAAACTTAAATGGTAAAGTGAAAATTTCAAGAGAAGAAATAATGGTTCAGTCTGAGCCTGAGGAGAAGGATACCTGGTGATGAGGATGGGAAAGAAAGAATGACCACTCAGGCCTTGTCGGCTGCCTGGACTAAAACCAGGGGTTACCTATTTCCCCCAGGAGACAAACTGTGAGGCACTTCAAGCAATCCATTGTGGACTAGTAACTGCAATGGAGTCTGATGGGTAATGGGGTCTGATGGGTAGTGAGAACCTATGAGCGAAACCTGGGAGTCTGAAAAGACTGGCACTTCGAGCTAGGACTGGCAGAGCACTGAGCAGTGTTACCAGGACGGACATAGGGTCAGCGCTAGAGTAACCCAACAGTGGATGATCCAAAAGAGGTCTGCTTAGGGGAGGGGGGACCTGAGCTGGGGAGGGGGGCACTACCCTGAGCTGTGGGAAGGGCACTGGAGAGCTAAGCTGGCAGTGACATGTGGCATCTTACATTTGAAAATGACTGTGCTTCCAGCTGAGCAGAGGCAAGAGATTCCTGAAGAGCCTACAGGTGATCTCATGGGGTTCCCATGACAGCTGTCGGGAGACGACAGGGTCTGAAATCACCCATATGGAAGTGGAAAGCCTTGTGAGTCAAGTTCCCACCTGAGCCCCACAGGGCCTTTATCTGATCGTGTGAAGTGGCAGCTGGCTCCCAGCCTTGGGGCTTGACTGATTCTAGACAGGGAGACAACCTTGGAGCTCAGAGGGTGTGTGCAGAAAAACCAAAAGGTGGACAAAGCAGAGAGGTGGAAGCCAAGGTCCAGGACTCCTGCCTCAGCCAAGCGAGTGAATGAAACGCCACGGCCTTTCCGGTTAAAAGGTGGGGACCTCCAGGGGACCCCTGACAAGACAGACAGGTCCAGCCACCCTCACCCTCACCCTGGTGTGGCCTTGAGATCAAACTCCCTCCATTAAGAATGTGTCCTAAGGGCCCTTCCTCACACCCTCCGCTGCAGGCATCAGGGACTCCCTAGCCTTCTGGTTAGCTTGCTCTCCTCTTCCTGACCAGTGTATTTATGATGCACTTGCCCAGCCTTACAACTTGTCCCTTGACTCAGACAGCTGCAGGGCACAGACACTGTGAAACACAGCACTTTGCTGAAATGTGAAAACATCATTCCTAAGAAAATGCAGAGGGTGCTGTGCTCAGAATCACCCAAATCCTCAGGATACCTGGACTGCCTACAGACATGAGGAGTAACAGGAGAGAGATGCTTAAGGACAGGGGTCCATCTTTGTTTTCTGTTGCTGTAATAAACACCACGTCCAAAAGCAACCTGGGGAGGAAAAGTTTACTCCATCTTATGTATCCAGGAACAGCACATCACGGAGGGAAACAGGACAGGAATCTAGAGGCAGGAACAGAAGCAGAGGCCGTGGAGGAATGCTGCTCACTGGCCTGCTCAGCTCCTTTCTTCTACAGCCCAGACCTATTGGAGGCACTGCCCACAGTGGGTTGAGCCCTTTTACCTCAATTATCAATCAAGAAAATGCCTCACAGCAGGCTGGAGAGGTGGCTCAGCCATTAAGAGCACTGGCTGCTCTTGCAAGGACCTGAGTTCGATTCCTAGCCCCACCTGACAGCTAACAACCATCATAACTCCAGTTCCAGGGGATCCAGTGTCCTCTTCACAGTGCACTTACATACATGTAGGCGGTATACATATACACATAAAATAAAACTAAATAAAATAGTTCTTAAAATATTTAGAAAAGGAAATGGCTCACAGACATGCATACAGGCAGCTCTGAAGTAGGGAACTCCTCAGTTAACCCTCTTCCCAGATGTGTCAACTTTGTGTCAAGTTGACAGGAGCTGTTCTGGTCCTGACTGAGCCTGTAGACGGTCATGGTCAGCGCTAGTCACACCTCTTCTCACCCTGTCTTTCTGTCTATGTCCTGACATCATTTCCTTCACCTCTAGACAGCAACTGCCGTATAGATTTTTCAATTTTTATTTTATTTTATTAACAGATCAAAATTGCACGAAGCTAAACAGGCAAGGACGACTTCTTTCAGGGTCATCATAGCAGAAAGCAAACCAATATGGAATCTGCACTCTGCTCTACAGAAACAAGCAGACTGCAAAGAGCTGGGACGAAGAGGGATGGCGGAAGCCTCTTCACAAGCAGGTGGGTAACCAAAGATCTTACGTTCTCATAGCAGGAAGTTCTTGCATCTCTGGAGTCAGGAGCCCCCAAACTCAGTCTCCGCACACCCCAGAAGCTAAGGGACAGAGCTCTCATCTTCCTGAAGGGTCACATTTGGAGGTGGTTCCCAGGCCCAGGAGAGTAAAGGTCCTGAGTTATAAACCTAGCAAGAGGCTTTTTAAAGGATTTACATCTCAAAGGACAGAGAAAGAGCTAGCAACTATTCTAAAGAGAATGCTCTAAGAAGGAAGTCCAGGCCCTGGAGAAGAAGGAAAAAAAAAAAAAAAAAACAGTTATCCTGACAGGTGAAGGAGCATTAAGACCATTCTAGCCCCCAAACCAGGAATTTGTCAGGAATGCACTAATAACAGGGACGGGATGGGCCTGGTTACACAGAGCGGGCGGTGGACCCTGGAATGAGAAATAGTGGCCTCTGTTCTGGCACAAACGGCGGTGAGCAACTTTGATTTTGTGTTCAGACTCTAGTTCTGCAATGCAGGAACACACTCGTTGTTGCAGCTTTCTGTTGCTATGATTAGACACTGGCCAACAGTAATTTGGAGACTAAGTATTATTTGGTTTACAGCACATAGTACATCATTACGGGACTCCAGGGTGGGAACGCAAGGCAGGACCCTGGAGCACTGAGTGAAGGAACGATGCTTATGACTTGTTCCCCCAGACTGTGCTCAGCCTTCTCTCTCATGCAACAGGTACCACCTGCTCACAGTGGACTGGGCCTTCCCACATCACTCAACAATCCAGACAATGCCTCACAGACGTGCACAGGCCAATTATGATGGAGGAAATCCCCCGCTGGAGGTTCCCTTTTACCACGTGTGTCAAGTTGACAACTGAAGTAATCCAGCAGTCATTAATCTGCATTACTTCTTCTCATCTTAAAAGTATAATCCATAGGTACATTTATATGTAGTTGTTGAAAGACACACACACACACACACACACACATCCCTAATCTACCTCAGAGTCATTAAATAAAGACAGGTATGGTTCGGAATGCACATACTGAGTCTGTCAACTAGACACAAACTAGAGTCACCTGGGAAGAGAGAGCTCAACTGAGGAATTTCTTAACCAGATTGGCCTGTGACCATATCTGTAGGGAATTATTTTGAATGCTGATTGATGTGGGAGGGCCCAGCTCACTGCGGACAAAGCCATCCTTAGGCAGGTGGACCTTGTTTGTATAAGAAAGGTAGGTGAGGGACTGCAGAGATGGCTCAGTGGTTAAGACTACTGACTCCTCCTGCAGAGGGCCCAGGTTCAAATCCCAGCACCAATATGGCAGCTAACAACCAACCATAACTCCTAGTTCTGGAAATCTGACACACTTTTCTGACCTCTACAGGCATTGCATGTCATGGGTACACTTACCTACATGTGGGCAATACACCCAAGACATAAAAACAAAAAATAGTAAAGGTGCTGGAAGCATTCTGCCAGGTCTCTGCTTCAGTTCCTGCCTCCAGGCTCTGCCCCGACTTCCCTCAGTGAGGGACTACGATTTACCACGTAAAATAAATCCTTCCTCCCACAAACAGTTGTGGTGTTCGGCACAGGGACAGCAGGGCCAACTCAAACAGCAGCAGAGTCAAGCTGTCAGTCTTCCTCACCCCTCACAACATCCGCTCAACCCTGTCAGTGTCCCTTACTTTCTTGCTTTCTTGCCGTGACCAAGCATCTGACCAGAAACTTGGGAAAGGAAGAGTTGGCTTCTTGGCTTACAGTTTGAGAGCGAAGTCCGCCAGAGTGGGGAGACGTGATGGCAGGAGCCATGCAGGGAGATGAGGCTGCGGATGCTACATCTAGGGTCGGGACCGACACGGACCACGGTGCTCGGCTACCTCCCCCACCTCCTTTTCTTTCTGTACTAGTCCAGGTTCTCTAGAGGAACAGAACTGACTCGCTATTGTAAGGAATTTATTAATCAGCTCAGTTCAAAGCTGTAGCAGCTGAATCTCACCTGAGAGGCTGAGAACCTGGTAGTTGCTCCGTCCTTGAGGCTGGGTGTCTCCGCAGCCAGAGTGGTGCACAGTGCTGCCTCAGACTGGAGAGGCCGAGACCCTGGTAGTGGCTCAGTCCACAGGCCTGAGCGCCTCAGCAGTCCCAATCTGATGCTGAAAACCCAGAGGGTCCCTGAAGAACAGCTGGTCCTCCGTCAGTGACAGAAGCCTGGAAGCTCTGGCTTCCATGGCCACAGCAGAAGATAACTCAATGGCGGCAAGCAGGAAGACCCGACAAGGGGAAGGAGAATAATCCTGCCCTGCCACGCCCCTTTCAGCAGGGTGGCTACCCGAAGGTGCCGCCCACATGGGGGGAGTCTTTCCGGGTCAGTTAAGCGACCAGGACAGTTCCTCAGGTGAGGCACCCTGCTCAGGTGATTCTGATCTGTGGCCAGTTGCCATTGAAACCAAACTTTACATTTTCCGTCTTAGTCTGGGACCTCAGCTCTTGCAAGGACGCCATGCACATTGGGTGGGTCTACCTCTTCAGTGTAGAAGCTCCTCCGCAGATCTGTCTAGGAGAGTGTCTCCTAGGTAATTCTAAATCCCGTCAGTTTGGAACTGCTGGCTTGCTCTCTGGAGAGGTCGAGGATGCCTGGTCTCTTCACCCAGTAATTATCTGGTGGTGACCCCAGACCCACAGGAGCTCTGGAGGACACTGGGGTAAAGATTCGACAACCTTACTCATCCACATCAGAGTATAAGAGGCCTTAGTTCTGTAGGAGAATAAGACTGAGAACCTTCCAGTGAGGGCAATTCTCCAGGCTCTCCCCGACCTCCATGCCATCTGCAGCTAAATTCCTGAGAACTGTGAGCCCCTGGGGGTGGGGACCATCCCCAGGAAGAAGTCTATCTCCATAATATTTCTGACACTTCTTCACAGCGCTAAGAACCTGCACCAGCTGAACAAAGCACCTGCCACTCTTCCTTCTGGTTTGCAGAGGCTTGCAGCTGTGGGCAATCACACTGTCGAGGGCCATGGCAGGCTGAGTGAGTGCACAAGGCCCATGTGGGAAAACTTGTTATCCTTCTCTGCATGTAGATGCCTCAGGGAAAACAAAGGCACTCTGTTCTTTAAAGCCATCATACCCCCTGGGCCACTGGGACCTCTCATCCCCCCCAAGGGTCCCTCCTGAAGTTCTCTGACAAGCACAGCTCTCTCTCACTGCGAGGGAGACAGGAAACAAGCTGTGGAGGGGGTGAGAGGTCACGGTCTCCTGGTGCCTCTGCACAGCCTCTGAGGGTTAGTCTTGCCTGTGTGGGGACTTCTGGATCAGGGTCACTGAGATCAGAAGATTAACTGGAATGATTTCCACGGGCCAAAGTCCTGGACTGCACAGAAAGGAAAAAGTGAGCAGAACACCAGCTCCCATCTCTCTCTGCTTCCTGACGTGGCTACAGTGGGACTGGATGGTTCATGTCCGTGCCAACATGACTTCCCCGTCGTGATGGACTGTGCTCTAAAACCTGAACCCAAGTAAGTCCTGCTTCCTTTAATTTGCTTTTGTCAGATACTCTGTCACAGTCACAGCAGAGAGAAAAGTCAGTGATACACAGTCTCTGGGGGAATCCTCTGTTCGTGTAATGAAGTGCCCAATTTCAAAGCTGACCCACAGTGAACATTGAAGGAAGTACCCTGGTGAAGCTCAAGTCTACTTTCATGCCAGAAATGTGCCCCACTGTGCTGGTGAATATCATGCATCGGCTCCCCTGGACCAAGGGGTGCCCAGATAGCTGGTATAAAGCATCATTCCTTGCCATATTGGTGAGGCTGTTTCTAGGAGAGATCACCATTTGAACAGGGAGAAGACTCTGTAGGAGCCACCCTCATCCAGTGCATCCACGTATCCCCCACACATCATCTGGGTCACAGAGGGTCCAAACGGAATAAATCATGAAGCAAGGGAAGAGTCTCTCTCTGAGAACTGAGACCTGCACTTCAGCCTTCAACATCTGGCTGCTGTCTGGGCCCTTGGATGCTAAGACCAACCCCAGAATGGTCCCCACTCTATCCTCAGCTTCTCTGAGTATCTGGACTTCAGTCTAGAATCATGTCACCTGCTCTCTTGTGTCTTCAAGACCATCTGCCATGGATATCTCAGCCTCCCAGTCAGGTAAGCCAGTTCCCACTTACATGTATTTGTGAATGCCCAGTCGGCTGCTCTCTAGGGAAGACCTGGTTACCTCACCACCTCACCCACTGACTCAGGAGAAGTCCCGAGGGCCATTTTCCTCCTCTAGGGAGACGGCAGTGGCTGACTCCCCACTGAAGGGATCAGATAAAGTTAAAATACCTCTGAAGTGGACAGATTCTTTTTATTCATAACTCACATTAAATACATATTAAGTGCCTATCTTATAGTAGAGTAATATATATTAATCTCATTTAATACTTAGATGGGGCTTGGGAAATAGACATAGGACGGATGTAGGGGCCATTTAATTCCCATTACTGTCTAAGCAAAGGAAGACAGAACACATCCTCATCCTGTGACTGAGATGATGAGGCCAAAGACCTAAAACACTGCGTCTCATGAAGGCTGCCTCACACAGGGCCAAGGGTGCAGCCACGGCTAAGTGCGTAGGACTGGCAGGAATCCGTGAAAACCCGGCGGCTCACGGCAATGCGAGGGGCATCTGTGACGGCCCTGAGCAAAGCACGGACATGTGTGTTACGATGTGACCCGTGAGATCAGAAACGCTAGCGGGCAGGAGTTAGCGGTGGTAGCACAGAGAAGGACACCCATGCAGAAGAGTGTTGTGTGAGCTGGAGCGGGGCAGGAGTCAGCGCTGGACAGCAACAGCCACCGAGGGGCGCCTCACCCCTTGTTCAGTGTGTGCTCCGTGAGCTTTGGTGACATTCACGTATACCTTCCTTCTTTCCAAGCTGCCAACAGGGTTTCAGCAAAAGGGGAAGACACACTAGAGATCCCCACATGTGTGGCTCTGGCCTGCTCAGTTAACAGCTCTGTACAGTGTACATGAACAGACCAAGCAGAAAGGCCTTAAATGAGGCTCACACAGAGACAAACAGATGAAAACTATGGGGGACAGACTCATGTGGTGCCTGACCCCATGGGAGCTGTCATTTCAACACACTTAGTGCATAGCAAGCCATATACCATAAACAGATCGCTTTTTAAATATTCTTTGAATTAGGTCTATGGGGGAGGGATGGTATATGAACATTTATGCAGGTGTGTGTGGGGAAACCAGAAGAGGGTGTCAGAGCCCCTGTTCCTGGAGTTACAGACGGTTGTCAGTTGCCCAATATGGGCACTAGAAACCCAACCCCAGTCCTCTGTAAGAAGAGGGGTGATGTGAACTGCAGAGCCATCTCTCCAGTCCCTAGATAGATTTTTTTAAATATTTCATTTACTATTTTTATTTTATGTGATGAGTGTTTTGCCTGTATGAATGTAAATGCAACTGCATTGTGCAGAGTCTGTTGGATTCTCCTGGAACTGGAGTTACAGATGGTTGTTTGTAGCCATGTGGGTGCTGGGAATCAAACCCCAGTCCTCTGTAAAAGCAGCCAGTACTCATAACTACTGAGCCATCTCTCCAGCTCCCTGGATAGTTTTTATATCAATTATTTCTTTAAAAGGCTAATAAAAAATCAAACTAAAGGCCTAGAGATGCATTTCAGTGCAGAATGCTTGCCTCATACCAGCAAAGCCCTGGACCCAATCCCCAGCACTGTGAAAGAACCATTAAATAAACACACACAAAATGAACAGCCAAAATCAAGCTAGTTTCTTATTAATGCCAATGAAAATTACCTAACCAAAGCCATACAACTTTTGGTTAATACCTAAATCCTCGTCCCACCAGCATATTCACATCATTAAAAAAAAAAAAGGTCAAAGCTATTAAAACAGGAGTAAGAATCTCCTGGAGATTGGGCGTAGAGGGCGGCACGGCAGTTAACTACCTCTCACATTTGAAGGCCCAGGAACACCAGGAGGGCGGGAAGGCCTCCTCTGGGTCCCTGCTCTGCACAGCAGGTGGGACCGTTTTCACTACAGACATGAATGTGACACTCACTGACTGACCTTGGCCCCACCCTCACCAGGTCCCCCAAATTGCCAGACCATTTTTTTAAAATATAATGCAGCAGAAGAGGAAGGGTCAGGGCGGCAGTGCCTGTGTTATGCATAAGATCATTTTCCCAAGTGTCCCTTGGAGGAAAGGCAGCATGGCTGCAATAAAAATAAGTAGGCTGACTCGCAGGTCCGTCAGGTCAGCTAGCAGTGGGCAGCTTTCACTTCACTTCGTCTCCGTCCGGCAGAAGGAACAAGGAGGAGGCTGTGGAGATGGCTCAGTGGGTAAAGTCTTGACCGTGCAAGCGTGTGTGGTCCCCAGCACTCACGTAAAAGAGTCAGGTGCGCTGGCCTGTGACTGCAGTCCCGGCACTGGGAGGTAGAGACAGGCAGATACCGGTTCACTGGACAGCCTGCTTAGTCTGCCTGGTGAGTTCCAGGCCAATGAGAGACCTTGCCTCAAAAACCGAGGTAGACTGCAACTGAGGAAGAAACCCAGGATTGTCCTCTGGCCTCTGCACATGCAGCACACACATATCTACACACACACACACATACACACACATACACACACGCACGCAGAAAGAAAACAGTCTGACTGAAGTCAGAGATGTGTCTAGGTTTCCTTGAGTGATGATGGATGATGATCGGTCGCTTCGTCTCGCAGAGTTTCCCACTCTGCTATGACTACCTGGTCTCAGGTCACCACCCACTGAGGCCCAGTCAGCAGCTGTAAGTCCATCACCACTAAAGACCAGACCCTAGCTGTCCATTCATCTCTACTGAGTACCAGAGAACAACTGTAAGTCAATCATCCACCACTCAGCAGGTGTAAGTCCACATCACCAAAGGCTAGCCAGAGGTTTTAAGCCCGTCATCACCTATGGACCAGCCAGCAGCTGGGGCTTAAGATTATCGCACTTAAAGTTTTCTGGCCTACTAACTGAGACACACTTGCTATAAAACTTAAACTGTGGTGTGGAGAAACACTAGTGTCTGATTGGTAGGAAAGCAAACAGAAAAACTTACAACTGTATAAATTGGGTGGGGGTGTCCTCTCAGGGAGCGTCACCAACCCATATAACTGGGGGAGGGGAGGTGTCTCAGGGAGTGTCAGCAGTCCCCAGCCATCCAAACCTTGCTGAGCAGTCTCAGGGTAATTGCTGCTACTTTAGCTGATTCTCCAGGGAAGTTTCTGAAAAGCAGTTCCATGGTACGATTTCCAATTAAGCAGAACCCCTTCCCAAGGTAGAATATCAATCTTCTTACTTTGGGAAGAGACCCAGTTTCCATAGCAAAGAGAAATGTATTACAATAGTCTCTTATTCTGAGAGCACTTAAAATCTTTTAAAATCTATTTCATCACATCCTACAACTTAGCAGAGCTTGGAAGGTAAGATTTTGTACACTGCGGAGAAAAGAAGACAGCTTGCCTGACCGGGTGGCTCCCAGGAGCATGCTTTGACCACCCAGTCAGTGCCAACAGCAAACCTCCACTCAAGATGAGACAACTTGATTTCGAGACATCAGAAGACTCATCCAGTATCATCATCTGTCCCGAAACTCTTATTTTAAAAAGGAGGCAGAGAGGGCAAGCCCTTCACCCAGTGTCACACAGCAGCCATCCAGGCCTCCCTCAACTCAGATGCCAACTCATCAGGTTCTGAGATGAAGCCTTGGTGTTTAACCTGCTGACAAGGGCAAGATATATGCGTGGGAAGAACGCTGACATGGGATAGCAGAGAGGTAATGAGAGAGATAGAAACAGACCTTCACAGAGAGACAGAGACAGAGAGACATTTTGTCAGTTCATCACCTATTACCACAAGTCAAGCTCCACGAAGAGGAATTTGTTTGTGTGCGTGGCACAGACTAGGACATGAAGCAGATGATTCTTGAAGCAGCTCACCTCCCTGGCCATTTTTCCTCACACCAAGTGGTCTTTCTCACTGTCTCTCTGTCTCTCTGGGAAGGTCTGTTTCTATCTCTCTCTGTGTCTCTGTCTCTGTCTCTCTCACTGTCTCTCTGTCTCTCTGTGAAGGTCTGTTTCTATCTCTCTGTCTCTCTGTCTCTGTCTCTCTCACTGTCTCTCTGTCTCTCTGGGAAGGTCTGTTTCTATCTCTCTGTCTCTCTGTCTCTGTCTCTCTCACTGTCTCTCTGTCTCTCTGTGAAGGTCTGTTTCTATCTCTCTGTCTCTCTGTCTCTGTCTCTCTCGCTGTCTCTCTGTCTCTCTGTGAAGGTCTGTTTCTATCTCTCTGTCTCTCTGTCTCTGTCTCTCTCGCTGTCTCTCTGTGAAGGTCTGTTTCTATCTCTCTGTCTCTCTGTCTCTGTCTTTCTCGCTGTCTCTCTGTCTCTCTGTGAAGGTCTGTTTCTATCTTTCTCTGTCACGCTGAGGGGCTGGGGACATGCGGTGGATTTCCACTCTGGGTTCTGAAGGATGGCTGTGTCAGCAAAATCGAGTCTAGCCCTGTCCTCACTCCTGTCCCTCCCGACACAGGGCCCTCCATGACAGCTGCACATCATGGCTGGTGTTTGTTCCTTTATAGGGACTGTATGGAAGAGCTCCCTAAATTTATTTTAAAGGAGTGGGGTGAGGGGAGAGAGAGAGAGACAGAGAGAGAGAGACAGAGACACAGAGAGAGAGAGACCGCTTTGCTATGGATAATAGTCTTGTCTATGAAGCCTTCAGAGGTGAAATTACAACAGTGAGTGCTGAGATTGAGACTGTGGATGGACAGTGAGGCATGACATCCCACTGTTTCCTTCTGGTCTGTGGCACACAGCCCATTTCTGGTGCTTGACTTTGATGAGCAAGCACCTTCCTGGACAGATCTGGTCTGGAATCGAGGACTGTGTTACTCCCATTGAGACACGGAGGCTGCTGGACAGGCTCCGAGTCTGTATTTGAACCACGTGGGTAGAGCCCCTCGGGAAGCCGCCTAGAAGTCTGTCACCCATCTTTGTGTCTCAGAGGCTCCAGGTGCATGGATGACAGAATGACTGAGAGACGCTCTCAACCCGGGGAGTGTGTCCAGTGGGACGGATGGCTCTCCGGGTGGGACCTCGAATTCCTTCCTCTGAGGGCACGGACACAGGGATGTGTGCTGATTGGTCCACAGACAAGGTATGAACACTGACATGGAAATTTTATAGGCAATAGATTCCTTAGGCCTCAATTATTCTATATTTTCCCTAGGCCAGACACTATTCAACTGTATTTCATCTTTAATATTTTATCAAGTTTTCTTTCAAACGACAAAAGTAATGCACGCTGCTTGTTGTAACAAAGTACATCAGTAGCTCACCCCAGGGAATTACAGAGTGCAAGACAGCTAATCTCCATCCTTCCGCCAACCCAACCCCTTGCCAAGGTGATCAGTGTTAAAACCTCAGTGACGTCCCTCCAGTCTGCTCCCCACACTCAGAACTGCACGGTCGCCCGCGTCCGTCACACGCAGCCGACCGGCTCTCTGTCCATGCCGCCGTTTGCCCACTTTGCCAGTGCTGTGAAACCTCTCCAGTCAGCATCCTCATTTACACAGTCTTATAAATGGCTGCTGTTCCTCGGGAGACTAGAGTCTCCAACGTTGCATCTCTGTCACAACACAAGTGTATTTTCACCTTAATAGGCTCTGTCAGCTGTTTTACCAAAATCAACAAAGCGACTGATACTTGTTACAACACAAGGAAAATGTTCCATTCACCAACCCCGCTGATCAGTCCCATCAGTGCGTCCCAGTCACTGTCAGGATAGTAAATGAGTTATCATTTGCTTTCACAAGCAACTGTTTTGGGTCACAGGAAGAGAGAGCCTTTGGGTTCTTGTCTCTGTGGGGACTGGATGCCACTGTCTGAAGCGATGGGCTGTCCTGTGGTTGAGTCAGGCTGAAATGGGAAACATTTCTTCCAGAAACAGAAACCTGGCCTGACTACTCACTTCCTAACATCAGAGCAAGCCCTGTCCTCACCCACCCCTGCCTGCTGACCTCCATTAGACCTCTTTGGAGGGCAAACGGGCCCCTCTGCCTGTCCTGCTGACTCACTCTGAGCGTCCTTCAGCATGGACCACACTCTGCCTTCTTGCCCAGCGAAGGCTACTGTGACAGTGGACCATAAACTAGGCAACTTAAGTAACAGACAAGTCCTTCTCACAGTTCTGTAATCTGAAGGCTGCCAGCATGGTCAGGCTCCAGTGAGGGCCCTTTTCTATGCTGCAGACAGTGGACTTGTCCTTGATCCTCCTGTGCTGGGAAGAGGGCTGGCTAGCTCTCCCGTTTCTTGTTGTAGAAACCTAGTCCCATTTTTGAGGGCTAATCTTCTGAGATTATCTTTTAATGATTAAAGGGAAATTCTGAGGTGCCCTAAATTTAATTACATCGTTAGAAGTTGGGGGTGCTATATAGCCATTTCCTCCAAATTAAAACATTCCCTCCTGGACCTGAGGATGGTGACATGTGCGTTTAATACCAGCATACAGGAGGCCTACATAGTGAGGCACAGGCCAGCTGGGGCTACAAGGCAACCCTGTCTCAAAAACAAAACAAAAATTCCCTCTTGAATAGAGGAGGAAGTTCATAAGGTCCAGGGAGATAAAGAAACACAAGGCCAGAGAATTTTAAAACTTCCACGAATCAGGCAACTCAGAAAACAACAGGGCGTGAGCTTCCTCCCAGAGTTCCACATACAAACAGTCAAGAGTTTCTAGTGAGGAGGAGTCTCTTTAGTGGGGCTGCCTGAAAGTCTCAGAGAAGTTGATACAGCAGCTATAGGGGCAAGTTTTGGTGAGAATTCTGTCTATGAGACACCCATGTCCCTGTAAGAAAGCCCTCATCCACCCATTCTGAGTACCCTCCACAAACTCACGGGGATGGAATTGTCTTGGCTCTGTCATTGGTGCTCTGTCTGGGTGAACAGATGTTTGGTCACAGCTTCCCAAGTAAAGTCACAAAATAAAGGGTAATCAGATGAAAGAAGTAAGTTTTCCTGGAGCCATGCTCCCCTCCTGTGATCTGGAGCACTGTCCCCTCAGGAGCTTGGGTCACAGCTCCACATCCCTCTGGCGGCAGCTTGGAGGATGGCAGGCTTCCTGATGTTGGGCAGTGGTTTGGCTTTCTGGCTTGGCTGCGCTCCCCACGGCCCCTCCCCTAAGGTCCCAGCTGTGCATGGCAGTGATTCACCTGTGTTGGGCCTGTGCTGGGGACAAGGGAGGTGTCTGTCAGTTGCAGATTCTGGTCTCGAGAGGAGTGATTTTCTAGAACAGACCTTCCACCTCCCCCGAGGACCAGCTGTGGTCCTGACTCCACACGTAGTCCTGGGCCCTCTCCCCGTTCCAGACTCCAAGAGGTCTTCCATTATTTTTCTCTTACGCTCTGCAGTCGGGTGTGCCTTCACCTGTGGCCTGCAGAAAGCGTAAAGCACTTAACTGAACTTCTAGAAAGAAGAATTCGAGTCTGGGAAGTTAAGAAAGTATTTTAATAACTAATGTGATGTGATTCTCAAACTAAAACTATGCAATTATATTTTAGGATGTAAATTCACAATTCTATATGTTTACTATAAGTTTTGAGTATTATTTCCTGACAAAACTGTTCTATCAAGTTTCAACAACCAGTCTCCAGTCTATACCAAGTTTTTCAGTGTAATTATGTTATATTTTTAAAAAGTAATGCTAATTAAAAAAAAAGATTTCTGGAGAGATGAGGCTGTGGTCCCTGCTCCAAGTTACCACTTATTATGTAAATCTGTTGGTTTCCAGCTGTGCCTTACTCTGAGTGACTCCCCATGTCCAGCACAAACCATAAGGTGCAGATTGATAAGTGACTAATTTATGCAAATAAAATATTACCATGTCAGGAACACATGGACATTCAGAACTGTCAAGACCATGTCAGAAAAACCAGACTGCAAGCTTAGCAGAACAATGAATGATTCGCCTCCCTCACTGGGAATCATGTAGAAAGAAAGGAGGAGGAAGCCAGTTCACACCCTCTCTCTCCCAACGTGCCCAGTATATAAATAAAGACACAATGAGAACTCCCACAAGTAGACAAGGGGAGGGTCTAACCTGGTGAACAATGTAAAACTTACACATAGTGCACCTTACACAAGGGACAGAAAATGCTGAACATGGGGGCTCACAACTAGAATCCCAGCCTCAGAAGGCTGAGGCAGAAGGGTCATGAGTTCAAGGCTACCCTGGGTTACAGTGAAGCCTGTCACAAAAACAAAGAAACAAGCAAATAAACACAACCAAAGAAGGTAATAGAAGGTCATAATGTAATACCCTACAACACCCACACCCAGGAAGAGGGACGAACCTGGGTCAGTTCTAACCACTCTAAGAATTCTGTCTGATAACGTACAATTGAGAGAAGACCTCTAAGGAGTTCAGGGGCAGATTAGAACTCCGACTTTCACCCAACAACAACCAGGAAAGCACTTACAAAACTCCCTTTCTGTTGAGGCCAACCAACCTAATATGAAACTCACCAATCGTAAGGTTTTTCAGATTCAGTTCATTGTTGAACTGCTAGGAATTTTCCCATGTTGAGAAATTCACAAATCCACAGGTTTCCAACTTTATAAACTCAAACGTTTGTCTACCACCACCCAAGTCCTTGACAACCACTTTTCTATTTTGTATTCACATGACTGTGAATTTAGGTTTTTCCCATGAGCAGAATTGCACAATGTTTGTTCTTTGGCAAATGGCTCATTCCATGCAGCATAATGTCCTCCAGGCCATGACATGAGATGGCATCACTGTCTTTAAGGCTGTGCAATATATGTCACAGTGTGCTCCATGTTTATGGCAATGGCTTGGCTCACTTTGACCATTGCTGTGGGTGGGTCTCCATCTCCAGCACAGCTGTTGTGCTCCAGCCAGAGAATGGAGGACGATCGAACAGGGCCTCAGGTGGCTCAGAGTGCGGTGGGAGGAGTTCTGGGATACTACGTCCGTGGGTAGTTCGGTTATCAAAACCAAGGCAGAGGTTTATACAGGGAGGCCTTTCTGACCATTACAGAAGGCAGGAAAATTAAAGGTGGGGTCTTTGGGGTAAAGGCAGGAAGGTTGTAGGGCTGATGTGGAAGTTCAGGAATGAGGAAACAAAAAGTTCCTGAAACGAAACCCCAAAACATGGTTCTGATCTGGGGTGGGGGAAAAGAAGATTCATGTCTACAGTGATTTCCTGGGGCCAGGTTATCACATCAGGCAGAGCAGACCAGATACCTGCCATCCCTTCAGGGTATCCAGGGTTGCTTGCCCTGCTCAATACTCAGACCTCCACACATTGCCATGTGGTAAATGATGTTGCACATGAATAAGGGAACATTTATGTATATTCCTAAGTTTTGAAGGTTTCTTTAGGATCCTACTGAAATCCTTGGATTACATACCCCAGATGAGACTGCTGGATCACACTGTGAATCTGTTTAATGTTTCAAAGAATTTACATATGGTTTTCCATATGGCAACACTATTTTACATCACTACCTAGAATGTCAAGTGTTCTAACCAACTTCTCAGCATCAGAGCCACACTATTATTTTGACTATTATTTCATTTCCTGTTGCTGTTATAAAATACCTTGACAAAAGAGAAGGGGTCATCTCATAGTTCTGGGTGAGGGTCGATCATAGCAGGAAGTTGAAGCAGCTAGTCATATCATGATCAGGAGCAGAGAGAGAGGGAAAGCACACTTTCTTGACCTCAGCCAGCTTTCTCCTCCTTTACAGACTCCAGGACCCCAAACTTCCCACTTCAATATATATAATCCAGATAGTTCCCCACAGACAGGCTCACAGGCCAACCAGGTCTTCACGGTCCCTCACTGAGACTCTCTGTCCATCCACGTGGTTGTGGATTGGGTCATGCTGACCATTCAAAGTAGCTATCACAGGCAGCGTCCATACTGACGTGGACACGGTGATATCTCGTGCGCTTCTGCTTTGTGTAGCTCTCATTTTGGTCATGCCCAGCGCCTCTTGGCATGCCTGTTGGCCACTCTCTATAATTCTTTGCATACATGTTTGTCAGTAATTTTGCCTGTTTTCTTGCAGATCATTAGCAGTGTTAGTGGCTTTGGGTCCGAGACGCATCCTGTGTTGCTGTGGTTGTTAACCGTTACCAGTTACACAGTTTACAACTATTTTCTCCCTTCTCTAAATTGTTTTTTACTTCTTCCTTTTCTTTAATGGGCATCTGATATTTATAACCTGAAAGTCTCATTTGCCTGTGTTTGTTTCCATTACTTTTGGTGTTGGGTCAAGAAATCATTAATCAATCAATGTCCTGAAGTTTCATCCATGTTTTCTTCTAGGTGTTCTTTAGTTTGGGGTTTAGCTCTCTAATTTGGAGTTAATTTTTGCATATAGCATAATCAAAATCTCATCTTTGTTTGTGAACATACACTTTTCCCAATACTATTTGTTGCAGGGGTAATCGTTTCTCCCTTGCATAATTTCAGTTCATTGCTAGACCCTTCATCCTGCTCCACCGGTCTATCTTTCCAGCAGTACCACACCAACTTGATTATTGTTACTTTGTGATGTTTTGAAGTAATGAACTCTGAGGCCTGCAACTCTCTAACTTTTCAAAACTGTTATGACTATTCGAGGTGTCTTCAATCTCTATATGCAGTTGAAGATCATTTTTCTGATTCTGTAAAAAGTAAATAACCAGGAAGTTGGGATCATTGGGAGTTGTATGAACAGTTCAGCATGAGGTCTTCTGATTCAGGAGCATGAGCTACTTTTCAGTTTGTATCTTTGTTGATTCCTATCCGTGTTTTATTGTTTCATGCCCCAGTCTTTCGTGTTCTTGGTTAGGTTTAATCCTAAGTATTTTATCCCTTTTCATCACATATTAGCTGTTTTCTTCATTTGTTTTTCAAACTGGCCAATGTTATTATCTAGAAATGCCATTGACTTTTTATGATTTTTTAAAATTATCTGCAGGTTGGAGCATATGTTCCTACAGAGGCCAGAAGATAGCTTATGATCCCTTGAGCTGAGTTATAGGTGGTTGTAAGCTGCCTGATACAGATATGAGAACCGCGCTCGGGTCCTCTAGACAAGCAGCAAGTGGTTTTGACCACCGAACCATCTCTCCAGCCCACAGCTGATTTTTTACATTGTGTCCTACCACTTTTCTGAAAGCATCACCTTTCAGTTTTAACCATTCTCTCTCTCTCTCTCTCTCTCTCTCTCTCTCTCTCTCTCTTTCTCTCTCTCTTTCTCAACTCTAAAGGGAGATATATGGGAAGAAGCAAGACACACGGGTATTATCAGACAAGCTATTGCTGACTGTAGATAACTCCTCCCCTGGGGGCTAACCCCTCTAGATCTTGGAGTCATGTCTATGCCCAGGGTAAATACACACAGAATCATCAGCATTACAGTTAAAAACTGATGCAGGCCAAAAATCACAGCAGGCGGGACAGATGGCCAAAATTATCTAAATGACACATAACACATAAGAGATATTTGTCTAATCTCTCAGTCTTTGAAGACATTCATACAAATTAGTTTCTAAGAAAGGGTCTTTATCTGAATTTGAACTCTTCCTTAGTTTTTCCTCTCTTTGGAAATCAAAGATTATAGAGTACAAATTTTTCAAATTAAAGATAATATGTATCATGTTTTACATATTTTTAACTTTTCTCCTTATGTTTGCTTATATGTTTGTATAGAAAAATATATGAAGTGATATTTAACAAATGAAAACACTATTATTAAAAGGAACTTGGGGGGACTTATTGCTTTCTTTATATTTTATGTATTACCTGAGTGTTTTACTGTGACTATGTATCATTTTTATAAATGTACTAAAGTTGTCGTCTACGTAAGGACTTTAGCACCATAGCCTTTGATGTCTTTGTGGCTAAGATCTTGCTTGATTCTTTTTTTTTTCTTTTTCTTTTTATGTGTATGTGTGTATTGCATGCATGTATGCAAGTGTACCCATGTCATGCAATGCCTGTGGTGGACAGAAGAGGGTCAGATCTCTTGGAACTGGAGTTATGAACAGTTCTGAGCCACCCTGTGGGTGCTGGGATTCCAACCAAGGTCTTCTGCAAGAACAGCCAGTGCTCTTAACCGCTGAGCCACCTCTCTAGCCCCCACCTTGCTTAGTTCTTAATGAAGTAAGTTCGCCTACATTCACCCAGCTGGGAAGAACACTCTGACCTTAATAGACGGTGCTGCCGCCATTCTACAGAAACATTACTTGGCATGCCTAGAGATGAGGTCATTTTTGCATTCAATCTGTTGTAAAATTAGAAAATGGGAACTTTCTAGAAAATATGTTCTGCAAATGCTATCTCTTCCAGACAAGCATTGAAGCTGCTCTGTGGCCCCCTCAATGTTACAGGGCTAATTAGAGACAGGACACGAGCAGGGGTTAATTTACCGCACTGCTGTACTAACCCAGACAGGAAAACAGGAGGATGAAGAAGGAAACCAGGAAACCGTATGAGTTCACCGGTAGGCACAGTACTTATGCATAAGGTCCAGGTGTATGGGTATATACGCATATCTATAGATGTAGATGTGCATATCAGTATCCGCATACATAACCATGTATCGTACGTGTATGAAGGGCCGAAGAAAGACTGGGAAGCAATATGACGGTTAGACACTTCCGTAATCTGCTTTGATCGGAGTATAGAACATCCAGACAGTACTTACTCGGGAGGCACTAGGAGAGACACTCCAGACCGATGGACGGAACAGACATCTGCCAAATCCTCCACCAAGCAGCAGAAGACACTACCTTTGTGAGGTCCCCCAGAAGATCCTCCAGGACACATCATACACGAAGCCATGAAATGAGTCCCAAGAACGTTGCCACTCACACCAAGTCGCCAGCCACATCAGGAGAAAACTAGAAGTCATTACTGGAAGGAAATTTGGAAAACTCAAAAATGTATGAAAATTAAACATCTTAACCAATGATCCAAGAATAAGTCAAAAGGAAACCCAGAAAAACCTTGATACAAATGAAGTAAAAACCTAGACTACTAAGGTGTAGGTGTAGCCACATATACTAAGAGCAAGTTCAGCGCTGAGCACCTACGTCTCAAAAGAACCAGGATCTCAGACAAGCTCCCTACCTTTGCAGCTGAAGAGGTCCACAGAAAGAGATATGACTGGATGCTGTCAGCCATGCATCCGGGGGAGTCCTTCTACTCAGTCCTGAGACACTACCCCACAAAGGAATTTCAGGATCAGTTAGTAAGATGTAAAGTTGGGGTTTATCAAGGAAAGTGCAAATAGTGCATATCCAAGGAGTGGGCACAGGCTTCCCAAGATAAGAGAGAGAGAGAGAGAGAACTCAGTCTCTCAGCAAAGCTATGTGTGTGTATGTGGGGAAGGCGCAGGCATACATTTGTGTGTGTGTGTGTGTGTAAAACGTGTGTGTGTATATATATATATATCATTCAAAGGATATAATTTATATCAAATTTTAAAGATCAAGTGAATATGTTCAAGTATACTTACTTTTTGATGTTTATTACTATCTTTAATTATATGTTTATGAGTGTAAGTACACCTGTGTTGTGCAGTGCCCCTGGAGGGCCAGAAGAGGGCGTCAGATTCCCCTGGAACTGGAGTTGCAGACAGTTCAGCTGCCACGTGGGTGCTGGGAATTGAATCCTGGTCTTCTACAAGAGCAACCAGTGCTCATGACCGTGACCGTTGAGCCGTCTCTCCAGTCCCATAGGTGTACTTATTTTATCTGAAGTTTACTTTAAAAGAGATTATGAAGTAGTTGTGAGGCACATCTTACAAGCTCGCAAATAAGAAAGGAGTGTTCATAGGATAAAAAGACAGGTGAAAAGAACTGTACAGAGGTCCTGAGGAGCCTAAGACATGTTTTCACTAGAGAAACATGGTTGTTAATCCTGCTCAAGAGATTTTTTTAAAGAAAAGTACATATTTACAGATGAAAAGGGAGTTTTGTTAAGTCAAATTCAAAGGTCACATACATTCAGCCTTATCATGGCTCCTTAGCAGCTGCACTCTTGTTTAAAATACCTCTCAGAAAGGGAATGTACTCGTTAATTTTTATCAACTTGAGAGAAACCTAGCTGTGGCTGGGAAGCGGGACCCTCCCTGGAGGAGCTGCTCCGTCAGTTTGGCTGTGGTCTTGTCTGTGGAGCATTTCCTTCATTGCTAACTGATTTGGGAGGGCCCAGCCTCCTGGCAGTGCCATCCCTGGGCAGGTGGACCTGGGCAGTATAAGAAAGGTAGCTGATGGAGGGAGGGGGACAAGCCAGTGAGCATCGTCCTCCGTGGTCTCTGCTTCAGTCCCTGCCCCAGGTTCCTGCCTTGAGCTCCTGCCTTGGCTCTCCAATGATGGGATGTGACTGCACGTGTAAGCTGAAGTAAAGCCTTTCTTCCTCAAGCTGCTTTTGGTCAGAGTGCTTGATCACAGAGGTGCAAACCAGGTCCAGGAGTGCTGTGTCTTGGCAGTGGTTGTCAGCACTGCTGACATTTGTTGACTGTCAGCCACTGAGAAACAAACCAGACCCAAGGGAGTGATTTGTCTTATCCCACAATCTTCCATGTCTTTCCATCCTGTCCCAAAAGGAAGTAAACCAAAACTACAGCCTGACATTGGTCCGGATGACTTCCAATCACACACGGTCGTCCATGCCCTCAACTCGCACATGGCTTGTTTCCTCTTCTTTTGTCTGGCAGAAAGTCCACCTCTCCACACAAGGTGACCCCTCGCAACTGACCAGAGCCTCCATCTTGCTCAGTTGATGTCTACGTCCTTCTTCCTCTATGTCTTCAGGGCCCTGTCTTATGTGTCTTATGAGGGCCATGTGACCATGAAATTATAGAGGTTATTCTGGGTCTGTAGGGGCGGGTGGATTACATCGTGTCCAAGGTGAGAGGCCCTGGCAGCGCACCCTGTGGGCACCTCACTTGGCCTCACAGCAGCCACCAATGCAGCAGCAGTCACCCTCACTGACAGAAACATTCAGGAGGGAGAGTGACCCCCAGGAGTGGTAGGAGAGGCCCAGACAGGGAGGGGGCAGGAGGTCCAGATGGACGGTGGAATGCCCCAGATATTATTTCCTGCACTGAAGTTGAAAACCTTCTGGAGCTGGAGAGATGGCTCAGCTGTTAAGAGTATTTGCTGTTCTTGCAGAGGACCCAGGTTTGGTTCCCAGCACCCACATGGTACCTAATAGCCATTCATAACTCCAGTTCCCGGGGATCTGACACCCTTTTCTGCCCTCTGAAGACACTGCACAATGTGGGTGTACTTACATACATGCAGACAAGATACTTGAATAGATATATATGTATATACACACACATATATATATACATATATAATTTAAATAATAAAAAAATTAAAAATTAAAGTTTGGCCTTTTCATTTAAGTAGTAAGCAGAATTTAGTGAGGTTAAACAACAGATTTCCTATTTGGTCTATTTTCAATTCCTTTCTTTTTAATGGTAGGTTAATAAATGTTGGCTTATGTGCTCTAAGAAAGGCTAATTGACTTTACAAAGGGTATATTCAGATGCAAATGAAAATTAGTAGCAGCTGCAGATCTGAGATTTCAGAAATAAATATCTGCTTTGCCAGTATCTGAGGGGGCTTCCATGACCCTCAGGCTGACCACCAGGACAGAAGGTCCTGCCTAGACAACAATAGAAAGCCTTGTCTGCTCTGAAACATGCAGTGAAGAGACTGTTCTCTCCCCCCCTCGTCCTCCGAGGACTCCACGCTGTCCTTCCGCTTAGCTTACTGTGTCTGCCCTGGTTTCCACAATAACTAAATAAGAAAGAGTGCATGTGACGACCCACCGTGAGATGTCTGACAGCACCCCACTGCTCTGCATAAGCTTGGTGCTTGGCCGGCAGATGCACTAGGCTCCACCCCCAGAGCCTGCGGTCCGCAGTGTGAGGAACACTCAGGACTAGGCTGCACCCCAGAGCCTGCGGTCTGCAGTGTGAGGAACACTCAGCACTAGGCCCCACCCCCAGAGCCTGCGGTCCGCAGTGTGAGGAACACTCAGGACTAGGCTCCACCCCCAGAGCCTGCGGTCTGCAGTGTGAGGAACATTCAGCACTAGGCTCCACCCCCAGAGCCTGCGGTCTGCAGTGTGAGGAACACTCAGGACTAGGCTCCACCCCCAGAGCCTGCGGTCCGCAGTGTGAGGAACATTCAGCACTAGGCTCCACCCCCAGAGCCTGCGGTCTGCAGTGTGAGGAACATTCAGCACTAGGCTCCACCCCCAGAGCCTGCGGTCCGCAGTGTGAGGAACACTCAGAACTAGGCTCCACCCCCAGAGCCTGCGGTCTGCAGTGTGAGGAACATTCAGCACTAGGCTCCACCCCCAGAGCCTGCGGTCTGCAGTGTGAGGAACACTCAGGACTAGGCTCCACCCCCAGAGCCTGCGGTCTGCAGTGTGAGGAACATTCAGCACTAGGCTCCACCCCCAGAGCCTGCGGTCCGCAGTGTGAGGAACACTCAGAACTAGGCTCCACCCCCAGAGCCTGCGGTCTGCAGTGTGAGGAACATTCAGCACTAGGCTCCACCCCCAGAGCCTGCGGTCTGCAGTGTGAGGAACACTCAGGACTAGGCTCCACCCCCAGAGCCTGCGGTCTGCAGTGTGAGGAACATTCAGCACTAGGCTCCACCCCAGAGCCTGCGGTCCGCAGTGTGAGGAACATTCAGCACTAGGCCCCACCCCCAGAGCCTGCGGTCTGCAGTGTGAGGAACATTCAGCACTAGGCCCCACCCCCAGAGCCTGCGGTCTGCAGTGTGAGGAACATTCAGCACTAGGCCCCACCCCCAGAGCCTGCGGTCTGCAGTGTGAGGAACACTCAGGACTAGGCTCCACCCCCAGAGCCTGCGGTCCGCAGTGTGAGGAACATTCAGCACTAGGCTCCACCCCCAGAGCCTGCGGTCCGCAGTGTGAGGAACACTCAGGACTAGGCTCCACCCCCAGAGCCTGCGGTCTGCAGTGTGAGGAACACTCAGCACTAGGCCCCACCCCCAGAGCCTGCGGTCTACAGAGCCTGCGGTCCACAGTGTGAGGAACATTCCGGACTGGAGAGACGGCTCTGTGGTTAAGAGCACTGGCTGCTCTTGCAGAGGACCTGGGTTCAATTTCCAGCTAACACGGAGGCTAACAACCATCCCCAACTCCATTCCAGGGCATCCGACGCCCTCTTCTGACCTCCTCAGACAGCGCACAACACAGGCACATGCACACACGTAGGCAATATGCTCATACACATAAAATAAAAATAGGGAACAAAATATTTTTTAAAATTCACGACATGATCAGGAATCCCATATTACAGTGAGAGACTGAGATGATGTCATTAAGGAACATGGAACAGAGGCAGCATGAAAGATTGCTAGACACGGTAGGAACTCATGTGGAGGGAACTGTGGGCCCCAACTGTCTGAAACTGGAATACCAGAGTTCTTTCTGCCTGTTACCACAGCTGCCGATGAGCAGAGACAGAAATGACTCCTGAGGCTGGGCTTTGTTCAGAGAGCCACGGTCTTTAAGGTTAACATCCTTAACCACGTCTCGCAGCTTGTCTCCCACTGGCGCGTGTTCTGGAGAATGGCACGAAGGCAGCCGGTCATTGCAAAGCGTGAGGCCCTCTGCTTCCGGAGTGCGCCCTGGGCTCTGAGCTCAGGGTGCTGGTGCTTCTCTCTCAGGTGGCCCTGCCCTCCACTGCAGCGTCGTCTTTCTCTGTGTACTTCGGTTTCCAGCCTTCCAAGGCCTGGCGGGGACCACCTGGGTTGGAGGTTAAACAGAACGAACAGCAGTGTATGCCTGAGCATCTGCTTACAAAGTGTTGGCAGAGTCCTTCCTCCAACACGAAGAGCAAATGTGCCCATGCATATAGAGTATAACATGCCTGTGTTACACAGATATAAAATGTCCTTGTCTGTTCACCTTTGGCTCATATGAGGCCACTTTAGACAAAACCAGAAGGTCATTTTTCACAAGGTCTCTACACAGACACATATTAACATGGAAAGAGTGTTGAAAAGGAAAAATGTTCCAGGGCATTTGGGTTTGGACCCAAGGGAACCTACCTCCTCTGGGGGTCTTGGCTCTGGCCGTTGCCTTCATCTGAAACAGGCAAAAATCATGTGGAGGCTTCACAGAGGTCCGGGTGCATGAAGGTCCTGGTACGGCCGTCCTGGCAGGACAGAAGTTTTTATGTTTTTATATAGGGTCTCTCAGCGTAGCCCTGACTGACCTGGAGCTCTGTGTGTGCACCAGACTAGCCTTGAACTCATGGAGATCCATCTATGTCTCTGCCTCCTGAATGCTAGGACTAAAGTCCTGTACAATTGTACCCCACCAAAAGAAGATAAAGACAGACTGTCATATTATCAAAACGATGAACGCCCAAAAATTAAAATTTCCTCAGAATCTTGTGTTTGAGTGAGGGAAAAGCTAAGTCCCCGGTGCCAGCCAGAGGAAGAACTTGCCTTCTTGAAAGAGATTTCACAGTTCTGGTCACTTTCCAGGAGAGATTGGCCCTGACAGAGTGACAGGTTGGTGATGGGCAGTACCGCACCTTGACCAAGGCTGCTTAGCTCTGTCCCAAGATGGACTTGGGGGTCACAGGCTGTTCTAGTTCACTGTTCTGTTGATGAAACACTGACCAAAAGCAACTTAGGAAAGGAGAGGGTCTGTTTGGTCCACACTTCCAGGTTGCAGTCCATCACTCAGGGACGTAGGCAGGAGCTCCAGCAGAGACAGCAGAGGAGCTCTGCTTCCCTGGCTCATGCTCATCAGACTTCTTATTCAACCCAAGACCACCAACCTGCCCAAGGATGGCACGACCCACACTAGTCCGGATCTTCCCACATCAATCAATACAGACAGTTCCCCACAAGCCCATCTGTCTGCTCTGGGATATCCCTCAATCCAGTCCTCTTCCCAGGTGACCCTTGGCTGTGTGCCATTGACAGTGAACTCTAACCAGGACCCTGGAGCTCTTCATTCCTTCCTCTTTCCAATGCAGCCACACTGAACAAAGCTCCCTCTGCCTTCAGTCTCATCGTTCACTGGCACACTGAGGACGGGCGGCCAACTCCAGCCTGCTGGGACTTCCAGAAGCCAGGTTTTGACCATCACACCTCTGGAACACCAGCAGGAGAATTCCTGTGGTTGATCCTCACAAGCTCATAAGCTCTTTACAATGGTTAGCAGTCCTTACCAACAACACCACAAAACGGCCAACTACCAACCATGCTTTGTATACCCGCCCCGCAAAAACACAGGAAAGAAAAGAGAAGTGTTGAATCTTAACTTTGGCGTCAATTATTTTTATTAACATTTTGGAACTTTGTTGAATTTGGGGGTTTCAGAAAACAACACCAAAAACATGCTTATTTGGGCTTCAGACTCAGCCCCAGAGGACAGCAAATTCAGGATGGGGCAGTCTCTGGAGGTCCCTTTTTTACCTAAACACTGTGTCCACCAAAGAGAAATATAAGTACCTTCAAATCTTCTTACTTAAATGTCATGAACCAAAGAAGACTAAACTCATAGCCCAGAGAGAGACTGAAAATCCATCTCCTCCCCCAGAGTACACAGGGCTTCTTCTCAGGCCACTATCTGTTCTATGGGGTCATTCATTTCTCCTAAGAACCATCTTGGTCTTCTCTGTGACTATGACGAGCCCCACTTCCCTCTCTCTATAAAGAGGGTGTTTCAGCTTCAAGCATCTGGCCCCTACCCGACTGTGAGCTGAAGTTCTCTGGAAAAAGCCACACCTCTGCCCTGCCGGCTGACTGACTAGACCTTCCTCGGTGTGGAGAGTTAGGACTTGGCACAGAAATTCTCTTGGGGTGTGGCTAGTTCTTTTAATGGTCACGTGTCGCCCATGTCTGAATCTGACATGCATCCTGTTGACTGTTGGTAAAGTAATTGAAATGCATTTTTAGCAGACCCATAACTTCCACCTAATCAAAATCTAAGAAGTTGCCAGACAGCATCTGAAACCTACCGCAGAGCCTCTGGTGCTTTGCCATGACCCACCTACATGCCTTGACTTTTAACAGTCAGTTCTGTGGCTGTGAAGGATCCTGTAACCATTGGGTGGTAAAAAATACCATTAGAACAACCCAGATCCATGTTCCGTCCCATTCACATGGGGGCTCCTGTTCTCTTGTCCCGAGAGCTGTGTTTTGCATTAGTACTGTGTGATGCCTGTGCTTACCTGCCTGTCCCCTGCCCGATGTCAGTCCACAGCAGCAAAATTGGACACAAACCTCCTTCAGTAGGTGAATGAAGGACTCCTGGGTTATAATGTCTTACAAAAGCAAGTAAGGGAGAACCTCCTGGGGTTCATATACACATGAGAGAGAGAGAGAGGACGAGAGAGAGAGAGAATATTTCCACGCCAGTGTCTGACTCGGGAAACACTGACGATGCTTGCCCACACTGTCCCACACCTGTGTGAACTGTAGGAAGATGTCATGATGTCCATTCAAGTCTATTTATTACCTTGAAATATATTATGAACTTTCAAAACTACTAATTTGAGAGCAGAACTATCGAGGTAGAGATATTTCCAGAGACACAGCACTCGCCTCAAAGGAGAAAAGAGATTTTTCTTTTTGGAGTTACATATTACTGTGTATGGCTGAGGAACACAGATTCCGGTTACCCCCAAAACCATGCCCCAAGGTAGAAACAGTTTCGTGAAATTTTGCAGTGACAGAACAGAGGAATGTCGAGAATCAAGGCGCTTCTTAAGTACGTTGACAGAAACACAGGTGACGGGTCTACAGAGAAGTGGGCAAACTGCGGCAGGCCTCGGGTGCTGTCTTGGTTCCTTTCTGTTGCTCGGATAAATTACCCTGACAGACAGGAGCAGCGGAAGGGAGAAAAGGCTCCCTTTGGCTCATAGCTCCAGTTCAGTCGTGGCAACTGGAGCTTGTAGCGACTGGTCACATGACATCCGCAGTCAGGACGCAGAGACCACATGTGGAGCTCAGCTCCCTGCCCCTTCCACGCAGTCCAGGACCTAGCGCCAAGGCATGGGCACCTGCTTTTAGGGTCATCTTCCCTACCTACCCGCTCTCATAAACAGTCCCTCACAGGCCGTTCCCCACAGTTGTCCTGGAGGCCTGACTTTACTGAATCTAGAGGCTGTTGAGAGGGTCACACACGGCACCTGATGACACGCTCATTCTTATTAAGTTAGTGGAAGTGAGGAATCCATTCGCACATTCTAAAAGGTTTCATCTGATAGTCACAAGGGATGACTTTTTCTGAGGTTATCAATGAGTGATTATTAAAAGAGTTACATAGCCCAGGATAATTTGTCTCTGGGCCTGTAGCACTCTGATTGTCCACAAGCACAGAAATTCTAAGCACCACATTCGTCTTGAACAAGAGTGAGACTCCTTTTCTGGGAACAAATTTATACCAGTTTTAAATAATTTCATGTTTATAGGCTTTTAATGTTGGGGAGTCTACACAGGGACTGTCTGTCATGTGGCATTTTTACTGCCTCTTTCAAAATGACTGTTCTAGGTCCTTTCTGTGGCCATGATAAAATATCCTGACCAAACCAACTCAGGGAAGGAAAGGGTTTACTTTGGCTCACAGGTCACAATCGTTTAGAGAAGCCGGGGCAGGGACTCAAGCAGAAACTTGACGCAGGAACCGTGGAGGAATGCACTGGCAGACTCCGTCCCAGGTTCCTGCTTAGCCGACTTCCTTATATAGCACAGGCCCTGCTGTCTAGGTGCCACCCCCAGTAGGCTGAGCCCTCCTACATCAATTAGCAGTCTGATCTAGGCAATCCCTCGGTTGAGACTCCCTTCCTTCTCAGGTGACTCTGGGCTGTGTCCAGTTGACAGTGAAAGTGAACTTGCACAGTAGCCCATGTCATCAGGCCTCAAGAAGAGGGAAAATGTCACAGAGCACTTGCTATGTATGAGCATCTTCTCAGCCCGATCATGAGCCATCTCTCCTGTCCAGTGAATTCCTTTGCTCTCTGCACATCATGCATGGAAGGATCAGATCTCCTGAACGAGCTCCCTCTACTGGTAAAGGAGAGCTCAGCCTGAATTTCAGTGGCTTCCTTTAGAAAACCAGCTCTTCAGGGCAATGCAACATGCTGCCCAAAGCAAAACCAGAGGATTGAGTTGTGCTTCCCAGTGGGGAATCTCTAGGCCTGTGCTCCTCAGTGGGTACTGTCTAGACCATCCAAGGGCACTGGGTGCCATATGTGTGCTTTCAAAGACTCATCAAGTAGAAGGATGGTTTCATATTTCTAGTTCAGTAATGAAATCCCATATAATATTTAATTTGTACAATATTTCAAGGACTACAAACAGTATTTGACCCACTTAACAGTGCCAAGTATCAGTTCCATTGTTCTGCTGTTCCAGTTTGATTTCCTGTTGCTGTGATAGACACCACGAGGCAAAGCAAGCTGGGGACAAAAGGGCTTATTTGGCTGATGGGTTATGTCGTCCATCATCGTGACAGGTTATGTCATCCATCATCGAGGGAGGCCAGAGCATAGAACTCGGGGCAGGTTCCTGGAAGCAGGAGCTGAGGCAGAAACCATGGACCAATGCCGTTTACTGGCTTGCTCAGCTACTTTTCTTATACAGGTCAGGCCTGCCAGCCTAAAGATGGCACCACCCACAGTGGACTGGGCCCTCCTACATCAGTTATCAAGAAAATGCCTCACAGACATGGCCACAGGTCAACCTGATCTACATAGTCTTTTAGTTGTGGGAACTCTAGTTTGTTTCAAGTTGAAAATCACAGTCAGCATATCTGTCTTATGGATCTGGCTTTAAATCCAATCAGAAAGTGATTGGTTACTCCCCTAACATTTGTGCCACTGTGATTGGTTACTCCCCTAACATTTGTGCCACTGTGATTGGTTACTCCCCTAACATTTGTGCCACTCCTGCACCAGTAGGCAGATCTTGCCAGGCCAGGTGTTATGGCTCACAAGGTCACAGTCATGTAAGGCTATTGGATACATTTTTTTTCCCTGAAAGCAGAACCTTACAGCAAGATGAAAGCTAGCTTGTAGGGATGATGCTTCCAGGTCAGTGCCAGCTTGATTTTCTCATGGCCTGTGACTCAAATATTTGGTGTCTTCAGCAATAGTATCTTACCACCAAGTTCTGGAGGGGAGCCAAGAGCAATAGAATAACTTATGTTTGGGGGAATCCATGGAACCCCACTGATCAACAACTGGAAAATAGGTAACTCATAAGCTAACACGGGGCTTTATTTGGTAGCCTATGGTGTCTGGGGGAGGCGTTGGTTAAAAATGGAGCCCATAATTTCAGGAAGGGAAAGTGGCAGGCGGGTTAGGGGAAGGATCTGAGGAAGTGGAACAGGAGGAGGATTTGATCAAAACATTTAATGAATGTATGAAATTCTCAAACAATGAAAAGATAATTTATAGAAAGAAGAGGTTTATGTGCATAGAATTAAAATAGCTTATAAAACAAACTCCAGGAAGTTTAGAGAAAGTTTGAAAGCTTGCAAAACTTGCATGTTCTCTGACAGTCCTTACTTAAACCACTGTCTAAAGTGACGATATGTAATTTTAAGTTGTGTTAAATTTAGTCAGTTGAATCATTACAATTCATGTCCCTGAAATAAACCACAATAATTATGTCAACATAAAATGCCATTTTTTTCTTTATTGCACTGTCCTGGGAGACATGATAATTTCCAGTTAGCAATGAGACTTTCCTGGGGACGCTTACAACTATTGTTCAAACCCAAAGACATCTGTGATCTACAAAACACAGAGGGGCTGGAGTAGGTGGACCTCGTGGTTAAGTGAATGTTTTGGTTGATTCTGTCTTTAGAGAAAGATTTTGGCTAGTCTCTGAACCTAGTGCTCCCTGTTGGTCCATCAAAACCAAAATCAAATGACCTCTGAAAATAGGAGTCCTCCATGCACAGGACCACAGCATGCTGTCCTTTGCAGGAGGCTCCCCGCAGGTCCATGCCTCCAAGACATGTTCTGTGGGATAAGGGGGAACTTTTAAGGAGGTGGGGCCTAGGGAGAGATCCTTGGGCTCCTGGTGGTGTGGCCTCAAAGGGAACTGTGGGACCCCAGTCTCCTGTCCACTGGGGTCTGTGTTTCCTGGATGATGGAGTGAGCTTCTTATCCCCCTGCAAACTCCCACCATGGTGCTTTGTGCTTGCCAAATGCCCAAATCCGGGAGTCGCCTGACCCTAGTTTCCTGCAGAATCATGAGCAGTAGGCTGGAATCTAAGGGACCCAACTGATTTGCTGTATATAAATGAGCTTCGTTGTCTTGTGAAGTCTGATACAAAATCAAAATTTTAGTTTATTATTTTACTTGTGTGTGTGTGTTATATGTCTGTGGTACATTCATATGAGTGTGGGGGGTGTGCAAACCTATAATGCATGCATGCAGAGGCCAGAGGAAGGGGTTGAATGCCTTCCATGGTAGCTCTCCGCCTACTGCCTTGAGACAAAGCCTCTCACTGAACTTGAAGCTCACTATTTCTGGTAGGCCGGCCAGTGAGCTCTGAGGGTCCACCTGTCTCTACCCCCCGAGGTTGGGATTACAGGCATACACAGTGATGCCCAGCTTTTTACATGGGTGCTAGAGCTTTGAACTCAGAACCTCAAACTTGCAGGGCAAACACTCTTACTCACTGAGTCATCTCTCCAACCCCAGGACCCTCTTTTGGAGGAGACAGGACTTTTCCTAATGTCCAGGTCTTGCAGGCTTCTGTAGCCACTTCAGTTCTGCACTGTGTTCTCATTCAGTGTTCCTGGCCTTGGGCTGACCCTTTGTGAGGATCAGGGACCGGTCAGCGGCCACTCCTGCCGGAGTCCAAAGTCTCTGTCTGTTTTTTGTAATCTAACATATGTCAGACCTCAGGAGGAAAGCTGGCTCTCTCAGGAGTTGGCCTCAGTGGGCAATGGCTGGGGTGAGGCTGGCTGTTCCTAAGGGAAGTCTTGGAAGCCCAGTAGAGCTGGCTGTGTGTGTGTGTGTGTGTGTGTGTGTGTGTGTGTGTATGCATGTATGTTTGTATGTGAAGAGCTGGCTATGTATGTATGCATGAATGTGTTTGTATGTGTAGAGCTGGCCTCTGTGTGTGTGTATGTGTGTATGTGTGTACACATGTGTGTTTTTATGCATAGAGCTGGCTATGTGTATGTGTATTTGTATGTATAGAGCTGGCCTGTGTGTGTGTGTATGTGCAGAACTGGCCTCTGTGTGTGTGTGTGTGTGTATGATGTGTGTTTGTATGTGTGGAGCTGGCCTCTGTGTGTGTGTGTGTATATATGCATGTGTGTTTGTATGTGTAGAGCTGGCCTGTGTGTGTGTCTGTGTGTTTTATTCATTAACCATTTGAAAACACTGCAAACAGTCAACCATGAGCACCTAGAGATATTCAGAACAGTGCTTTTTAGCCGTTCAAGGTTCACCTGAGCTTCTGAGGAAAGCTTTCCCTTAGGACTGATGGGCTGAGGGGAGGGTCTGTGGCATAGTGGCATCATTTCCTGTGGAGACTGGTGACTGGTGACTCAGAATCTGCTGCTCAGCTGACCCAGTGCCCAGCAACGACCATCCTGTTCACACTAGTCACTCCTGTAACAACAAGGTGCTAAGAAGGGGGAATGGAAAAGAAAGGCTGTCGACCAGCTCACAAGAACCTCTTAAACTATGGGTTCTGACCCAGGGGACAGGGCTTCCACAAACCATGGCAACCATGAAAGATCTCAGTGCAACAACCAAAAATTAATTGAAAAGTGAGTGGGTGGTGAATCCAAGGCGTGTCTGTGGCACACAGGCTGCATGGCACGGCCTGGCTCTGAACACAGGTGCCGACAAGCACAGGGGCCCTTGGCTCAGTCAAGACTCCCATATGCTATGAATTGCCATGTTTTCACAATAGAAAGAACATTTTCAGCTCTCATGGAAACATAATTACAGAGAGCAAAGTCTTTACTCTTCCCTCCATTGCTCCTCAGCATGTACTGTTAGTGTATCTGCGAGTTATATTGTGTTAAACTAACAAGGCACATCATCTCATTAGCTTGTAATTTACTTTCATTTTAAATACACAATTACATTTTATAATAAATGTGTACACCAATGAATTTCTTTAAAATACATTTCTTTATGATTTATTATCAATGAATGTATGATCTGCATATATAGTTTGCACAGATGAGGTTCAGTAAAAACATCTTGAGAGCACCAGGTATGGTAGCACATGTCTTTAATCACAATACTTGGGAGGCAGATCTCTGTGAGATCAAGGCCAACCTGGCCTACATAGTGAGTTCTAGGCCAGCTGGGGCTACAAGGAGACACTGTCTCAACAAAGAATTTCTTGAAAGAAAAGGTAATCAAGGGTGGAAGTCTAAGAAGCCCTTCCTTACAGCTATCAAATTTTTCTTCTGATAAACAACCAGTATTGGCCAGGGGAGGCTGATACAGACAGATGCTCACCACATTCTTCCTTGTTGACTAGGAACTCAGAGAACCAGGAAGTGCTGGGCTTCCCGGGCAGAGGTACAGAAATCCGACTGGGGAAATCTAGCTGGGAAAAGCTAGAGGAGCTTTGCGTGAGGCCTCTGTGATGGTTGTGTGAACACAAAAGTACAACCCTCAGCTCAAAGGGGTCAGAGATCGTCTGTTCTAGAGCCAAACGTGAGTGACCAGGAACATAGATTTAGGCCCATGCTCTGACATAGAACCAGTTTCATGAAGTGTGTTATCATAACAGAACAAAGAAAAGCCATCACTCAAGACGCTTCTGAAAGACACTGTTGAAAACATTAACTAGGTGCTTACAGCAAAAGAGAAACCTCAGCACAGGCCTCAGGTGCCATCTGGTGACACTCGGCCTTTAGATTAGTGGAAACTGGGGTTTTGTTAAGGCAATACATTCTTGAAAGCTTTTCTTAGTCACAGAATGTTAAGTCAGACACAGAAGGGGGGCAAGAAATGGCTGCTGAGGGGGCTAAAGATGGTCCAAGATAAACGGCGATTAGGCTCTGGACTTGCAACATCCCAACTCTCTGCGATTGTTGATGTTACAACCAGTTAACAGCCTTGTGGGCTTTCAGCTGAAGAGGTTGTTTTTGTTTGTTTTCTGAAAACTTTTCTTCACAGTTAGTTCTGTCAAATGAGCACAGTCTAGAATTGCCTTTGAAAGAGTCTCAGAGAGGGATTGTGTAGATTAGATTGGCCTATGGGAATGTTGACGAGGGACTCTGACCTGGAAGGCAGGCCAAGAAGTCCTTTCTCCCGAAGTCGTTCTTGTCAGACTATTTCACTACAGCAACAGAAAGGACTCGAGGACAGTCACTTCTGAAAAGGTTTTACTGAGCTTTGTACTTTTCATATAACTGTTCTTAATCAAATTTGGATGCCCTCCCCAGCCCCGCCTTCCCCAGCCCTCCCTCCACTGCACCCCACCAGACCTCATGCATTCCGACGTACATGTTAAGTCCTATCCAGTCAAGCATTTGTACCCAGATGTCCTTTGGTGCGAGTTCATCCACTGGAGTCCAGTCAGCCTGTCTAGAGATCGTAAGTAAGGCCTACTTGCCCTGATCCAGCAGTGATTGTAAGGTGTGACTGAAACCCCAACAGTTTCAGACTCAGGAAGATGGAAAGAAATCTGGAGCCAGAGTTTACAAAAGGATGAATGAGGAAAGACCGACTTTTACAGCTTCTCAGAGATCTAAGCCCTGCAAATAGCTCAGATAAGACTCCAGATCCCAAATTCACAAAGGACACTGGGCTTCCTTGGCAGATAAGGTTCCAGACTCAAGGAATTCACAAACAGCTGTAAAAAGGGGCTACTTCCTGGCCAGAAGCTTGCCTTAAACATCAATCAGATGTCATGGCAACCCTCCTTCCCTAGAAGCCAGGAGGGGGCTGAGGGTTTTTAAGGCTTTGAGGACTTAGATTTGGACAGGGCCTTCGAGACTTAGACTTGGGCTTTTGGGCTGAGCTCGCTCCCCTGGGGAGTTTGCCTCTTGCACTCTCCCGGAGGGAGCTCCTCCATCCCAATCTGGAGCCTGGCCCGCCAGCCCAGTTCCCTGGAGCCCCAGCCCCAAGATGGGGGTGAGGAGGTTAACATTTCTCCACTCGTGGGTGCAGAGGAGCTAGTCCCATCTAGTCTTTTCTCAATAAAGCCGGTTCCTGTTAGGTGCCAGCGGAGTCTCTGGTCCCTTCTGTCTGCTGCGTCTCTCGAACCATGACCTTACAGTGATCAGTCTCCAAGAGTTCCCAGACTAGACCAGGCCCACCATCCACTCCCGTGGATCCACCTTGGGCTTGTCTTGTTCAGCTAGCGTGGGTCCTGTGTTTGATACCACCACTGCCACAAGTTCACATGTGCAAGCTTCCGTGGCCTGAAAGCCTCTGCTTCCCTACATCCATGGACCAACCCGTCTCTTGCAATCTTTTGACCTCCTCTTCCTTGGTGGTTCCTGAGCTGTGGGTGGGAGAGGTTTATTGTAGGAGTCCTTTCCAGAGGTACACATTTCACAATCTCCTATTCTTTAAAACAGACCCAGTGGCTGCCTTCGTGAGCATGGCACTCTGCTGTTTGAGGGAGCTTCTCTGGTGACAGCTGAGGGACGCACTCGTTTTCTTTCTACCCCGACTCCACTGTGTCCCAGAGCCGTGGATGTAGAGGTTCCACTGCAGGTAGGTCACCTGGGACCGGGCATCTCTCAACAGTCACTTTTGTGGAGTCCCCCTGTGCCTGGGTTGAGCACATCAGAGATGCCACAATGCCTTCAGAGTGAACGCCATAATGCGGAAACTCCAAGAGCTCCATCCCTTCCCTCTGGCCTCGCTCCTCCATTGTTCTTAAATTCCCTAACAAGCTCTCTTCTCTAAACACCACACTTTTGCAATCTGCCAGAGAGCAGATCCCTGCTGAGGACAGAGGTTGCCATGGGGAGGGCAAGCAGGAGGCCAGCCTCTGATCACATGTGTCAGATGCTAGGCTATGATTCCTGCCTGCTTTAAGAATGCCCTGCCTGAGGGATGATGTCTCACCTGTGGGGAATCCTCCCGTGGTGTGACAGCGTTGCCTAGGACTGTCTGACAGACAGACCATGGACAGATCTTCCAAAGCCTGGTTACACCTGCTTGCCTAGGATCATCACAGCTCAGCTTGTTGACTGTTATGCTCTGCAAGAAAGGAGGGGCAGGGAGAGTCAGCCACAGGTCCCCTCCCAACCAGCCAGTCAGCCCTAAGGGCATATAAACTGAAGAACTGGAGGGCAGGCTCTCTCACCATTTTGTGTGGCTGTGGGAAAGTCACCATCCATGCTTGGAAGAAGACAGTCCAGTGCGGCCTTAGGAGGAGCTGTGAGTGAACCCTTACCCACTGCTCTGTAAGCAAGCCCGAGAACCCCCTGCTGTCCAGACTGCATGTGGTGAACTCATACTCCAGTTTGTCTTAGGGCCAAGGGAAGAGGGATGCTGTTTACGCCTCCCAGAAGGAATTTTAGCAAGAGACATAGTACAGGGTTTTAAACGTTTTGTCTTGATACCGTGAGAAGCCTGTTTTGACTTAAAATAATTTCCCCTAGAGAGATATTAATCAGGAATCCATGTTCTGTAAGGAAACCTTTTGTTTGGTCCCCGCTCTTCCTTTTCCACAAATGTCCTTGCACACCTGTTGATGTGAGATGCAGTTTCGCTAGCCACAGGGCCCTGTCTCACACAGAGAGGAAGTACTGTCTACCATTTCCTGGCCATGGCACACAACCCTGCTACTACAGACAGCCTCCACAGAACAGCTGCAGTGTGGTGCCTCAGAAGGGCTCCAAGTTTCCAAGTCAGCGAAGCCCCAGGAAGCTGGGCCACGCGTAACTTAACTTACCTTTCTGCCTTCCCCTCCAAGAGCAGCATCTGGGACACAGGGGAGGCCACAGAAATAGTTCTGACTTGCAATGGACTGATTAAACAGTGCTGTTAAGAGATATTTTAAACTCGCTTCAAAGTACATGCTAAAAATTACACCTGAAATAAATTACATAAAATATTAATAACTGATCCAAAAATATCCGTGTCCCAATGATATGTAATTTACCCAGCTTGTAAGATCGTGTGCAGTTTGAAATTACTCTTTTTGGCTTTCATAAATGTACCCTTTTCGGGTACAAAGGGATGGAACTCTCTCAGATAACAAATCATTAAAATTCCTCCAAACAAGCACCAGCGTGGTAACACAGGAGAGTCATGGCACCAGAAGCACCCTGTCTGGAGGCAGGCTCAACGCAGACCTGCTCGCGTCTCTTACAGTGGTCTGAGTACAAACACAACAGAGAGGACGGCTAAGTGCTTGCCATCAATCAATGCCCTAGTCAACACACATGAATTAAGTTCCTAGTGTGGGTAAAACCACAGACAGCAAGGGGTCACTGCAGTAGGGGCCTGGTTGAACCAGAGGCATGGGGCATCTCTAAACAATTGAACTCAGAACATAATTCCATGCTAAGTCCCATCATTCAATGCCATAGTTGGAAAGGAAGGATGTGAAGGAAGAGCGTCATCGCGGGTGTGGCACTAAACTGGGTCTGCAGCGTGAGTAGGAGTCAGAGAGCCTGGAGAGGGAGGGGCAGAGCGGGGAGGAGCCTGACCAGGGCAGCAGGGTTGAAGGAACAGGAGCTTCAGAGGAGACGGAGATGGGTATCTAAAGACACAGGAGCAAGAGGAGCCCCGCCCCCAGAATGATGCTAACTCCGAACGAGCACAAAGAGGTGGGGCCATGGGCGGCAGAATCTCAGTGCTCGGGGTGCGGGCGCGGCTGCGATCTCAGGAGCAGTGTCATCCTCCCAGAAGCTCCCTCACTGGCGCCTGTAGAGGAGCCTCTAGTCTTCGGTGGGGATTGGCCTGTTTAGACCCTGGTCAGACCAAGGGCTAGCTGGGCCTGGAGATGTGGCTCAGCTGGTAAAGGCAAGCGTGAAGAGCCAAGTTGGATCCCCAGAACCCACCTAAGAATGCTGGGTGAGCAGTGCATGGCTCTAATCCCAGCACCAGGGAGGCCCAGAGGGGGTCCCTACCGCTCACTGGGCCACCAGCTTTGCTGGACTGGTGAGCTCAGACCAGTGAGAAAGCACACCTGAAAAATCAATATGGATGGCACCTGAGGAACGGACACTGATATTGAGCTCTGGCCTTCGCACATACATGCACTCAGCATGCTCATCAACCTGAACACGCACACACGTGCACACACAGGCACACGTGCACACACACACAAAGGGAATGGCTGTCCGTCAGGCCAGTGATGCTTGACATCCAGATGCTGAAGGTAAATCAGCACTTTCTACCACGTGTGAGATAAATGTTTACCCCCTGGACAGCACTGGGCCCCAGGGCACATTTACCACCTGGGCAGCGCTGGATCCCAGCGGACAACAATTAAGCACTGTATTTATGCTAAAATCATATGCATTTGCATATTTACTGTGTTCATTTAGACTAACCAAAATTGTGCACTCCATTTGTGGGAGCTCCAGGCAGTGTCCTAGAGGAAGGCCACGCTGTGTCCGCTGTGGCCCTCCTGGTCACCCAGGCATTTGGCTTGGACACAGCCTGGGCCTGGAGGACAAGCTTGGCTCAGTCACTAATCCGTGGCGCAGCTATTCTGAACCAAGGCTGAAACAGACAGAATGGGCTGATGGGAGAAAACAACATCTGCTGATCTTACTCTCAGGGAACTGGGGGACTGTCTTGTAGGGAGACTCTCAGGAACAGGGAAATTTGAGGACATCTCCATTGAGGTGTGGATCATGTGTGTGACTGCTGGTAACACAGGACTGGACGCTGCTTCTGCAGCATGAGGGCCTCAAGAGCTCACAGAGGACCTAAGCGCAGATGAAGGCATGTGTCTGTCCCCTTTACTTGGGTCACCTGCTTACCTCTGTGGGCCAACATGTTCATCACTTAAGAGAGTCTGTCTAACCTACCTCATGCCCCTCCAAGGTTGGAGAAGAGTGATAAGTCAGGGCCCAAGACCAATAGTCGCCTGGTTCCAGGAATAGCAGGGACTCTCAGGAAGGGTTGGCCCTCTGATGAGGGTGATTACCACAGTGGCCAGGCTGCATCGAGGAGCAGAAGCTCACCGTACAGCATGCAGACTCATCACCTGAAGCCACAAGGACTTCTTCAACTTTGTAGGCTGCATGGTACAAGGAGCCACCAGACCACACCCGGGCCAGGATTGCTTAATTATGAAGACCTCTTGCCCCGATCCCCGTTCTTTCCTTTATTTAAGCCTAAACCCCATGTCAGTATCCTGAAGATGGGCTTGGGGTCACCAGACTCCTTCAACTGATCCTCTTCACAATGTGCCACATTGGCTAAATCTCTCTGCTTTTCTAGTTATATATTTATTATTATTATTACTATTATTATTATTATTATTAGTGTTGGGGGGCACAGGTGCATCACAGGGCACGGAGATCAAGGGAACAAGTTTTGGATCAGTTCTCTCTTTCCACCATGAGTTCTAGAGATCAAACTCAGGTCATCAAGTTTAGGAAGCCTTACCTCCAGCTCTCCTGTGTACTGGGGACAGGTGTATCTTCCTAGTTTCTTGAGGCTTCTAGAACCCAGGCTCTTATCATGAAAGCTCTGCATTAGCATCTCTGTCAGGACCCCTCTGTGGACTCTCCTGTAGGTGAATTTAGTGCTCCCAGGGTCACCAGCTATGGTGTCACAGTTCCTGACATCCACACAGCTCCAGCATCAAAGAGGAGGAAACCAAGGGTCCAGGAACCTCCCCAAACCACCCAGGGAAAGGACGCTAACTCGGCCACACACTCACATCTGTGACCACACAGGGAGAACTGTTGCCAAGGCCACCATGCCCAGCGGCCACGGCTGCACGTGAACAGGTGCTGAGAAGGCAGATCAGAACGTAGTGTTCAGGGATGTGTGATGGCTGGGTGTGTAGACTTAAGTCTTTCCAAGTTAAGGATAGTATTTTTTCCTGGAGGACTATTAGATGCTAATCAGGTAAGCTTTCCTCACACACAAGAGACTTTTAAAAAACAACGTGGGCAAACGTTGTCCACATCTCTTCAGATGCACACACCAGGAGAATGTGGTTTGCGGCCACAATTACTTCTCATGTACAGAGAAAACGCGCGGCTGTCACGTATCTGTCTTCCATGAGAATGAGAAGAGCCTACAAGGGGGCGGGGGGGGGTTGTCACGATCAGGATTCAGAGCACTCCAGCCAAGCCCAGGAAGGCATCCGAACATCCATGCTGAGAAGATGGCCCACTTCCTGTTTCTTCTTGCTATCTGGCAGGAAGACCTCATTTTAAACTCCAACAGAGCTCCCTTCAACTGACCTGCTCAGAGTCACAGAGGCTGGACATATCTCAGCTGGGAAATCTAACTTGTCAGCCTTCTCTTCCTTAAGTCGACCAATTCAAAATTAGGGGATGGGTAAACTAAAACCCTTAAAACCCAGGCCCTCCCGCGAGGAGGGGCCCTGGAGTCTCCATTCCCAAGTCCCTGCTCCACTCGATGAGGGCTTTATCCTTCCGTATGAGTGTGTGCTGTGTGAGAGTCTTTGTGTGTGGAGGGGATTCCTTATCTGTCAATCAAAGCTGATTTGCATCTGGCTTGTTTGAGACCTTTCCTGCCTCTTAATTCTTTAATTTTTGAGACAGCAGGCTCAACAGTACCCTAGTTACTGTTGATAAGGTAGACACCTGTGGTGATGCAGTTACAACAGGCCCAACTTCTCCGAGAAGGACTCATGGGGGCCTCCTGCACATGCTGCGTCTGTCCGTCCACAGACTTGCTCTGCAAGGGCCTGCACTGGTCTGGCCTCTGAAGCCTCTGAGAGCTTTCAGGCTGCAGCACCATCTCTTGGTTGGTACTCAGGAGCTTGCTGAGTCCTTAGACCGGAATGCTGCCAACCACTCTTGATTGGCATCCTGCTCCTACCAAGGGTCCCCGAGCTTTCACTCTACCGTTCAAGTTGTTATTCCCATGAAGCGCACACAGTCGGCGACTGGCTTTCCCTTCAGTGTACGCTCCACTCTAGCCTTGAAGGAGGGCCAGAGAGAGACTAGAAAGCAAATGCTTGGCACCAACAGACCGCTCACAGTGAGCTCGTGACACACGGGTTCAAGCACAGCTGAGGACGAGAGCTGGGGTGGAAATATAACTGTCAGAGGTGCAAGACCAGGAAAGAAGGCAGGCAGACTGGCCTTGCATTTCCGCACTGGGGACACTGGGAGGCCAGCACTGTATGGAGGTTACCCCATCCCAGTGTCTCGTAGAACTAGCCGTAGTCAAGACTAGAGAGGTGGACCGAGGAACCGAGTCACGGAGGGAAGGTAAAACCTGTACTCAACTGTCCTTCCTTCTACTTGATCCTATGGAGGGAGCAAGCTGCCTACCCTACCTGAGGACTTCCTGTCCCCTCCTTTTCTCCTTCTCTCCTCAAATGACAAACTATGGCACCCCAGAACTCTGCAGCAGTGAGCTGGGGGTGTATCTCAGTGGGTAGAGTGCTTGCCTAGCGTACATGCAGCCCTGGGTTCCAGCCCAGCCCTGTCGAAACACTGGTGACGAGCTCCAGGGACTCCAGCACTGAAGACGTGTGGCCAGGTGGACCAGAAGTTCGAGGCCATTTTCAGCTACAGAGACAGTTTGAGGCCAGCCTGCGTTACATGAGACCCTGTCTCAGAACAAACCACCCAACCACCCAAACAAAACTCTGTGGCAGTAAACCATAACAACAAAATCAGTGAAACAAAGACTAAAGAGAAGGCACCTGCCAGAAGCCTTAATGTGTGCAGTGGCTAAGTCCACGTTGTTGCTTTAATGTCCAAAACAAGTTTGTTCCTACACCATACCGATAAGAAAGCAAAGGCTCAGAGACGCTGCTTGGCTGTATTAAGATCACTCAGTCACTCAGGACTTCAAGGCCCTGAACCTCTACACAGCACCACACGCAAGCACACGGAGCGAAGCCTGCAGGCGCACGCTGGCCTTGGGTGTCCAGCTGCTTCCGTGGAGCCTGGCCGTTCCTTTCTGATCTCCCCGGCAGCGCCAAACGTCACAGCTCAGCCTCCAGGGTGCAAGGAAGAGGTGCACAGGCCACAGCCTCCTTCATATTAGTGAAACAGTCCTTCCATCGCACACTGGAGTTGACCCTGGAGTCGGTCCTAGTGGAATGGCTTTTGTGGAAAATATGCAGACAAGAGGCTGTCCCGTCCATGGCTTCTCACATAGCTCACATTGCTTCTACTTTTGACATCAACACACGGCACTCAGGAGGCTCGGAAATGAGCGTTTAGATTGTCACAGCACATTGCTGGATGGATAATGCTGAAAATGGCGGCTGCTGTTCTTTCAGGACCCTGTCCTTTTCCTGGACTTTTATCCATCCACCTGGACAGCTTGGTTGCTGATCCGCCCATCAGCTGAGCCGGCAGTCAGCACAGCGGGTGGGGTGCCTGTACTGTGCCCTGACTTCCAGCTGCCTCTCCTGCGTCTCTTCTGTTCTATGTGCCTTCAATGGTGCACAACCAGACCGCCCCCAGCAGAGCAAAGGCGTCCACAGACACAGGAGGAAGCCCAGTTAGGACCAAGGCATGATCAGCTCAGCCCAGTCTAAGTCTGCCTCACCATGGAGTGGGGGCTGAGTCGATGGCTGGATTTTAAAGGAAGGTTTGGACTGAGCAGCTGAGGCCGATGGGGACACACTTTGGACTAATAGGTGAATATCCTGCATCCCTCCAGAGTTGAACTGCTTTGGGATATCTAGACAAGGGTAAAAGGAGGTGAAAGGCAAGGCTGGTCCTTCCTGGAAGGAGCATAAAATCTAGTTAATACTTAAAGCACACGCACCCAATAAATAATGAATCAGGTGAGACAGGCGCTGATTATGTGATCAGCCCAGAGAAGCGGAGAGAGGGGTCCTGAGAAAATCAGCATATTTTCTCACCTAGAAGTTTCTCAGTTTCCACCAGCATTGATCATCCGAGCACCTCACTTTTCCCTTGGGGAAAACTTAGCCCGTAATTTCGTGATTAGCAATGATTGAGGAGGATACCCAGCAGCCTGATGCCATCCAGCCTTCCCTGCTTGACTCTGGTGAGAACAGGGAAACTGAGAAGCTGGAGGTGTAGAGGCTGATAAATATTAATGGAGAGGAATTGTAATCCCTTGTTTATTTCACACCTGCATAACACCTTCTCAGTAAAGCTAATAACAGCTTTGCAGAATCTGCAATCCTACAAGATCTCCACAAAGAAACACACCCAGGAAGTATGGAAAGCCCTCCTGGAGCGGAGCTCACCCTGCTGTGCAGAAAGAATGTGGTAACAGGAAAGCCTTCAGAATCCACAGCTCTTCCGTGGCAGGACCCTGTGAGAGAAGCACTCAGTCCCTGGGAGAGGAGCACTCAGTCCCTGGGAGAGGAGCACTCAGTCTCTAGAAAGGAGCATTCAGTCCACACCACTTCCCACAATGAGACCTGAAGAGAAGGGCCTATTCTGGGAGATCTTCCTCTTCTGCTGTGTCCTCCCCTCCGGCACAGGGTTAGGTAAAGTTATACTGTCATTACCACTCAACCTTCAGAGAATGGAACATTCCTGAAGCACATAAAGTAGGAGGCAGTAGGCCTAAAAGCCCGGAGCACGTAAAGCAGACCTCCTTCCTATATCTGATCTTGGTGGTCCCATGTGTATGAAGAATTCCTCTCAGGGAGGCCCTGCGTTCAACTCCACCCCTCTAGGTCCAGAACCACTAAGCTAACGAAGTAAGATTCCGCCTAATCACAGTTAGGGAAACCAGAGTTTATTTGGTTGACTTACAAAGAAATTATGGGGGGCGGGGGATTCTCATAGTGAAGCCAGCTGCAGATTTTTACATTTTCATCAGAACCCTCAAGTTTTGTGACCTCCACCAAGATGGCGACCTGCTGCTGTGAGCGTCCATCTCCTCCCCAGAATTCCATGCTCCTCTTTCAGCCCATTCCTCCTACATACAACTCAAGTTACTCATTGGTTGGGAGGGTGATGACTCTGCTGGCTTCTTCCTTTGTCAGTCAAGCCCCTTGTGCTGGGTCCATTGCACATGTCCCCACTCTGACAGAGGAAAACGCCTCACCACACCATGGTGACTTCATTCTAGAATAAATACACAGAGAAAAAGCTCTCCTCGGCCAGGAATCCTGTGTGTTCATGACACTAACGTGTCAAAGTCCCTAAAATGGGACCAGGCATAACGTTTCTCCCGTTTCGCCCCTGAATACTCTCATGATGACTGAGCTCCTCACAGAGGCCAGCAGACTCTGTCTCACTTAGACAACACCCTTTCTCTGTGAGTTCTTGGAATTAAAATTATTAGTGATTGCTCCTAGTGGTTTTCCGATAATCACAGTGCACATTTCTGTCTGGCCTTAGTAATAAAGGTCTTTAGTATAGAGTGTTTTCTACACAATGGGATAAGATATACTACTAATCAATCATCTTAAATACAGGTCAGCTGCTTTGAAAGAAAACTAAGGCTCAGGAGCCAGAGAGAAGGCTCAGTAGATAAGAGTGTTTGTGGAGAAAGCATGAGGACCTGAGTTCAGATTCCCGGGACCCATGTAAAAAGCCAGTAATGGCTGTGTGTACACTTATATCCCCAGGCCTGAGGAAGAGGACGCAGAGACACGAGGATCACGGGGGCTGCCGGCCAGCAGCTGCAGCGTCAACTGGAGTCCCCGTCTCACGGAAATAAGGTGTAAAGTGATAGAATACCTGATGTCTGCCTCTGGCCTCCCCATGTACCTGCATGCGGATGTATACCACACGCACACACATATACATACACACAGACATACACACATACATACACACACATACATATACATACACATACACACCATACACGCACATACACACATATACATATACATACACATACACACATATACATATACATACACATACACACCATACACACACATATACATACACATACACATACACACACATATACACCATACACACACATATACATACACATATACACACATACACACCATACACACACATATACATACACATACACACATACACACATGCATGCACACACATACACACACATATACATACACATACACACACATGCATGCACACACATACACACATACACACGTGCACACACAAAAAGAAAACTAGAAATCTACCTCTAGCTCATTTCATAAGTAAAATGCAAAGTCTCAAAGGATTTACTACCAAACTGAAAGAACAAAAATGCAACCAAAGGGCATCAAAATTGATATTCACAGGCTTCGTTAAATCACTGAGCCTGAATTATGTGTTCCAGTCTCTGTTACTCGCAGAATGTTAGAAAACATTTTTAAAAGATGAATAACTTTGAGCATCAAATCATTTTAATTTCTGTAAAGAAAAAGTTCAAAAGTATTGTTCAAATGGAAATTTATATTTTCACTTCTCTGACTCACTCTCTAGTTTGATATGTTTCGTAGACATCGAGTAAGGAGAACCACACACAGGATGCAAAGGGCCATTCGTCAAAGAACGCACGTGACATGCACAGCCCTGGGAAGGCTCACATGGTCTTTGCCTGTTTGCTTTGCAATATTTTTTAAAGTGACTACATCTTAGATTCGTAAGTAAACAGTGGGTGAATGCATGCTCACATTGGTTTGGGGAGGGTAAATGTGGCTTTCCTAAATTATTCAGTCTCTAAAAGCAATTTGAAGGCTGGCATCTTTCACATTCTATTGGGCGAGTCATTGTACCTGAATCTGGGCCTTTCGCCTTTAAAGGCAAACCATTTTAGAGGCACATGTAGGTTAACATATTTAAGTTCTATGAAGTAAAGATTACATTTTCTTTCAAATTTTTTATTATGTATTCTTTCATAATTCACACATATAGACCATGTCCTTTAATCACATGTCACCCAATATCATCCTTTCCTAGGCTTCTTCCCAGTAAGTCCTCCTACTTTCTATCTTCTTTGTGTGTTTGTGTGTGTGTGTGTGTGTGTGTGTGTGTCTGACACAAGCATTTAATTAGGGTTGCTTGCATAAGCATACAATGGGTTATTTATGTGTTATTTACTCAAGTCAGGACAACTTACCAGAGGAGAATATGACACTCCTTTTCCCAAACATTAGTTGTCTACACCCCTGCCTCCTTGGGAAGTCCTTCCCCCATCCACAGTGGAAAGAGATTAAATTTTCTTTCAATTTGTCTTTTTTTGTCATTTCAACTTAATTTTGTCAAAGATTTGTCTGAAGATTGCTGTATTTACTACATGAAACTAGCTGCATTTTTCCGCTAGATAAACCACAACAACGAAAAGTGATGGTGATTTTGATCTTCTCCAAATTAAGTACCTTCTAAAAGTTAACTGAAGAATACGCCACAAGCACAGAATGGCCCATGGGGCCTCACTTAACAAGTACCTAGCAATTATTTCATGTGGCCAGTTGACTTAAATTCTGCATATTTAAAACATGTGGAACAAGTGTGTGAGTTAAAATAATAGACTACTATGAGCAGGCATGGTGATGCATGCCCTGTCATGCCAACTACATGCCCTGTCATGCCAGCTGCATGCCCTGTCTTAACAGCTACTCCAAAGGTTGAGGGCAAAGGAGCCTGAATTCAAGACCAGTCCAGATAGTCTAGTGAGACCCAATCCCACTCATCAATTGATAAAATATAGAAAACAGATGAACTAACCAATGAACCTAAGAATTATTTTGAAAATAGAATCATGGGGACTGGAGAGAAGGCACAGCCATTGAGACCACCGGCTGCACTTGCAGAGGACCCGAGTTCAATTTACAGCACCCATGTGGCAGCTAACTACTGTCTGTAACTCCAGTTCCAGGGGATCCATGGCCTCTTCTAAAGCTCCTTACATACATGTAGGCAATATACTCATATGCATAAATATAAAACATAAAATTATGTGTAAATAAAAAGATAAAATGAGAAAATTAAAAATGAATCAAAATTGAAAATAGCATCAAGCTAAAAGTTATTTCAATTCAAACTATAAAATGCAGAAATCTCTAGTGGATAGTTGTCTATAAAAATGACTTTTATGATGGCGAGTTTTAATTGTCAACTTTTACAATCTAGAATTATCTAGGAAGGGCATCTCAAGGACGGATGATCTAGACCAGACTGACACACAAGCATGTCTGTAGGGGTGATCTTAATGCAATTTGTGTGGAAGACATATCTTAGTTGGATGTAGCCCTGTTCCCTGAGCAGGGGACCTGAGCTGTGTGAGGACTGAGGAAGAGGCAGAGCACTGGAATGCCGGAACTCAATGCTGTCTGCTGCAGGGGAGGGCTGTGAAGTGGCTGACTCCCGTCCTAACGCTCTGTAACCTGAAACTGGAGCTGAAAGGAACCCTTTCTCCCCTACGAAGCTGTATCAAGTATTATGTCACAAGATTTGGAAGGAAACTGGGACTCTATAAATGAGAGATTAGTAAGTATAGTTTCCTCAGAAATTATAAAACACGTTAATAGATTACTTTGGACAAATTTAGCTACCAAGTATGAAATTTAGGTGAGTGAGCAAATTTCTCTAAAACGTGTGCTGCTGGATAGGTGGTCCAGGCCCCTCCAGGAGATGGATCCACACCCAAGAGCATCTGAGGAACACAAATCAGACTCATCAAGCCTTAAGAAATTGTAGAGGGCATGAAGTGCAGGAAGGAAAGGGATATGGCATGGCGGTCCCTCTGAGAGAACATGGGAAAGGGGTTTGAATATGATCCAAATACACTCTGTGACATTGTCCAAGAACTAGGAAAAACATAATTCTAAAAAATTGAAGCGGGGTCTCAAAGATGATCAGATGCCCTGTTCCTAACAGCATTTTGCACTAGATAGATTTATTGTCAACTTGACACACCCGGGCAAAAGAGACCTCAACTGGGGAATCTCCTCTACTGGACTGGCCTGCGGACATGTCTGTGAGGCATCTTCTTGATTGTTAAGTTTGTGGGAGGGACCATCTCAGTGTGGGCAGTACCACCCCGGGCAGGTGGTCCTGTGTTGTATTAGAAGGCAGGCTGAGCGTGGGCCAGGGGAGGAAGCCAGTCAACGTTGTTTCTCCAGGGTGCCTGTGTTCCCGTCAGACGGTGGCTGTCAATAGCTCCTCAAGGGATGAGGGCTGGTGAGCGCCGTCCTCCTCCATGCTGGAGTGGACTCAATAATTCCATCTTACTTTTCTTGTAGAACCCAATAGTAAGTGTTGGAAGAATAGAAGCGTCTTCCCCTGTGGCACGGACATTGCAGGTTTATAGTATCCTGCAGATACTGAGGACACACTGCTGTGCTGCTTGTTACTGAACTAGAGACGGAGTGTGCACCAAAATGGAGAGACAGGCACTCACAGGAACAACATCTTGATGGAAGCCAGACATAGGACACGAAGCTCATGTTTGAAAACCACCTTGTGAAAAACTCAATCCACACTGTTAGTACTTACTTCATAATTTATATCTCAGGTCCCCAATTATCATGTTGTTTGGGATCTGAACAAGTTTCCTTAAAGATACTGACCAAACTAGTGGCCCATTTCCTCTGCCTAAATGGGACTGTAACAGGAGGTAGAGCCAGAATATATGGTGTGCTTGCTTCAGATGTGACGGAAGTCGTCACAAAGAAAAACTGTAGGACTTACAATAATAATGACATGGGCCAAGCGTTTGTTAAATGTCAGGTTCTCATTAAAAAGTAGATTGCGTTTTAATAACTGTCGACAATTACATTTTGGCTGATGTGTCAGTTCAAATCTGAAGAGCTGATTTAAATACCTATAGAAAGGAAATATGGGGAAGCTCTGCTCTTCCAGTAGCATGGGTAATGTGTGTGATCTATCTAGGTAATGGATAATAAATATCTTTTAAAAGCCTTCTTTGTACCAGAAAATGATCTTAATAAAAATCTTCAGAGAGTTATTCTCCTTACCAACTTGTATAACCATTTATTAAGATATGATTGATATATAAAATCTGTACATATTTAGTGCATACTTCTCAGTGAGTTTGGGGATAAGCATACACTCATGAAACTCACTACCACCATGAAGGCATCATCACATCCATCACTTCCCAACATGTCTTAGCTCTCCTATCATCATCATCATCGTTGTCATCGTTATCATGTTATTTTGTGGTGAGCTCACTTAACATAAGATCGACCCTCTCATCAAATTTCAGGTATAGTATTATCAGCTATAGACACACACTACAGAGCTTGCTCGTCTTGTACCCTGGAGCCACTGCCTGCTCGTTTCTGCTCCAGCAGCAGCTTCTACTCCTGTGGGTCTGGCAACCTTAGATTCCACATATAAATGTGAACATTTCACATTTGCTTTCTGATCAACTTTTTTTAAGACATACAACCTTCTCCTTTCTAAGATCTTGACATAATCTCTTCACCTCTTGGGAACAGCTCATCAAATCCTGAATCCTTGGCATTTTTTTAAAAAAGGATTTATGTGGTCTGGTGAGTAAAAGAACTATTTACCTGTCTTCACAACATGGACATCTTCAGCTTACAAATAAATCCTGATGTATCCTGTTTGGACATTAAGTATTGATGGGATCATAATACTATCATGTGGCATCCAACACTGGGCACTCCATACCTAGATAAGAGATGCTCTAAGATGACGCTTTCACCTAATCCTAATCGCCATGCTGGATAGTTTTAGTTGTCTACTTGCCACAGTCTAGAGTCACCAGGGAAGACGTCTCAGTGAGGGACTGTCTAGATCAGGTTACCCTGCTGGCATGACTGTGGGAGACTGTCTTGATTAAGTACATTGATGTGGAACGATCAGGTGCCCTGTGGGCAACACCATCCCTGTGTTTAGGTCTAAAACTGTATAAGAGTAGAGGACAGCCATGCATGAGCTCGTTCTCTGCTCTTGACTATGCATGGCACCAGCTCCTTCAAGTTCCGGCTCCTTGACGTACCTGCAGTGATGGACTGCGACCTGGGGTTAAAATGCACCCTTTTCCCTGCGTTGCTTTTGACCAAGGTGTTTTAACACAGCCACAGAAGTGAAGGAAGGACAGCTGCTCTGTGAGATCAGCAGTGGATCCCACCCTCAGGTAGGAACTGAGGCAGGGCTAACAATCATCTAGCAAGGGGAAGCATTTCTCCTTCATGCTCAAGCAGAGGGGGTGAGGGTGGAACTCTCTGCTGAGGGACTGCAGCACATGCACGTGGCCAAAACCAGAATGTTCCCACAGGTTTATCCTGCATTTCTGCCCCTGTGACACTTCCTACTCTACCTAGTCACTATGAATAGCAGACAGGCTCATCTACATATATGCTAATTGAATACGTCACATAGCATCTATGCACTCAAGAGCCAGGTTCAGTTCTGCTGCCCTAGAACTGCCTTGTTATAAAAGTACAGTGGCCACTGGAACTTGGAAAGGGGGTCCACTGGAACTGAAAAGGCACACATAGCAAAGGATCAAGAGGCAGCAGCGGATGGAGGTACCACCAGGGAGCAGCACACTCACCGCGAGCTTGCTTGAGACCCTGGCACTATTTCTCTGGGCTCTTTTTTGAGAATCCAGGAGAAGGAGGAGTTGCTTGCTAGGGGTGGAGTGTTGGTGGTTTTCTCTTTTGACTGATAGGCTTGGGTTACAGAAGCCTTTGTACTGCACATGTCCTTCCTCATGATATATCTGACTTGAATCCTATGCAAGCCCAATTGTGCATAGGCATAGGGTCATAGCTAGCGGAGCCCCGCAGCTGTTCATTCTGAAGACACAGGTGCCGTCTGGCCCAGGCTAGATGGGCCCCCTGTACCTAGTTTCAGGACAGATTTCAAGACGCCTCGTCACCAAACAGTGACTATGGGGTTGCTATGAAGGAAAGACCCACGGCACTTTTTGGAGCAGAAGGCACAAAGCCCGAGGCAAGTGGGATCCCAGGCCCTAAGCTGTCCCTACACTTGCATATTAAATGATGCTGTTTGATGTTTTCTATCATTCAGGAACAGATCTTAATAACTTTTATTACTACAATTTATGACTTATTGTTATTATTATTGGTATTAATTTCTCACTACTTGAGGAAATGCTGAAAACCTCATAACACAAGTTACGAGGCCCTGACACATCCTTCAACCTGTTCCAGGAGACCACCACTTGCAGTTTTAACTTTCGGCTGGTTATTTCCTTGTTTTTAAGTAATTTGCTGCCTTGATATTGGTTGATACTGGTTTTCCAACCACTTCTCCAGGAAAGACAAGGGTCCAGCACACCCACGCCAGTTTTCATCTTACAAGCAGCTATAACCACACTGTGGCTTCTCGGTTCCTCTGATTGGTGCCTCTCGAAGTTGTTTTAGTCTCCGCCTGTGTTCTGCCAACAGTCTTAAATCTCTGAACCTATGTATGGAAAGAATATACCTGAACCACGCTATTTGCAAATTCCTTGTGCCTTATCTTTACACTTTATCAAGATGGATAATATTTACTCTCCACTTTCCATAATTATGGCTTCGAGGCAGTGTCTATCACTTCCCTTGAAAATCTGTAAAGCTAATGGTATAATCATGTTATCATAAATGATACTGTCTGTTCTGGTTTCATTCTGCTGCAATGATAAAACACTGTGACCAAAAAACAACTTGCAGAGGAGAGGATTTGCTTGCCTCACACATCTAGGTCACAGTTCATCACTGAGGGCAGTCAGGGCAGGGGCCGCCTGCTGGCCTGCTCACTCTCTCATGTTTGGCTCCAATCTGATAAAGACAAAAACCCATCACTCCAACGAGACTCTTCACATAAGGCTAGGCTGTGTCAAGCTGACAGTTAATGTCAAGACACTGTCCTTTGTGAAACTTCAATGTTTCTTTGGGCCTGCGGTTCCAGAGGGATAAATGTCCATAATGGTGGGAAGCCTGGCAGAAGGCAACCAGAGCAAGAAGCTGAGAACTCACAGCTTCAATCACAAAATCACAGCAGAGAAGCAAATTCAAAGCGGGACAAGGCTGTGAGCTCCCAAACCCGCCCCCGTGGCAAGCTTCCCCCAGCAAGGCGGTTTCTCCTAAACCTCTGCAAGCAGGTCACCAACTGAGGACCAAGCATTCAAATATCTGAGCCTGAGGGGACAGTCCCATCCAAACCACCACAGAATGTGAACCCAAGCTTCCTCCAGAGATGCTAAAAAGTTTTCTTTTCTAAATTTTTTAGCCAAAAAGAACTTTATTTTACTCATGGGAATAATGGAGCATTTTCTGGGTACAGATACTAGGTTCAGGTATGTTTCCCAGTAGGTTCTGCACAATTTTCACTCTGCTGAGATGCCTGACACCTACTAGACCCTCCGTATTTGTTGGGCTCCCAAGTGACCCAGCAAACCATCCTACGTGCATCCAGGCATGCAAATCTCTCCATTTATCCTTTACCCAAGGATGCCCTTTTCAAGTGGAAGATTCCAGTGTCATGCGGATCTGGGTAAATTTTGCTGTCTTACCTGACTGATCAATTTTGATCATTTATTAATTATTGGTTCCCTCTGGTCTCTTTCTGTAACTTGCGCTCTTTAGGTATCAAGCCTTCTCCCTTTCTTCAGGGTCTCAGTCTTTAGTTTTGTGCTCTGAGTGTTGGATGCCCCCTCAGTCTCAGTTTTGAACCTCAGCATTAAATAATTAACACGTCCCTGGAAACACTCTTATTTGAACTTCCAGAGGCAGACTGCTGTTCTCTAAGTGAGTCCTGGACTTGAAAAATGCAGTGCCTACCACGCACCATCAAGTCTCGCTTTTATAGCGACTTCTGATAAATCTCCCTCTCTCTGGCCTGTCTCTACTCCTTTATCTCAGTCTTTCCTCAGATACTGCAAGATTTCCTCCACGGCTTGATTATTCCCTTTGTCCCTCTTTGCAGAATGAGGCACACTGAAGGCCCTGTTCTCCGTCCTGCAGACTCCCGAGGAAGATGCTAAGCGCAGAAGCTGAAGACGGCCATAGTCATCAAGCCCTGGAGGGCGATGTGGCCTGTTACTCCCTTTCTGATAGGAAGGCCAGCAGCCTAGCTTGCACGAACCAATCATAGCAGAGGCCACAGGTGGCTCAGATGTCCGGTGTAGCTCAGGAGAGCCCAGAGACAGTCTCCTGCACCTCCCTCTGGAGCCTGTTTATAGGGATGCATCCCTTCAAGAATTACCTTTTCGCAGTGACGGTGAGGCTCTCTCTCTTCTTGCTTCAGCATAGTGCTCCTGTGGATCAGGGCAGCAATAAACGAATGCAGAGTGAATGGATGAGTTAATGAATGGATGATGCTGGTCGGGGAGGACTTCCTATCAACTCAGAGCTTCTCTAAGAGGAATTCTTCATGCGTTACTGTTCTGTGCTAAAGAATCACAGCTTGATTAACCTAAAACCACAACATTAATTTAGGGGAAGCAGAGCTTCCTGGATTAAGGCATCTGAGTAAGTACCACATATGGTCCTGTTAGTTTCTGGTTGAACATTGACTTCTGAGGCTCCTGATCCAATGACTCAGCTTAGAAGAATCAGGGTAATTCAAGGGTCTAACTGTGCGTGAGCGCAGCTCTACTGTGCTTTAAGCCATACAAGGCTGGGACACAAAAGTGAAATGACCTGACAGTTAAGCTACTGAGTTCAATTAGCAAGAGCTGCTTAGGTCTGAGTACTATGATCAGCGAATCAAAGAGAGACCATGCATCTAAACTATAAACCACAGTGCAAGCTGGGTTTTATGTATTTCATTTTGTCATTCCTTTTTATTACACAAGGCTTACATAGGCTATCTTAGGTACGTACACTGTGTAGACTGAGCATACGATCCTCGTCTTCCCACCTTCCCTCCTCCCACTCATCCCTTTTCTTCCCTAGACAATTTCAAGTGTACTCTCCTGTCAGTGTACCTATGCAATGGTGTGAATGAATAAGGAAAATGCTCTATATGCACAATGGAATTTTCATCCATAAAAATAATGAAGTCATTAAGTCAGGCCCAGAAAGATAAGTACGTATTTTCTCTCTCTTGCTGGCCCTAGACTTTATAATGCTGGCTGACTTTTTCCACATCTTTGAATGGCTCTTGTAAAGTTGGGAAGCAGATAGGGCAGAGGTAGGTTAGAGTGCAGAGGGGGGTCTGGGTCTGCACAGAGTCTTGCTGTCTGGGGTGGGGACAAGCCAAGACCCAAGCTCCTGATGCCTGAGTAAATTTGAGCTCTGCACTTGGTGACCTGGAAGGAAGGTCATCACAGACCGGCGCCTTCAGCATCGCTGGCTCTGAGAATTTCCTGCCTCCTCCCTCATGCAGTGCTATGGCTTTGCAAGGCAGCCTTTTGGGAAGTCTTTAGCCATTCCTGTCCTTTCTTGTTTCTAAGGACTAGAGCCTGGCGGGCAGACACCAGCCCTTTCCTGCAGTTTCTATCTGATGGGATCATAAGTTCCCTAAATCACACCTGAAAAAGCATGGCAGGGAGGTGGGTTCTGACTCAGCTCAGGAGGTATTCCGAGAGCCAGAGGCCACCAGGAGCTCATCCATGAGCAGCAGTGAAGAAGGCAACGGGACTTGGGAGAACCAGAGGGTGAGCTCTGGATGAAGGCTGGGCCAGGAAAACCCATGCTCCTGTTCTTCTCTGGCTCCAATCCCAGCATCCCATCTGTCCCTCTCACAGCCAAGACCCCCAACTGCTGAGAAGCGAGGATTCACTCTATCAAGGACGACATGACTCTGACGGTGGGGGCTGGGTGTCCAACATGCCACGGCAGCTCCAAGACCCTGGCTCCCAGCCTTAGCCCACTGGCCCCATGCAGCCACATCATCTCAGGAGCAGGGCCGATAAAGTTTCTAGCACAGCAGCCTCTTTTTCTCTCCTCTTTCTCAAGCACTGCCTCTAGGAAACTGCCTAAATCACACATATTCTACCTGATTGATGACTCCCCAATGCTCCGCTGTCCTGGGGGATATAAATTTCTCAGTTCGTTATTTACTCAAAAACAGACCTCTAATAACTGCCCTGCTCGTAGGAGTCACAGGTGGAAAATAAAGGCAGTTATGTGGTTAGAAAGGTACAAACCATGAAATTAATGGCAGAGAAGCAATCCTGGGTCAGGAATTATTAGAAAAAGCAGTGCGATCCAGGGGAGGAGAAATGGGAGCTGCGGATGGCTTCCTAACAGCCATTCCTCTACCAGCTGGCGTGCCCAGCAGATGCTGAAGCACCCTCAGGGTCAGAGAGGAGACAACACACCCCACACACCTCCCAACTTCATGTCCTCCTTATTTCGACAGCCCACTGAGCCCAGTTACTGCCGTCCACAGGCACATGCGCGTGGAGTCATCCACTGGGCAGCGCCCCCAAGGTGACTCTCCCTCCCGCAGCCATCAATTGCCAATTTCTCCTCAGCTAGGAGGGGGCCCGGCGCCCCTTCCTGCTCCATGCTGGGGTGTCGCAGTGGCTTGATCTTCTGCAGGTCTCCTGAGTTCACATGTGGAGCAGCACTTTCCCAGCCACGTCCAGCACTCCTCCAGCTCTTGCATTCTTTCTGCCCCTCTCCTGATGTTCCCTGAGCTGCTGGGGAGGAGGTTTCTCTAGGTGTCCCATATACAGCTGAGCTCTGAGCCACTCATTCCAGTAGGAGGTGGTGGGAACTGGAGAAGGCATGGTCTAGGTGGAGGAAGTTGACTGGGGGGGGCTGCCTTTGAAGGGCATAACTTACCCCCGCCACTGCCTCTTCCTCTCTCTCCCTCCCTTCCGGCTCCATCACACTCTGTCGCCACCCCGATAGTCCATCCAGCTTCAGGTAATGGAGCCAGTTGACTCTGGGTTGAAACTTCCAAAACTGTAAATCTAAATAAAACTTTCCTAAGCTGCTTATAACAGGAATTATTATAACTGGCTGATAAACCTCTGTAAGAGTTTAATTACTGAGCAAAAAGTTAACTGCCCCTCACATGATCCTGCTAGTGTCATCAACCACAGTGACCCACCTGCTCCATCTTGATGAAGGCAACTACAGTCCTCTGTCTCCCAGACCACACGGTAAACATCAGCCAGTGGGGACCGACATCATGATTAGGATAGACCCCGCTATCCCAGACCACATGGTAAACATCAGCCAGTGGCGACCAGCATCATGATTAAGATAGACCCCGCTATCTGGTCACATATTCTGATATGTGGGAATATGTCTGGGGAACGAGCTGGGGATGCCAACATTTTAATTGGCAGACTGAGCAGAGGCTGGATCTCCCTGATGTAGACAAGGCTTGTCCAATCAGTGGGACACCCACATAGAACAAAAGGATAACCTTTCTGAGAGTGTGAGGGGGCCTCTGCCTGCCTATTTGAACTGGGACTCCAGACTTTTCTTGCTGTTGCACTTGAACTGGAAGCTTCCTCTTCTTGAGCCAGTGACCATGGCCTCTACACAATGACCATGGACCCAGACAGTGACCATGGCCCCCAATCAGTGACCATGGCCCCTGCCCAGTGACCTCACTTGGACTTTCTGAGAGAGCAGTGTGCCACCCAGGAGGCTGAGCAAACACCACCAGGAGTGGTGTAGATTGATGACTGGTGCAGACAGAGACGTAAACCAGCTTCTACCCTGCAGAATGAGTCTGGAGAAAACCGGTCAGCATACAGTCCTGCCTCTCACACACAGTGGTCTCTTCTTTGCAGCAATGCTCCTTCCTACTTCATAGCCAATGTTTGTTCTCTCTCTCTCTCTCATCTCTATCTCTATCTCTATCTCTTAGCAAGAAGACAACTCTGGATATTGTTCCTCAGGCACCATCTGTCCATCTGCTCATCTGTCTCTTTTATTTTAGTCTCTTTGAGACAAGGTCTCTCTGTAGCCATAGCTTGCCTCACACATGCTACATAGACCAGGCTGGCCTTGAACTCACAGAGATCTGCCTGCCTCTGCCTCCTGAGTGCTGGGACTAAAGGGGTGCACCACATCTGGCCATCAGCCTCTGTTGCTTTCTTCCTTCCTTCTTCCTTATTTGTTTGTTTATTTATTTATTTTATAGACAGAGTTTCTTGCTGAACCCAAACCTCACTAATTAGGCTCAACCAGCTGGGCAGGAAGCCCCAAGACCCACCTGTCTCTGCCTTTCCAGTACTGCTATTACACATGTACTCCAGGCTGGGCTTTTTATGTGGGTTCTGGGGATCGAACTCAGGTTCTCCTGCTCTCCAGACAGACACTTAACCAACTCATTATCTCCAAAGCCCAATGAGGTAACAGGTGTGTGTGCACAGAGGGGCACTCCTGTCATGAATGTGTGGCTTTGTGGTTTCCTTTGAGGCAAGTGGAGATATCAAAGAATATCTACCCTCTGACAGGCCCTGAAACTCGATCACTAGACAAGCTCTCTGGATCCAGTCATTACCAGCTTCAGAAATACAAACCGCTATGATCATTAAAAGTTAAAGGAGCACTTAGTGCTGGAGGCACTAGTTCTAGAAGCTTTGTGTACATTCTCTCAACGTGAGTCCACCGGGCTGTTCACAGAATTAGCTAATGCTACTTTACAGACAGGAGAATCACCTGAGTTCTGAGACCACACAGGTTAGATTAGGAGAGTGTAGCTGTGGATCCAGGTGTGCGTGCAGGTGCGTGTGCAGGTGAGCAAGCCTGTGGCACTTGCTGTCATGTGAGAAGCCAGTGATGTTTTCCAGCTCCTTCCCGAACCCAGTGCTGCTGGGTAATCCTCTTGGTGTGTAGCATACTCAGCCCAGAGCACATGGGCTCAACTTTGTGCTTTAGCCAAGACAAAAGAAACTGCTCCAGCTACAAATCGTGTGGGCCCCAGTCCAGCGGTACTTGGAAGTGAAGATAGGTACTAGTGCATATGGAATTTAAAGTTACCATGACCTCCTTAAGGTTGTAGAGTAGAAAGGAAAACCTCAGAAGCCCATATGTCAGATCTAACCAAGAAGGTCCCATTGAAAACTTCCAGAGAAGCCTCTGTTTTATCCTTCCCCAATGATCCCTCCTGACAGAAATTCAAATTGCAGACCGCATGTGGTCCTCTATTCAAATTGCAGACCACACACACACACACACACACAGTCCTCTCTTTTATGTGTATGTGGGGAGGGGCTTGCAGGACATGCAGACATGTGTGTGGGGATTACAGGACAGCCCTGGTGTCATTCCTCAGGTGCTGTCTATCTGTTTATGAGACAGGGTCTCCATGGCCTAGACTAGGCTGGCCAGGAAGTCCCAGAGACCCTCAACCCCACTTCAACAGCAAGGGGACTGCAGTCCTGGCCTTTGACAAGGTGCTTGGGATTGACTCAGGTCCTCATGGCAAACGCTTTACCAACTGAGCCATCTCCCCAGCCCCTCCATCATCCACACCTGCCCTCAACAGTTCCCATGCTATAGTAACTGTCTGACCCTTGTGGAGATCTGGGTATTGAGCAAGGCAAGCAACTCCGGATACCCTAAAGGGATGGCAGGTGTCTGACCTGCTCTTCCTGTGTGATAACCTGGCTCCAGGAAGCTACTGTAGATATGAATCTTCCTTTCCCCCACCCCAGACCAGAACCAGGTTTTTAGGTTTCGTTTCCTCTTTCCTGAACTTCCACATCAGCCCTACAACCTTCCCGCCTTTACCCCCAAAACCCCACCTTTCCCGCCTTCTGTAACGGTCAGGAAGGCCTCCCTATATAAATCCCTGCCTTGGCTCTAATAACCGAATTACTCACTGACGTAGTCTCCCGGGAGGAAACTTCTCCCGCCGCACTCTGAGCCACCTGAGGTCCCGTTCGATCGTCCTCCATTCTCTGGCATGGCTGGAGCACAACGGCCGTGCTGGAAATGGAGACCCACCCACAAATGGCGCCCAACATGAGTGGATAGAGACCAACCATGGCGATTGAACAGGGACACTCCAGGACGCGCTGAAGAAGGTGAGTGCTCCCCACGAGAGACATCGGCTTTGGCCTCACCATCCCACTCTGGGGACAGGCACAGTTTCTTTCTAACTCCCATCTTTTTCCTGCAATTTGAGCCCTCGCAAGGGACCAGTTATGTTATGGGGTAATTGAAGCTTTCTGACCCAGGCGACTCTCTGGTGTTAGCCGATGGCCCACATGTCCTCTGATTGGACCCCGACTGCCCGACTGGGTGTGGGCAATGACCTTCTATCTAACTCTCTCTGATCAAAAACCTAGTTACGCAACGACCAGTTAAAGGCTATTAGAGCGGTCGCCAGTCTCTTAAATTTGCGGTGAGGCTTACGTGTGTGTGTGTGTGTGTGTGTGTGTGTGTGTGTGTGTCTGTGTGTGTCTGTGTGTGTATACCGACGTAGTCTCCCGGGAGGGAACTCCTCCCGCCGCACTCTGAGCCACCTGAGGTCCCGTTCGATCGTCCTCCATTCTCTGGCATGGCTGGAGCACAACAGCCGTGCTGGAGATGGAGACCCACCCACAGACCCTCCCTGTTTCTATGATAGAGACCCTTACAAAAGCAACTTCAAGGAGGAAGGGTCTGTTTGGGGCCCCAGGCCCAGGGTTCTGTCCCAAGTGAGGAACCAGAGTGATGAAGTCTGGTGTCCAAGCCACTTTCTCCTTCTACTCAGCCCAGGACCCCAGGCCAGCGGTCAGCATCACCCACCTTTAGGACAGGTCTCCCCACCTCATCTAGATAATCCCTCTCAGACCTGCCCAAAGGCTTGTCTCTGGTGGTTCTAGGTCCCATCAAATTGGTATTATTAGCCATCACAATAACCTTCCACCACAAATGTTTATATGTATGCACATTTGCACAGATATCACATGTATATGCACACTCGTATATGTGCAAACGTGTATAACACACAGGCATATGCTGTGTCTACACAATCTGTACTTATTTCAGTCTCGGTGCTAGTGACCACATAAGCTCCGTGTCGCTGTTGCTGGGTCCCAACCCTTCCCTCAGTGACTAGTGCAGAGGTCAGTGGTACTTAACAACATCTGTTTATTTAGTGGTCACATTAGGCTTCAGGCTTTAACCACTTAGGGCATCACAGGCATTATAATATGTATGACTCTTAAGAAGCTGCCTCTGGCTCAGCAGGTAAAGGTACTGGTCACCAAACCTGATGACCTGAGCTTGACCCCCACACAGACCCTCATGGTAGACGGAGTGTCAACTCCCACAGGTTGTCCTCTGACCTACACATGTCATACATATGTGCTCTCTCTTCACACTAAATTAAAAAAAACATGTCATAAAAAGCTTTTTAAGATGCTACGGTGTCCCCGAGTGGTTTCAATTTTTCGATTCATGGCTCCGAAGCAATGAATAAAACATTATCACTGATACAGTTTTTGTGGTCATGGCTGCTGACTGATAAGAAGGCTATTTTAAAAGTTTAGCTCCAGTCAGTCAGCAATCCATTCACTAATCCACTCATCCTTTACTCTGTCGAGGAGCGTCTTCATCTCTGGTTATTCTAGGGACACACAAGACGCATGCTTGAGAGCAGCTATATGTGAGTGGTCATCAAAACAGTGGAACTGTCAGTGCGCACTGAGCATTCATAGAAGGTAAAAAGGGGAAAGGTAGTGTCAGCCCCGCCCTTTGCCTTTTATTTGACCACCATCTCCTGAGCAAGGCACGCCTTCATCTTCAGGGCACAGGGGCTCCACCATTTGTGTGGAGTCTGGAGTTCGCAAACACCTCTGACCAACCTCAGAGTCCCTGTCCTGCTGGGAGTCCAGCCACACCTCCCAACCCATGATTAGGAACTCCAATTGCCTTTGGCCTGGGGTGTATGGCATAAGGCAGGATGGGCCTTAGCCAGGCCACCTGCTATGAGGAATAAGGGAGTGGCTCCTGCAGATGTGGCACTCTGCTCTGGGCAGGTGGGACACCAGCTTCAGCTCCGCGCCTTGATGACCTGCCTAAGGAACACGAGCAGAGCGGCTGCAGCTGGGAACCACCCCATAAGGCGACTGGCTAACCAAACCCACAAACCCCTTGTACTTCCTTGAATAAATGAGTCTGCAGTGACCGGTCCTCTGCATACCTTTCACCCAGCTCATGCCGGGCCATTCACTCCCTCACAGCCGAGACCCTGCGACCGGCTCAGGCCAGCCCCAGCACAGGGACCCCAACACTGGGGGAGGGGCTAGAACATGTAAGTGGGGAAGGTCTCTCCCTCTCTTTTGTGTGGTTATGAGAAAGCCCCCATCCACGCTTGGGTACAGACTTTCTAGCTCAACCTTAGGTAGGGAGCACCCACGTTCCTGTAAGAAAAGCCTCATCCATTTCTCTGTCAGTAAGCACAATAAATTCACTATTTTCCCAGACAACATTGGCAAAATCCTACCTTGGTTTGTGGGGACCACAGGAGGTGGAGGCAGACATTGTTTACACACCGCCCCCAGAAGGAATTTCAGCAACATATCTAGAGTACAGAATATGGAGTACTTCAAGCTCATTAAAAGGGCAACCAGCAGTGGGAATCCACACTGCCTCCTGCTGAGTGTGGGTGTAACAGCGACAGACGGGCAAGAGCAACTCCCGAGTTCTAGGCCTGGTTTCCCAGAATATCGATCATAGCCACACAGTTCTAATGCTATGATGAGACTCAAGTTTTGTTTCCCAAGAAGGTATCAAATTCTCTCTTCGAAGCACTATGTCCATGAATTGTATCAATTCAATGAATCTATTGGATGGAAATCACTCACATTACAAAAAAAACCCCACGGTGCTAGTTTCACAGGAGGGAGAGTTGTGTCAGGAGCAGCAGCAGCAGTGTGCTGGAGAGTGCTCTGGAGCCTGCTTTTCCTGCCCCAGTGGAACAAACTGGTGCAACAGATAATATGTGTACCGCCAACATGTTACTTCCTGTCATGTGAGTAAGACAAAGGGCCAGGGAACCCAAGACAGCAGAGAACTTCAGACACACACAGATGAGAAAGCGTGTCTGAGCCCCAGTCGTTCCAAGGACTGGAACTGTGTTTGCTAAGTCTGGATATGAAGGAAGCCTGTCTCCTGTCAACACAACCTGAGAGCTCTGTGGGTGTGGTGTCTGTGTAACATGTAGTTGGTATGTTTGGTGTGTCATGTGTGCAGGTGTGGGTAGACTGTTGGTGCTGCTGTGGGGTGTGCATGGAACGCAGCGTGTCGCTGTGCTCGAGTGTGGCACATAGTTACACTTGATGTGGCAGACATCTGGCAGAAGGGAGGAAGTGTGGGCTTTGGCTCGGACACAGTCCTTAATGCCGGGGAAGGCAGCTGGCGTATGAGGCAGCTGCTCAGACCACGTCTGGAAGTGTGCACGGTACCCACGCACCGCACAGGAAACGGAAGTGAATGCCGGTGCTCCTCCTGCTCCGCCTTTTTATCAGTCTTGGAACCCGGCTCACAGAATGGTATCTCCCATGTTCAAAATGGCTCATTCCACCCTAATAAACCTAATCTAGATGGGCTAGAGGCTTCTCTCCATGGTGATTCTAAACCCCATTAAGCTGGCAACTCGGATCAACCATCCCATGCAGTTCTGTCCTGTAGCAGGCATGTCCTTTGTAGTCGCCTGTATCCATGTACAGTGCGTCATGTGCATAGGGCCAGGTGTGATATGATGGACTATGTGACCGATGGATGTAGAGTCATACGTTACATGTGTGCTGTGTGTAGTATGTAGTATGCTCTGCCATTGTATGTAGACCATGTATTTTATGTGTCCTATGCATACTATGTGGAGTGTGTTGAATGTAGTGCTCAGTGTGTCCTCTACAGTGCATATTTGGTTATGTACGGTATGTGTGTAACGTGTTGTGTTTTGGTGCTTGTACGTGTGGTGAGCATAAGCTAAAAGAGGACAAGAGGAACCATTGACCTGGGACCTGCCGATCCGGCCTGGTATGGCCCTGCTCCAGCGGAGCCTCCCGGTGCCAGCCCTGGACCAGGCTGCGGCACGCACCTGTGTGGAGGAGCACCGTGTCAGAAGCTGCCGGTCTTTGTGGTGCACAGATGGGCTCACAGGTGGCGGTCAGGACAGCACTTTGCAGAACAAGCTGAAAAGAAGCCACCAAGCCAAGGCGTGGGCTGCAGAACACACTCGGCACAGCCGAGGTCCAGCCTTGCCTCCCCCAATCAGGAAGGCCAAATGCATACACCCACCTCTCTCCTCGGGTCCTTCAGAAGCAGATCCCACTGTGTTTGTCCAACCTGCATACCAAGCTCTGTCCCTCTGCCACCACGCTTCCCCATTCTGTCTGGGGCCTGGGTTCTAGCTGCCTCTCTCTCTGGCCCATGGCTTCCTCCTTTCCCTTCCTGCTAGGCACCCCACCTGGAAGAAAGCTCCTGCTTTCGGGCAGGATGGTTTGCTCCGCCAACCCAGGCATCTTCCTTCTCCCAGCAGAACCTACCTGCCCACCCTCCAGTGTGCGTGCCTCAGCTCTCCGTGGCTAGACCACAAGGGTTATAGGCAAGCTGTGTGTCTTGCGTTTTTGCACCTAAAGCTCCCCCACCCCCACCTCCACTAGCCCAGTTCTGTGCTACAGTCTCCACGGGAGTGTTCAAACTTACTTTCTTGTTGCTGTGATACAATATTCTAACCCAAAGCAGGTGGGGAAGGAGAGGGTTGATCTGGTCTCCGTGCGCAGGTCCCAGTCCGTCACTGAGGGAGGCAGGGAGGCGCTTGGGCAGAGACCCTCGGATGCTGCTTTCTGGCTCTCTCCCATCTCATTCACGGGCTCTTGCTCAGCTAGTTTTCTTACACAACCCAGGACCATCTGCCTAGGGATGGTGCCTCCACCATGGGCTGGCCCCCTGCATCAGGCAGTACCAAGTCAGTCCCTACAGATATGCCCACAGGCCAATTTGATGTAGGGAATCCCCCGACCGAGGCTCCTCTCTCAGGTGACTCTGGGCTGGGTCTAGTCGACAATCAGCACTAGGAAGGACAGGGAGTGGAAAGGCATCTGATCCTGAGAACAGTCCAGGACTGTTTCTCAGAAGGAGGGCTGACTAGAGGAAGGACCGTCAGAGCCATGACCCATAAGGGGCACTGAATATGGTGGGCAACCCTACCCCAGCCTGGCTCTGCCTTTCCTCTCCCCTGAGAGCCTCCTGCGTCCATTGTTCTGGTGATCTGTCTCCCCTTCACTCTGTCATGGATGAATCCAGCCCATGCTCGAGTCTCAACGCCTTGCAGTTACGCCATCTGTTGGATTCACGGAGGGCTGTCGGCTTGGCAGGAAGGCCCTTCATTCTGGCCCTCGCCCTGGGTCTGGTCAGGCTCCACAGCCATTCAGGGCTTCGAAACACTCAGGAGATATTCCTGCCCACTCGAGGCCACGGAAGCATCAGACCGCACCTTCCCCACTCCAGTCCTTCTGTCCAAGTCTCTCTCCATCGCACCAGCTCCTGCCTGATTCTCTGCTCTGCGAAGCCTCCAGTCTGGTCAGATTCCACATTTTCCAGCCTCTGTTCCTAACCTTCTCCGCTGAGTCCACCTTCCAGGTGTCCGGACCCTCCGCCACCGCCCCACTGCGTGCTCCGCTCCTGTGTGGACTCTTTCTTGAAGAGAGAGTCAACCCTTCCCTCTGAGCCCCCAGCATGGTGGCAGTGTCCTCTCACTGTTTCGTAAAATGAAAGTGTTTGCTATGTAGTGACATGGGAAAGTGGCGACACCATGCAGGCCGTAACGTCTGTCAACAGCGCTACCAAACAGTGGGGCTGGGATCTGAACTCAGGTCAACTCCCAACCCATGTCAAACCATTGTATTCTGCTCTTCTGATTTTTCAATATGCCTGAGGTCTGTGGTGTTTCCGCAGAACTTAAAACTAAGCATCTTTTCCAAATGTCCAGACTTCCTTATCAGAATACTGCCAATCAACATGACTTCCACTGACTTTTCTCATTACCCGTCTTAGCCCTGTTCTGGAAAGAGGCAGAATGTGCACATATCTGTGCAATGTTGTCTCTGCTGATTGCTTATTCAGCAGCCTGACCAATATCTAAACATCTACCATGGACTGTTCCTCTGCTGGACATGGAGAATATGAGCAAAGGCCCAGCTTTTGCCTTTAAGGATGGTTTGCCTTCATTACACTTAATTGAGCAGTTACCAAGCATTGAACGTCTTGCAAGCATCACCTCAATCATCACACTTGAAGGAAAGTTACCATGATTGTATTGCTTGACAAACAAGGAAATAAAAACCAGAACTGAAGACCCCATCCAGTGTTACAGGGATTGTAGTTGCAGGTCTGAGACTGGACCTCATATGAGGTGGGCAGCAGCGACAACACCTCTGCCCAGCCCTCCCTGCTGAGAGATGGCCCCGGCACAGGACAGACCTTCACCTGAGCGCCCCCAGCATGGCATGTCTACCGTGCCTTCAGGACATGGAGGACGGGGTGCCCGGTTCCTGCATGTGGCCAGTCAGGTTGCTTTGATGTAAGATGGTCCCTCCCCGGGGCTTCAAAGCCTCGCTGGTGAAACAGCTGCTGACTTGGGCAAATCACGCTCACATGGAAAGAACCTGCCATTCCAATTCCATCCTCCTGCCCAGAAGCACACAGTGGACAGGCATGACTGATAGAAAAGATGATTTTGCAAATTGCAACCTAAATAGGATGGTTCTGCCCTTGCTCTGTGCAGCTTTCTTCCCACAGGGAAACTGGCTACTTCTCAAAACAATGCATTATTAAGTTCTCTATCATTTCGTTAAGCAGAAGCCGTGTTCTTCTCAAAGGCACCTTCTGAACAGACAGGAATTGAACTAGGAACACAAATACCCACAATAATCTGCACACACAGCCTGGATTTGCCTCTATGACCAGGGAAGCTGATACATCTCCCAAGCTGCACACCCAGCATGAGACTGGACCTGAATGCACTTACTGACCCGGAGCTCAGGCCAGAAGCTATGGCTACGGCAGAATCACTGAAAGCAAAGTCCGAAGCTTTCCAGAATGACAGATTTTGAGCCAGGCTTAGTCCCGTCGCAGTGGGACATCCACAACGCCAGGCATTTTTGCAATTTGTCATCACCAAACCCAACTCTCTCAGCTGAGCTCCCAAGGCTTCAGAGAACACGAGTAGGCGTTGCCTAGAGAAAGGCCACTCTCCAGACGCTTGGCCCTGGGCAGAGCCTCTGTGCTCTTCAGAATAATACACTCTTGCAGGATTCGGGAACCAGTGAACCCAGAGGAAGTTGCAATCTGTTTTATGTCTGCCTGCTGTCTCTGGGTGTTTCATTTGGCTTTGCCAACTTTGACTGCCACTGGTGGCTGTGTATGTCTTGCTCTCCTGGCAGCGTGACCCCTGCATGCAGGTGGCACATCGAAACGGCTTCTTTCCCCTTCTATCTCCTCTTTTCAGGAACCCGGGAGCCTGTGGGCAGGCCCTGTACAGGAGGTTTTCCTTTATCTGGCTATGTAAACAATTCCTCCCTCACACACAGACTCCTCATTGTAGAAAGCTGCGGATAGCCACAGAGCAGAGACAGAAACACAGCCATGAACCAAGACTACTGACCGGCTCAGTCTGGGGCTTCCATACAGGATGAGGGGATGAGAGGAACAGAATTAAAAGAGCAGATCTCCACGTCAAGATGCAGAGCCTCCCCTCCGGCAGCATGCACTCGGCTCGCGTGCTCTGCCAGTGTGCAGAGGACACTTGCAACCCTGTAGTAACTCAGAGAACAGGGACCAAGTCAGGGAGGGAGAGATGAGGAGAGAGAGGGCCATTAACTCTGACTGGGGAATGCCTGTCTTTAATCACAGCTGTGTGGAACAGGCGGCCCTGGGCACCACATATGTTCCCCAAAATCCATATGTTGACGTCTTAACCCCCAGGTAGCTCAGCAGGAGGTTGTCTTTGGAGGTAATGTCATTCAGTCATTATCCACGTTAAACTGAATCTAGCTGTGGTCCTTAGGGAAAGCGATGAGGACCCGGACCCCAACAAGGAGCAGCCATGGGAAGACACAGTGGGAATGGGTCATCCATCAATCAAAGAGAAATGAGCTGTAGCCTCCAGAAGAAGGAAATATAGACGTTTCCATCTTTAGTGACCCCCTGAGGGCCTTTATGGCTCATGCGTGAGAGGGCCCTTCTCTCGCGCACCTCTCCCATTTCTCGCACCAACCCCTTGCTATTGATCTGCTCCACACACACACCGTCTCCTAGGACTCCAAGGCAGCTTGTCAGAGACACCAGTTAAAGCACATGGAATCAATCTTCTCTGACCTGGGGTGACTGAGTGGAGTTCAAGGGAGCCAGGGCCCATCCTGGCCATGCTGTTAGCTTAGGTTAGCCCCAGGACCCATCCTGGCCACACTGGTAGCTTAGGTTTGCCCCTCGCCTTCTCTCTTGCACAGTGATTAATAACCCTGCCTCTCATGCTCTCACCTGGTTTGAATGATAAATTGTTTGGTTATGCTTTCTCATGCTGTCTCCCAGGCAAGCTCCTGAGTATCAGAATACTAAGTTAATCCTAAAAGTGAATAAATCATCCTGCTTATTTATGAACACCAGAGTTCACTTTCTTTTCAGCAGGCTAGAAAATGTGAAATATGACATTAATCACAATATTTATAAATTATTGGTAACATTTCATTAGATTTATCATTGTCATTGTATTTCATGCAGGCCCTGTAAGATCAAAAAGACAAATCCTCCTCTGAAATAGTCCTAGACCTCTGGGGTCCTGGGTCATACTGTGACAGGCTCAGAATTGAAAATCATGTGTTTACAACTCTTCCGGGTCAGAATTCACTGCTTGTCCAGGAAGAGTGCAAACAGGCTCAGCACTTCTCCTATTAGTTGGCTGGATATTTGAAAATAAATAATAGAAAAGCAGAGAGTAAATGTCCTTAGCTTTAATTGCCAACTTGACACAGCCTGGAGTCATCTGAGAGGAAAGCTTCAACTGGAGAATTGCCTAGAGCAGACAGGCCTGTGGGCGTGTCCTCAGGGGACTGTTTTGACTCCTAATTGATAAAGGAAGGCCCAGCCCACTGTGAATGGTGTCAGGGCCAGGAAGGTGATGCTGGGACGCACAAGGAGGAGCCAGCGAAGAGGTCAGCAAGCGGCACTCCTCCGTGGCCTCTGTCCAGTTCTGGCCCTGACTTCCCTCCATGGTGGACTGTGACCCGGATGCTGAGCTGAATACCCCCTTTACTCTCTTGAGTTGCTGTGGTTGGGGGCTTTACCACAGCAACAGAAATGAAAGGAGAACAGAATGGGGCGTCTCCTCCCAACAGGAGACTGCAGAAGGAATTCTTCTCTTACAGATCAGAGAGGAAAGGAAAATTTGGTCTTCTGCCACACACAGAAAGTGTCATGAGCACATCCAGAAGGATGCAAGGAGACCAGGACAAGCTTGTATGATGTGTAAACAAACAACATCTTTTATTGCTAAGGGAGTCACACAATCACACAATACCTCAGTCCAACCCGGGTATCTCAGCGCATGAGAGCACTGAGAGTGGAAGTAGGCAGAAGCAGGCAAAAAGTCCAAAGATGTCCGCCAACGGTAGAACCGCCACGGTGGTCCGGGTTCAGCCAAGCCTCGGGTTGCGACGTCTGGTCATGCAGGTCATGCAGGTCCGGAGCGCGACACTTTCTCGGGTGTCCCAGCTACAGCAGCCGATGAATGCTGGTTCCGATGAGCCGCGCAATATCAGCCAGCACGGAGGAGAGTCCCTGATAGAGAGCTCTGAAGTGCAATGAAGTTTCTTCTACTTTTATACTCTTTTGGGGGCTGGATTCTCCGCCAGCTTTAGATTACCAGACACCATATGTTTATCTTATCTATAAGTCACAAGGTCTCACAGCACGCCTTCAAAGGCCACACTTGTCACTAGTATTTTACTTTATTTTACTCACACTGTCACACATCTTACTTCTAAATAACTTCTTAATTCTAGCTTAATTTCTTAACTTAAATCTATAACTTCATTAGATATATTTTCTTATCTTATTCCATGTTCCATACAGAAAGTCCACAGCTTTTCCTAGTTCTCTGCTCCTTCTTGCTACACGTGGCATCTTTGTGTGCGGAGCCTATTGAGAGTTCAAAGCTGTGGAAAGGCCCCTGGCTGTCATTGCTCTGTTTCTCGTTTCCAGGGCAGAGTGCAGAATACGGTCAGATTTACATTATAAGCTCTGAGCCAAAGAAGAGGCTCTGGGTGAAAGGATGGCAGCCCGGCACCAGGCCCAGGATGCCTCTTTGCCGCTGCTCTATGAGGCAGTGAAGTCAAATGAGAAAGCAACGCCCTGCCCGCAACGAGCAGCGTGAGAGGTGGTCTCTGACAGGATCGCTAATGACCCCGAAGGAAAACCACGTTCACAAGGAGAAACGTGCGCTGACAAGGTCTCTGGTACCTATGAACTGAGCTAGAACAGGGCTGTGCTGCAATGGTCAGGAAATCAGAAACAGTCACCAAGGCTGCACCATGCACCCTTGTTGATGAAAGTAGCCTAGTCCAACCTAGAACTACAGCAAGGCGATACGCCCTTTACCACAGCTAAAGTCTTGTTTCCCTACTGAGTGTGCAAGACAATGGCCCTTAGCCGATCAAGAGGGCTGATTCGACCTTGCTACAGTTCAACCTGTCAGTGTTTCCTTTGCCTCCAGAAGCTCTCCATGCTGTAGTCAGTCAAGGCCTCCCCATCCTGCCCTAAACAACCAACCTGCTGCTTTCTGGATCTTTGAGTTTGCTTTTAATCAGGATGCTTTGTGCTCTTGCTCTGCCCGTCCTGGAGATCTGTCCTGTCAGACCATGTTTCAGGGGTCACGGTCGTTTAAATGAGAAATGTCTCCCTACCCACTCGTGTATTTGAGTACTTGGTCCACGGCTGGTGCCACGGAGCACATGTGGAGGTCAGAGGACAGCCCTTAGGAGTTTGTTCCCTACGGCCAATATGTGGGTCCCAGGATGAAACTTAGGTCCTCAGACTTGGCATTAGAAAACTTTACCCACTGAGCCATCTTGCCAGTCTGTTATTTTTAATTTTTAATTTTTGCATCTTGAAGTGTGAAAGTTCTTAGCTTTAATAATTTAAATTTAAGATTGCCTTCCTGATACTGCTAATCTCTGGGGTGTTACGCCCTTTCTTCTGTGGCTTCCAGAACATACTAAATTTCTCATTTAAGAACTCGGGTGTTTATTGTCTTGAGATACATTCCATCTAGACCTGATCTAATGAGAGTGTTTATCACAAAGGCTGCATTTTATCTGAGACTTTTTCTGTGTACTTGAGATACAAGTATGACTTGGTGTTTGTACTTGATTCTGTTAATGTGTCACATTTACCCACCTGTGTGTGGCATGGTGCCCACATCACTAGACTGCATCCTTCTTGATCATAATGAGGGGACTTTGAAATATGCTCTTGAGTTTGGTCTTCTACTATTTACTGGGGAGTTTTATGTCTATATTCAGTAGGGGATATTGTCCCGTACACTTTCTCTTCCTTCTGTCCTTCCTCCTTCCTTCCTTTTTTTGTCTTTCCTTGTCTCACTCTGGAATCCATGGATGGATGGCCTGTTAGAATTAATGGACTCCTGGAAGGACACATTCCATTTCAATTTTTGAGTAGCTTGAGAAGAATTACTGTTAGCACTTGAAATGTCCGGCAGAATTCAACTGTGGGGTCACTTAGGTCCTGGGCTTTTATTCGGTGGAAGACATTATATTATGATTCAATGATCATTATTGGTTGTTTCAAGTTTTCTATTTCTGTGTGAGTCAATATTGATAAATTATCAGAGTCACAGAGTTTGTACAGTTTTTAAAGTGCATATAGTTAGCTATTAGTAATACTACCTATGATCTTTTCTAAGATATCAGCCATGTCTCCTTCTTGATCTCTGACTTTATTTGAGTCTTCCTTTTTGTCTTTCTGGTCTAGCTAAAGCTTTGGCTATAGTGATTAACTTTTTCAAACCATTGATCCTTTCAATTTTTTAGTCTCTATTCTGTTTATTTTTCCCTGAAATTCACTGTTACACTGCTCACATAGAAACTCTCTCCCAGAACTCACAGCTAGCATCACAGTAAAGGAAAAGTGGAGAGGAGAGTTCTCCCCTAGGACCTGGAGCCACTTGCAGCACAGACACTCAACAGAAGACTAGAAGCCACAGCCAAAGTAATTAGTCAAGAAAAAAGAAGTAAGAGGCTTCTGAAGTGGAAACGTGGAATCCAGTTGTCCTTATCTGTAGGTGGCTTGTAGACACAGTCTTCTGTATGGAAAACACAAATACTGCATCATAAAACCTGTTAGAATGAATGAACTCAGTAAGATCGGAAAACATTTCCTTATGGGTTTGCAGACCCATCTGTGTTATCTGTCTCGTTCCTCACTGTCCCCACGTATAATCCCCACCTGCTGAAGTCTAGTCCCCACTGAGAGTATTACTGACACACAGTAGCTCTGGGGGACTTGGGCCCCTGGAGAGGAAGTTGGATCATTGGCAGACATACCCTTGAAGGGGCTATTGTAACCCTGGTCCTCTTAGTTTCTCTTTGCTTCCTGACCACCATGATGTGAACCTACTTCCTCTACCGTGGACTCCCCATCACAGGTTCAGGCCACCACAGGCCCAAAGGCAGCAGGGGCCAAGCTGAAGCCCCTTATACAATGAAAGAAAATAAGTCTTTCCCTTTCCTAAGGTGTTTACCCCAGGTGTTTGGTCACAGTGGCAGAATGCTCAGTGCCGTTATAGAAACAATCAATAAAACCATACAAGAACTCTTATACACTAAAATTATAAAAACAACCAATAAACCATAGAAGAACTCTGACACACTCCTGGTGGAAAAGCACACTGGTTCAGTCCTGGAAATCCGAATTGAGGATCCTCAAAAAACTAAAAGCAGTGTTAATTTTCTCTCAGTTGAGGAAGCACTGCCACATCCTTGTCACACTGAGTTTGCATTGGCTTTTGTATTGTGTGCTCTGAGCTTAAACTGTGTGATGACAGTTATTCTCCAATACAACGTCATAGAATGGTGTCACCTCCCTGAAATTCTTTTACTAAATTTTTATGATTTTTCTTTAATAATTCACCCACTCTAATTTGTGCTACCATGCACTTCTGGGTCAGCCATCCACTTCTGGGTCAGCCATCCACTGGAACTCTGTCAGGGAAGGTTATGCATATAAGTTCATAAGATATAGGAGAAATACAACAGTAACCCTAAAATTAGATCTGCTATATGACCCGCTATCACAGTCCTGGGTAGATACCCAAAGGAATCTGCAGACATCCATGTAAATTGATGCACAATTCACAATAGTCAAGATGTGGAATCAGCCTGGATGCCCTTCAGCAGGGGCATGAATAAAGAAGACGTGGTGTATGTGTGCATATAGTGGAGTTTGTCCAGCAGCTAGGAAAAACAAAATCATACTGTTGTCAGGAAATAGACAGAAGGGGAGATCATTGTGTTAAGTTAAATGTCTCCAAAAGGCAACTCTCATGCTTTCTCTCATTTGTTGATTTAAAAAAAGATGTTATAGCACGTGAGGACGACGAGGGACTAGGAAGGGGACCAGCAGATGAAGTGCGAGCAAATACGATCCGAGCACTTATACACACACAGGAAAGCGTCCTGATGAAGCAAGGGAGCAGGCGCTAACAGAAACATTACCCTACCCAACGACATCCATGCAAAGGGAAGGCTGCATTGCTAACTGCTACGATTCCATCTATATCAGACATCCACACAGCAAAACCTATGATACAGAAATTAGGTCACTGGAGAGCCAGGTCTGTGGGGGGCAGAAAGTTCCCAGTGGTGTCTACGATGTGGCAGAAACAGAAGGGCTTATGGCAATTCATGGCACAACTCAGTAAATTCACTCATTCATGGTTGCAGTGAGGGGTTTAAGGTTATATCAATTATAACTCAATAAAGCTGCATTTAAGATTTATCTGTTTGCTTTTAGTGACGTGTACGGGTTTATGTGCAGGAATATGCATGTAAGTGCAGTGCTCACAGAAGCCAGAAGAGGGCACAGGATCCTCTAGAGCTGGAGTTACAGACATGTGAGCTGCTAACATGGGTTCTCCAGAAGAGCAGCCCGCACTCCTCAATGCCAAGCTGTCTCTCCAGCCCCGAAAGCTGCATTTAAAAGGAGAAAAAATAACAACAAATCATAACTCCATGTTGATGGACAAAATATTTATGCCCATTGGTTGTGTTGTGTCTATGTGTATGAGAGAGAAAGAAGGCGGGGCAAGGAGTTGAGAAAGGGGGGGAATTAAACACTGTGGGAAAACCTGATGCTGAATGAAATCCGCTCAGAGAGAGCACATTCTTCCTTTGCGGCTCTCGTCCTCCGTCTTGCAAGGTCTGAGCCTTGAAGCCCCAGATGCATCTCAGTAACTGAGCTTCCACATCAACCTGTGTGTTTGCAGTGAAACTTGTATTTTCACCTGCATCCTGATCAAAAGGAGATCCAAATCCTTTCAGTTCTTATTTTTAACAGAGAACCACACATGTGTTTATAAAGTGCTGCCATCTTTGGTAGATGTTGGCACCATAGAACTGTTTAATTTCTTTACCTCACATATTAGCCACACGGTGGTTACCAAGGCTGTGGGGAGGTGGACACAGAGAGAGATGAGGCTGTCAATCAAAGACACAAAGGTCCAGGCAGATGGGAAACGAGCTGAGCCGATAAGTCCCACTATATGGTCACTGCAATTAGTGACCACACACTGTGCCTTTCAGAGTTGCTTAAAGATGAGAATTTAAGTGTTCTCGGGTGCAGATATTTTTTATTACAGGGATGGTGAGATTGCTGCACAAGCCTAGCAACCCAAGTTTGATCCCAGGACGCATGAGCTCCTAGGGCATAAGCGATGTCACAGAGCTGTTCATAGGTTTGCACACATACACAAAGTAAATAATAAGTAAGTAAATAAAAGTTTTTGGGTTTTTTTATTTCTTGTGTATATTTTAACAGGTTTGATCAAAATTTTGTAAATTTCATACAATATGATTTGATGGTATTTCGATCCTCTCCCTCCTCTGCACACTCTTACCCACCCCACACCCAATTTCACATATTCTGATAGATATATATTACGCTTTAGATATCAAATTTGTGTCCCCATGTGCTCTTTAGTGTGGGTCCATCCACTGAAGCCTGGTCAGCCTTAAATGTGACTGAATCTCCCTGTATGGGGAATTCGGAATTCTCTCTGAGTTTTTTTTTGTTCCTATTGGTTTATTCCACGGCAAGTCCCGCCCTCAGACCAATAAGGGGGAAGGAAGGCAGGGAGAAAGGAAGGAAGGAACATGGCGGCAAGCCAGAGATGGCGCCGGGATTGCTAAAATCCACGCAGGAAGAAAAATGCTCCGGTCCCAGGCTCACACAGAAGGCCACGTCCCAAGTCCCTGCCATCCTAAGGATCATGTGAGTGGAAGCGAGAGGCTGGCTGGGGACAGACTAAGAGACCTGCGTGTGGCTGTCACGAACTTTGTAGGCGGGCTGCTAGTACCCAGCAACTTTGTAAACTTCGCTAAATAAATCTCTCTAAATGGAAGATCAGTTTCTGTTTTATGCAGCTGGATGAACCAGACCCCACCGCTAAGGCGTGGAGAATAAGTTTCATGAGACACTCCCCCTTCCAGTAGCCATCTGTTGCCAGCCCTTCCTCGGGTAGGGCTGGGGTCTAACCCACTTCCCCAGGTCTATGCTGGGATTTTGTCTGCTTGAGCTTCGGTGGGTGCCGTCTCCATTGCTGTGAGTTCATATGGGCAACTTCCCAACTGCCTGGAAAACCTGTTTCCTTGTGGTCATCCACCTCTTCTGGCTCTTTCAGTCTTTCTGCCTCCTCGTCCACAATGACCCCTGAGCCAGCGGACAGAGGCCGAAGTTCAATACAGGTGTCCTGTTCAGGGAAACAGTCCGCAGCCTCTTGTTCTCTGCACAGCAGCCAGTTGTGGGTCTTTGTGTTAATCACCATCTGCTGCATGAGGAAGCTTCCCTGGTGAGAGATGACAGATGTATAAATCTATGGATCTAATAATATGTCATTAAGAGTCAGTTTAATACTCTATCTACTTATCAGAATAATATTAGACTCTCCCCTATGGCCTCTGACACTAGCTACAGGTTCCTAGGCCTGATATCAATGCCAGCATAGGTTTCATCCTATTGAATGAGCTTAATTCAAAATTAGAAAGCGGTTGGTCACCCCCATAGTATTCGTGCCACAGTTGCACCACAGGGCATGTCCTGCCAGGCCAGTCGTTGTAGTTCACAGGATTCACAGCTGGGCAAGGTTGACGATGACATTCTCTTGTGGTCACATGCATACCACCTCCCAGCACTACGAACTATGGAAGATTAGCCAGCAGGACGAGGCTTTGACATCAGCGCCAGCCTGAGTGCTCCTTATCTGTTCTGCAGCTCACATGTTCATGGTCTTAGACAATAGGCTCTTACCATCAAGTTGTGGTAGGTAACCAAGAGCAGGGCCAATGCCCAAGACCTCTAGTCTATAGCATCAAAGGAAGGAGTCCAGACCTGGCACTAGGTTTTTACTTTGCCAGCCTGTGGTATACAGTAAGCCCCTGTTATAAGTCCTTTGATCATTTTGTGGCGTATATAGAATATCAGAAGCTTCTATGGTGGTAGGTTTCCATGTGGCTTTTTCTAAAGGTCTTTGGAGTTAGTTGTCCCTCCCCACTCGGCCCTGCCCTTCCATCCCTCCATTTCATCCTTCCTACCCCCCGGGAGGGGAAGTAGAATGCACTGATATCAAAGGGAAAGTGGGATAATAAAGCGAAATGTAAGAGTTTCAATGATGAAAGCAACTCCAATAACTCTAATTTTTGAAAACATGGCAGATGAAGAGGAGAAATATACTCCTTCAGATGCCAAGTCAGATCAATTAGATGAAGACTTCAGACTTTACAAGCTAAAGTTGTATTTTGGAACATTTCGATGTTTTTCATGGACGCATCAGCATTCTTCAGAACAGGTAATCGGAGAGGGCGATGGTGTTTAGCATCCAGATTTGATAGCATTGCAGAGTATTTGATGCATCCCGTCTTATAAAAGATAATATTTTTAGAATGTCTAGCACTTACAGAACCAAAGGAAGTATTTTTGAACATACCTGTGGTGATTTTTGTCATTTTAAGTAAAAGGGGAACTAAAAATATCCTCCCTTTAGAAGAATTTGTTCTGTAGTTTCTATGACCCCAGTGCCCAGAGAACACAATTCCAACCGTAACTGATCCACCCAGCTTCCTTTCCAAAATGTATCAAAACAGCATAAATAATATTTGCCTACTTTTAATGTCCCTTTAAAATTCTAAAATAATTTTATTTTTGACAGTGGTTTTAAAATGTACCTAACTGCTTTCATTTATCTTTCCTTTAAATTGTTCCTCATTTTTATTGATTCTCTGAGACTTGCATATGATGTATTTTGACCACGCTCATGCAGCACCCCATCATCTCATCCCGCAACCACCACCTTCTCCCTACCCAACATGCTCTGTGTCCTTTTTTAAAAATATTTTATTTAGGGGCTGCAGAGATGGCTCAGTGGTTGAGAGCATGGACTGCTCTTGCAGAGGACCCGGGTTCAGTCCCTGGCACCCACATGGCCCTTAACAATGGCTAACAACCATCTGTAACTCCAGTTCCTGGGGATTCAACACCCTCTTGTGATCACCCCAGGCTTTGCATGACAAAGGTGAACTTACATAGATGCAGCAGTATACTCACACAAGAAATAAAAATAAAGAAATTTTTTTTTTAGTATTTTTTTACAAATGTGCTGTGCAATGCCTGCAGTCAGAAGAGAGCATCAGAGTCCCGGAATTGGAGTTATGGACGGTCGCTAGTGGCCATGTGGGTGCTGGGAACTGAGCCAGGTCTGAGAGAGCAGCTGGTGCTCGTAACTGAGCCATCTCTCCAGCCCTGTGCCCTTTCTTTTGAAGTCCATCAGTTCTGGTTTGTGCAGCTCATGGACTCTCAGGGGTGTGGTTGTTCAGTGGAGCATGCTACCCTACCCGGGCCACATTCCTAAAGAAACCCACTCTGACTCACTGCGGACAGGACCTCAGCTAGAAGTGAGACACCACGTCCACAGTGGTGGGACTCGGCCACTCTGACTCACTGCCGACAGGACCCCAGCTCGAGGTGGGACATCACGCCCACAGTGGTGGGACTCGGCCACATCTGCTCTGAGTTCACGTGTGCAACTGTCCTGTGGTATCTGGAAACAATTTACCTACTTTTAATAACCGTTTGTCAGACATTGGAGCTAAACTCCAGGATCACCTTATTCATAGGTCTCTTCTACTTTCCTCCAGATGGAATTCAACAAAGCTTCTCAGAGGGGACAAAACAGTTCTACCTCTTCCTTAATGTCATAGGGCAGGCTCCCCGGCACAGGGAGGAGATCCCACAGCCTCCTTGGTTGGTAGAGCACCTGCAGCCCAGGCGTCTGGCAATGTGTTCCCATCTCAGGACACAGGTGACTGGAAATCAGAGAGGGAGGGGAGAGGGAGGCAGGGAAGGAAGGGGGAGGGAGGCAGGGAAGGAGGGGAGAGAGAGGGGGGAGGGAGGGGAGAGGGAGGGAGGAGGGAGGCAGGGAGGGAAGGGGGAGGGAAGCAGGGAGGGAGGAGGGAGGGTAGAAGGAGGGGAGGGAGGCAGGGAGGAGAGGGAGGGAGGGGAAGGGAGGGGGAGGGAGGAAGGAGGGAGGGGGAGGGAAGGAGGGGGGAGGGAGAGAGGAGGGAGGGGGGAGGAAAGGGGGAGGGAGGGGGACGATACAAGGGCTCCAGGGACGCTCCTCCTAGGGCAGCCTTGCAGTCTTCCTGGTTGGAAATGACCTGGACAAGCACTGTCCCTGAGAGCCCAGAATCTAGCTTTGCGGATGGAAGACTCCGTGGGTAAGGGTGAGCACCTGGGTTCAGTTCCTGGAACCCCTCACAGAGGCCTGTGAGGTGCAGTGTGCCTGTAACCTCGGCAGTGCTGAGGAGGGGGAGAGAAACAGCTAGAAGCCCACTGACCGCTTGACTTAGCTCACTTGGCAGAGCTCTAGACCAATGAGGGACCCGCCTCAAACAAAAAGTGGATGGCAACGGGTGAACATTGGAGGTGCGCACACACAAACATACAAACCATACAAACATGCAAACGACTGTGCATGCACACAGAAAAATACGAGCCATACAACATGTACAAACACATATGCACACACACACACACACACACACACACACACACACACAGGCTCAAACTGGCTCTGATTTCACATCTTTAAATAGGGTCCATGACAGCATGGGACACGAGCCTGCACCTGTCTGCCTTTCCTTTCCTTCCAGTGGGAGAATAGTAAGCAGCTGTTTATATGTGCTCCAGCTGTGCTCTCCTTTGCAGAGGTCTGTACAGGGAACTTCACATATTTCAAAATTCGCATCCAGTGCAGGTTAATTTAAGCTGTGCAGCCTCATATATATGAAAATCAAGTTCTTAAAAATACTAAAACTTTAACTAGATAATACATTCCCATTTTATTAGATTGTTTGAGAAGTTTGTAGAGATCATTTTGTGATATATTAATATGTAATTTTGTTCAAACTAATAGTCAGTAAACATGTTAGTAAATTGATTAACACATTCCCTTAGATAGACCAAGGATGTTGATGGCCCCAACTTCTGTATTCCAAAACAGCACACTGTTTTTCTCCCAAAGTGGAAAGCCTGTTGCTCCAGTCACCTGCACTACAGAGCCCCTGTGCCCACTGGCGAGAACTTTAGTCCTACGTATGCAAACAATAACTCTTCCTTACACCAGGCCAGCATCCAAAACAACACCATCCCTTCTGTCAATGAGCCTTGGAGACTTTCTGTGCTGTGCGCAGTACCCAGTGTCTGGGACATGATCGCTGGAAGCCTTGGCTCACGTTTGGGCAGCTCCTCTGTGTTTCAAACACCGAGATGCATTGTGTACTAATGTGCATGGTCCGTTCTGTTGCAAACATTCTACAGATTCTCAGTTGAAATCAAACAGGAACAAAGCTAATCTGTGTATCAGGAAGTTTGTTTCCTGAAAGCAGTGAGGACAGGATCAGTGTCTTCCCTTCAGCAAGGAAGGGTGAAATCAGTTCAAAGACTCCAACTCACAGAACCAGTCTGCAGAATTTTACCAAATTTTGGGATTGAGATTACAATTGTTTTCTTAATTCTTACTTTAGAGCTGAGTGTGGTAACTCACACCTATAATCCCATAATTTGGGAGGCTGAGGCAGGAGGATTGCTGCAAGTTCAAGGTCAGTCTAAGCTATACAGATAGACCCTGTCTCAAAACCAAAAGAAATTTTTGTTCTAGATTACCTTTAAGTTTAATACAGCCCCACACTGTTGTAATACCATATGATGAACAAATTCCAATGAAAATATATAAAATGATAAGTAAATGTAAAAAAAAAAAACTAAGATAAGTGTAAGTTTTTTCTGGGTGGTATACTAATTAAGGGCTGGAAGACGGCAAAAGATTTTCCTTCTCAGACATTTTCTCTCCTTTCTAAATTTCCTCCAATGTATTTGTCTAAAGAGTTCTACACTGAATAATAATTCTTCAACATCTAGTTCTAGTTTTATCCTTCCCACAAAAATAAGGCATTATAATTGTGGATTTTTCTCTCCTGGATTTCAAGTAAGGTCATTACTTGACTTTGTTTTTTATGCTCTATAATCATTTGAGAGTATAAATTGTACTGTGTTTTTCTGTTCTGGCATCTTCTAAAGGCCCTGGCAAGGACCAGACAGAGCAATAGCATATGCTTAGAACGTCTATTGATGAGGATTCATCACGGCAGGCTGCATTCTCCTTACTGGAAGACTCAATCCAGCAGAGCGAGTTAATGGCCCAGATGCCCCAAATTGCATCAAGTGGCTTCCTGAATCTGTGCTGGACCAGTCAGTTAGTGTTGGAAAGACCTAGAAACCAAGACTCAGATCTTGCATGTGGATTGGGAGGTGTAAATTTTAACTTCAGTGCTCAGTGGGTGGGCTTTGGTACTGGAGAACCAGACAGTAATGAAAATTGACAGTAAGTTCACTTCAAAACACCGCCTTCTCTCTGTGTCCTCTCCTTGGAAGCCAAGTTTGGAAGGAAGGACAGATGGAGACCAGAATCTGGGACTAAGAAGAGAGACACAGCTTCCTCCCCCTTGCTGAGTCATAGGCTTAGGGAATGCAAATGGACATCCTCTGTGGGAAGCCAGCTTTGAATCTGATGCCCTAGGATCATGTCCCCTCAGCCCGAGGACAGTATCCTGGCTCAGCCCTGAGGACAGCCCCCACACAGTTTCAGCTGCTGGTCTCTTGGGCGGAGAATCAAACTCCTGCATCCGGAAGAGTTGGCCCTGGCTCCTAATTCACTGAGTTCACCCACACGGTACCTCAAGGTGCGTAATGTGATAAACAAGTTTATTAAAGTAATCTGACAGAGAATCAGCTGCTTCTTCTCCTTGAAAACAATCCTTTCAGAGCATTCCAGTGTGGACAGGTGTGCCCAGCATCTGAGCAGCTGGCACGGTGCCCGCGGAGCCGCTGAGAACTTGGGAGACTCTCCATTCACTGCTCCCAGCCTGAGCATCATCCCTGAGCTTCCTTTCACTTGCGGTCTAACAATTACTGCACCTTGGGCAGCCAGAAGCCATACCCAGGTATCAGCTCTGTGGGGCAGCGATTCAAGCTTACTGTGGTCTTCTCACAGGTTTGAGGTTTCTCAGGGCCAAAGTCCAGTGCCCTTCAGGCCGTGTTCTCATCCGGGGCTTCAGTGTAACAAAATTGAGCCCCTGGTGGTTACAGAGACAACGAGGCCTCACCACCTTGCCGGCCACAGCCTGCCACTCCCCTCTCCAGAGCCAGCAGAGGGGACCTTCTGGTGCACCCACCACGCCTCACACCCACCATGCCTCACACTTTGAGTCCTGCTTCCAAGGAGAGCCTCATCCTGTCTTAGCACCATCTTATTAGGTCAGACCCACCCAATGTCCCTGTTTTAAGATGAATTTGGGATGATGGTAACATCTGCAAAGATGCTAATAGCCGGTGCTAGACTAGCAGTTGGATGAATGAGAGCAGTCTTGGGATCCACTTGCCACCTCTCCTGAGGATCCAGCCATCTATGGTACCACAAAATAGCATAAATACTATTTTTTATCCAAGGGCAGACGCAAAATTGCTCTCCACTGAAGGTTCAGAGCTCAACCTCAATCTAGTTGGACGGGGCAGCGAGAAGCCACGGTAGATAGGAGTGGCCTTACTACAGTCACGTGTTTTCAGTGTTGACTCGATATTATAGTGAACATCTCAGCTGTTTCTAACTAAACATGGCAGAAAATGGAAGCCACAGTCAGGGACGTGTGCAAGCTGGGCAGGGGCAAAACTGAGCATGTTTTATGCTCTGTCAGGTCCTGTAGCTGTGTGTGTCCTGCCCTCTAAAGAAAACAAGGGAGCAGACCATTATAAAGTATATTGTTCTTTATGTTTTAGGATTGCCAGAACTATTGCATATCAAATTGAATGTATGTGTTACAGAGGTTGTGTGACCTCTTTCTTCCTGAAAGGTCCTTATGGAATTGTTGCTTTAACTATCAATGAAGTCAGACCAGTCAGGGCATCGGCGAGATGGGCCCCAGGTGCAGAGAGGTGGTGATCTGAGGCAGCAGCTCGTTCCTCCCAGCTGGGCGCTTCTCAGAAGCTGACGCCACAGTGAGAGGACGAAGTGCTGTGGTGAAAATTCTCTCTGTGCAGCAGGAGCGAGACCTCCTCTCCAGGTCTAGACCCACAACTCAAGGTATAATTTCACCAACTGCAGTTTGGGAAACCAGAGCTTATGTGGGCCTACTTAAGAGCAGTGTGCAGCCAAGGAAGGTTCCTCTTCTGCAGCCATACAGCAAATTCTACATTTCCAAGGGGACCGTGTGAGCTGCTGCCAAAAGGACAGCCCAAGATGGCAAGGGTGAGTCTCTTCCCAGCTTCCTCTGCTCAAGTACAATTGAGGTCACTGGTTGACTGGGAAGGGCGGCCTACTCCCTGGCTTCCCCGTCTGTATCGAGAACTAGCAGTCAAGTTTTGTGCTGCATTTGAACGCGCAGTCCATTGTGTCTGGTGGAGGGTGGATTCATACAACCAGTGCTTTAGGGCTGGGGCTGGAGAGGGAGACTGTGTGAGGCCAGGGCAGGTCCTAGGATGAAGGCATGGCCATGCACAGCCTACTGTAAATGGGGTGCTCTCTGGCTCCAGCCTCACACTGGCTGAAATCAGCTGTTTCCAGAGAATGGGCCTCCAGACAGGGCAGCAAGGAAAGGCTTGGCAAGCAAACAAATACCGAGGAGGGTGGGAGGCCAGCTCTGGATGCACCCTCATAGATCTCGGGGAGAGAAAAGGTAAAGGACACCCAGAAGAAAGGCTTTCTCACCTCTCCTCATTGGTCAGTGCAGCACCTGTGGCCCCAGCACATCAGCTTCCACGGAAGGAGAGACATATCTGGAAGGTTCTAGAAGTACAGTCCCTGACTGACAGACCCACTGGAGTGTAGGCAGGAGGGTGGGTGGGAGTCAAGATGGAGGTAATGGAGCAAAGAACAGTTAAGCCTCCATCAGCATCCTCCCCTGTAACACACACACACACACACACACACGCATGCACACGCACATGCATGATGGATGGTTCAGGGGAAGAGAACTGGCCAGGGATATGTCAGAAATCCTGGTAACGGAGAGGCTGGGAAGACTCAGGGGGACAAAGCTAACCCACCAGGCAGGAGAAGGCATGGTGTCCAATGAGCAGCCCCACTAAGGACTATCAGCTTGAATAAACCACGTCATGTTAGGGGCAGAGTCCAAGCCAGTGAGCCTATGCAATGAGGAGGACTGAGGGGTGTCAGATCTTGATTCCCACCAGAGCGAGTAGGAGGCTCAGCCAACTTCCCAGGCCACGGGCTCCAGGGAGACCTGCCAAGAGCAGGTACATGAGACCGAAGTGCAGGCACTCAGATGAGGTTGGAATTCAGCCCCATTTCCCAACAGATGCCTTGGCAAACCCAGCAGATTGGCTTTATGCTCAGCTGGAGACTGGCTGACGGAAGGAGTCCTCACGTGTGCTGTTCCAGGCAATCACCAAGGATGCGGAACACGGGCCACATGCACATGGTCCCAGCGAGGTCAGAGATGCAGCCATAATATTGCCAGGTCTATCCCACGGACATAGGGGATAAGGCCAGGGAACTTCAAACAAGAGACCATATGTCTCAGCCTCACTAGTGAAGGGGGACCTCAGGATCGACTCGGCTGCCTCTGAGGTCTCCTTAGCCCCACAGCCAGCGTGGCGCTAGACACGTGCACCACCGAGGCCCGCGTTACTTGTCAAGGGCCAAACTCTAAGTCCTAGTCTGTTCCTCCATTCTCCCATCATTTCAGTTCCGCTTCAAGCGTCCTCTTCTGAGGAGGGCAGCTGGCCTTCACCTGCTGCCCCAGCCAGCACAGTGGAGGCATGCAGATCTACTCAGAAATGTAAATAAGGAAATAAGTGCCGGGTAGCCCCCATCCATAATTCATCTGCACAATAATTGAATAAAAAGCACACGATATTCAACTATTAAAATTTTATAGGATGAGGTGCTTTTTAAAAAGTACAATCTCATCATTTAAATAGCTTTTCATGGTAGATCACTTGAAGCTCTAGGAGGCATGCCTGAGAAAAATATTCAAATTGTCTTCTACTTTTTTCACAAAATTATTCAATTGAAAAATTAATAAGAAAAAATCCTAGACTATGTAATGGAGTTTAATTTGGAGATTATTTCTTAATCCCACTGAACTAAGAGAAACGTACTCATGGTAGCTTGTGTGCCATTGGCTGCTTCTTGTGGGGTTTAGGATGAGGACCGTTAGGCTTTTTAATCATGAATTTCCCTGGGATGGCTCTGCTTTCAGAAGCATTGAAGTAAAAGCAGCTGATAAGTATTAGCTTGTCTTGGAAAGACTCTGCTTCGTTAATAGTCCATGTGGTCCATCTGAACCCGATGAAGAGGCCAAACACCTCTCGTCACTATGGCGCCCACCACTTTCATGTCGTCATAGAAGAAGAGCCAAATCAGCAGGCTTCATGCAAGGTTCTGTTTGGGGATAACTGGGGAGAAGCAGTCCCGCTGGAGAGAGCTGCTATCTTCTTGGCCTCTGTTTGCGGCACGAATATCACTCACGGAAACATACAACTCTCAACAGCTTGGGCATATCAGACCCTGTGGCCAGTCATGGTCTGACCACACACATGGTGCCTTGAACAGTGTTGACTGAATGCAGGAACTATCACCCAGAGCCATGTGCAGAGTTGCTTCTATTTTCCTGTAGGAAAAATGGTGTTTCAGGCATCAGTGGGAAGACAGGGGAACAGTGTTGAAGGAGGAAGTCCAGACACTCACAGACACTGGTAAGGCTGGGGGAGGACCAACCTTGATGAGGTCACACAACAGGACATCCAGGGATAAGAAAATGTCAGAGATGAAAACAAACATTAAGAATCCCAAAAGACAGGGGTAGAGAGATGGTTCAGCAGTTAAGAGCACTGGATCCTCTCACAGACAACCGGGGTTTGACTCCAGCTCCCGCATGTTGGCTAACAACCATCCATAACTCCAGTTTTGGAGATCTGACACCCTCTTCTGGTCTCTATGGGCATTTCAAGAATGGGTGCACTTACATACATGCAGGTAAAACACTCAGACACATAAAATACAAATAAAGTCTTAAGGAAAAACAGAACTACAAGAGACCAAATCAAGAGAGCCTGAGGAAATTGCACATCCCATTCAGCTCACCAAAGAGTGGCTGACAGATACTGAGTTAAGCATCTTCATCCCACACTCTTGTACCAGTGCCTGTCAAGTGGGCAGTGCACACTGGACATCATCTGTTAATGGCCAAGTGGGCTCAGTAAAGTCACAGTTTTTAAACTGCGGGTTATTTCCCATTAGTGGGTGGTGAAGTCAATTAATCAATTAACAGGTCACAATATTTTTAAACACTGAAAAATAATCAGAACAGTACCATTAGTAAGGCCAAATCCTTTATCATCATGAGAGAGAGAGAGAGAGAGAGAGAGAGAGAGAGAGAGAATATGTGCGTGTTCAAGAAGACTTTCTCCAAGCCAGCCAGCACAAACCAAAGCCAAACACTTATGAACAAGACTCAGTCTCCTCTGGTAGAGGAACAGCCCCAAACACTGAGCACAGGATGGTAGAACCATAGCACACACGATGTGCCCAGCTAGCATGTGTCTGCGGGATCTTGTGGATTGGGAGGGTGGAGAAACCACAACCCTGCTCTGGTTGACTGGAGGCATTGAGCCTTACGATTGGACTGCAGAGTCCTGTATTTCCCATGTCCCCTTGTTTTTCTTAGGAAAGAATGTGACTCCAAACCTTGGTCTGGATAAAAATAGCAAAAGATATCAATGAGCCAATGGCTCAGCAGCTGTGTCTGAGGGCTTTCTGTGGCCTGGGGATTGCTTACAAGCCATGGAGCAGTTAGGATGAACTTGAGGCACAGCCCGTCTCTTCACTACAGGGTTAGACAGAGAGGAGAGGCCACGGCAGGGCTTTGGACCTCAGTTCCTGCGTTACTTAACTAGTGCAAGAGTCTGTTTGGTCTTACATTTGCTTCTGGTACGTGTCAAACTGAGAATTTTCCATTCATGAGCCACTTTTAAATTCAGGGGAAATTCACTGAGTGTGCTCTGTGTCAACAATGTGCTGATTAATGGGATAAAATGGTTAACAAAAATAGAGTCCCTTTCCTTGCGCCTAGATTGGAAGAAAAATGTTAAGTGGAAAATGGACTGTGAAAGTGCTGGGAAGGCAGGAGAGAAGACGTGTGGCCCAGGAGCAGGCAGGTGAGGACTCGAGACACGGCTGAAGGGTAGATACAACTCGTGGGACGTGGTGGAGACTCTCCAGGCAGTGCAGGGGACAGCCCTGGGCCAGAGGAGCAGCGAGGGGCAAACACTGGCCTCGCTGGGTGTGAGGAATGCTTCCAGATTCAAGGAGAGCAGAGCCCGAGGAGCTCTAAGGACTGGGTAATAGGAAGTTTGTTGAATATGTTAAAGCGGGTGTATTTTTCTCTTGGTTTATCCAAAGGCCACCATTATTTCTGCATTCATAACTGTACATATTTCTGATAGGTTGATGTTTTACCGTTAGGGACTGTTCCCGTGAGTCCAGCTGTACTTCCCGTCTTTGAGTCTGTTTTTTATGATATTAATACAGTCGCTCAGTTATATCACCATTATGTTTGCATAAAATTGGTTTTCATTCTTTTATACTCAGCCTGTTTGTATTCTTGAATCAAAAGTGCCCGTCCCGCTCTAGCATGGAGCTGGAGTTTGCTGTCTTAGCAGGTCTGAAAGCCGGTGGGTTTGATCAGAGCTTGTAGACAGTCATGTGTGCTGTGACTTCTGATGTGGGGTGCCAGGGTCATCTTGCTATTTTCTGGGTGACATGTGGTTTCGTTTCTCTTCCCTTCATTTACTGTCTTTTCTGTGTTCGGTAATTTTAGTGGGGCCACAGAGATGGCCCAGAGGTTAAGGGCACACACTGCGCTTACAGAGGACTCAAGTAGAGTGCCCAGTTCTAACCGTGTTGGCCAGCTTACAACTGCCTATCCTCCAGCTCCAAGGGAGTCAGCGGTTTCTTCTGGCCTCCACAGGTATCTGCACTCACATGCTCATAAACACAGACACACACACACATAATTTAAAAATGATAAATCTTCAAAAACTAATTTTACTGTACTTTATTCACTTAATTATTAGTATATTTAAAGTTTATTTATTCTTATTTTTTATGTATGCGTGTTTTGCCAGCATTATATGTAAGAGCACTCATGTCATGCAATGCCTGTCGAAGTCAGAAGAAGACATTGGATCCCCTAGAACTAGAGTCATGTATGGTTGATTGTTAGCTACCACATGGGTGCTGATAACCAAACCTAGGTCCTCTGAAAGAGCAGCCAGTGTTCTTAACAGATGAGTCATCTCTTTAGCCCCAATCTTTAGTATATTTTAAGCAGCTTTATTGAACTAAAATTAACACATAAGCGTACGCTTAAAGTTATTAATCTGTTTAATCATTGGACTTTTTTTGAGACAAAGTCTCATTATTTAACTTGGACTGGCTACTGGCTCATGATTCTTTTGCCTTCACTTGCCCAGTGTTGGGGTTACAGGCGTGACCCACTGCACCCAGCTTTTAAAGTCTATAATTCATGATTTGACATTTCCATATGTTCTGTAACATGGTCCTCTGAGCAAATCAGTCACCATCTGCATCAGATCAGCTGTGTCTGCAAGAGACCAACATGACTGGTCTGTTGATGCTTGGAATTCCCTCATGGAAAAAGTGGGTGGGAAGGGTCTTGGGACCCTCACCTGAGATTCAAACTGTTCCTTCCAGGCATTTGCATATAATTCTAACTCCATGTGGCCTCAGGTCTCAGGAGGTGCTAGGGTGTATCAGCTGGAAAAAGCCCAGTGAAAGGGGCTCTGTCTATGAGGTATGAAGAAGCCGCCATCTACACTGGGTGAAGAGTTCCCAATGCTGCTGCTTTGAGGTCACCCATGCTCTGTGAGTAAACTCAAGAAACTTGTTGGTTCCCTAGAGCAAATGTGGGTGGAATGGCACTTTGATTTGTCATTGGGAACTTATAAAGAAGGGGGTAGTTGGGGCTAGAGAGAGGGCTCAGTGGTTAAGAGTACTGTCTGCTTTTCCAGAAGACCCAGGTTCAATTCCCAGCGCCCACATGGCCACTCACAACCATCTAAAACTCCAGTCCCAGGGGATTCGATGCCTTCTGCTGGTCTCCACGGGCATTGCATGCATTCGGTACACTTACGTACATGCAGACAAAACACTCAATACATATAAAATAAAATTAAATAAATAAATCATTCCAGACATGGGAGTACATGCCTGTAAACAGCAGAGGCAGGTGGATCTTTGTGAGTCTGAGGACAGCCTTGTCTATATAGAGAGTTCCAGGCCAGCCAGGACTATGTAGCGAGACCCTGTGTCAAAAAACATAAATAAAGTAGCCATTGTTTACATCTCCCCAGAAAAGAACTTCTCATGACAAAATGCAAAGACACCACTGCACTCCTCTACCCCTGGCCATCCCTGCCCACCCCTGCCCACCCCTCAGTAAATCTGGCAGCTTGAGCCAGCCGCATCGCCTAGCACTTCATAGAAACAGAAACTTTCAGGTAAGTTTTCATTTTCGTACTTTCCATCTGTGTACTTAAGGTTTCATGCAGGGGTTCGATGTGTTGGGAACATTTCACTTTGCATGGCTCGGTACTATTCCGTGGCCTATGCAGCGAGCAGCTGATTCACCGGCTATTTGACCTCCTTGGTGGAAATTTGGGTAGTTTCCAGTTTCAGACTATTAGAAGAGATGCTGCAATGAAAATCCTTTCTCAGAGTTTTGTGTCAATATACATTTTCATTTATCTTAGACCTGTGGTTAGGAGTGAAATTTCTAGATGATATGGTTATAAGATTAGGGTATGAAGAGTGGGATCATGGGAGCCGTAATGACCTAACTGGAGTTGAAGCGGTCCATGCCTGGTGCTGTAATCTTGGTTAAAAACTACCTGTAGCTGGGAGTTCATAGGCCCTACTTGGGAAGCTACTACTGTTGACCTCTAAATAAGCATGTTGTGAAACGGCCTCATGAATGTTTATATTCATGCCCACGCTCACTGGACTCCATGTGCACTACGCCTGTGCCTCTGCACTGCTCCACTAAGCAGATGGAACACAGATGGAGAGCCAATCGGCTCCCTGCTCATGACACCCATTTTATTGTTACGGAGGCTTTCAGATCTCTTAACACATAATAACCTGGAGCCCAGCTCCCGGGATCAAATCCTCTGAGACCATAAGCCAAAATAACCTTTCCTCCTTCTGTCTGTCAAGTATTTTGTCACAGCAGTGGAAATTAACTAATACATGGCCAGAAAGGAGATAGAGAAGAAGACATCAGGCTGTACCCTGAGCTAAAATTTCACAAGCCTGGTTCATGTGCAGACCTAGTGCTTACTATCCATGGCAAGAAGGGGGATTCGATGGTGAATTGTCACGGCTGTACCACACTGGCATGGACTGGGGCACTCAGAAGTGACACACTTTGCCCAAGGATTGCTTCTACCAAAACCCAAACTAGACGGCATCTGCAGACCTGAGCGGGGACACACCAGTCTGCTCCACATGGCTAGACGCAAGGTGATTCCGGATGCTGGTTCACCCTCGATCCAGGTTCTTAGTGACTGTGAGATGTAAGGCACCCGCTTCCTGTGACCCTTCTATGTGCAGAGAGGTAGCCTGATCACCAGCCTGGCCACAGCCTCCAGACACAAGGCTCACCTCACAGAACACATTGAGTAAATGGCTTTTGGATGTGAAGGTCGCATTGAAGAAAGGTGGCATTTGAGAGGCACAGAGCCTCTCCCCTCTTCATCCATCAAGTGTGGCCAGGTCTAAATGACATGGTCCATGAGAATTAACCAGGAGCATGGCCAGGCCTCCAGCCTCGGACTACATGCGAGAAGCAGTGCGATCCCAAGGGCTCCGGAAGCCCAGACGCCCTCTGAGTGACAGTCCCGCTGCTGCTGACCTCATGAGGGAGGAGAGAGAACCGGCTGCAGTGGTCTCTGCCCCACCCCCAACTCAAGACATCTTGGCCTTAGAATTCTAGGCGGGACCAGAGGGGGCATGCTCCCTTAAAAAATCATTCTGAGCAAAGTGATGACTTCATGGGGAGCTGGGATCTCTACCAGGAGGGCTGGAGAGGTGACAGGCACAGGCAGGCCAAATGGGTATCAGGACGTTTGCACGGAAGGCTCAGAAATGTAAGCCAGGAAGATGGCAACCACAGCCCAGCTGTGCAAATGCAGGCCAGTTGTCTGACTTCAGTGCTTCAAGTGCCATATTTGCAAAAACTACCTCCATTGTGAAGAATATTGATGAAACATGTAATGCACTCAGTAGTGTCTGGTTCCCCAAAGCAGCCAATACAAGGCAGCCAGCACTGTGAACTGGATGGGCGCCCATGCTTGTTGACTGCTCCCACACAATCCCCACGCTGTGGGAGGATGCCCTCAGTTCCACATTCAGGCAGAGTTTACAGAATTTCCTCGGTCATTGAGTTCTTGTACTCAGAATACCTGTCTGAGCTCTGGGAAAGGTGGGTAGAACACACATTCCAAAGTTCGAGCTCTGCCTTCACTCACTGCTGATGACACACCTCCCCGGTCTATCAGGACTGTGGAACGACTGAGCTGTGTGACGGCTAGTGTCTTTGCTTCTTAGACATGTCTCCAGCGCATGTGTGCGCCTGAGGACTGTGAAGTATTAGTGGGAACAAGGGCTGGGAATGGAAGCCTGGACAGAGATGGCTGTGGAGCCTCTGAGCAGTGGGACAGAAAGTGAACAGGAAGGAATCCACTGACAAGGAAGGACAGGTGCAGAAGAAGCCGCAGGGGAGGGAGGTGTGTCTCAAGACGTCTGTGGGGGAGAAGAGATGACGGTGTTTTGAAAGCCTGTCTGTAAATGTCTGATCTCTTCACAGAAAAAGGTCTCCATTGGCCTTTCCTTGAATATAGGTCATTTCAGTGGTTCTCAACTAACGAGGTGAAAACGGTGGAAGAAACCCCAAGCGGCTTCCACGGCAAGTCTTACAAAGGCACCACCTGCTGTCCAGCCGTCGCTCCCCTCTGTCACCCACCACTGGGACCTGGCACTGTTATGCCCAGAGAACGGCTCCTCAAGAACCACCACGGAGTCCGGAGTGTATTCAAAAAACAAAGAGCCTTTATTCAAACTTAAGCTTGGTCCCCCAGACCTCACCAACACAGTGGATCTGTTCTGGGAGCCCCAAGCAGAGAGATTAGGAGTCTTTTATAAGTTTGAGATAAAGGAAGGTGGGGAATAACAGTGTTACATTCTGTTTGGTTATAGGAGCCCGCGCACCAAGCATATTTTAAATTACTTGGTTGTAATGAACTATATGCCAAAATTGGTTAATAGAGGTTTGGAGGTTTCTTATTGGTGGGTGCTGCCTTCAGGGTAAAGGATTGTGTTGATTATTATTCAAACCTTTTGCTAGTTTTTGTTTTAGCCTTATTTAATCTTGAGGCCTTGTGACTGCTTAGAAGGAACAAAGAACAAGATGGAGTTATATTTATCCATTTTCTGACGTCCTATAGCCAAGCATTTTTTTAAAGAAGTGAAGAGAACAGTTATTGGGTTGAAGAGGGGTTCCAGGGGTCCCACAGCATCAGGTGACGAGGCATCGCCAGGCATTGCTGCTGGAGATTCAGACTAGTCACTAAACACATATCTTAACAGGATTTTCAGAACCAGCCATAGAGAAAGAAACAGAGCAGAGAGAGACTTGTAATTCCAAATTCTACTGAACAGCGTCCCCACGTGAGGCCAGGGGACAACCGTAGAACCAGGAAGAGTCAACACGCCAAGTGTAGAGTTAAATGTCCCCGAAGGCCTGCGTAGTGAAGGCTGGGTCACCAGGACATGGGGGACGGCGCCTTTAGGAGGCAGGCCCAGTGGGAGGTCCTTAGAACATGGAAGGGGCAGGCCCTTGCTCTCCATGTATAAGCAGTTGGCTCTGCCATATACTCCTGCCATGATGGGCCCCTTTGGCCCAGGTCCAAAGTCAAGCGACACCTGATCTCGGACTGGAGCCTCCAGAGCTTTCGACCCAACCCTTTCCTCAGGCATTGTGTTATAGTGTGTAAAGCTGGCTAGCACCCTGCCCTCGGTCAGGAGGAAATGGCTCTCGTACTTTGAGGAGGACCAGCAGGGTTTTCCACTCTGGCATGAGGCCCACCGCCCACTGTCTGCCACAGAGACGAGGGAAACATATTCACGCAGAGTCCAGCTACCCAAATGATAATCTCACAGAGACACCCAACATACAGTTTGACCAAGTATCCCATAATCATGTCATACCTAAGTTGACTCTTGAGGTTGACCGGGAATGCAGACCTGTCAGGTTCCTTCTTGAACAACAGAATCTAGAGCATTGCCGGACCCCCAGTGGCCTCGGGCTCTCAACCTCTCCATCCTTTCTCCAACCATTTCCTGTGTGGCTTCCAGAGACCGCTCAGCCTCCTATGAGCCACACAGCCAGTCTTAGACCCTGAATCTCTCAGCTGCCACCACAGCCCAGACACAGCACATCTCTGAGTTGCAGGCCGTGATTTCTCAATGAGGAAGGCCCATCCTCAGATCTATTCCTTAAAGTGATACTTGCTTCCGGCTCATTCCCATTTTCATCTCTTAATGGCAGTGAACTTGCAGTGTATCTGTCCCTGGCTCGGGTTTCTGGCAGCTGCTACAAGATTTAACTGCCAGCCTCAGACCTCTGAGCAGCCGCCTATCACTGGAGAGGGAAGCCCACAGAGCCCTGGGCTGGAGCATTGGGGCTTGCGAGTCGCTTGGTTTGCTTTGATGGCAGGTCCTCTAACTGGCGTTCGGCCGTGTCCGGGGAGAGGGGGCCACAATAGGAAACCAGCTTCTGTGTGTCCTGACCCAGCTTCTGAGAATTAGAGGACAAACCTTGGCAGGAGGGGGGTCAGGTGGGCTCAGTAGGCACACAAGGCACCCTGAGGCTGTGGTAAAAAATGTTGTCAAAGGCAACTTTTAGGGAGAAAGAGTGTACTTTAGCTCTAAAAAAGTAAATTTAAACAGTTACTTTAGCTAACTGTTCAAGGCCCAACCCATTACCGTGAGGAAGTCAAGGCCACGGGAGCCTGAAGCAACTGGTCATGTGAAGTATGCACTCAGCAGAGTGAGGCAATGAATGCATAGTCTCTTTCCTGTCTTCACTGGCCATGACCTCCGCCCGAGGCCCGAGGTCTGGCAGGGCTGTCCTTCTCACAGAACATTGCTAACAACCAAAATCGTATTTGTAAAGTGATCTTTTGTTCTTTCTTCCAGATACAAACGTGCTGCACAAATGCTTAAACAAGGCACAAACGTATGGAATTCTATGGTTAGGCAATATGCTCCTGTCTCCCCGCCCACCGTGGTTTGCCGAGATCCACATTGCGGAGTCCTGCATCATGTGTGGCTGATGTATGTATGTAGCAGAGCCCAGAACCCATCTGGGCTCACAGTGACCTCCCCACCTCTCCCCCACCCCCTGCAAATGCTGCCAGATGGGCAAGACATAAGAGAAAAGCTTTCATTAGGTAAAAAAGAGGCTGCTGAGAGTTCCCCACCCCACGTGTGCCGAAGAAGCTGGGCTCTGACGTCGTCAGATATGGCTCCTGGCACTCACCAACGAGAAGCAAGGACAGGCTTATGGAGCAGAACTGCCTTCCCCATAGCCCTCTAGATCTGGGTGTGAAAAGTGCCTCCCACCTGCCAGAGTCTCTTCCCTTCCACTAACCCTTCCTGGAATGCCCTCGCTGGTTTCAGGTTGGTAATCAAGATTAACCACCAATCACAGTGAGTAACTGAATTAGCGTGTGTGGTCCAGATAATAGTGTTGACCAGAGGTCAGTGTTCACTCAGTGAACTGCAGATAACAGTGTTGACCAGAGGTCAGTGTTCGCTCAGTGAACTGCAGATAACAGTGTTGACCAGAGGTCAGTGTTCGCTCAGTGAACTGCAGATAACGGTGTTGACCAGAGGTCAGTGTTCGCTCAGTGAACTGCAGATAACGGTGTTGACCAGAGGTCAGTGTTCGCTCAGTGAACTGCAGATAACAGTGTTGACCAGAGGTCAGTGTTCGCTCAGTGAACTGCAGATAACAGTGTTGACCAGAGGTCAGTGTTCGCTCAGTGAACTGCAGATAACAGTGTTGACCAGAGGTCAGTGTTCGCTCAGTGAACTGCAGATAACAGTGTTGACCAGAGGTCAGTGTTCGCTCAGTGAACTGCAGATAACAGTGTTGACCAGAGGTCAGTGTTCGCTCAGTGAACTGCAGATAACGGTGTTGACCAGAGGTCAGTGTTCGCTCAGTGAACTGCAGATAACGGTGTTGACCAGAGGTCAGTGTTCGCTCAGTGAACTGCAGATAACTGTGTTGACCAGAGGTCAGTGTTCGCTCAGTGAACTGCAGATAACAGTGTTGACCAGAGGTCAGTGTTCGCTCAGTGAACTGCAGATAACAGTGTTAACCAGAGGTCAGTGTTCGCTCAGTGAACTGCAGATAACAGTGTTGACCAGAGGTCAGTGTTCGCTCAGTGAACTGTAGTGCCAAGTTCCTTCTCACAGTGCGGCTGCGGAGACGGCTTCCTTCCCTGTCCCTGTGATGAGGGAGTGCCCTCCAACCCTCTGCCATCCTGAAAGCACATCTAGCTATCCAGTCTACAGTGGACACCTGGGATGCACAGGGCACTCGGCACCATGCGCAGAGCGAGGAGAAGTACAGGCCTAAGAGACATGGTACCACAGCCTCATGCAGACCACAGACGGTCTTCTTGGAAAGAGGTAGCTCAGCCACAGACTGAGGCCAGTGCAGGGTCAGCAGGCAGCTCTGTCTTACCAGTCAGGCTTCCAGTCAACCCTGACGATGGAAAGCTCATGTTAGAGTTCTTAGAGCTGGGTCTGTAGTTGAGTGGTAGAACATTTGCCTCCCATGTATGAGACCTGAAGTTCAATACAAAGTCCTGAAAAAAGAGAAGGAAATTGATTTAAAGTGCTCAGGAAAGCTGCTGGATAGGTAGCTTAGAGGGATGAAGTTCAGATTTGGAATCATAGAAATTATTTCTAGTCACCACATATCTTCGTGATCCTCACCATCTGTATACCCAGGGCCTCTGGATGAGGTCACCTGACTGAGTCTCAACTGGCAAATGAGTGGAATGCAATGTGCCTGCCTGTCTGAGGTCTGAGTCAACTGTAAGCATGCATGTCCTCCTCGGCTCTCCCCCAACCGGCTCCCTGCCTCTTTTAGCTCTAACATGGCAGAGCTGCATTAAGGGGAAGGTTAGGGGCCTGAGTCACTGGCAATAAGCAAGCCCATGTCCATTGAATGACCACAGAGTGGAGCCAGGCAGGAGAAACTTACAATGAGTCATCAAGAGACTCATGCCAAAGAGCCCTGCAAAATGCTCGTGCTGGAGGCCCATGCCGGAGCATCATGAAGGGAGCCCCTGCAAGAGACCCACCCATACAGGTGATCCAGGTAGGAGGCCCATGCAGAAGACTCATGCTGGAGGCCCTTGTTGGAGACCCACACAGGAGACCCCATGCCGGAGATTCATGCAGGGGAACCCAATAGGAGGTGACAGAGACACATACAGGAAACTCATGCAGGAGGACCACACAAGAGGTCAATGCAGGAGACCCAGGCAGGAAGGCCACGCAGGAAGAAGCATGAACAAGACCCTCGCAGGAGACCCACCAGGAGTCCTTTGAAGGAGGTCCTGCAGGAGAGCCTTGAAGGATGTCTGCTTGGCCCCAGCAGGGAGAGCTGGGTAGGATGTACAGTCCTCACTCACCACACTGCAATTCCAGAGCTCGTGCATGGCGGCATAGCTCCATCCTGATAAATGTGTGACAGAGGTGAGTGAGGAGGACCGTCCAGATGCAGATAGTAGCGTGTGAAAGAACTCAGACGTCCGGTACGCCAAGAACCAACGGAAGGAATCCAAGACTCTCTTCCAAAGTCACCCAGTCATTTTCTCCAACATTCAACCTTGGGTTATGAGTCACCTCTCATCTCTTTTTAGTCCAAATAATTCTTTAGGCCCTTGGAACATAGTTCAGGCACCTCAATCAAAGGTCAAGAAATAGAATGTCAAATCCTGACTGACTTTCCATATTAGACAATATGAAAGGTCATTGCTTGCAATGGTACAAGTCTGGAAAATCTTCAGACCAGCAGACAAGTTGTGGCTCCAAACCCAGCCTGTGTTCAAGGTCACAGGTACACAGTGTATGGGCCAGTACTGTGAGCTAGGAAGTTGGAAAGATTTCCTTCATGGTAATGGTAGTGTGTGAACGCATGATCCAACTATAGTCAGATGTCCTAAGGGAACTGGAGCCAGAATAAACCCTTTGCTTTCGCATTGCATCTGCCCAAATATTTTATCCCAGTGAGATAGTAACCAGAGAAGTGATTACGTGTCCTGCTTTCAAACCAGAGCACCTCCCCATGGATGTGTGCATCTCAAAGCACAGACGGCAGCATCTACGCTGCACAGTTATCGTGTGTGTTAAATGAAGTTCTGCATGTTAAAAACTCCAATAAAATCTGTCTCTCGGTTTAAGCCCTTACGAAGTTTGATGGAGATACATGGGTAGGTAAATGGATGGACGGACAGATAGACAGATGGAAAGCATTCTTCCTAAACAAACTTGACTAGCTACTAAGGAAATATGCAGTGCTTTGGGATATTGGAAGGTATTATGGCTTAAACCAAAACATTCCCTGACTCTGTCTATATCCTAGGCTACACCACAGAGAGTGAGCTCTCTCTCCTCAGCAGCCTGGCATGCAGCATCTGTCTGTGCATCTCACTGCTTCTCAGACCACGCGCTTTCAACCTGTCCATCAGTCCCTCTTGTTGCCCTGATTTTAGATTTCCAGACATTGGTGTTCAGTTTTTCCTTTACTTCTGGCTTCACAGACTTTGATCACCCTTGCCTCTCAACCCTCTCCTTCCAGCTGAAAGACTTTGTTCTTTTGAGCTTGTCTTTATCTGACAGCCTCCTCGTCCCCTTGATCATGTAAAATGCTCTTCTTTGGATTATCTCCAGTGCCATCGTGTCTTCCTTATGAAGCTCTCTGTCAGCTGAAAAAAACACAAGGAATAGAAGAGTGAAACAACCCATGAAGGTCTGAGTAGAGGAATCCACTCACTGATGGGCGCCCAACTCCCAATCAAGGAGTACAGTTGGAACTCTTAGTACCAGTCTCACCTCCCAAACCTCCTAGAGCACATGTTACATGCCCAGATCCCAGGGCTCTGAGCATGGTCCTGTAGAGGGCGTGAGAAACACTTAGAGCAATACTTGGCATGGAGTTCCTTATAAATTCGTGGAATGGGGCTGCGGAGTGACACAGCCAGTGAAGTGCTTATGTGAGGACCCAAGTTCAATCCCTAGACCGTCATTAAAAAGTTGGGTGTGATGTATACAGTTGTAATCCCAGCACTAGGGCAGCAGAAACAAGTGAACTCCTAAGACCCGGTGGCCAACCAGTCTAGCCGAATGGGAGGAGTTCCAATATCTGAGTCTCTGTCTCCATAAACAAGGTGGATGGAGTCCTGAGGAATGACACCAGACGTTGACCTGTGGCCTCCACACACGTGTGCCTCACACATACATGGGCAATTTCACATACATAAACATACACACCAAATAACATGTTAAATGAGTGAATGATATCACTATCCACAAGTCTCATGAAGCTAAACTTGAAGTTTTAGTTCCAAAACATGTTGGTCTGTTTCCTCCCCGCCCTAGAGACAAGAGCAATGGGGAGAGGAAGTCTTCCCAGGTGATCTAGAAACCACCCGTTGCCTGAAAAGCCACAGTTCACACCAGCTGCTCCTGCCCACATCTTCTCTGCTTTCAAACCTGGTATCCAAGCCTTTCCGTCAGGAAGCTTCCAGGGAGAAAATGTGCCTCTGAGTACAAAACCTCCACAGGTCACACTGCTTCTGATTCTGCCGCCTCTTCCGCCAAATAGAGGAGAGACCAGGCTTTTCTCAACCACCTCAGCTATTCGGCACTCAGCTCTTTCTGGGGCTAATTGGCTTCTATTTTTAATCACTGCTGTGTGCAGAAAGAAAAGGCAGCTGTGAAAGAAGTTGTTTTGCAGAGAATCTGTAAACATCCGCCTCCTCTCCTCTCAAATGTGACAGACCAGGAGACTCCGCAGAAATCAGGATCCCACAAGCCACAGAGCGCATCCCAATCTCCAGCAATAACAGAAAACAAAACCTAATTACTTTCCTCATCCTCTGAGTCTTATAAATTACTCAGCAGGCAGGCAGGGATGGTGGGAAGTTCAATTTCACCCAGTGGCAGAGCGAGTCCTCGGCAACATTGGGTGAGGCTGGAGGATGGCTAGGGCCCTTCCGTCCACTGTCAGGGCAGGTCCCCACCTGCTGCACTGCAGGCTAAAATAACGTGCTGTCAGGCCACTGCAGAAATATCTAATTGCCCCCCTGGTCTTCCCACCCTCTTGACTCACTGGGAGCCTTGGCTTTAACGACCTAACACCGGGAGGGAGAAACAGGAAAGATGAAGCCAGCAGCTTGGCAGTCAGTGCCCATGAACTGGTTGTGTCAGCCACAAGCTCAGTGGCTGGGGTGTGATGGGACCATGACACCTATTCCTGGACCATCCCCAAACATCGCACATCACGTCTTGTGTGTGAGCCTCAAGAATCTGTGTCTGGGGCTGGCGGGAACTCAGTGGTTAGAAACTCAGAGCATCTCTTGAGACTGGAGAGATGGCTCAGTGGTTAAGAGCACTGGCTGCTCTTGTAGAGGACCCAGATTCCCAGCACCAGCATGGTGGCTAACAACCATCTGTAACTCCAGTTCCAGGGGATCCAACACCCTCTTCTGATCTCCAGGGGCATTGCCTGACACACAGGTAATACACATAGGCAATACTCTTACACAATAAAAATGAAAAAGAAAAGATCTATAAGATTCCATGGAAAAAAATTTTAAAACAAAGAATCTGTGTCTGAATACACTCCTCAGTGATGCCTGTCACACTGAGGTTTGAGAACCGTGTCCAGAAGTATAACTGTGAATTGACAGGTGTCACATTCTTTTTATAAATATTTTATTTTTTATGTATATGAATGTTTTGCCATCACGTATGTAAATGCACCTGTGTAGTGCAGTTCCAGCGGAGGTCAGAAGAAGGCGTTGAATTCCCTGGAACTAGAGTTACAGATGGTTGTTAGCTGCCATGTGGGTGATGGGAATTGAACCTGGGTCCTCTGCAAGAGCAGCCAGTGCTCTTATCCACTGAGCCATCTCTCCAGCCCCAGTGTCACATTCTTTACACACTCAGTTCGTGTCCAGGGCTTCCTCTACAGATACCAGGGTTATTTAGACACCAGGATTGTTTCTCCACCAACCCAGGAGCTGCAGTTACCCAGCAGGAGCCCTGAAGGTCCCCAAAGGATAGCAGAATCTCATTCTAGTATCCCATCTCCTATGTAATTATAGTTCAAGTTGGTATTGATCTTAAAAGAAACACGTGCATACTGTAGTGGAATTCTAAGATAATCTGGGAGCGAGAAAGAGCGCCTGGGATAATGAGGAAATGACTTTCAAGGAAGAGATACTGGAGCTGAGTATGGAAGCTGGATGGGGGGGAGCTGGGTTGGGGGAGCTGAGTGGGGAGAGCTGGGGGGGAGCTGGGAGGGAGCTGGGGGGGAACTGGGCGGGGAGCTGAGGGGGCACTGGGGTCCCAGGTGAAGATGGTGCAGACCCAGGTCTGTGGTTGTAAACGGCAGTTGTATCCTTTGGCTGGATAAGAACTCAGGTGTGGGTTTCAAAGCTGCCTCACAGTGCCTGCCGCATCTCTGAAAAGGAAAGGAAAGGAAGAGTGGGAAAATAAAAAGCTGGATATCAACTGATGCGGTAAGATTCCGCCTCTCCCACCCATGTGCAAACAATGCCACTGGAAGACTTGGAAGATATTATAGTGGCATTCTCTCTCTCTCTCTCTCTCCTCTCTCTCTCTCTCTCTCTCTCTCTCTCTCTCAACTCAACAGGCCATGGATTTTTTTATTCCTCCATCCAAATCCACTCCAGACAACAAGAATCATAGAAAAAAGAAGACAAAGTCAGAGCAGAAACCCTGCTATCCCTGATGAGTGAAGACCTGTATCCCACAAAGCTGTCTGCAGTTCCAACAGTAGCAAGGACAGTGACTGGGAGAGTGAACCTTACACTCACTGGAGCTGACACTCAGTCCCTGGGCCCAAGCAGATGCAAGCCCATCACCTAGGCTGCCCTGGGTACAGGTACAGGACCTGGTCTCTGTAAACCCAGGGATTAATCCAGCTTTCCCTTAAGAGCTGGCGCACCAGACATCACTAATACTGAGCCTGAAGGGATCTGAGCGATCAAGTCACACAGCAAATTTTACAGATGAGGAATCTGAGGCTTGGAGGCCTTTTTGGTCCTGCCCAGATCTCCTAGTCAATTATGAGTTCCACAGAAGGGGAGTCAGGTTTCAGGCTCTTGGGTCACCCAGAGCCTCAAGGAAACACCACGCTCCCTCTCCCACTGAGCTGGGCACAGGAGGCATACCTTCATCATCTTCCCCAGCTTCCTGGGGTCCACTGAAGAGAAAGCCTTGTGTGGCATTGACCTTGAGCCTGCAAGGACAAGGAAACCTCCCAGGAGGTGATGCAAATCAGATGCAAGGTGCTAAATAATACATCAGAGAGGAAACCACTGAAACCCAATCTCCTGCAGAGACTGCCAGCCATGGACAGGCGGGCGATTCACACCACTGAGCTGTGAAAAAGCTTCAGGAATTGAACACCCCAGGCACAGGGAAAGTAGGACTGAGGGGCGGGCTGAAAACCAGAGTGGGAGACAGTTTGTGCAAAGAGTACTTAGACACCCTCCGAGCCCTGCCAACACTGGCCAACCCCCTCCCCCACACAGAAATCTTCCCGAGGTGCCCTGCAGGTGGGGCCTGAGGGAAGAGCTGTTAGCCTGGGAATACAATCCCCAGAGAGGGGAAAGGGGCCAGTGGGGAGAAACAACCCAGGCACTCTCAGGGGCCAGGGCTGGGGTGCCTCTCAGAATGTTCAGTGGCAGGGACTCAGTGCCATCATCCCTGACCAATGGCCAAAGCCTCCTAAGCCTCCCCTGTGAGACACCAAAGCAGCCTGGACCAGAGTCAAAAGTTTTCTTTGGCCAAGAGCTAGCAGGTCTGCCTGAATGACGGTGGTACAGCTGCACAGAATTGTTTACTCCCCGTAATGACTAGAGTACGATGAGAGAGGAGGCTGGAGAGCTGGCTCAGCGGTTAAGAGCATAGGCTGCTCTTGCAGAGGACCTGGGTTCAGTTCCCAGCACCCATATGGCAGCTAACAACCATCCCAGAACTCTAGTTCAGGAGACCCGACGCCCTCTTCTGGCCTCTGTGGGCATTGCACAGGTGCACTTACCTGTCATTCCTCCCACTCCATGTACCCTTCCTTTGTTATTTTTGATAATGCAGTGGACCCAGTTAGTGCTGTCCGCATGACTGTGGGTCCGGGCCGTCCACAGGAGTGTGGGGAACCTACCAGTGGCCCCACTTAACAAGAAGTGATTCCCCTTCCCCTAGCTGCTATCAACTGCCAGTAACTCCTCAGTAAGGGGTGCAGTCTACACAGCATCGCCCCCATCTATACCTGAGTTTTGACTGGCCTGATCTTGTGCAGGTCGCCACAGCCATTGTGAGGTCACAAGTGCAGTGGCCACGTCAGGTCCAGAGGTCTGCATCTCACCCTCGCCCAACCCTCGGCCGCCAGCATTACCTCCTCGCTCCATTGCACGTGATTCTGCTGTTCCTCCAACTGTGTTTTTAATTGTGTTTTGAGATAGTAGACTTCTCTATGGCTTTCCTTACACTCTTCCTTTGGGCTAGCCTTCTCCACCACACGCCCTTGACCTCTGCTTAAGGCCCCCTCTCCCCCAGTGCTCCAACTCTTTAGTTTCATTTCATCTATAGCTTCCTCTCTCCCTCCACTTACCTGTCTCCCGTGGGCCCCTGTCTAGTCTCCTGGCTTCTACATGTGCTCCAAGTTAAATACACAAAGCTGAAGATTTGGCTTGACCTTTGCATCCACACCTGAGAAAGGACATATGGCATCTGTCCTTCTGAGCCTGAATTGCCTTGCTGAGTATAGTCTTTCCAGTTCCATCCTGTAAATTTCATTATTTCACTTTTCTTTACAGCTGAGTAATATTCCATTGTACACATGCTTCACATTTTCAGTATGCATTCACCCACTGGTGGATAGCTAGGTGAGTCCATCTCCCGGCTATTATCGGTGGAGCAGCAGTGAACCTGGACGTGCCAGTCTCTCTGTAGTAGGGCAGAAAGTCCGATGGGTATGTGCCCGGGGTGGCATAGCTGGGTCAAATGGCACTTCTATTTCTAGGTTTTTGAGAAACCTCCAGACTGATTTTCAAAGTGGTTGCACTATTTCAAACTTGTTCCCAGGGCGTAGAAGGACTCCCTTTCCCCACATCCATGCCAGCGTGTTACAACTCCTATTCCGTTCTGACTGGGGTGAGGTGGAATCTCAAAGCAGTTTTAATTTGCTAAGGATGCCGTTTGACACAAGTTCTCTTCATTTAAATTTTCCAGGGACTTCTGCGCTGCTCTGGCTCTATGAAATAGATGAGTGATTCTCTTGCCAAGCACAGCCTCAGAGAACTATCAAGAATTGCCAGCCAGGCTGACGAAGCTCGCTGTGCGGCAGGGGCACGAGAGGGTGAGTGTTCAGAGCTCCCTCCCGCCTCAGCCCAGCAGCTGTGGGGAAGCCCTGCTGTCCAGTTTGTCCTAACAGTGGAGTCTTTCTGGCTGGGGTTTCCTCCAGGGTAATGCTGAAGTTCCGAAGCTCACAGAAAATCCACCAGAAAGAGCCAGTGAGCAGTCCACCTGTCTGGGCCTCTTATACTTCCAGACCAATTTTAGGATTAAATTAGGCAAAATTATCTCTGGGAGCCTCATCTACATTTTTGTTTGCACTTCAATTCAATAAATACTTCCTAAGCACACAGATTTGCTAAACACTGGATTCAGAGATGGCTTCACTTATAAAAGAAACTTTTAATCCCTTTCCTCTATGCCCAAGCCTACTTTTCCTGACCACCCAAATTGCAGAGTGTGTCCTTCCTAATATCCAAAACCCTACTTCCTTGGCCCACTAACACAAGCAGTTCTTAAATGCAGTGAAGTCAGAACAGTACGACTGATCTAAATTAATTCATTTTCAGACAGAATGACTGGTGATCCCCATGTTAAACACCTTCATTTTAAACATAATAATGTTACGTATTGGGCAGAAGAGAAGGTTCACATTAAGTAAGCCTACCAGTCTTGCAGAGGACCCAACTTTCGTTCTCAGCACCCACATCAGGCAACTCACAACAGCCTGTAGCTCCAGCTTATGTTACGGTGCCAGGACCACTGGGAAAAGACCACTCAGACAAGTTTCAAATTGGCCAGATTTATTAGCTGCAGCACCTGCAACCTGAGGTTGGGTATCAGGATGTAGTAACTGAAGGGGGGCGGGGGCGGTTAGCAGTTGGGTTTTTAAAGTCAAAGAACCATAAGTCATTACAAGGTATTTGCAGAGTTTTATGGTGCCTGGTTGAAACTCCACAGGTAAAGTTTTCGGGTGTCTTAGATAAACAGGGTGCTGCCCTAAGAGCCATGCTAGTTACTGCTGAGCAAGCAAGATACTCAGTTACAGTGCCTGGGTGGTGCCATTGTGGTTAGCTGTTTCTCTGACTCGAACCCTTAAGGGATTAAGAATATGAAATCGATGAGGGAACCAGATGGAGTTATGCCACACTCGGTGTCTGACGCTTTCTTCTGGCCTTCACAGAAGCTTCATCTCATGTGTGTATACCCACCCACAGACATACCCATGCACGTAATTAAATAAAAAACGAGTCTTTAAAAACTAGGTGTTAAAGTAAGTTAGTACTCTACAGTTTAAAAATCTTGCATCCTGGGTACATGGAGAATAAAATTAAAGCACACAGTGGGCTCGCTGTGGGTTTCTATTCCTTGAATTTCTTTTTTCTCTCACATCTGAGTATTACATATTGCTCTCAAAGTTGGGTATGCTGAGTCTACAGGACAGAGGTCAGATGTCTAACTGAAAAGTTGTTCTTTCTCACAAAATTCACAAGCCACAAATGACTGTTCCATTTGGGGCTCTTCTGAAGTTGTCATTTCTGTGTTGTAGATTCTGAAAAGCCACAGCAATTCATACATCTACTAAGCCATCCACTGAAGAAGAGCCATTTGAGAAAATCCCGTTCTCCTAGAGAAACCTCCTGACACATTTACCGAAAACCAAAATGGTCATTTTTAAAAGGCTCAAATCTTTTACTTCCTAAGATGTCTCTGGATAGAAGCCATAAAAAAACATTATCAAACTCTCTGCTCTTTCTCCTTCTCCACAGCTCCCATGCTTTTATCTGCTTTAGAATGGTGGTGTTTGCCTTTCAGGATGGCATTGGTGAAGGGATGGACGCCTCCAACTGTTCTGTCCTAACCCCCCCCCCGTTCTTTGTTATTGATGAATAGATGGCTCAAGCCCAAACCTCTTCCTCCTCTTCATCTACACCTGTCACATTAACACCCAACCCACCCTCACCAGGACTTGTCATTTCTACATCCTTCAACCAGGACTCCGTCTCCACCTCCTTCCTCTTCCAAAGCAGCGTGATGCCTCACCTGGCTGAAGCAGCAGGCTCTTGAGGTCTGGTTGTTTGTTTTCATTCATGCTGAAATGTCATCTCTAAGGCCTACAGTAATAGCATTTGGTTGTGGGGTCTTTGGGAAGCAGTGGAGATCAGATGGTGTCACAAGGATTGGCTCCCCACAATGTTCATGAGAAGAACAGAGAGCAATAGAATTGAGGACCCAGGTTTAAGTCACCTGATTTTTGACCAAGGAACCACAAATACACACTGGAGAAAAGACAGCATGTTCAACAAATGGTACTGGTCAAACTGGATAGTGGCCTGTAGAAGAATGAAACTAGATCCTTGTCTCTCCCCATGCGCAAAACTCAAGTCCAAACGGATCAAGGACTTCAACATAAGACATAATACCATGAATCTGCTAGAGGAGAAAATAGGAAACACACACAAAGGGATGGGCACAGGAAAGGAGGTTCTGAACAGGACACAAACATGAAGTCCAGCAGCTGACAAATGGGACTGCATGAAACTAGAAAGCTTTTCTACAGCAAAGAACACCGTCATTTAAATGAAGAGACAATATATATAACGGGAAAAAATATCTTTACCAGCTGTACCTCTGAAACAGTATCTAGAACATGCAAAGAACTCAAAAAAACTAAACATTAAAAAAAATCCCAAAACAATAGGAGATTGGGCAAAGAGCTGAACAGGGCGTTCTCTGAAGATTCAAGTCAAATGGCTGAGAAATAATGAAAAAATGTTCAACATCTTTAGTCATCAGGGAAATACAAATTAAAGCAACCTTTAGATTTCATTTTACCCCACTCAAAATGGCTCTGGTCCAAAAACCAAAGACAAAGCCAGAGAGGACATGGAGAAAGAGGAATTCTCATCTACTGATGGTAGCAGCCCACACTGGTGCAGCCACAGTGGGATCAGTGTGAGGGTTCCTCACAGAGCTCGAAACTGATCTACCACGTGACCCAGCCACACCAGTCTTGGGCATACACCCTAGAGACTTTACACCTACTACACAAACACTTGTTCACCCTCATTCACTGTTGCTCTTTTCATAATAGTCAGAAACTGGAAATAACCGAGAGTTTATACAGAAGGAAAAATTATTCAGCTCTTTAAAAAAGCAAAATTTTGAAATTCACAGATAAATGGATGGGAATGGGCACAGTCGTCCTGAGTCAGGCAACCCAGACTCAGAGGGACAAGCATTGCATGTTCTTTCTCATAACTGGATACACACTTTGAAATCCTGGATACATATGTCTCGATAAATTAGAGAGCGATGTCAGGTGTCTGTCTCAATCCATTCTCCACCTTATTGTTTGAGACAGGGTCTCCGGTTGGACCTGAAACTTACTGACTTTATTACAGTAGCTGACTGATGAACTCTAGGGGTCCTGTCTCTACCTCCACAGTGCTGGGATCACAAGCATGCTTTGCAACCTCTAAAGAGGTCAGAAAACTAAGAAATAGCCATGGTGGAGGAGAAGCATCCTGGGAGGGGTGGTAGAATACATGATGTAAAGTACAAAGGGGAAAAGAACGGGGCTGGGGAGACGGCTCAGCAGTTAGGAGCACTGTCTGCTCTTGCAGAGGACCCAGGTTCAATTCTCAGCACCCACATGGCAGCTAACAACCATCCGTAATTCCAGTTCCAAGGGAATCGACTCCCTCTTCTGACCTCCATGGGCATTGCATGATACAGGGGCACTTACATACATGCAGGCAATACATTCATATGCATCAAATAAAAATAATAAATAAAATATTAGAAATGAATCAAGATGAAGAATATCCTAATGAGGGCTAAATGGGGAACAGGAAGGGAGCTGAGCAGGGAGAAGGGGAGGGATTTAGAAGAAAGTCCGTGGGATTCCACCACCACAGAAGGTCTTAAAGTGTGTCCATATACCTTATAGAAAGAGATTAAAGGAATCACCCTAGAACAGGGGACATTGCCCCTACTGGTCACCACAAACTAGCAAAGTAAAAGCTAATGTCAATAATGGACTCTTTGACGCTGTTGACCGGGGGTGGTGTGGACCCTCAACCACTACTGGTCATTGCCCCTGCCCTTGGTTACTCACCAGAACTACATGAAAAGACTCTATTGCTAAAGACACAACATACATGAGCTGTAGAACAAACAACGGGAAATCGAGCTGGGGCAGACGTCGGAGCCTCATCTCTGCTGGCTAGGGTTCATAGTGCTGGAAGATGCTGTGCACACTACTGGAAGAGAAAAGTAATCATCAACCTTGCCAAGCTGTGAATCCTGTGAGCTACAGAAACAACTGGCCTGACAGGACACCCCACAAGTTTAATGTGGCATGAACGTTATGGGAGTAGCCACTTCTAATAGAATTTAAGGGGTGTGTGTGTGTGTGTGTGTGTGTATTATATAATACATATAGTAGACTCTGTGTGTGTGTTATATATAGCATATGGTAGTCACTCTCTCTGTATATATACATATATATATATAATTAGCGTACATGAAATTGGTTGGGTCAGAGGTGGTAAGAGAGGTTCAGGTAGGAGAGGGGATCAAAATAAGATCAAAATTTATGAAATCTGCAAAATATCAATTTAAAAAGAGCCAAAAGAAAATGGAGAAGAGAGCAGGAAGCTCTGCTTCCATCTCCCGGGCTTTCCCAGCGTCCTCTTTACCTCCGCCTTCTGTTCTCCTCTGCCCTGGGGAGAATGTGTAACTGTGGTTCTATCAAACTCACCTGCCTGATGGGTCCTGTCTGCCTCTGCGATGCCACACATGGTCTGGCCACTGGTCTGTGGAGCCAGGCAGGCCAGGTTGAAAAGGTGGCTGAGCCCAGGGTCCAGGAACAGAGGCCCGTGGCCTCGTGCCCATCCTCACAAAGAGTGCATCTCCCTGGGTCTGCTGGGCTCTTCCCCATGAGTGGCACCTGCAGTGGCCACAGAACCACTTCTTTCTCAGAAGGAAGGCAGGCCAGATGTGGGTGGAAAAGGTGGCACCAGGAGCAGACAGCTGGCTCACAGAGCATGCTCCACGGGATGGGGTGGGTCTGAACTGACGGCCTGGCCCTGCCGCAGCTCAGCACGTATATACCCAGGGTGAAGCGTCCTAGGAACAAAGGTGCCTCTGAGGGTCCGGGTTCTTTTTTATTCCTTTCCTCTTCCTTCTCCCCCCCTTCCTCTACCCTTGCTGCCAGCCTCCTCCCCCGTCCACCCCGCCCCTCTTCTAGGTTCCCAGGGCTTCCATTTCCCCACCTGTCCCCGTGTCCACCTCAGGGCCACTGTGCGGGCCCAAGGCTCTGCTCCAACTCACTTCCTAATTCCACCAGGCCACAGATGCTCTGCTTCCACCTCCATCCCACGCTGATGAATCAATCCACAAATGCCCGCTGAAAGCTTTGAGCACACCAGGTGCAAAGATGGGACTGTGCGCAGGGACTTTCACTCCCAGGGTGGCCGAGTGCTTCCAGAATCTATGAAATTGCTGGGCTGGTGCCGGTGCTGATGTTATGCAGGGAGCACTAAATGGTTTTGTGGATTCATTGCAATGTTTAAGGGGTTGGTGAGCTGTATGGGGAGGTAATGTTCAGGCATGGGGCCTTGAGCTTGAATCTTCAGCACCTACATCAAAAGCCAAAAGTAGCAGTGCGTGCCTGCACCTTGGAGACGAAGACAAGACCCTGGAGTTCATCAGTCAGTCCCTGTAACCGAATTAGTGAGTTCCCTCTCTCAAGGAACAAGGTGGAGAATGGACTGAGGAAGACACCTGACATCAATTTCCATTCTCCACACCCATGCACATGCATGTACACATGAGCATACCATGAGCATGCACATACATAAACATATTTAGCTTCTCCAAGTTCCATTTTCTCATTCACAAAGTGGGGACTGGGTGAAATGCCTACTTGGGAATATACCAATGAAATAAACAACCTTTTTGCCTAGGATGTGAATTGGAGTGTGGGGTGGAGGGCACTGACAGGTCATGGACGGGTCGAGACAGCATTACATCCTCAAACCAGTCCTCGATTCACAAATGACCATGCGAGCACCACGTGACGCTTGATGACTCTGAAGCCACAACCTAGGATCTGGGCTCCCAGTGGAATCTAAAGGTGGATCATCATGGAACACTGATGAGTACTGTAAGGTTCAGGGTTCGAGAGATGCAGCAGACAGAAGGGACCAAACTCTGCTGGCAGCTAACAGGACCCAGCTTTATTGAGAGAAGACCAGATGGGACTAGCTCCTCCGCACCCACGAGTGGAAAAACACTAGCCTCCCCAAAGAGGTGCGGGGAGGCTAGCCCCCTCACCCCCATCTTGGGGCTGGGGCTCCGGGAACCGGGCTGCCGTGATCCCCCGGGGAGCGGGCTCAGCCCAATTCTGAGTCTCAAAGCCCAGTGCAGTGCCAGCAGCAACACGTTGTCCAAGTCCTCAAAGCCTTAAAAACCTTTAGCCCCCTCCTGGCTTTTAGGGGGGGGGTGCCATAACATCTGGTTGACATTTAAGGCAAGCTTCTGGCCAGGAAGTAGTCCTTTTTCAGAGCTGTTCATGAATTCCTTGAGTCCTGAATCTTATCTGCCAAGGAAGCCCAGTGTCCTTTGTGAATTTGGGATCTGGAATCTTATCTGCAAGGCTTAGATAAGCTCTGGCTCCAGGTTTCTTCCTGAGTCTGAAACTGTTGGGGGTTTCATTCACACCTTACATTCCAGCCTTTGAGTCATGGGAATGGGGGTGCAGTTTCTCCTCTAGCTACTTCCTGCTGATTGTTGGGGCGATGATAAGGGGATAGGGAATGACACATGAGGCTGGAATGGGTTCGAGTCCTCATCAAGGTTAGGCAGCCGTGCATATCTCCTGGTGGGAAGGTGAGCAGAAGGGAAAGAGCTGGTGGCGGTCCTCCCATGTAGACTGGCAGAGGGACTGGTGCTGAGACACTTCCTCCTGCATAAGAGACTGTAGACCAGGTGAGGAGATAAGCTTGACAGGCCTCCCCCGCTCCCTGCCCCCTGGTGGGATAAGAGGACAGGATTAATCTTTAGAGGCTTAGCTGCTGGTAACATTGTTTCAGACCTGAAAGGGTTAGTGAAATGGGAGATTTGATACTTTGTAGGGATCAGGTCCAGGTAGAGATCAAAGACAATTCTGCAAAAAATTTAAGGGGGTAGAGATGGGAGAAAGATTGGCCCATGATGGAGGTCAGACAAATGAGATGTGTAAAGGTTAGCTTCATAGTCTTTGTTCCTGATTGAGACACATCCTGGCCTTATATCCAATCCTGAAGACCACCAGAAACTGTCAAACTCAGAGTCACAGACACAGATGTGGTCATTAACAATGGTTATTTGCTTAAGATGTTCTGCATAAGATTAGATACTCCTCTTTCAAGACTCAGACCTTCAATCACTTACATAGACTTTCTTATTTTCTTTCTATTCTGGAAATATCCAGCCCTCCTAGTCTTACATAAATCCTTCTTTATAAAATATTTCCTTTCCTTTTACCCTCTTATTTTCTTTCTTAATACCACGAGACATAATAACATTAAAGCTGAGAGGGGTGGTTGGATATTTAGGTGAGAGTCCAATGACTCTGCTTAACAAACCTGTAAGTGGACACATCTGAAGTTATGAAGATGGCAGTTTGGATGGTACCATCTTACTAAAAGAACACACATAATGTTATGAATTGGATATTATTGGTGTATACATTACACTTTATAAACCTGCAGGTGAGCTTGTAGAAAACATAAGAAATGTAGTTGAGTGAGGGGAGGGGGTATCTCTCAATGCTTTAATAATTTGTTTGAATTAGGAGGGGTGCCCAAGGCGTGAAGGAATAAGAAAATGTTAGGGCTCTCAGGGGTATTTTAGAGAATGTAGGGAAGAGGTAGAGTAGCCCTGGGGGTATGGGAAGGCCCATTGACTCCCACCATGGAGAGCTGCTAAGGGTGTATCTTACCCAAGTAGGAAGAGGAGGACAGGCCATGTGGTCCCCTACTACAAACAGGCCTTTTGTCTACTGAGGCAGCGGTTCTGGGTTCCTCCATTGCTGTTGTGCAGGTCAATCCTCGGTGGCCAGGCAGATGAGTTCTGTCAGTGAAGAAGATCTGAAGGCGGGTTGGGGGATCTGGGGGCCACATGACTGGCCTACCTCGATTCTGCAAAGAAGGGCAGTCATCCTCCAGGCATCCCCATTTTTCCCACTGTGGGCATGGCCCTGGCAGTGGCTGCTGAGTTGGGGCAGGCTTGTGCCCAGTGTCCTTCATTGTCACCGTGGGCCTGGCAGCTGTTGCGGCATTGATGCTGAGTTGCTTGGAGGTCTTCTTGGGAGGAACCCTGAATGCTACCATCAGTAGTTGAGCCTCCTGTATCGGGTGGCACACTCAGTTTGCCTTTTCCTGTTCCTCTGGGTTATGGAATATTTTAAAGGCCATTTTTTAGCAGCTCTCCCTGGGAGGGTAAGGGGCTTTGGGGCATTTGTTAGTGGACAGGTTAGAAGGAGAGAGAGCATTTGTGCCTGGGCAGCAGGGTCGAGTGTAAATATAAAAGGAGGCAAGATAAGTAGATAGAGGCAGGAACAAAGCAGAGTCGGGTACAGGAGTTTGAGTGCTTGCGTGGGGATCGCACTGCCCATGAGAGCTTTCACCTGCATGGTATCCCAGAGATCTCTAGACTGACAGGTCCCAGAGTAGAGGCGGGTTGGAATTTAGGACCCAGAGGGAACCGGCCAGAGGCGGGCAGCCAGAGACAGAAAGCGGACAGCTTGGAGTTTGGGAGTTCCGGGCTTGGGCCCTAAAGTGGGAAGGGGTTTGTGTAGTGTCCCAAGAGAGTCAAGCACCTGAGGGGCAGGGGGAAGAAGGGTGGCCTGCAGCCGCCTTAGCAGGCTTAAAGTCCGCAGCAAGTTTGGGTGTGGGCCCAGAGGGAGCCCTGGCCTGGGGACCTGGCTGCCAGAGACAGAGTACAGGCTGGAGTTTGAGAGTTCAGGGTGTGGGCCCTACAGCGGGGTGGGGTGGGAGGTCGCACAGTGTTCAGAGAATGAGGCACAGCACCGGAGCACGTGCTTGTAGTGGAAATGGGTGGGGAGGATAAAGTGAGGGTGGTTGGCCCTGGCGGGGGGGACTCCGATTACAGGTAAGCTTCCCTACCTGCGTGGAATCCAAAACGAGGGGGATCTCTGAACCTGGTGCGCCTTCCAGGTTAGAGTTGGGCCCTTAGGCCCAGTGAGCCTGGGAACCCCTGGCATTCCGGAACTTTCGAGAGGAGATACTTAGGAACTCCCCACAGCAAATAGGCGTCCCTACCAGAGGAGGAGTTCAAAACGAGAGAGAGTTGACACCCAGAAATGGGTAGAGAAGATAGAGATAGAGAGAGAGAGAGAGAGAATGGGTAGGGTGGGGTGGGGCCCAGTTAACTACGCAGGTCCCAGGCACGGCTGCAGCCAGAGGCCGGAGGGTGAGAGTTGGGGCGGCGTGATTGAGAAGAGCCAAGGGAGAGGCACAGAGTGGAAACAGGGCCTGAGGCTAGGCTGCTCCTGGGGCACCCAGGCCAGAGTGCTTGAGCCAGTGTGCTTTGCTCCAGCATGAGGGCCGCAGGACGCCAAGCCAAGATGGGTCCCACGCTGGAGGAAATGGCAGAGGGAGGGAAAAGCTAGGCAGATTCCTGGTTCAGGCAAGTGAGCGTAGGCGCTGGGTTTGAGCACTAGGCTCAGATGGAAGTGGCGCAGAGGGAGGGAAAGGGAAAGGGCAGGTGGACCAGCTCCCAATGGAGGCCAGCAGAGGGCTGACCTAGTACACAAGCAGGGGCAGAGGGGACAAAGAGAGAGGCCAGGGAAACCGATGAGTTCCTGGGCGGGTGAGCAGAGACTCTAGCTAGTGAGCACAAGGGCAGACAGAGGGAAAGGCTGGGCAGACTGGAGGAACTCTCAGGCAGGCTGATGAGCAGAGGCTGGAGCAAGCAAAAGCCCTAGCTAGGGTGCTCCTCTCTGAAGACCTGGCAGGAGTCCTGTGGGCAATGAAAGAGGAGAGGCAGAACCTGGGCAAGTGGTAGACAAGAGCGTTGAGTGGGAGAGTGGGCGAGTGAGCACCAGTGGCCACTCAGAAAGAGAGGGAGAATGAGAGGGAGAAAGCTGAGAGAGCAATAGAGGGGAGAAGGAACTGGTACCTCCATATCTCATGATGTAGGGTGCTGGGCTGTGGGTGAGGAGCCCACGGCCAGACCAGCGGATCAGATCATACCACGTCAGGTCCTGCGTGAAAGGTGGTTCCCGCGTGGGCTGCTGCTCTCTTCCATCCGAGTCACGGCACCATTATGTAAGGTTCAGGGTTCGAGAGACGCAGCAGACAGAAGGGACCAGACTCCGCTGTCAGCTAACAGGACCCGGCTCTATTGTGAGAAGACCACATGGGACTAGCTACTTCGCACCCACGAGTGGATAAACAAATGCTAGCCCCTCCGAAGAGATGGGGGAGGCTAGTCCCCTCACCCCCATCTTGGGGCTGGGGCTCCGGGGAACCGGGGAAGAGAGCTCAGCCCAAGTCTGAGTCTCAAAGCCCCTGAGCAGCGCCAGCGCCAGCAGGTTGTCCAAGTCCTCAAAGTCTTAAAAACCTTTAGCCCCCTCCTGGCTTTTAGGGGTTGCCATAACATCTGGTTGACGTTTAAGGCAAGCTTCTGGCCAGGAAGTAGTCCTTTTTCAGAGCTGTTCGTGAATTCCTTGAGTCCTGAATCTTATCTGCCAAGGAAGCCCAGTGTCCTCTGTGAATTTGGGATCTGGAATCTTATCTGCAAGGTTGAGATAAGTTTTGGCTCCAGGTTTCTTCCTGAGTCTGAAACTGTTGGGGGTTTCATTCACACCTTACAAGTACTCCAGCTTCATCAGCCCTCAGCCTCACAGCACCCTCGTGCGCCTGGAGGAGCAAGACTGAAGTAGAAAGACATACAAGTCCTGTCTTCCAATAGAAGCTCTTTTTAGTTTCAAGCTGCAAAATCAAGGTGGGTCCTGGGTCCCACATAGCATAGAAACTACCAGAATTGGCGTCCTGACCCCCAAAAGGCTGCAGCCAAGTTTTGCCACAGACTGGTTTCATCTGGTGTTCCATGGTCATTAGGCCAGAAAGGGCCTCCTCCTCAGCAGGGAGCCGGAGATAATGTCGACCTGCTGCATACAGTTCTGCTCAGTTACTACCTGGATGAGCAGCATGGCCCTCGATGCGCAGCTCTTGGGAGAGACTGAGCATTTTTATTGTTTTGCCTGGAACTAGGAATCCCCTTCCTGCAGTGATGCAAGGCAGTTTTCTGATCTCCCTCCAGGAGTGCACATAGGCTAGCAAAGCAGACCTCTTCCAGATCTAAGCTAGCTGGGACTTGCAGAACTGACCATTTAGAAGAGCCCCACTTGCCCAATAATGTTAATGATGATTCTGGTAGGAACGACATTTCTAATTTCTCAGAACATCTTTTTACAGCAATGGTGACAGCATGCACAAGACCCATGCAAACAAAATCAGACAAAACCAGCCCAGAACTGGGGGAAGGGACAGGAGGCCACAGCCTTGGTGAGGAACTGTTGGCAGCTGATCACCGCTGGTGAGGGAGAGCTGATCTTTAAGGGAGTGATGCCAGACAGGCTGAACAGCTCCAGTGAATGAACTCACAATGAGGGACGTCTGGGGACACAAACTTGACTCCATAGGCCTTAACATATATGACAGAATGCATGAAGTCCTGTAGGTGGGATATTGGGGGGCAGTGCAGACAGGGAAACGGGGCTAAATATGATTAAGACATAGTGTATGAGATCCACGAAAATTCAGTAAAAAACATGCTTTAACGTTTTTTTCAGGGCTGTAGAGATGGCTTTGCAGTTAGGAGCACTGGCTGCTCCTGCTCTTGCAGAGGGCCTGGGTTTGATTCCCAGCACCCACAGGATAGCTAACAACCATCCTTAACTCTAGTTCCAGGGGCCCCAATGGCCTCTTCTGACCTCTGACAGTACTATATGACATGGTGCTCTTACCTACATTCATACACATAAAATAAAAATAAATCAAAAAAATTTTTTCTCCTCCACTCTTATTTCAGACTCAGGTAAGAGCTGAGAAACCAGCCCTGATGTTACTGGCCTCTAATCTGTGATGGCATGGTGGCCCAAAATGTCGTCTGGCTTGCCTGAAGCCACAGAACTAGCTAGTTTGAGAAGAAATTGTACCAGAGCACTGGCCTCCTGGCCTCTGGTGATGTCCCTTCCTCCCTGACCCTACGGCTAATGTAGTGATGCTTCCATCCATTCTTTGCCCAGCATCCGCTGAACACAGTCTCTCTCCTACGACCCCTGTGGTGAGGGCTCACATCGCTTCCTTTCCTCTGTCTCTGTCACTGCCTGTGTCTGACATGAGCACTTCCCCACCAGCTCATCCTCCTGCCCCAGACCTGCCCTCTCCTCACTACCATGCCCCCTGGATATGCTATGATCAGTTAAACAGCCTCACCGAGGGAGGCAGGGAGGCAGGGAGGCTTGTCTGCTCTCAGCTGTCCTGCATGATCTGCCCTTCCAGGCTGAAGGGAACTTGTCTTTCTCCACGCCATGCATGACCTTCACCTTGTCACTGCTCCTTCCTCCCAGGGAATGCTTTCTGCTCCCTCCAGTGCCTCCTGCAAAGACGGATTGAGTTCTGCCTGTCTGTGAAGACTTCCAGGATCTCTGTCCCTCAGCAATCTACTCCTTAAACTCCACTGTCTTCCCACACCCCGGCCCCAGAATGCAGAACTCAAGGGACTTGAGCCCTTTCCCTCCAAGCTCCAAACATCAGAGATTGTCACCTTCATACCACAGGCAAAAGGTAAAGATCCTGTGCACTCAGGGAGTCTGAGTGGCGAAGGACTCTGAGCACTTGGGAAGGAGTAAGTCAAAGGCACAAAGAAGCAAGGAAAGGAGGGAGGGAGAGAGAAAAGGAAGAGGGGAAGGAAGGAAGAGGAAGGGAGGAAGAGAGGGAGGGAGGGAGGGAAGGAGGGAAGGAGGGAGGGGGAAGAAGAGAGGGAGGAAGGGAGGAAGGAAGGAAGAGGAAAGGAGGAAGGAAGGGAGGGAGGAAGAGGAAGGGAGGAAGGGGGGGGAGGAGGAAGCCAAGGATCTGTAGTTCAGATGCAGCACTGATTGTCAAAGAACTGAGAAGACTTCACCATCACCCTCCTGGCGGAGTGAAGGTGCTCTGATGCACCCGTGCCCCTCCCCCATTATCAGACCAGCAGGACAATGCATTCCAAGAAATTCCCCAGAAATCTCAGCTGGGAGACGGCAAAGGCAGGGTCTGGTGCCAGTCAGAAAGGGACCTTGTCTCTCAGAAAGATATTTCACAGGTTCTGACAGCTTGTCAGACTGCCTTTCAGGAGGACTGGAGCTGAGACAGCCAGGTCTGTGATGGGCAGGACCACACCTTGACCTGGGCTACTTAGCTCTACAGGCCTCTCGCCCTCTGTTTAAACTGGAGCCTCATGCCTGAGGAACTGACGCTGGTTACTGTGTCTGTTTGTCCCGCTTCTCCATAGGACCGTGCTGAACAAATGGCCTTTCTCTGCTTTTCACTATTAATGGTTCTACTGAGGGTGAGTGGCAGAGCCTGGCTCATTAGAGTGGCCGGGGCCCAGCTCTAGCCCTAACCACTGCAGCAACACTACAGTGGCTGTAATAACTGAATCTCCAAGTGCAGTGAGTTTTCTACTCAAGTGAAAAAAGAGTGGTCACTGAGCCCTGGGACCTGCAGGGCTGACAGAAGTTCCCCAGGGGCCTTTGAAAGGTGTTGTTCAAAGGAGTTCGGTGGTCACAGGTTTGCCAAGGTCTGCTTCTGAAGGGAAGACCAGGACTATCTCTGTCTAAAATCATCTTTGATGAGAGTATTTCTCATAGCTCACCACCCTGAAAGACCTGCATACCTCATGTTTTCTGCTGTGCTTAGAGGAGCTCAGATCAAGTAATCCATGACTAATGTTTACCAGGTGGCTTAGTATCCACCCAGTGGAGTGGACACTCTCTTCCTTAGGTGGATTTTCATTACAGACATGCCACTTCTTCCTAAATGTGCTACAAGTGCACACCTACAGCTAACCTGAAAGCCCATGTGCAGCCTTACACCAAAACACAGGACAGCGTCCCTCCCTGCCCCTTAGAAAGGATTTCTGCAGGAGACTCGGTACAAAGCATTGCTTTAAAGAGCAGTTTAGAGTGTGAGAGGGCCTATCATGCCAAGCATCTGAAATTCCCACCAGAAGAAGCAGAACTTTAAACCTGACTCAGCCACTGGAAGAAAAATGCAGCCAGCACCACCCAAGCCTCTCAGCAAAGCACTGGGCAAACAAAAAGTGTGAGACACTGCTCCTGTTCTCGGGAGGCTCAGAGCATCCAAGCTGCGGCTCTGCTCGGGCAAAAGATAGCTTCCGGCTTAGGGATCAGGGAGGTTGATGTGGGAGATGAAATCCAAGAGGGACTTGGAGGATGATGGATCTGGAACGGTGGGACAAGAGACAAGAGCACATGCCCACATGCTGTCCAGATGCGTATGTAAGGGTGCTGAGGAGATGCTTCCTCCCCAGGACTGAAGAGACAGAGGGGCTCCTTGGTAGGTAGGTAGGTAGGTAGGAGTGTTTGGAAAGCAAGGACAAGGAGATTCCCCCATCCCCAACCCCCACCAGCACTGGGTAGGTGTCCCTTAGAGGTCCTGACTTCTCAAGTCTTTTGAAAACCAGGACTTATAGGCCCTTTCTTAATTGGTGAGCTATTTCTATGTGGTTTGGTATAATGAGGATTCTTTCTCAGGTGCATTGATGAGATCTCAAACTGATAATGTCCAAGATGCTACCAGACTCTAAAATGGGGAGAAAGAGCATCCCCTAGAGGGTTCTTAGTCTCATTCATAAAAGAATTTAAGAATGGACCCAAACAGAAGCTTTAGAACAATTTTATTAGAATGTAAAGAAAAATCCTCAAGGCAGAATCTCAGCCATGCAGATTTAGAGCCTGCATGGAGGTCAGACACGTGGCGGACTGGAAACCACAAGCAGGGAGAAGGAAGCTTTAGAGAAAAAGCAAAGATATACAAGATGCTGGGGGCAGTGCAGAGTGTAGGGGAAAGGACAGGAAGCATGTTCAGAAAGGACAGGAAGAAGAAAGGGAGAGGTTACGGTTTTCTGAAGAGTCAGAAAAGCGGGCAGACTTAACAGAAGGCAAAGGTCCCCAGTACAGGCACTGACTTTCCCTCCCTCCACAGCCTTCATCTCTCGCTCTTCTCCTCCCTCTTTTGTTTCCCACCCTCTGTTTACACTCTCCCTTCCCCTGACTGCTTGCCTGCTTCCCTCTGAGAGCAAAAAGCCTCAGAACTCACCTGCCTAAGGTTTTCCTTCCAGAGAAAGCACTTCCAGGCAGTTCCACCCAGAACAACCCTCCTTGCACTGAGCTTCTGACCATGCATCCCGACTTTCATCTCCACAACAGCTGCAGCAGTCACGTGCGGCAGGATGATAAGCAGGACAGGGGCTGGAGGAGTCCAGGACGGTCATCCAGGCTGCTTCTGACCCCTGCAGTGAGTGAGCTCCAGGCTTTGTGGGGCAGAAAGTACCAGGTAATTAAAGTCCTTCCCCAGGCTACTGCCCCAATCAGATTGCCCCAGTTTCATCTCTACTTTGGGAGCAGGTATACCTGCCTTGCGTGGGGAGCATGCTGGTACTAGGGTCCTTCCCTTCCTAACTAACACTCAGCAGACACAGAGCACCCTTCTCCCAACTGCAGAGTTCGCACTTAGGAAAAAGTTCCCAGAAAAACCTGCATCCTCAGCTGAACCTCCTGGAAGGCTGGTTAGCTGATTAGTACTTCTGTGATTGTGCAAAGTTTGGAATGTGGCAGGTCCAGAGCCTAATTACAATTTATCTGACTAGAGAGATGCTCAGTGGTTAAGAGCACAGACTGCTCTTGCAGAGGACCTGGGTTCAAATCCAAGCACCCACATGGCGGCTAACAACAGTCCTTAACTCCAGTTGCAGGGGGTCGAATATCCTCTCCTGACCTCTGTGGGCATTGGATGACACAGATGATTTCACATGCAAGCAGGCAATGTACTAATACACATAAAATAAAAATAACAGTTTATCTTGGGCTATCTTTAGCCCCCTAAATAGTCTTTCCTTGCCTAACATTTTGGAATATATTAACTCAACAAAATCCTAGCTCCCACCAACCAAAAGGCTGAGTGTCATCAGATAGCATCCAAGGCTTGTAGCTGAGGTCTCTCTGTTGCCATAACTACCTAATGTTTCCACCAGAGTAGTTAAAATGTCTTCACTTATAACATTTCTTTGTTCTGTTACTATAAAACTTCATGACCTGCTTCCACGTTGGAACATGGAGTTTGGGGTAACCTGAATCTGTGTCTCCAGGCCAGTCACTTGCATTTGGCTCCAGAATAAGCTCTTATCCCCTTGGAGGTGAGGGTTGTTTTGTGTTGACACACTCACTGGCACACAGTCTTCAGGACACTCATGTCATAACAGAAGAAAGAGAAATCACCAGATCTGCAGAAGCTAGCTGGCCTCCTGCCTGCAGCCTTTGCAGAATCAAGTTCTTTTCTAAAGGTCTGAGACTGTGTCAACAGTCACCACCCAGGGTCCTCATCACCCAGAGCTGGACAGTCTCTCCATGGGCAGCTTCTCTGGGTAGTGATTTCCTTCATTGCTCACCACCCCCAACTTCAAGTCTCTCTCCAGAAACCCTTAAATCTCTGGGACTATCTGAATCTGTTCCGGCTGCTATAACAAGTTACCCTAGGCTGGTAGCTTATAATAAACAGAAATTGATTTTTCTGAAGGCTGAAGTCCAAGATCAAGGCCCTGGCAGTCCCAGTGTCTGCTGAGGGCTACTTTCTTCATGAGTGGCACCGTCTCCCACTGTCCTTTTATTAAGGCCCTAACCCAGTTCACAGGGCTCACCCTCATGAAATGACCCCACCCCCTCCCCCTGGGCCCCACTTCTTCATCCTTTCTCCTTGGCTTCAAGATCATGACATGTGAATTTGGTGGCTCACAAATATTCAAACAGGCAAGCAATTCCAGCACAGGCCCCACTGTCTTGGAGACAGGAAATGCAGTCTTGCTCCATCAGGGTGCTTCCTCGGGCAAGTCTGCCATCATCCACAGTGCCCAATGCTAACTGGGCCTTGGGAGCATTTGCGAAAGTCAGAGAATCCAGGGATTTACCCTGGTGGGAGCTTTGCAATCATCCAAGCCACCCCTCCAGTCCCAAGTAAAGGGGCTAATGCCCCAGTCTGTGGGATATCCCAAGCCAGTCCCACGGTGCACTGGGAGCGAACTCAAGGATAGGATGGTGTTTCTTCCTCCTCCACGTCTCTCTGTTCAGACTGTGATAACAGTGTACTGGTCATTCATTCTGATGCTGTGGCAAAGGCCCTGATAGAACAACTCGAGAGGAAGGGTGTTTTCGGACCCACAGGCTGAGGGGCAGTCCATCATGGCAACAACTCTTCACCTCACGTCTTGGTGGAACAGGAAGCAGAGAGCAGACAGAAAGTAGGGTCCTGGTATAAAACGTCCCACTTCCTCCAGCCAGGCTCCCCTCCCAAAGCTTCCACAATCTTCTCAGACAGCCCCAAGTGTTCAAACACATGAGCCCATGGTGAGCATTTCGCATTTAAGCCAGAACAACAAGTAAGCAAGATTATTACAAGTTTGCCTACACTGGCAACAAATAAGCAGTTCTGGAAGATGTGATGAAATCCCTCCTGGGTGACCCGAGGGCAGCGAAGGCACTGATCTCGCACTCAGCAATGAGCAACAAACTTCTTTTAAGTCATGTGTTTCACAGGGTCCCAAGCAGGTGCCCATCAGGTGATGCTGATGTAGACTGGGTCTCAGCACCTTCCATCAGTAGAACCGGCTGTTAAGTGGAACTGGCTTGGAGATTTCAGTAACCGGGAACAGTTTGCATCTGTAGTTCTTCATAAAATAAAAACAGCTGCCTTGGGACCCCGGGATCCCACTACTCCACCCAGATCCAAAGGAAACGGTCCAGAGTGTCCGACAGACACCGCCACTCCTGTGCAGTCCACAGCAGCCAGTGGGAAGAGCTGGGTGCCCGATGACGGAGGGAGGCGGGAGGAAGAACACCACACCATGGAGGACCGTCACTCCCCACAGAACTCAATGTTAGTTTTCAGTGATTACTGGACTTTCTCTAGGTGCTAACCAGCTGGTCACTTGGCCATTGGAACTGTAGTTCCTAACGGCGTTTCTGTAATGCCCAGAGATCTTACCGAACTGAGTATCAGGGGAAAAAAATCATAACATGTTTTTCCTATGCTAAATCAGTGTGAAATCTTGTATATTTCCCTTGTACTGAAAATTCCCAAGGTTATCCAACTTCCAAATAGAATTTTTAATGGCAAGAGAGAGAGAGAGAGAAGGAGGACAGAAAATACGACAAAGGAATTTCCAAGATGTGTAATCTGACAGAACAGATAAAGAAACCTGAGACGAGGTGTTTGCAAACAGCATTGCCAAATAGGGCCAGACTCAAGGCAGAGACTTAGTACACAGAGATCAGATGAAGGCTCAAACCAAACTATTAAAGGAGAAGCTGCCCAAGTAAATGAGGCTTCAAACAAAAGTGCCCAAAGCTGAAGATAGCCTAGGCCCCAACAAGCTGTCCTGTACTGAAGAGAGGCTTGACAGGGAGACTGAAAACCTAACTTCCTCTTTTCAGAAACGACGTGATAGGGAATTATGCCATGTATCTGGAAGTCTTGGTAAGGGCGCATTGTCTGTGTTAGAGCATCTTGAATCTCAGGATTCATGAGCAGTAACTTTGAATATCATGTCACGTGGGCCTTGAGCCATCCCATTTGTGGATCTATACCCACCTCGATGTTTAGACTCTGCTCACAAACCAAAGCGGTTCATAGAATCTTGCTGTGTCTCTCTAACAATGTTCTGTTATTTAGAATCCAACTGTAGAGCGTAATCAATTTGGGGGCTGCATTTTAAAACCTATGGCTATCTTGTGTTCACGTCACAAGTCAAATTAATAGGAAAAGAACCATGAGTGTGATTTTAAGTTCCTCATTAGAGGGACTTAAATTCTCTTTTCTTCAAACGCCCTGTGTTGACGACACACAGCCTCGCGTTCCTTTCCGTGAAGCCGGTCCATTACATTGCAGTGACTTGTTCTTGGACTTTGTCCCTCCACAGTATCTACAGATACTAAGTGGTAGCATCAGAGCTCGTTTAAAGACTCTGTCAGGTAACTAGCTGCTGGGAGACTCATTGAGGAAGCAGCTGTGTAGAATGAGGAATGAGAAGAGCGTGTGGTGATTGTCTTAGTTTGTGCATAAAATCTGCTTTATTAATTGTATTGACTTCAAGTCGGAAGGTTCTTGTGGATATTAATCTTTCTTGTTTATCATATCTTCCTACTGGAGCCTAGATAAAATGCGTCCCCAGTGGTCACTTTGCATAACTCCCACCACCAAACTGAGTTCTCTGCATCTAGAAACACGAATTAGAAAGCCTTTCGAATGATTAGGTTTATTTTATTGGGATTTCTGAGACCGAAAATCTTTTCACTCAGGTTTTTCATGCATAAAGAGGCAGAAATTTTATTTATTTCTCTATTGTCTGATGATTTTGTATTTCTCTGTGTGTTAGGAAAATTGCACATACAAAAATATTGCATGGGGCCAAAGAGACAGCTCAGGGGTTAAGAGCACGTGCTGCTCTTACAGAGGACCTGGGTTCAATTCCCTGCACCCAGGTTAGACTGCTCAAAACCACCTGCAAGTCCAGTTCCAAGGGATCTGATGCCCTGTTCTGGCCTCTACTGGCACCCATACTCACATGCACAAACCTATGTACAGACACACATAGACACGTAACTGGAAAAATTAAAATATTTCTAAAAAGAATATTCTAGAAAGTGAAGCTGTTGGGCTCTCTGAAGCTTTGACTTTTCCTCACTGCTGCTGCACTGAACATCTAGGAAAACAACACATAGACAAGACAGCTTCCAGGAGCCTGGGGATTGCTCTGTGCAAGGGAAAGTTCTCACTGAAAAATGGTGCCATCCCCTGCTGTGGGATCCTCCTGTACCAAAGTCCTCAGGTCTGAATGAAGGCATAGAGGAAGACCACTGACCAAGACATGGGGGACAGCAGTTTACTGGGGACAAACTGCTGAGTGGCCTCCTCCCAAAATCAGAGCAACTGCAGCCAGCAGTGGAAGTCAGGCATCTTTTATAGGCAATTAGGGGCCTGAATAACTACATGACATAGGCTGGGCCACTTAGCTCAGGATTGGTTGGTCTCTCAACAAGCAGAGGGTCTTGCCCAGTCTAAGGCTGGACCCGCCATTTTAGAATGTTGGGAGCCACCGTTTTAGGCGTCCGTCAGCATCCTAACAGGGTCCAAAATTAGCTGAAACTCCTGGCTCCAAAAATGTCAAGCCTTGGACAGGTGACCAGTATCAGAAACTGGTTGTGAATTGGAAGAGTAATATCAAGATGCCTTGGTGGGGTGGGAAATAAAGGTTATTGGTGATTTTTTCTTTGATGTATGCAGTAAGCCTTCTTTAAAGTTCCATGTTTACCTGGCATAAAGTATTGTCTCTGTTTTGAGGAAAAAAGAAATTCTTGTCAGACAGACAAGGAAGCAAATAAAGAAATGGATTTAGAAGGGATAAAGTGCTTCATAAGCTGTAAATAAAAGGAAAATCCCAGGAGTTTGGGGCTCTGAAACAACTTTGTTTTGCTTTCTAGAGTTAAGCAAATAAAAATTCTGTAGATAATGAGAGCTTTGCTTCTCACTGTTGGGGGAAGAATTCACAAATAGGAAAAGGGAGAAGGCTGAGATGCCCTGTGGTACTGAACTCAAAGAATAAAGCAGGTATCTGTGTGTCCATAGGATGGAACTACACAACTGATACAGAAGCCACCAGGAGAAATGTGAAGAATTACATGACAACTGCGGATAGAACTGTAAGTCACCTCTAGGTCCACAGAGGGAGGTGGTCCTGTGGGTCCACTGGGAATGCTAAAACAGGTGGGGAAGGGTTAAACAGAGACACTATCTTCATAGTCAGTCTCAAAGCCTCTTCCCCCATAGGATAAAAGATGAAATTTATAGTGGAGAACCATAGCAGATACCAGTTTGGCCTCAGGTAGAAGATAGGAAATAGACTGATTCTTTTCTAACAGTACCTGATAGAAATTATCTATCAAAAACAACCACAACAACAAAAATGATCTTCTCACACTGGGGTGAAGGTTCAAGGGGTAAAGTATATGAATGCCCAAGTTCAGTCTGCAGTATTCGGTGAAGAGCTAGGTGCTGTGCACATCTGTGACCCCAGAGTGCGGATAGGTGAGAGGGATACCCTGGGGTTCACCGCCTGTCTGGCCCAACTAAGTGATGACACTGCCTTGAAAAGTAAGGTGGACTTCAACTGAGAAAAATACCCAGCATGCAGCCTCCAGTAGAACACGTGTGCACATGCACGCACACGTGCACATACAGACGTAAACACACATGTACTACCATACACAATCAAAACCACACACATACATGTACACACATGCACACAATCACACACATATACACACAATCACACACATACATACACACATACACACAATCATACACACATACACACAAACACACACATACACACAATCACACACATACATATACACATACACACATACATACACACATACACACAATCATACACACATACACACAATCACACACATATACACACAATCACACACATACATACACACATACACACAATCATACACACATACACACAATCACACACATATACACACAATCACACACATACATACACACATACAATCATACACACATACACACAATCACACACACATACATGTATGCACACACATACACACAAACACATGCACACGTTCCGATGGAGGAAATTGGGAAGGGGATGGTTTCGTGAACCAGGCAGCCTCCTGTACTTGATGAATCTGCCCTGGACTCAGACCAGCCCTTCCCAGCTTTTCCCACACGTGGCTCTACTGCCTGTCCATCACCCTTGGCTCCGGTTCCATTGATGGTGAATCGGAGCTCATGCCCAAACCCTTCCTTTCCAATTATCTCCAAAAGAGAAAATCAGAACATGATCTGATCTGAAGGATTTTGTGACTCCTGATCACAACATGGGCTGAGTTGAGCCCAATAACAGTGCTCAGATGACAGATGGTGAGGGACCTCGCTGGACACCGAAACAGTGGAGAAGGAGGAAGGTGCCTTCCCTGGAGGCTGCAAGAAGGTCGCTGGGACCCCCTGTTGGCCAGTCTTCCCTGTGACTCTGGGCCAAGCAACAGCAGCACTGGTCCCTCATTCTGAGAGCTTGTAAGCTTCTGTTCCCAGAGTCCTCAAGAGAGATGATAGGAAAGGAGAGAACTCAGTAGTGTGTAGGAATCACAGGGAGCCCTGAAGAGAGATGGAAGCACACAGGCTTCTCACTGGGCAAGTTCCCGGGCACACGTGAACATGGATGTTCCTATCTATCATATTTGTAGTTTCAGATCATTTTACGTCCTCCCTCTGATTGAGTTCTCACAATGTTGGGCCTCTCGCCAGCACAACTGCGGCTCTGGCCCACCCTTTTAGGGCGGGGTTGCAGTTCCCCTTGTGGCCAACTGCACCGGCTGCAGCCGCCCCAGCCAACGCCCCCTCCCAGGCCGACCCTATGATCGCCCCTCCCAGGCGGCCACCGCCGGGTCACTGCCCCTGGCTGCCCCGAGCTCTGTGCTCCAGCTGCAGGTGGCACGAGCAACAGTGCCTTGTATCTGTGGTGCAGCACGGCCCTGAGGCAAGAATGGCGGCTGCTGTCCAGCACGCAGGCCGTGGCATAGCTGGGCAGCTCCAGGCAGGGCAGGATGCTGGCCGGCCCTGCTCTGGGCCTCTCACAGGCTGCCAGGGGCGGGGCGTGGTGGTGCATGCCTGTAGTCCCAGCTACTTGGGAGACTGAGGCAGGAGGATCACTTGAGCCCAGGAGTTCTGGGCTGTAGTGCGCTACACTGATCAGGTGTCCACACATGATGCACCGGGAGCTGCAGGCCGACGCCGATCACAACTTGGTCTTAGTGCGGGCCTTGCCTCCCTGCTTGCCACGGCCAGACTTCTAACTGTTTCCAACCGTCATAACCAACTGTCACCAACCATTTGGAATGCAGCTGTCAGATCCTCACCCGAGTTTGACGGCGTATCAAAATGGACTTTGCCTGGCTGCAGTTTACGTGACAAAGACTGATTGGTCCTTCACTCCCTTTTAGCCCCACCCCTACCCTATATAAGTCATTTTGTAACCTTCAATAAACGAGATTCTGCTTGGACAGACTCCCGACTCGGTGTGGTTTTTTTTTCCAGAGTGGAGAGGGTCTGGGTCGCGACACTCACCATCCCACTCAGCCCCTGGAGGAGGCTGGCTGGACCAGCTTCTCCACCGCCCTGCCTGCCAGCGATCCCGGTACCACAGCAACCCAGTTATGGGTGAGGACACTGACACTGAGCACACAGCACACAACTCGTTGATTTTCTGCCTTGTGCTAACCACACCCCAGGTTAGACACATACATGTCCATGAGCAGAATGGGGTGACCCTGCTTCATGACAGCCGGCCAGTGAGTTTGCAGAGACACATTGCACAGGGATTCTTGTGGTTAATAAGACATCTTTGTATCTCACTCTCTTTCATGGTCAGGGAGGTGGTAAGGGGTGATGTCTGCGAAGAGAAGGAAAGATCCAGAAAAGAGTGTGGGGAGGGGCTGGAAACACACCCACAACACAGAACTGAATAAACAGGTGGGTGAGTCAGTCAAAGAGGAGACCAGAGAGACCAGCACAGGGAGCTGAAGGACCCAGGCACTGATACCAACAGAGAAGTGACGTGGGCAGCAGCATGGAGGTGAGGCGCCAGCTCATCCCTCCTAGAACAGGAGCGCCGGGCAGTTAGGAGAGCTCAGGGCTCTTCCAAAGAACCCTGGTTCAGGTCCCAGCACCCACATCTGGCAGATCACAACTACCTAAACTTTAGCTCCCAGGGGATCAGATGCCCTATTCTGGGGTAGCCACACAAGCTTGGCATATACACTCACATGCGTGTACACACACACACACACACACACACACACACATATCTTGAAAAGAAGAATGACAGGGAACGCATCCAGCCCATCTAGGGTCCTTCCCACAGAGCCAGTCAGGAACCATGGCAGAGATTCAGAGTCTCCTAGCATCTGGTGCTATGTTTCTACTTGTTATCTCCCTGCCTGAAAGCTCAAGTATTCACACAACTCCAGGCAGAACTTCTGATCAAACATGTTGGACTGGCACGCATTTACTTTACTATGCCCCAGAAATGTCTGCAAAGAAATAAAAATTCAATAAACTCCCAGAGGGGAAAAAAATGAAAAAGGGGAACCAGGAAATTTTAATAGGGAGATGGAAAACCAAGATATGGATGGTGAAAGGAGGTGGAAGGGTAGCCACTGCTGCCACTGGGTCTGAGGCGACTCAGAGGCACAGGTGTTTGCACACCTGGTCCCCAACTAGTGCTACTGCTTGAGAAGGCTGTGCAGTCTGGCTGGGAGAGTGGGCAATGGGGCGGGGATGGGCAGAGGGCCACAGCTGTGGTCCCCTTCTCAGCTTTCCAAGCCTGCAGCCTTGGGAGGAGCTCTGTCACTGCCACTGCTCCAGCTATCGGCTCCCACCACCAGGCTTTCCCACCATGACCAGCTGAGAGCTAAAAGGAGCCTTTGCTCCCCTAAGTTGCACTTCTGTCAGATAAGAAGCTAGAACCAAGGCAGAGGATACTTCCTTGCTGACCGAGAAGAGTTCAAAGTGCGATGCGAAAGAGAGACAAAGCCACGTTCTTCACCAGCCCTGCAACACTCAGAATTGAAGGCAGAGTCCTGAGCCTGAAGCGGGTGCATGTAAACACCCACTTAAAGCAGGGTTGCGCCATAGGAAGCCCTTCTCAGCTACATCAAAGGCATATGGTGGGTCTCTAGAGCTATAGAAATAGTAGGCATGGTAGAAGAGGGCAGGTACCCCTGAAGCAGAATAAAGGGAGACATGATAAATTTTGAGACTTATGCATTATTTGGTAGACAATAACCCGAGAAAAGACTGAAGGATTTGACTTTGAAGGAGGATCTATCCTGGGAGAGATAGCTTGGAAGCCTATCTCATTTTTATTTTTCCATTTTAAAGAATACCCCTGTGGTTGTCAGAATAAAAGTTCCCAAAGATGCCCAGGTTCTAAACCATAGAACCTAGATAACCTCAAAGGACAGAAGGGGCTTTGTGGGCATGGCTGATGCTCTCCATGCAGAGATGATCCTGAAGTGCCCAGGAGAGCCCTGACTAAAGACCCAAGCTCTCAGAAGTAAAGAGTTCAGTCCTGCCCAGATAGGTGAGAGTCTCCATCCTGCGTATCAGAGGGAGATGATATGCTCACTGGGAAAATGGTGGAGGGGGCCCTGAGCCATGATCTCGGGGAGTTGGAACTGGAAGGAATGGATTCTCCCCGAGAGCCCACAGAGGAACAGCCCTGTGAGGCCTTGACTTTGGGCCAGCTGCTCATTATGGGGCTTCTGTGCTTAGGATTAGAAAATGATCATAACCACCTACAGCAGGCACAGAAGACAGCACCTCCCCCTCCAAAAATGACCAGAATGTGGCAAAGCCTGCTGACTCTCCCTTTGCTGGTGGCTGGAGCACCAAGCTCCACACGGAGGCTCCGGGTAGAGGCTGCCAGCTCTTTGCTCTGTATTAGGGAAGGTACTTCTCTTTGCTCTGTTAAGGAAGGTGCTTCTCCCTTGTGTCCAGCTTTCTGCCACTGGGATAAAAGCTTCTTTAAAAAATGGCTTTTCCATGGTGTTCAACACAGTTTTTCTTACTAGCCAGGAGGAATAAAATATTCCCTGTAATTCACGAAAGGCATAGTGTTGTAGTCTATGGGGAGAGAGAGGGAGAGAGAGAGGGAGAAGAGAGAGAGACTTAATTGAAACTTGTCCCCCTCGGGGCACAGGGACACTGAGTCTTGCTCCCATTTCTGCTCTTTCTTTTTCAGTGGGTATTTCAACAGGAGTTACAATCTTTTAAGGAGCCTGTGCCTGACCCAAAGAGGAATCTCCTCTACTGACCTTGCCTTTTATGTTTTTCAGCTTGTGAATCTGGCCTGTGGCACTTCCCCTACATTCTCTGACTCTAAAAAGCTATGATTCCTTCCTGGCAAATGAGAGTACCATCTTATAAAATGGTCATTCAACATTCCCATTAATTATCTATTGCTACATAACAGGTTACATTCAAACATAAACCTAAAGCAATAGGCCCTTATTTCTTTCAATTTCTAGGTGTCAGAAATACAGGGATTCAGCAGGAAGATATCCTGTGGGTCGACCTAGAGTCAGGCTGGCGCTGGAGGACTCTATGATGATGCATCATGAGCCTGGTGCAATAACTCTGGCTGATACAGAAAGTCTTGGCTCTCCACCATCCAGAACCCTCCATAAGATTTCAAAAATGTCCTTGGCTTGGCATGGTGGCACACATCCTTAATCCCAGCACTCGGGAGGCAGAAGCAGGCAGATTTCTGTAAGTTCCAGGCCAGCCTGGTCTGCATAGTGAGTTCCAGGCCAGTCAGGGCTATATAGTGAGAGTTTTATCTTACAAAACAAACAAATAAATAAATAATAGAATATCAAAACTGCAATGCTGTGGTTGATTCCCCACCACTGAGACAGGAGAGAAGAGAGAAGAAGCCACAGATCCTCTGTGATGGGACCTCAGAAGCCACACACCGCACCACTGGCTATCCTGCCCAAATTGGCCTTTTCATCCAAGCGAATGGATTCCACTGGAAGTCAGTCTGAATCCTTACTACTTTTTCTACAATTTTAGTACAAAAGTGAATAAATCATGACTTGATGTCTGTAATATTGTTTCAACTCGCTACTTTGTGTAGACCTATCTCAGGACTTCATTATCAACCAATGACCTACAATACACCAGCCACTCTAGTCTGACTCCTCTCTCCACCTACAGTCTCACCAGCCTGACCAGGCTCTTGATCAGTGTTCAGAGAAGGCAGTGCGTCGACTGGAAGCAGATCTCAGTTAGCAATGAAAGAAGAGGACAGACGGAGGTATGCGTGGGGAATCCCAATCTTTGCAAAGGAAATTCCTCTCAGTTCCAAATTTCTTCTAATACTGCAGATGATAGTAAAACCCTTCAGACTTTCTGAGAGATCAAAAAGCAAATTCTCAAGAAGTTTACAGAAAGCAGAAATGGACATTGCAGTCAAATTGAAGGCCTTCTGAAAATTTGCTTGATGAATCATTTGGGCTGTATAGTTGAGTTCACTCATTCGGTGAGGAAGAGCAGAATAGATTGGTGGTTCTTGAACTTAACTGATTGTCTCATTCTTTTGTGTTAAAGGCAGATTACCAAGCTCTGTCTGTGAATGCTGCAGTTCAACAGATACATGACAGAGTCAGAATCCATCTGCAATTACTGGGCATGATCATTTCCCTACCTCAAGCTGTTTTGACAGGAGATGGAAGACCTTCTTTAGGGGAGGATAAATAGTAACAATTCTTTACTCTCTAAGTGGGCTTTGTCATTATTCAGAATGGACTAAATGATACTGAAAATAGCCTTCCAGCTATAAATTTCTAAAATTCTACTTATCCAGGTATAAAATTCATGTGCACGGTGATAGGTAAGTATCTCGTTACAGTAGGTAGTGCTCAACGGCTGATCCGAAAAGTCAGAGTTGTCATCGTTTCCCCACAGGGCAGTTGTGCTGGAACTCCAGTGTCAATCAGGATCACTTTGTGAGTTCCTGTTCCATCTCCAGACATTATAATTTAACAATAGAAAATATGTTGGATAGAAGCCCAGCTCCAGAACCATGCTTTCCAAAGCACACCAAGGACACCTTCCCCTTGAAAAGAAACATGCCTGAGTCACATGCTTTCATTCGTGGTAGTCATCCCTGAGAGCCCCAGAAGGTTGAGTTCACATTTCTGAATATGAGCCTAGAATTATCCTCCTAAACTAAAGTTTCCGAATCTCCTCTGATGACTTAAAGAGCAGCAACAACAAAATGCTTATTCAGGGTAATGCACAGAAGTCAGTCCTCTTCCCTCGTTCTTGTGTATGGAGTTCCAGGTGAGTTTGGGAGACTCTATTCTGTTTTATTTTATTTTATTTTTATTTTTATTTTGGGTGTATGAGTGTATTGCCTGTATGTATGTAAGTGCACCCATGTTATGCAATGCCCACAGAGGTCAGAAGAGGGTGTCAGATTCCTGGAACTGGAATTAGGATGGTGGTTAGCTGCCATGTGGGTGCTAGGATTTGGACCCAGGTCCTCTGCAAGAGCTGCTGGTGCTCTTAACCACTGAGCCATCTCTCCAGCCCTGAGACTCTATTCTTAAAAGCTATAAGTGGGAGGAACCTAGAGATGGTGGTGCCAAGTTGTCCTATGCAAAGGGCAGGCAGGAGGGGGAACACCCGCCTGGCCAAACTTTGGAGCTGGATCCTCTCTCCTTGAACTGCATAATCTCTTCAAGTTTGATTGCAGTTGTTATTTTAATATCTGTACTTTAGAAGCAGTGGGGTTTGACAAATTTCGTTAGTCTCATCGGAGACAGATTAAAGCAATAAGACAATGCAAGTCAGGAAGGAAAAACTAATTAGTAAATTTGTTTTATGCCCTGTCAAAATTTTAAAAAAAAGGAAAGAATCCAATAATGTGCCTTGAAAATGTGGGATTTTTAACCCTTTGAATCAGATAGCTCCTGGGGTTAGGGAAATAATGGTTCTGGTGCTGATTAGAGGAAGGTGAATAAGCCCTTAAGACTGTAAATTAGAAAGGGGCTTTCTACCTATTGACTACCTTCTCTACATTATTTCAAGGGTGACCACTTCCAGTAATAACCAGGAGTTCCACGTTTGAAGGTGAACCACAGCAAATTATAAACTAGTTTTACAGGAGCAACACTGCAGAACAAGAAGATGTTGCTGACTGTTTATGAGCAGCAAAGAGGAAATTAGCTTCCTCGAAGCCACGGCACGCAGGGGCTGGTGGTGGTGAGGATGGCAAAACCTTTCTCCACCCCTGGACATCTCCAATGCTGAGCATTGCCAGGCATTGGACAGCCCAAAGGAGCCCCTTAGTCCGGGACCAAGCAGGCTTGGAAGGAGGGGAGAGACATAGACTTCCTCCCGGTCTGAATTATACAAACAGGAAAGTTATGTCAATAGCTCCCAAAGGTCTGTCTGCTGTAGGGCCCGAGGATCTGGCATTGCCACCTCCTCTCTGCTCCTGAAATACTGCCCCACACAAAGGAAGGCCGAGCGCTCCTGCCCATTTCTGTGCCTTCCCTCCGTCCCCAGGGAAGACTGACTGACCAGTCTGAGGGGCCAAATCTTGAGGTGTGGGGCTCATACTTTCAAAGTGAGTGAAGCCCTGCTTTCTAAGTCTCCGCACCGCACTCCCCACAGGCTCGTTCTCCCCTGGTCTGCCTGTGGCAGCTGAGCACCCTCCCCTTGCTGAGGGGTGGAGGGCCGGGGCAGAGCACCTTATTTCTATGACCCTCCTCCTCCAAGTTCTTTCTGTTGGCTTACAATTCCAGGCCCCAGTCCATGACAGAGGGAAGCCAAGGGTCCGGTATTGCAAGCCCAGAGCAGTAAACCTCTAGTTCTCAGGGCTCTGTGCCCTGCGCCCCTGGGACATCAGAGCCCAGGACTGCTTTCTCTGTCTGTGATTTCCATGCAAACAGAGGAAAAAGATTTGTCAGCCGTTTGTCATAGCCTTCACTGAATGTGTGTTCTTTCTAGAATCTTATCTCTCTGAGCCCCGGTGTCCTCATAGGATCCCCAAGTCTTCATAACTACCTAGTGAGGTAGAGCCCTAGTTTTAGTGGAGCGCATCTGTCCCATTACTGGTCACACACAGAGTTGCTCTGTGTGCCTCCACTCTGACTTTCAGCTCTAAAACTGGTTTTGTTAATGTATTTTTCTTTATCAAAATTTCAATTATAGGGTGCTGGGAAATGGCTCAGTGGGAAATTGCTTGCTGTGCAAATGTGAGGACTGGAACTCAGATCTCCGGCACCACATAAATTCTGGGGGTGATGGTGGCTCATCAGTCCCAACATCCCAAAGGTAGAGACGGGGTCTCCTGAGCATCTGACCAGCTAGACAAGCCTGCATGCTTGGGACTTCTGTGAGAGACCCCTGCTGAACACATAAGGAGAGCAGCAGCAATCACGGAAGACACCTGACATCTATGCCAACTTCTGGCTCCACATGTGTGTGCATACATAGACACATGTGCATGTCAATCCCCACACAGGTATGCACACACACACACATATACACAAGCAAAAAACTCCTTGATGATGTTACCAGTGTATCTAGGTGGGAAGGATTTTCATGTTAATGATTAACATTCACTTGAGCTCAGAAGCTGAGCCCAGTTCACGATTCCAATGCAAATCAATGTCTGTGTCACTGGCAACAGAGCTCCCCAGTGCATCTCACGACACCGCCATCGACCATCAGGAAATGGCCACCAGCTCCAGTTTCCACTGTTTGCTGAAAACAGGAAGGCACCTCCTTCCTTCCGTCTCAATAACTACCTTCTCGGCAAGGACTTATTAGGAGCACAGTGCATGCTCAGAGCTGTGCACTCCGGTGAGACCAGGGCTCAGTGGTAACAGGGGCTAAGACTCCATTTGTGCTGACGCAGGACACAGAGAAGGGGAGAACAGTAAGTCGCTGGGGGCTGATTGGGACATGGGAATGAGTCCGTGACGGCTGAAGGTCTGGATTGCTCCTCATGAGCAATACAGGCTTTCAAAACCCTCTGAGCCACTCAGCACCAAGCCATCCCCAGGCCATTCACAGGGAAGAGGGAAAGATGGAGAGCAGCCCTGGGAACTCTGAGCGCACACCAGTTCACCATGCCGAGTGCTTTGGACACTAATTTGGAGATGCTGCTGGGACAATGAGCCCTCCTTCAGCCCTTGCTGCCTTGTGCACACTTGAGTGCTCTGCGGCACCGCTTGAGGGGCCCTGCCAGCCTCGCTCATCCTCCATTCTGTCTTCCATCCTGAGGTCCGTGACCACTGTCCAGGGAACTCCATAGTGCTGGCAGTGCCAGTACTGAACCCTTCCCCATGATGAAGTGGACACAGCGTCATACACATACATACACATACATATGCACACATACATAGACACACCTGCACACATACCTACATACACACATATGCATAAACACAGATACATACAAATCTATACACATACAAGCACATATACATACACCTAAATGCATGTGCACAGACATACATGCATAAATACACACAGATACATGCACACATACACACAGATACATGCACAGATACATACCTACCTACACACATATGTACAAACACATACCCCTACGCACACACATACACTCACATACATCATACATATACACACCGATACACCCAGACACTTTATTAGTTACTTCTCTGTTGCTGTGATAGAAACACTGACCAAGGAAACTTACCAAAGGAAGAGTATATTTAGCTTATGGTTCCAAAGAGGCAAGAGTCCATCCTGGCGGGAGGCACGGCGGCAGAGGTGACTGGAGTAGACACAGAAGCTAAGCGCTCATCCTCAAGCAGACACAGGAAACAGAGAGTGACTGGAGATCCGGCAAGACTTAAGAACTCTCTAAGCCCATCCCAGTGACGTGCTTCCTCCAGCACGGCCACACTTTCTGAGACCTTCCAAAACAGAGTCACAAAGTGGGGACAAAAATGTCCCAATACTTGAAGCTTAAAATCCATCTTCTGTGAAAGCAATACTTGTTTTAACCAAAACCTTTTTCTTCCCTGTGGGTAGTCTATATTTGCCTATCCCAAGTTACTGCCACAGACATCTGTCAGCGTGCCTGCCTACGACTGAGTAGAGGGTGTTTAAATACTGAATTATAGGCCAAACAAGAGGGAAACTCTAGTGGCTATGATGCGACAGCCAAGAATCTGCACTGGAAGAATTGAGATGGTCTTTACATCTATACTACAGTCCCAGCTATTCAAACACAAAGTCAGGTGCTACTGTGAAGAGGTTTTGTCAAAGGCCACAGACAGCTGTCTTTGCCTTGGGAGATTCTCTTATATAAGCTGGGTGGGTCTGATTCAATTACTTAGGGACATGGCCGCAACCTTCCTGAAGAAGCTCTGCCTGGGCACGCGGTTTTGTCTGTGCCTGGGAGTCCCACCTCAGAAGCCAGGCCTTCTTGATCTCGCACACAGTGACAGTGGGTTCCTGGCCACAGACTCCCAGCTGTCTGTTCCCTGCTGTGGTAAAACCTAACACAGGTGCTGGCACTGGTAATACTACTTAAGAAAATGAGCTTGGTGATGATTTTAGTTTCTGGGTTCTCTGGAATTGGTTCCCAACCAGACTGATTAGATTCAAAGACGCTGAGAACTGATGCCAGCAGGCAGAACTCGATGCCAGCAGGCAGAGGCCCGTGAGTCCCTGACGTGGCACTCAAACCCTCACTGTTGCATGCTTCTAGTCACTGTACAGAAGAGAGATTCTGGGTGACTGCATGTGTGTGCTGCTTTAGAAGATTTTAGTCACAATAAGTTGCTCGTAGAACTGCCTAGGTGTTCCTGGCTGCTGCAAAATCGGGAAAAGAAGAGAATGAACTCGGGGATGTGAATTCTCAGAGGAAACCTTGCATAAAACATCTGAAGTCAGTATTTTTTTTTCTGGGAGGTGATAAAAAGACACTTTATCTTCTTTGGCTATAGGGATGAGATTTCTGAAAACCATACTCAGGATTTCGTTTTGTGATAACTGAAATGCAATATAAATTTAATTTCCAGTCAGCAGAACATCTGTGACAGTGGGCACTGACTGGGAGAAATGGAGTGGTACCTGGTGGGCAGGGAGGACTGAGCCCCTGAATTCTGCCAAGATTTCTTAACAGGGGAGGAACCCTCCCATAGCTGTGTGAAAGGTTAGTCCTTATTCTCTGACATCCTTCCTGGAGGTGGCTACCTTGTAAGACACAACTAATTCTCCAAAGACAGAGGAAGGGCAGAAATGGCAGGGCAATGCCGAGTGTCACCAGGAGGACGGGGCTGTGCTCCAACTCATGCATGGGGAAATAATGGGCTGAGGACACGGCTCGGCAGCAGAACCCTTCCCTAGCATGTGTAAGGCTCTACGTTCAGTCCCTAATACCACAATGCTAAAATGTAGAATAATGGTTGGAGGACTCTGAAGGTGATTCAGGCCAAGTTTACTAATACAGCCTACTAACTTAATATTCTGACTTTACCCTCTCTGAGAAGCTTCTCTTTGCAATGGTCAGTGTTACCGCAGAGTCTGGTGAAGAGCAGATACTATGCGTCTTAGAACGTTCATTCAAAATAGGACCTCTGGACTGGAGAGACGGCTCAGATGTTAAGAGCACTGGCTGCTCTCACAGAGGACAGGGATTTGATTCCCAGCACCCACATGGTGGCTGACAACCATCCATAACTCCAGTTCCAGGGGATCCAATGCCCTCTTCTGACCTCCATGGGCAATGCATGACACAGGTGCACTTACATACATGCAGGCAAGGCACTCATACATATAAAATAAAAATAATAAAACATTAAATAAATAAATGGGACTCCCTATATCATATTTTTCCTTTCAAGGTTCAGGGAACTTCACAGAAGAGGGGGTAGAAATGACTATAAGAGCCAGAGGCTGGGAAGGACTGCTGAAACAGTCATGAGCTCACAGCAACTGGCAACCCGAGGAAGACATGCACAGGGTTCAGCCACACAATGCCCCATGAGGATGGCAGAGGGGTGCCCGGAGCCCTGCCTTAGCTGAAGAGCGAGTAACCGCTGACGGCTGCTGGGGAGGGGCTGTCCAGCAGAGTGAATGGTCTCTCATCCATACCCATGGAGGGGCAACTGACTGGACTCAGTAGATTTAAAAAAATAAGGATGGGAAGGCAGGAGGCTGGCAGAGGGTCCAGGAGGCCGTAGTGGGTGAATAGGATCCAAATTCGTTAGACACATGTGCAAAAGTCTCAAAGAATAAAAAATATGCAAACTCAAAGGATTCTGCACTTTAGGACTGTGACTCAAAGACTTAGAAAAGTGTCCAAATTGTCCTACAGAAGATGAAGCTGTTGTGTCAGGCTGCCTTGGGACTCTAGAGAAAAGGACCCAAGTCAGACATAACGCTCCACACCAGGGGTCTGGATCCTTCTCTGCGAAGGGCTCCCTTTCTCATTCGTTTTGTATGTAGACTTGCTGTGCCATGTTGGGGGAACTATCACTTTGTTGTCTTCTTAGCCACTGCATATGCTTTGAGGAATTGTACCTGATGACATTTCTATAAGATGCTCACTGTGATGGCCTGTTGGTTTCACTTAACCACAGTCGCAGCTACTGAAAACCACAGTTTAGATGTTCCCAGAGGGGACTCTTGGCTCCATAGTTTTGGATGACACTTACCACCACTTGTTTACTTTCCAAGAAATATTCTTTCCCAAATCTTGTGAAAAGCTCTTAGATACTGATGGCATCTTTGACACAGATGCATCTGACCTATAGACCTCGGAACAGGTATGTAAACCAGAAGGGAAGTAAGTTCTGCAGAACCACACTGACCCAGGAAAAAAGCAAGATTTCTAGTATTTTATTCCACTGCTCAGCACTGGTTCTAGTTGAACTTGCAGGAAGCACAGTAGGCTTTCTTCCTCTTCAACCTGTCTTCCATCATGTCTGACAGCCTTGCCATAACAGGGCCTGCTGTGACAAAGACTACCTTTTGGGAAACATTTCTTGTTTAATTAATTACCTTTAATACTTACTGCTGCTCCCTGCAAATCAGGTGACTGTCATTCTTAACATTTAATCTCATCAATTCTGACATTCTCCAAGGACTCGATTTCTACAAATACCTCGTGACACAATGGTATTAGAGAGAGAAAATTTATGTGACAAAGAGCTACACCTGGAATCACATTAAATGGAAAGTTCTGAGTCTGTAAATCCACCCACAGATTAAAAGGAACGCCACTGGGTGGAACAAAGAAGAAAAAATGGGAGAGGCCTGAGAAAGGAAATCAACAAATGTGAGTCCCAAGGGGCTGTATTCACAGTACAGTGGTCAATCTTCAACATGACAGGATGTAGAATTGCCCAGGAGGCAAGACTGGGCTAAGTCTGAGAGGGATTATCTAGATTAGAATAATTGAGGTGGAAAGACCACTGTTGCATTGAGTCCAGGACAGAATGCAACAGGAGAGAGAGAGCCGGGACTAGCTGCCTCATGCTCCTGCCGCCAAGCCTCCCTTGTCACCTGTGAGCGCAAATAAATCCACAGAGCAACCAGGAGACCACAGCAAGATGTGCTGAGGGAAAGCTGCGTGTGGGGTCCTACAGAGGAAAACTCATGGCTCAAACCAGGTTCTTTTCACTGAAGTGATGGGTGTGTGAGCAGTTTTAACATTCCCAGAGCCAGATGTGGTGGCACATACCTGTAGTCATTGCTCTGAGAGGCTTCTGCTACAAGAGCAAGATCAGCCCGGAGTGGGAGTGTGTGTGAGTGTGTGTGTGTGTGTGTGTGTGTGTGTGTGTGTGTGTGGTCCTGTTTCAAAAACCCAAAACAAAAATTTCTTCTACTTGCATCTCCAACCATGATTAATAACAGAAACCCAATATATCTTCTGATAAGATCTATTGGAAAACTAGACAAATTCTTATGAAATAACAAATACTTGTCACACACTAGACATTATCACTATAGGAGTCTGATTCTTCAAGAAAAGAATAAAATTTAAATGAGTCCAACAATTGCTCCAAATCACAGACTAAAACAAGTAGTCACTGGTAAATAAGTGCCCTCCCCTTGAGTCACCAGTAAATGCACTGCTGTGGTTTGAATGACAAATGTCCCCCAGAAGCTTGTGTGTTTGCACATTCGGTCTCCGGCAGGTCAGGCTGGGAAGGTTACAGAAGCTTGCTGGAGGAAGCATATTGTCGCTGGCAGGCCCTGAGGCTTTATAACTGGCCTCACTTCCTCTTCTCATCCTCCTTCTGGACTGTTCACAGTATGTGAAGGGCCAGCCTCAAGCTCCTGTGGCCACGCTGTCCCTGCCCTGAAGGACTGAATCCTTAGCCCCACCTTGATGGACTGCACCCGCTGGAACTACGAGTCAAACAAACACTTCTCTCCTACATCATAGTTGTCAGGGTTTCTAGTCGCAACAACAGAAAAGCAATCAGTCAATCACTCAATCAATAAAGAAAGAAATGGTGCTTGCCGTTTTTCCCAGGCAAGGTAGTGATTTATGGCCCTTGGCACCAGCAGCCCCCTCAGCTTAATAACAGGACGTATAGTATGACATTAAAAAAATACCCTTTATTTGGGGGCTGGAGAGATGGCTCAACAGTTAAGAGCGCTGGGTACTCTTGCAGAAGATTCGGGTTCAGTTCCCAGCACCCACATGGCAGCTAACAACCATCCATTGCTCCAATTCAAGGGGATCTGACACCCTCTTCTGGCCTCCGTGGGCATTGTATGACATGGGTACACTTACATGCATGCATGCAAGACACTCATAAAACAAAAATAAATCAATTTTAAAATAAAAAAAAAAACTTTTATTTGAAGCCCAGTCTTTTCACGCCAGAGTCAGGAAAGGCTTTGTTCTAGAGAAGACTCAGAGAGCTGTCTAAGTGCTTCACAGACCGCACCCTACTGTGCTCAGCTGTTCCACAGGAGGGAAGATCAGGAGGCCCAGGGAGGACAGGCACCAGGCAGCTCACCAGCAGTCCGAGGGAACATCCTTCAAGGAGGAAGTGTTTAGGCTTCTGCGCACCACCAGCCAGTGCCTCTTGCCGTGTGACAGAAGAACCAGCCAGCGTGGCTCCAGGCTCCTTCCCAAACCTGCTAAGCAGGGAGCGTCTAAGGCAGTCTGGGAGTCTTCCATATGGAGACTGCATAGTATCCCAGTGAGCTGGAGGGTAGGGTTCGTGGCTTGTTTTCATTTACGTATTCTCTGTATGGTCACAGAGCTCAGTTAATATTGAATGAAACACCAACAGGGTACCGTGTGTTTGCACAGACCGGGGTTCCGGGGCTGCCGTGGGATTCCCCGAGTCTGCGCCAGTGGGGCTTTCGTGTCTGACATGCAGAAGTCTGCTGTTTCTTCACTCTGCTGTATGGTGTACACTGTGAGCCTGTGTGGATGTGTGTGTGCTGTGTTTGCTGTGCATGCGTGCTGTGCTCTGCTGATGACAGAGGAAGGTGACCAACACTGGACCAACTCCCGCATAGATTGCCAACACTGGACAAGACACGAGAGAAAGACAGGGAGGAAACTGTGTCCTGAGAAGCAGGGGAAGAGCAGGCTCATGAGGAGGCGTCCAGTGTGCATGGAAATGAAGGCTCAGGGGCTTCTTGTGGGTGGCAGCAAGGTGTTGAAACGGTGCTGAGGTGGGTTAAGGGTCCAGACAGGGAGGAGATGAACAGCAGAGGAGGTTAACAAAGTGTTCCAGTGGTGACCCGCCAGGGACATCTCATTCCTCAGCTCCACGTTATGCCGGTAGTTAGCTCACCTGGCACCCCAGCTCCCCGGGATTCTAGCCACAGGGAATGAGTCAGCGCAAACCATTTTAATAGGTAACATAAAAGATCTGGAAACTTCCAGTGTCACGGTCCACCAGCTCACGTCCTCCATGGGAACATTGCCACCGACGTTCATTAAACAGCTATGATAGACAGAGGCAGGGACGAGGCTGGGTCCTTGCTGTCAACCAAGGCGGTCTGAGGCAGTCCCTTAATCTTTGAGGAACTTTGAGGTAAAACCAGATACTTGGCTATGCCACGAAGAATTTCAGGATGACTCAGTATGAAGCAGAGTTGGGGTTATTGAAAAGTGATTTTAATTCGTATTTTAAGCACCACTTGGGTGGAATGTGAGATGTGCTTGAGGGTGGGGGTGGCTTCTCGAGAGTTAAGTGTCTTCATGGTCCGTGCAGATGCTGTGTTGGCTGACTGCTATCTACAAACGCTTATTAGGCAATTTAAGTGAGTCCATGGGGTGGTCCTGAGGACTCCTGGTAGAATTACAACCAGATCACAGGGATGCTGGAGGCTGGGACATCTCTACAAACACGTGTCTGTTTGTGAGAGCCCAGAACTATCTAAGAAGGGAATATGGCCATGCGTGAGGTTTGCACAGGCCTTGAGTGTAGTTCATTACTGCTTTAAAAGTTTTCTCTTCATAAGAGAAATGTTCTATGTAGCAACATTCACAGCAAGTATTAATTGAGCTAGAATTTCTTTTTAAAATTTTTATTGTTTGAAAATTTTATGCATACATACAGAGATTTTTTTTAACAGATTCACCCTGCAGTTCCTCCCCTCAGATTCCTCTCCTTCCCTCACCCAACACTTTTCCCGCCTAACCTCAAGTGCTTTGTTTTCAAACCCACTGAGCCCACTTCGTGCTATCTGTATGTGCTTGGATGTCAGAACATCGACTGGAGTGGGGTGGCCTCTCAGGGGCCACATCCCTGAAGAAAACTGACTGTCCCTCTCCAGTGGCCATCAGTTGCTGACAGCTCCTCACCCAGGGGTGGGGCTTCATGAGGACTTCCACTTCCAAGCTGGGATTGTGGCTGATTGATCTTGCACAGATGTTGTGCGTGACATCACAGCCACTGTGAGTTCATGTGTATGATACTGTTTCACCACAGTCATTTGCTTCCTCTGGTTCTCACAATCTTTCTTCCCTCTTCCAGGAGGATCCCTGAGCCTTGCAGGGAGGGTTGTGATATAGATGGTCCATTTAGAGCCGGGACCCACAGTCTCTTATATTCTACACATTGACCAGCCCTGGGTCTCTGTATTAGTCACTATCTACTGCAAAAAGAAGCTTTTCTGGTGAGGGCTGCACTGGTCTAGGGACATAAAGATAAGAACTTGGGGGACGGCTATTACTACGTCCACTTAGCAGAATGCTATTAGGTTCTCCAGCATAACTCCACCAGTCACGGGTTTTGGGTCCAATGAACAGTATCAGGAATGAATTCCATTGTGTGAAGCAGACTTTAAATTCAGTTTGAAAGTGGTGAGTTACTGCCATCATATCTGTTGCACCAGTGGGCACACCTTGTCAGGCCAGTCATTATTACAGCTCACAAGGATCATAGCTAGGTAAGACGACTGAGTACTGTCCTCACTCATTAGTGCTCACGGAACCTTCCAGCACTGTGGAAGCAAGTCGGTAGAGATGAAGCTTCCAGGTGCTATCAGCTTTCCCTACCCCACGTCTCAAGTATGTAGTATTTTCAGCAACAGGATCTTACTACCACGTTCTGGGGGTAACCAGTAGCAGGGCGGTGGCCTGGAATGTTTGGAGGGGTGTCTATGGAACCCTATCCGCAAGCAACTCCAAAGGAGTAATCTATTCCTGGTACTGGGCTTCGTATTTGCTAGCTGTGGTATCTGGGCCCTGTACCAGGCCCTTTCAATGTTTCCTGTCTCAAAGACTGAAACCAAAGCACAATATGCAAGTTTTTTAAAGCAAATGTCCAGAACCTCAAATACTTAAAAAGAAAGAATGAGAGAGAAGAGGAGGAGGAAGAGCAGGAAGATGGAGGGAGGGAGGGAGGGAGAGGGATGTTTGACAGCGTCTCGCTACTCGGCTCATGTGCTTAGCACAGTCCCCTGAGCACTTCTGAGGGTCATTCTTCTCAGGCCTCAGAACTCTATAGCGGACCTAGCCGACAAGTAATGCCGACCCCATGGCTTCCACTCCAGTGGGGAAAGGAGACTGATGAATGAAAACTTACTTCATAAAGCATATGTCGGCCAGCAAGACATAAGCATTGTGGGAAAATTTCAGGTTGATGGGAAAGGATGGGGCAGGCCTGGAACGCAGTGAGTACAGCCATTGGGACAGCACTCTACAGGGCGAGCTTTGGACATCACAAGAGGAGATGGGCAGCACTTTTTACTCGGTAATGGCATTTGGGGGGAATTGAGCCAGAGGTTCTGTGAATATTATGAGCAGAGAGTGCCATTTAATTATTATGTTTTTTAGTGGAAAACTCAGATATAATTTAAATATACAACAGTGGCGCAGATTTTTAATCAAGTATGATTCATCAGTTCTATGGACTATTATGCAGCTGTAAACTGATGGCTATAATGTTTGCCGGGCTTTATCTTTGTGTTTTATTGTCTTTTCCTCCCATTATTCCTTCTGAATTTTAAAGCAAATATTAACTGTAATTAACAGCAGCTACTTTGCTGACTTTTCTGTGTTTTCCTAATTTTTATGATCAATATGAATTTTTCTAACGGTGAAATAAAATTTTTCTCTAAGACGTTAGAACTCACAGAGGACACTCAAAGTGTCCAGCAGAGCAATCTTGGTCAGGCCCGGGCCCAGTGGAGACCCAAAGTCAGTCCTTCCTTTGTTTTTGCTTTCTTTTTCTTAAACACTCAATTCAAGCTCAATAACACACCTGCAGACAGACAGACAGACAGAAAACACACACACACGATGTACCCAGTGTGTCTCGGCATGCAGGCTTCCTATGGTTACTGGGTCCCTGGGTCAAGGGGCAACCTCCTGTGCACACTGGAGAGAAAGGAAGGTAGCTTAAGTCCCTCCCCTTGAGGGAAAAGACACAGCTGGAGGAGGCCAGTGCTCAACAGGAGGGAAGGCGGCCACGGAGCTCTGCAGAGGGTTCTGTTCTGAAGTGAGCTGCGTCTTGACCTTGCTCTGGACCCTCTGGTTGCCTCCCCCTCCCCCTCTGCTGCCTCCAGCCCAGCTGACACAAAAGCTCTTGCTAGCAATAGACAATTCTGAATCACAGCAGGGTCAAGGGGCTGTGCCTTCTCTCCCTACAGAGAACTGGGCCCCCCTGTATTCAAGAGAGGCTGACAAGGGTCTGCAGGCTGCACCCTGTCCAGGGTGGTGAGAAAGCCATGGGTCATCTCACTGGGTACTTCCTCCCCAGCCTCTACTCATCCCTGCCTGGTCCCAGCCACTGCCCTTCCTCTCTCCCCAGCCTGGTGGCTCTGCCTCCCCTGATAGACATTTCCCTCAAGTCTTCCTCATCACCAACCAACCAAGCTGTCCCAGAGAATGGTCCATCCATTTCTATACCTCATCACCAGATGCCTTTACATGCCTGAAACTGTGGAGCTGGCTTGTTTAGAAGGCAGCCTCCCCTTGAAGAGTAAGTTCCCTGTGGGATGACCTCACGCCCCAATGGGGCTACAGGACACAAAACACACATTCCTGGTGGGGGTGATCAGCAGAGCACACCATGGCCCCAGAGCTTCGCTGGCCTCCTCAGTCCCTCTTCCAGTCTCCTGCCCTCCATCTTCTGAGAGAAGACAGGGTGATTCTGTTGTTTCCTCTGGAACTCACTATACTACCCAGGCAGGAAAGAAAACTGGAAAGATACAGGAGTGATGGCTCATGGTTCAGAGCACTGGCTGCTCTTGCAGAGGACCCGGGTGCAGTTCCCAGCACCCACATGGCAGCTGACAACTGTCTGTAACTCCCCTTGCCGGAGATCTAATGCCCTCTTCTGGCCTCCACGGGTACTGCATGCACAGATGCACTTAACATACATGCAGGCAAACCATTCATGCACAAAAAATAAAAATAAAATCTTAACAAAGCAAGCCAGCTAGGAGACCAGAGCTCATTCAGCTTTTCTGTTTCTCTTTCTGATGGACAGACTCTTTCTGGGTCAGAAGCCCAGGGACCTGAGGTTTCCTGTCAGGAGAGGAAGGCCCCACCCCCTGGATGCTGATTCCCTGTCTGAGTCCTTTTCAGCAGGCCACAAAGGCCATCTCTGTTTTTAGTTGTTTCCTGAGGACAGTGACAGAGTTATTTTTACCCCAGTCACTTGGCTTGAGCTTTGGGTCCCATCAACCGCAGCAGGGGCAGCCTGTGTGGGAACAGAAGGCACACTCCCATGGACTTTTCTGTCTCTCACAAGTCCCGGAAGAGTCCCTACAGACAACTAGAAAGTTCAGGGTGCAGTCATCGGGGTCTCCACAACCAACTCTTGCTCTTCACCAGGATTCCCAGTCCACATTCATACTGGGAGTGACAGTGCTCAGTGTGGGGTGGTGGGGACTGGCAGGCCAACGTGCAAAGCCTCACTCCTACCTTGCCTGGGTCCAGCCAAGCATCCAGACCCCGCCCACACAAGCAGCATGGGCTCTAGGAAAAGCATCAACTTGTCCCGTAGAGCAAGTCAGACTTGCTTCAGATTCCAGTTCTGACTCTTGACGGCCATGGGACCTTAAGAGAGCTGCTCTACATTTCAGCCTTCTGCTCTGTGAGATGGGACTCATTCATAATTCACACAGTACTGTCAGAAGAGCTTAAATTTACGTCAGTCTTCAGGTGCTTCCGACACGGCTGGTTGCTCATTAATTCTCTAGCTCCAGGTTTGGAACTCAAGGTCACCAATGCCTCTAGCCTGCTGGGCTTAGGCATCAGAGTCCAACCTGGGCTGTCCCGGTTTCTTCTGCCCCCTCACTCTCAAGAGCACGAAGGTGAACAAAGCTAATGTACCAGAGGCTAGGACTGCCCTCCAATGTGTGTTAACCCAAAATGCAGAGGCAGAAGGACTAGAAGACTCGGCCAGCATGGAGGCCAGGGCCACGAGGATGTCAGAGGAAGCTGGGGGTGGTTAAAACTAGTGCATCTGAACTTAAAATGACGCTGATCCCCCAGTCAGCCCCTTGCCCCCTCACCTCTCCTTTTCTCTCACCTGCCCCACATTCCCCTCCTCTCCCCATCTCTCAGTCAACCACGGCTCAGGTTTCACGCAGCTACCGCTCCAGGCCCACCAGGCCACGCTTTCCTTCACATGGCAACTTTTCTCATTCACAGGGCTGAGGGTTTGCTCAAGGGAGCAAGGAAGGCTGGCAGTGCCAGGGGGAGATGCGGAGCCAGAAGCTTTCCCTCCCCGGGCCTTTGTAAGACAGACACTCAAGTGGGGGTGGGAGGAGAGAGGCAGCAAGGGCACCGGGGAAGGCAGGAGGGCAAGAGAGATGCCGGGCTGGAAGCAGAGACAGGCTGCCAGGAGATCAGCAAGCACTGCAAGCAGGGCCTACACTCCATTCCCCCTCAGGAGGCAGGAGGTGGTTGGCAGCCTCAGTAGTTAAGTTCAAGCAGTGAGCTCCTGCTGAAAGACGGAACAGAACTGTCCTAGACTGTCCTTTCAAGTTTAGGAACAGCTCGGCCTGATAAATAACACACAGAAACACTAAAACTTCCTATTTCTAAATTATAGACCTAGAATCATAGCAAGCTAAATTGCACGTTGATTCCTATTCTGGGGAAAAGTGAAAATTATTTTCTCCAGGTTACTTCTGTCTTCACAGCGGCTCCCGCACAGGCAGGGGAGGGGCCGCCCCACGCCCACTCCAGAGATCGGAGAGGTAGCATGCTGCTGCTGCTGCTGCTGATGATGACGACGACGACAAATAGGAGGACAGGTGAAATACATAGATTACAGATAGACAGATGATAGATGATTGATAGATACATGATAGATAAACGATAGATAGGTTATAGATATATAGATGATAGATGATAGAAATAGATGATAGATGGATAGATGACAGAAGATAGACAGATGATAGATATATACATGATAGATACATTATAGATAGATGATAGATGGGTTATAGATATGTAGATGATAGATGATAGATAGATGATAAATGGAGAGATGACAGATAGATGATAGATAGGTTATAGATAGATAGATGATAGATAAATAGGTGAATGAATGGATAATAGATAAGTGGGTGGGTGGATAGATAGGTGATAGACAGATAGATGATAGATAGATGAGTGGGTAGATGGAGGAACAGATGATAGAGATAGATAGATAGATGAGTGGGAGGGTAGATGGATAGTTAGATGATAGATAAGTGATAAATAGATGGTAGATAGATAAAAAGAACAGTAGGATACAAATACAAATACAAAATAGATGGTAGGTAGATAAAAAGAACTGTAGGATACAAATACAAATGACATCTTTGTATTTTTTCTCTATATCACATTTTTCAGAATAATTGTTTTCTATTCATGTTTTATACAATATAAGACAAGACATGTCTGAAGGCAGAAAGTCTGTTCAAGAAGGATGGATGATGGGTGATAGGTAATAGACAGACAGATAGACAATAGAAGATGATCAGTAGACAGAACTGGGGAGTTGGCTCAGCAGGTGAAATGCTTACTGCTCAAGAAGAAGGACCTAACTTCAGATCCTCAGCACTCGTGTAAAAAGCTGGGTGTGTACCATGTGTCTGTAACCTCAGCACTGGGAAGCAGAGACACTAGGATCCCTAGGGATTGCTGGCCAGCTAGTTTACTCAGCCGGTAAGCTCCAGGTTTGGTGAGAGACCCTGTCTCAAAACATAAGATAGAGAGTGACAGGATACTTGATGTTGACCTCTGGACTCCAGAGGCACATCATACATTCACACACACATACACAGACCACACACACAAAAATAGATACATGATGGGTTGATTGATAGGTGATAGAATTAGATAATATATAGATAGATAATAAAAGATTCTCAGGTATATTGTAGATAATATGTAGTTTACCGATAGAAGATAGATGATCAATCATGAAAGAGAGAACAGAAAGAATATAAGAGCTGGAGGATGAGGTGGAGCATTGTGGAATGCTGCCTTCTGGGTGTGACATGGTTGTTCTCTTGAGCTCACAGACTTTGTGATTATCTTCACAGAACCTGCACAATATTGGATCCATCAACATCCTGCCATGGAGAGAAGAGGGCCTCACAGGGCCTCCCTCTTTCATAATGATCAATAGGTGGTTAGTGGTTGCTGAGAGAGGGAGAGACAGACGACAGATGATAGATAGATAGATAGATAGATAGATAGATAGATAGATAGATAGATAATAGATAAATGATAGATAAAAGCTGGAGATATGACATAAATGTAGAGATAAATAGATGATAGAGAGATAGAGATGGTGTATGATAGGTAGATGAGAAAGATAAATTGATGATGGAATCTATATCCATAATAAATATTATACATAGATATATGATAGATAGATGACAAAGGATAGATAATGAAGATAGATAGATAGATAGATGATAGGTAGATGTCATATAAACAGACAACAGATATGAAATGCAGGCAGAGACAAGCAATGTTTTCATACCAGAACCTTTCTGCCTAACTTTGCTTGAAAAGCCCTGGGTTGGCATAAGATCTCTGTTTTAACACCCTTCTACAAAGCAAATAACTTCCTCTGGCTTAACTTTTGTGAATGGCACTGTAACAAACGTAAGGTGCAGGCAACTCTTTGATGTTCTGATTTTCTTTCCTTTGTGTATGTGCCTGGGCACGGAATTGCTGGGTAGTGAGTCTTCCCGTTAATTTTATGGGACACCACTCTCCCCGTCACACAAGTTCGACCTTAACTCATCTTCAGACCCAAGACCCACAGAACAAGACAACAGAATCAGGCAGGAGGCGCTGTCTGAGAAGGAGGCTTCTGTCTCCTCCCTCCCCACTGAACAGGACTGATGCGAGCACTCAGCTTCTTCACGGCACACAGCTCAGATTTAATAAAGCCCGAGTCAGTAACATTGATAAAGAAAAATAAATCATTCACGTTACTGAGCACCCACTGTGTGTACAGCTCCGTATCCCTTCTGGTCTCGATGCCCCTAAGGTGACAGCAGACTGAGCTCCGTGTAAGGATCATAAAGAACGAAGGGTTCTCCGAATTCTAGTCTCCCGCCACCCACACGCACGCACCATGTGGGCAGATTCCTACGCTTCCATGTTCCGGTTTTGGTAATATATTTCACATCACCACATCAACAAGAAAGTAACAAGATACATCAATATGTTTCTTTGCAAATGTAATTATGTAATCTGCTGGCAGACACATAAACTCCAAGCTAACGCAAAACTTGTTTTCAAAATGTGTTTTCCCCTCTTTGTCTGCTGGGTGGAGGCATACAGATAAATATTAAATGTTCCAGAAAGTTGTTCAGTTATTCACCTACTGAAGTTTTAAGTGCAGATGGGAAACAGAATCTCCTTGAGTTTACCTACCTGCCTGAAAGCAGGTGTCTCCTTATCAGAAGGGACAGAAGCCATCCCACATTGTTTAGTACCACCAGCTAGTACCCGTCTTCCCGAAGCCAACATTCAAGGATTCTACCCATCAGTTGCTGGAGGAGGGGTCAGAGATATGCATTCAGAGCAGCTGTGATCATACTTCCACCCTGCTCTCATTCCACAAGGCATCAGGCATGGGATCACTGGAGATTGACCATCAGTCAGACTCTAAGGTATCCAGTATCCCGACAAGCAGGACCATGTATCATCACCCCTGTGACCGTGGCTATCACTTAACCTCTCTAAGACCCAATTTATCTCTAAGGGCCAATACGATCATCTTATAAAGTAAACCTTAGACAAGCAATATTTGCTCTGCCTATCCAAAGGAAAGTATGTATATTTAATGCTTGCGATTTCATGCAAGCATGTCTTATGTGGTTATGTAAGATTCTCATCTCAGTACTTCCTTGGGTCTCCGTGAGTCTCCCTGAGACCACAGCAAAAAGCACCCTACTCTGAACTAGCCCTCATTCTGGCCCTAACCTCAAGGCAGCTGTGGACCATTGCCATGTCTGTGTACTTCACACACATTTATTGGCATGCTCTACCTGGCCAGTACGGTGAAAGACACTGAGAATAAAGATATTTCCCTGAGCTCACAGAACAGTGGGGAGGCTAGAAAGCTCTTTAAAAAACAGACTGTGATAAAAATGTATAAGCTGTTCCAACACTCAAGACCAAAACAGAAATGGAGTTATGGAACAGTAGTCGAGTTGAGAAGTTCCATCTGACACTCTAGCCTGGATGGTGATGGGCTAGGCAGGGGCTGGAAGTGAGATGTGGGATGAAAGAAACAGATCAAAGTCAAGGAGAAGTATTGACCTAAGACTCGTGTCTAATGGTGCAAATCGATGAGTTTTATTGAGCATGGGAAAGTTACCCAGATGACACAGTTTTGGAGACTTAGACACAACAGAACAAGAAATTATAGGGTAGACTGGGCAAGAGATACTGATGGATAAAATAGAGCTCTTACCCCCAAGAATCTAACCATCCAGCATTGCAATGACCAGAGAGTTCTCAGGGAAAGATGAAGAGTTTCAACATCAAACCAACATATTGCTATACTTCTGGTGGACCAGGAGGTGGACCTGTTCTCAGCACTGAGGGCAGCTGTCCAGGGCATGGATCGAGGGACAGACTCACAGCAAACTGGCACCACTGTTGCTTTCCTAGACAGTCATTAGGCCAGGAACTCACCTGTGAAACTTCCTCTACCTGAAAGTCTACAATAGTTTAAAAAGAAACTTGGTGTTCTCATTCAGAACCATTCTGTACTTTCAAAAACATATATTGGGCTGGAGAGAGGACTCCGTGGTTAAAAGTGCATATTCCTCTTGCAGAGGACCCTAAAGTTCAATTCCCAGCACCCACATAGGTGGCTGACAACTGCCTAGCTCTAGTTCCCAGAGATCCAATGCCCTCTTACGGCCTCCTCAGGCACTGCACACACACATGTGCTGCATGCGTGCAAACCTAGACACACACACACACACACACACACACAAATAAATACACATAGTAAGGAATAAAAATATGTCCAGCTGGATGGGTTTGTGACATCTGTGACTCCAGCACTGGGGAGGCTGAGGCAGAAGAATTGCAAGTTTGAGGCCAGCCTTGGCTATACAGTAAGATTCTGACTCAAACAAACAGAAACACATCCATAAGTATGGCCTGGGATTCAAAATTATATTTTACATCTGTGAGTGACGTTGTATCTGGAAAGCTGGACTTCTCAGATGGGCGTGGTTGGGTTGCAGAACTGACGTGAAGACCTGGGTAAGCCTCCAAAAGCAGGTCTCAGCCAGGACCAGGGGTCATTAAATCATACATGCAACAACCTTATACTTGCATGGTGCCAGGGAACAATATGTAGAGGTGGTCACCTCTGCCCACCACGACTCACTTGACTGAGCCACGGAAGCTGGGGTGCCTTGGTGAGCTGGTGAGAAACCAGTCCTTGAAGTGGATTTCCTTCTGCACCTGCCCAACAGATATCCGACCTCTGCTGCCATTCTGGTGCAGCAGGATGCTCCCCGGGGCTCAAAGAAGCCCGCTTCCTTCCATCAGAACTCTTACACTGTTTTTTGTCTGCCAGGCCCTTTCTGACATCATATCTGCTACGCTTCTCCCAAGTGCTAACCTCAGACCCAAAAGCTTTCCTCTGTTCTCTTTCAGGAACAGATTCCAAACCCAGGCTGTCCTCCAGTTCCCTGCTGGGACCCTCTCACCGTACAGGGCAGTCCTAGACCTGAAGCTGCCAGGGCCTCCTGGCGATCATCTCAAAACGCCATGAAGGAACAAGGCTAGCTGTCACTCTACAGCCAGGCTTCTTAAATTTTTTCCACTGGTGACCCTTTTTTCACCTGAGAAATTTTTATGTGATCTTATGTTTATAGAAAATAAAATACGTGTGAAAATAAAGCATTTAATAATAATAAACCATAAAGAAATTTGGTATTAGCCATGCATGGTGGCTCATACCGATCATCCTAGCACTTGGGAGGCTGAGGCAAGACGCTTGCTTTGTAAGGGCATCGTAAGCTACGCAGTGAGTTCCAGGCCTGTCTGGAGTAGAGTGAGACCTTGTCTCAGATGAAAAAGGGAAAAAGAAAAATAAATTGATTTTAAAACAGTTCCTAGGCATACATACAATTTTATTATTTAATAAAGAAGAAGGAACATTTGCGTGCTTATGTGATGATATGCTTCTTCATTTTTACATAAAGAACTGAACAGCTGAATACTTAACACTCAGTGTCCATGATGCATTTAGGAGTCAATCAATAGTTTGGTTTTATAATTATCTATGCTGAGAACACTGCCTCACACATACATGCAGTACAAAATGTAGGGGTGCATGTAGGGCTAGGTCAGATATGGTTGGAAATTCTGTTCTAATCATACACCAAAATTCAATGAAAAAAAAATTATGAAACTCAAGCCAGCAACTCAAACAACTGTTATTCGAATCAATCACCTGACACAATACACTAAACAAACTTGTTAGATGCTGAGGAATGGAGGTCTTTATTTTCCATAATTAAATTCATGCTTCTGTAAGAGCAGAAAACTTAGTAAGTACAGTCAAACCATGTAGTTCATAGCCTACAGTAGCTTCAGATCTGAGCCAATGTGCCTCAGACAGAGCTCCTTGGGGTTTGCAAGGTGTGGTGACGTGCTGGGAACCAAGGCCGTGGTGAAGTCACGCCATACAGCATGGACGAGTGCTCCCAGAATCACCTCAGATTCCTTAGTCTTGAATTATCTGCTTGTTGTGCATTCAGAAGATTTTACTGTTGTGAAAACTCCACATTCAGTCTAATGACCCCACACGAGGTCAGGACCCACAGTTCATGAAGCTGTGACTGACATCAGCCCAGAGAGTGGAGACGGAACCCCATCTATTCCCTGAGAATCCATGTGAAGGACGGGAAACTGTGACCGTCACGGAGACACCTGTAGGCCTTGGCTCCTGAGCCCAGCACCTTTGTGCCGAGCCTCCCACCCAGCCAGCGATGCTACACTGCCCACACTCGAGCTGGAGAGGTGCAGACCTTGTCTCCCTCCCCTCTCTCTCCATGCGGATCCAGATGAGGTGTTGTGATCCATGGTTGAAGCCATGATCTGTTTGTTTCACACCAGGAAAACGCCATGCGGATGACTTGAAAAGCAACACTCTTCCCACCCGTTACCTTTTCCCGGTCTTGATGGCACCCGCTCACTCTATCCTGAGCAAGGCTGTGTCTTGATGGCACCCGCTCACTCTATCCTGAGCAAGGCTGTGTCTTGATGGCACCCGCTCACTCTATCCTGAGCAAGGCTGTGTCCTCTGTGCTCTTCCTCGGGATCTAGTCCTGCCCGAGTCTTTGTTTTTTAACTTTTTCACCAGTTCCTGTGATTTCCCAAAGCACCTGCCTAGGCTTGGGAGATCTTCATGTAGGGAAGGGAAGGAGCCTCCCTGAAGTGCCAGACCCTCTGATGGGCTGGGGGGCAGGGATACTTAGAGCTGAGACCTCTCTCCCCACCTCTCTCTCTCTCTGTCTCTCTCTTTAACCTTGCCTATATTCATGGTCACATAAATACACTAAGAAACTACCCCCCAGCACAAATGTAACAAGAAAATACTTTACAAGGACGACTCTACACTTACCAAAACAGAGACTGCTCTGAAGGCTACTAGATTCCGGGATCTAAACTGACCCTGATTCTCGACAAAGCTAAAATACATTTCCCTGGGGTTTGGGCAATAGGTGTTGTCTGTAAAGTCCTCATTACAGTGAGTCCAGTGGAAAATTGGCACATGGTGAGTTTATTTCCCAGCAGTGGGGCACGTATTGAATATAGGTTATGTTTAGTAACAGGAGCGTCCCCACAGCAATGTAAGGCAGAAGTCACTAGGAAGAGAAGAGCCAAGAGAAAACCCTGGATCTGCCTCTCCCACCAAAGTAGTAAGACCCAAGCAATACCCACACCTAGGCAAGGTTCCAGAACCATCCCCACAAGGGCCTGCAGCGTAGAGATAACAGCACTTCCTGCAGGTGCCTTGCCAGTTTGGATGATCCCAAAACAAAACAAGTCTTGAAAATAACTTCAGGCTATTGCACAGGAAACAGAGGGGTGATACCACTGCAGCCACTTTACTGACAGAAACACACACGCGCACACACACACACACACACACACGCACACACACACACCCATCCCAGTATTCAGCTGTTGACCTGGTCACTGTGTATTTCCATCAGCAAGATTTTCAGAGATAACCTGCCTTGCCCTGCCTGATCCTGGGCACCAGCACCCTCCTTTCCTTCTTTGGTCCCAGGGGAGGCTGACTGAGCTGGAATGACTAAGCACCACCAAACGTCATGGCACTGAAGAGCTTCTCCTAAATGCCCAGGTAATCAGCAACGTGAAAGAACATAACATGATCAGCAATACACAGGGACTTATGATGTCAATAAATTTCTACAGCACCAGTATCTGAGACATATCAGAAAATCCTCTGTAGTGACAAACAGAGTACCACACTGTATAGATATTGTTAAAAATATAGATTGTTAAAAATACAACGTTTAACGGGTGTTTTTCATTTGGAAGAGTTATGGCAGATGTGTAAGCATGCTTCTAGATTACAATGATTGGGATGGCCTGAGTTCAGAGAACTTTGTTAATGCTTTGGCATAGGTTATGGGGTTGGACCACTGGCCAATAACTTGAAAATAACAAGTTGGGAGATGGAAGGCAAAGGAATTTGAAATAGAAATTTATAGCTAACTATTATTATTATTAATTTTATGTGTATGAATGTATCGCCTGCATGTATGTAAGTGCACCACAAGCATGCAATGCCCACAGAAGTCAAAAGAGGGTGTAGATCCCTCAGAACTGGGGTTACCGACTTTGTTAGCCGCCATGGGGTGCTGGGAACAGAGCCCTCTGTAAGAGCAGTCTGTGCTCTTACCCACATCTCCAGCCCCAAAAATTCATAGCTAACTCTTGATTCGGAAGAGACCTCTTTCCAAAGGACTTCTTTGCACCCACGGAGGTTTTCTAACACAAGAGGTTCTCAACAGTCAAGCAGTGTTTTCCTTGGTGATGTCTGAGAAAATTATTGGTGACGGATGCCTTGGTTTCAGGTTTGGGCAATACTCCATGTGGCTGTGCCGTCATGTGGAGGCGCAGGTGGCTCGTGCATCGAGGACACGAGTTTTGGGTATTGTTTGAGCAAAAGACAGGAGAACCTGAGCTTCTCTCATGGGACATAGCTCCTGCCCATACAGCCTCTTCCAGGGTCAGCGGTGGCTCCTCTCCCTCGCCCCCTGGTCCCCCGGGTGGGTTATGGCTCCCCATTGTTAGCTCTGGGTTTGCTGCGACTCTGCAGAGGCTCTACATTCAGCTTCTGCTGACCACCCGATCTGTCTCTCACCTGCTGGGACTCTAGCCGACACACACTCCAAGGGGCTCGCCGCAGAAGCGTCAGGTCATTACGAGTCAGCAACACAGACAAAAAACTTCAAAGTTAATTAGCTGTACACACAGGGAACTATAAAATCTTTAAAACTGAGCCACATGAAGAGCCCTGTGCGTAGTCAGCTAAAGTATAACACGGAGGAATGTGTGGGAGTTGGTAGAGGGGGATGGATATCCGAAGGCAAAACATCAAAATTATATTTTTGGTTCTTAAATCTGGGGGGTGCTTTTTATTTTGTTTTGTTTTGTTGAAACAGGGTCTCCTTGTAGCCCCAGCTGACCTGGAACTCGCTGTGCAGACCAGGCTGGCCTCCATCTCACGGAAATCCACCTGCCCCTGCCTCCTGAGTCCTAGGAATAAAGGTGTGCGCTACTAGACCTGTCTTTAGAAGAATTTTTAACTGATTGTTTTGCTTATTGAATTATTACACCAGACACAGTGGTGTGCACCTTGAATCCCAGCCCTCAGGAAGCAGAGAAAGGCAGATCTCTGTGAGATCAAAACCTGCCTAGTCCACATGGTGAGTTCCAGGCTAGGACTAGGGAGACTCTGTCAAAAAAAAAAATCAACCCTAAACCATCATACAGATATTAAATATCACTGTGGCACGTTTAATCAGCGTGTTAGTAAATTCTCCTTCCCTTCATGTCCCCGACTAGAAGGCAGAAAAAATGTGAGAGCCAGAGGATGGGGAGGAGGGCAGTGAGAGGCTGTCTTCCGGAGATGACGGAGATGATGGAGATGACGTGGCTGTCGCAGTCAGGAGCTCACGCGGCTATGGTGACCTGCATAAGCCCTGCAGGTCACGATCAAACCAGTCAAAACCCCTGACCAGATGGGGCAGGTGCTCTCCAGACACCCCACCCCCCACCGCTACCGAGACACTACCGACAGGGGATAGTCGCTGGGGAGGAAGCACCACTCTCTTTTGAAGATGTGGCTGCTCGTGTGTTCCCATGCTCCACTGGATGACCCGACACCCATGTACATAAGGGAAGCTCTAACTGGACTTCGTGGCTTATCAAAAAATAAAGACAAAGTCAAAGGGTGTTCTGAGGGAAGATGTGGAAGCGTTGGAGGAGGGAGTGGGGAGATATTTCACTGTGTATGTATGGCATTTTAAAACATACAGGAAAAAGGAGAAATTATAAACTATAATTGATTGTTGTGGTTTCAGTACGACAACACGGATAAGAGACAGAGAGCACAGGAAGGGACCTGGTCATACACAGAACACTGAGAGATGATATGACAGATAGTACAGATCAGGGGAGGTGCCAAGCTGATCAACATTGGAGGAAATTCATTAAGCTATATAAAAAATCAGATACCTGTGTCACACCATAAATCAAAGTCATTTATCAATGAACTAAATATCAAGATGTAAAAAGCAAAACTATCAAAGAAATATAAGATAATGTCTTAGGATAAGGAAGTACTAGATGGTACCCTGAAGTTGCAACCAATAAAGAAAAAGGCAGAAAAGTTTGAAGAAACATGAGCACGTGCTTCAGGTTTGCAGAAACGCGCTGGCACTTGGAGATTGACATACAAACAACAACTCAGCAGTAATTACTGAGCAACTATGAAGTTCCAATGGGTCTCCTTGTGCTGCAGAATGTACAATAAAGAGAGTGCAGAACCCCCGTCCTGTCCATTGACAGACAGGCCAGTTCTATTCAGATGGCTCCTCAGGAGCACAGGACCCAGCAGCTTGGTCTGACCAGGGCTGGCTGGAACGGTGGTGACTGAGAAAGAGCTTTCCAGAAAATGTGACATCAAAACTGTAATTGGTGATGAAATGTTGTCTTTAATATCATCAAACCCACCTCAAAGCGTCTTTGTTTCGAGACAATTTGGAAAAAACAGCATCAAAGTGAAAATGGTAAGATGGCTGTGTCTCTTCTGGTCACACCTGTCACACCTGCTCCGTCCTAGTTCCCAAAGGCTCATTGACTGCCTCGAGTCCAGGTAGAACATAAGAATTTGTCTTCATGGGGCTGCGAGATGGCTCAGTGGGTAAAGGTACTCACTGCCAAGCCTGACAGTCTAAGTTCAATCCCCAGAATCCACATGATGGGAGAGAGAATGGAATCCCAAAAGTTATCCTCTGACCTCCACATGTGCACCGTGACGAGGACTTGCTCACACATATGCACGCTCATACACACAAAATAAATAAATGTAGTTTTAAATTTAAGAATCTATTCCTGGGGTTGGAGAGATGGCTTGGTGGTTAAGAGCACTGGCTGCTCTTACAGAGGACCTGGCTTTGATTCCCAGCTCCCGTATGTGGCTAACAGCCATCTATAACTCCAGTTTCAGGGGATCCAATGCCCTCCTGTGACCTCTGTGGGCCCTTCATGACACAGGTGCATTTACACACATGCAGGCTATACGTTCATATGCATAAAATAAAAATAATGAAATATTTTTTAAAAAGAATTTATTCTCTACCCACAATTAGAAAAGGACTAAGGCATATGGCAGACAAGCAGAAAAGTAAAGAAAGATGTGATGGGCATGACGTCCTGGAAATCTTGTGACATTCTAGGAGCACACAAAGGCTTCACCCCCTGACCCTGGGAGGGTGTAGGTTACAAGGGTGTCCCCAAAACCTTCCAGTGAAGACATAGAGATCTTAACTCACAAAGCTGGGTTCATCTAAAGCTGGGTCAGAATTCTAAATGCACAAGTTGTAATCAAATAAGTGTGTTTCAAGGTTGCTAGTCCAAACTTAAGCTGCCAAGGTTCCCAGGAAAGCAGGCTTTTTAGGGCCCCATAGCAATCACTGGCTTCCATGATAAGGACATGCGGTGATAGACCTACACTGAATTCTAGAAAAGCATCACAGAGGAAAATTACAGATTCCGCCTAAGGCCTAGAGAGAGCCAGCTACCCCCTGGATTTGAGAATGATACTGAAAATGTGCAGTGGTTGCTGTGAGAATTAAATCAGGACATTAATGCGCACACCAGTGCTTGAAGAAGCCTGGACAGTGACTATAAGGAAGGAACAGGTGTCACAAAACCGTCAACATTTCACATCGTTCACAACTGCTTCATTTGCTTGTATTGAGTTATAATCATACTTCACAGTGTGCACATGCTAAGGGTATCGTGTTACTTGCTGAGTTTGGTAATCCTATACATCTTTGCAACTATGTAGAAAATTATAATGTATAAGGTCCAGTGTCACCACAGCCTAAGAGATCTGCTTCCTATAAACTAACTCCACCGGTTCATGTCACCAAAAATATTTACTGCCCCGTAAACTGCCTATGGATCGAATCACGGGGGGGAATACGGGGACTCGTGGGGGGGAATACAGGGGCTCACGGGGAGAATACGGGGGCTCACGGGGAGAATACGGGGGTTCACGGGGCGGGGGGGTACAGGGGCTGCCCACCCTTCCCCAGCTGGGTATGTCACAGAGAAGGAAAGCATAGCCGTTATCTGGAGTCCTGGGTCTCACTGTCCCACGTGGTCCATCCAAATGGGGGAATTTCATTCAGTATGGAGAACAGAGTCGTTTTCAGGACAGAAGCAACTAGAGATTGTGGTGCTAAATGGATTAAGCTCAGGCTCAGAAGACAAAGATCACATTTTTTTCTCACTGTGGATCTCAGATTCACATAGAATGCAAAGTGACGCACACGTGACCTGGAGGTAGAGGCCAGGCCCTCAGGAGAAGGAAGGGGACTAGAAGGAGGGGCGCGAAAGGAGAGCGTGGGGGCCGTGCTCAAAGGGCGCTGCACACGTCTATGAACATGAGCTCAGGACGCCTATGGACAGTGGGGACACACCATAAAAAAACACGTAGAGCTTGAAGACCGGCCACTCGAGTAGCAAGCAGCCGCCACGTGAAAAGGACACCCAAGGCCTCCGGAATGGGGAGGGGATCCCGGGTTAGCAGGAAGAGCCAAGTTGGAACCCTGAACCAGCTTGAAAACAGTGTGGTCTCAGCACTGGAGAGGCAGAGACAGGATGACCTTGCCCAGCCAGTTTTCTGTCTGAATCAATGAAAGACCATGTCTCAATAAGATACAGAGTGACGAGATGCCTGGCATTGAACTCTGGCCTCCATACACACTTGTACACCTGTGTGCCCTCACACATATACACGTACATAAAGAGACACCCTGGTCACACAGTTACATTCCAAGTTCCAATTTAAAGCTAACCACACTGTTTCCTGAATTCCTTTGACATTACACTCACTCTGGTTATTAACATGTTATACTGTGTAATTAGTTGGAGAAAATGAGAAAGCAGTTTCCCCAACTCTAGCGCATTAAATTTAACATTTCCCATCTACTTATTGCGGAGAGAAACATTACTTATACAACCTGCATCATATCAAATTAATGCCTTCCACAGCATCTCCACACAGAAGGTCTGCAGGGGAGAGTGGAGCGTGAAAGCTGATGCATTGGAGGCCTGACTACATTTTCAGGGGAGATCATTTCCTGTCTTCAGGTGGACAGAATCAGCATGGCAAGTTTCCAGGAGGAAGCAGTCTCCGTCCACCCGCCGATTGCTTGACTAGACACAGAAAATCTCTTTCCCACCTTGAGCCACATAATTAAGCCAAGAGAAATGTCTGGGGGATCGGAAGCAATGCCAAGCGGAAAATTAAGGTAGATGTTAACATGTCCGAGGTTCCTGAACACTTGGCTGGATTTCTGCTCCACCTCGCCTTGACGCTGACTTCCTAGACCCTGCAGCCCTTTCATACACCCTGTCCCTAGTCTGAGCCCTTATTCTCCAAGTCCGAGCTCGTTCTTTGTCACCCAGAGTGGTCAAACAGGCATCCCCGAATGAGGCCACAAGAGTCTATTTGTACCAAACAGCTTTTATTCCCCAATCTTCACATCAGTGTAGCAAGCTCACCCCAGGAAGGTCTGCAGAGTCTTCTTACATGAAGCAGATTTGTTATTCAGGAAGTCTTAACAACCCCAGCAAATATCCCCAAGGTGATGGGGAGACGGTATCCAAGGGAAGTGTTCAGGCTGGGATCATGTGTGACTTCAGGCCACTCTGCAGTAGTAGTACAGAGCGGCTTAAGGAACGTGGACTGCAAAGTGACCAACAGAGCTTCCCTCTCATGTTCCCCAAGCCGCTGTGAGTCTAGGGTCTGCCGCCATTCTGTGCTAGCTATTCTGTTCCATGGTCATACTTAGGAGGCACACATTATGCCCACATTACTGTGTGGTAAGGACAAGAGGGAGAGATAAGAGACCAAGAGGTCTGAGCTTGGAGGAACTCACCACAGGGAATGCTGTGGGGAGGGGCTAGCTCAGAGTCCAGGCCCCAAATTTCCAAAGTCTTTTCATAATCTCCCACACCCTCCCTCCAAGATGCCCTAACCTCCACAATTACCACCCAGGAAAGTGGAGGGAAGCAACATTTCAGGCCTGGGGATACGAACAGCACATGTAGCTGCAAGCACATGGCCCGTCTCTGGGTCACTGGTACATATCAGGTTAGAGAAAATGCATCCACCTCTAGTTATCATTGCTTTGATTATTCAGGGATGAGTTCTGAGCCTCTGTGACCAGCTGGGACTGTTGACGGCTGAAACGCACTTGAGTGCTTTTACTAAAGGCACATCTCTGTGGGACTTAAGCATCATTACCTAATTGAAGGACTTAGCTGGGTCATTAACTTTTGAAACCGCTTTGGTGTATCTCAGTTACACTGTCCTTGTGTCCATGAGCTTATTCTTAGGTGGTGCTCGTCCTGACAAGAAAAGCTCAGGCCGAGACAAAGCTCTGCCACCTGCATTTAACACAGACATCCTTTCTCCCAATGTGCCCTTCCTAAAGACTGTGCTAGGGCGCCATAAAAGGAACAAAGTGGTTTGCATTTCCAGAACCTCACAGTGTATTCAGGGCGACAAGTCGCTTGCTAACATCAGTGACCAACACCCATGGTGAGGGGCTTGAAGAATCAACAACTTATTCGTTCTTATAAGTAACTGTCTATCAGAAGGCACAAGATGGAATTATTTTATTTTTTAAGATTTGACTTTACAAAGAAAATTGATTTGTCAACTGTGTGTACCTGGAGGTGCGGTAAGTGTAGGTGCTTGAGGAGGCCAGGAGAGGGCGCCAGGCCCCCTGGAGCTGGAGGTACAGGGGTTTGTGAGCCTTCTGTTGTGAGTGCTGGGGCCTAGACTTGAGGCCTCTGAAAAAGCAGTGTATGCTCTCAACCTCGGAGCCATCTCTCCAGCCCCACATTTTCATTCTGAAAGGGGCTTTTCAGGGCCATCTAACTCAGCTCATTTCAGCTGGTGGATGGTGTTCTGTCAAACGATTCTTCTTATTTACTGACCTCCCAGGTACGGTTGCCCCTTCAGCCAGGAAAGGCCTACTTCTGTCCGTAGAATGTAGTCGATAACTAACTCCAGTAAATTTAGTCATTGTTACTTAAGCCCCTGTTTTCTATTCCCTGCAATTTATGTGGTAAGCACAGTATTACATACAGTAAGCCATGATGTCTTTAGTGGCTTCCTATTACATAGGAAGAACAAGAAATTTGAATCTCAAAGTTATCAAGAGAGAGTCCCTTGTTGATTAGTGAGCTAAAGTGCTTACTCTCTAAACTTCCAGTTTCTCCTTTCAAAACTTGCAATGATGGTGGCAACTTCAAAGGAGCACTTAATTTATCCCCCATGAGCACAACTGAACTGTCCTTTTCTCCAGTCAGCGTCCTCCATTAATTCTCTCACAGAAGCAACAGAAGATGCGTAGTCTAAAAGATGTCCAGTTTCAATTCCAAGACATTGGGAAACTGAAAATCACCTCCCTGGGCCTTATGTAAGAAAAAATTAAATGAAGTAAAAATCAATGACTTTTAGACCCTCTCAGGGCACAGGGGTGTCAATCACTGGCTGACCTTATGGAGGACCCCAGCTTGGTTCTTCATCCATGTGGCAGCACACAACCACCTGTAACTCCAGCTCCAGGGGATCTGATGCCACCTTCTGGGCTCTGTAGGCACCAGGCATGCACATGCTCAATCAGACAAGATACTCATATACATAAAATTAAACAAATAAATCTTAAAAAAACAGACAAGCTGCTGTGAGACTTCCTTCCTGGGGTGGGAGGGGCCGCCGTGTCTACTCCCCTTCCTCTTAAGGTCCCAATGGCAGTTTGACTCCACCAAAGCTCCCCGGAGAACAGTGAGCTCCTGGGGCTTCCTTACAGAGCATGGGTGAGTGTGGGTAGCCCCAAAGCACCCTCATACAAAGTCTCCACCAGCACTGAGGAGTTCCCTATAGCTGAACAGACAGAACTCCTTTTCCCCGGTCTTCCCCAGTCTGTACCCTCCAGCCCTTCTCTCTCAGCCCTCTAGCCTCTCTCTAAGCCTCTGAGGTTACATGCAATTAGGGTAGAATGCACATTTCAGAACAAGGGGAGGGTTAAAGACGGAAAGAAAAGCATTATTCAATAATAAAGAGTTAATCCTGGAGAAGACATAACAGTCCTCCACATGCACCCCCCCAATAGCACAGCATCAAAATACAGTCTCAGAAAAACCAGGAGGTCTGAAGGATGACACGGACAAACCCACCATTAAAGTTGGAGACTCATCAAAGCTGTCGGTTGTTTTAGGTCAGGCAGAGAGGCTATCAGCAAGAGCACCGCGGCCTGTCGCTCTCACTGATCTGATCTAACTGGTATTTCTAGAATTGTCTATCTGATAGCAATGGTTTACGCGCATCTTGGGCTCAGTCGAAGTACTCAGCACCATGACGGATCAGGGGCTGGGTCATGAAAACATCTCAACACACTTCATAGAATCATACGAAGTATATTCTAAGACTACAGTGGGATTGACAGAAAGAGCTGAAAAGCCTCAAATGTCAGGAAATTAGATAATGTGTTTATAGATGACCTCTGGGCAAAAGAATCTCCAGGAGAAATTAAAATGTAAACTGAACTGAGTGGAAATGAAAATGACTGAAGTTTGTGGGCGATGGTGTAAACAAGGCTGGAACAAAATTTAAAGCACTGATTACAGAGGTTATGGAGGAGAAATCCAAGAGAGACACTCCAACCTAAGAACCAAAATGAACGTGTATATTAACACTGTGGTGTGGGATCTGAAACTCTTCACAGTATTTTTTTAAATGGAGGTACCGATTGGTTTGTCATTTTTTAAATTTTGTTTATTTTTATTTTATGTGCTTCAGTGTTGTACTTCCACGTATGTAAATGCACTCATGTCATGCAATGTCCACAAAGGCCAGAAGAAGGGACCAGATCCCCTGAACTGGAGTTACATGGTTGTTAGCCACCATGTGGGCGCTGGGAACTGAACCCTTGCTCCGTGCAGGAGCGGCCAGTGCTCCTAACTACTGGGCCAGCTCGGATCCTGTGCTCATTTTAATATACGAGTCTCTCGGCACCCTCTATTTCTGTCTTTCTGATAATGTCCAGTCCAAGGGCTCTGAAGGCCACTCTGCTTCTCCTGGTTCTTCTTCATCAGAGCTGCTGTGCAGGTTAATACATCTGTTGGCTACTAATATGTGTCTTATCTTCCTTGGAAATGCCTGTGCAGTCTCACTTTACACACACCCTGTATGTTAAAGACATAGCTGTGCTTCCTATTTATTAAATCTCCTTTACAACAGCCACAACATGGAATCAGCCTCAGTGTGCATCAGTTGAGGAACCAATTTTTTAAATGTGGTGTAGACCCACAATGGAATACTATTCAGTCCTTAAAAAGAAATTTTACAGGACTGGAAAGAGGGCTCAGCAGTTAAGAGTCAGGTTCAATTCCTAGAACCCACATGGCAGCTAACAACTGTCCATAGCTCCAGTTCCTGGGGATCTGACTCCCTCTTCTGACCTCCGCTGGTATTGCATGGCACAGGGCCTCTTAACATATATGCAGGCAATACACTCATTCACATAAAAACAGTGAATATTTTTTAAAAAAGAAGTTCTAGTGTTGTACTATACACCAAGATGACCATGGTTCATAACAATGTATTGGGCATTTTGAAATGACTAACATAAAAGCTGTGTAAGTATTCTAGCTACACAGAAATTCTAGGTAGTAGAGCTGATATCTATATAGAGAGATACACAGGTATATATTAATTATTCCTCTATGTTCAGTCCACAGTATAGACATGTACCAAAATATCACTCTGTACCCCATAAATATGAACAGTTGTCGGTCAACTCAATAGTAGCTTGGTTCCATTTGCTTAGAGTGCCTCCCCCTACACATAGCCGTGTCTCCTCTCAATGGTGAGGTGCGTTTGCTCGAGGCAGCATAAAGATGGTCCTCTTTCTAATCCAATCTGTTAGTGTCCATCTTCTGGTTGGGGAACTGGTATCATCAGTACTGACAAGTGTTCACTAACGCCTGTCATCTCCCTGCAGTGACACATCTGAGACATCTTTGATGAACTGTTCTGTGCTCCCTGCGCCCTGCCGTGGGATAAATCCTCTCTTCAGACTGAGGTGTGGCCTGACTTCGTGGACATCAATCCCTCAAGTCTGTCTCTACCACAGAAAGTTTGTTTTCTCCTTCAATTCCAGCTGATAGAAGGTAGCCCAGGATAGCCCAGGCCACTACATCCAGGAAAACCGTGGTCTTTCGTGACTTGCAGGACATTAATCCAAGCTCTTCTGGCTTTCATAGTTTCCAATGGAAATTCAGCTGTTATTCTGATGGGCAGTTTTTTTTCTTTGTTCTGTGTGTTTCAAATAAAAGATAAAAAGACCAAATTAAGGCCTAAACCAAACAGCCAATGAAAGCAAGCAAGCAAGAAAGAAAATTTGATCAAGGAACTTCCTCTTTTAGGAAAATGAAGCTAATATACTCTCCCCTATTTTCTAAGTTCAAATCCAGGATATTACAGGTGAACCAGATGCGGCAAGACTGAAAAACAGAGAACTGGCATATTGTCCGGTGAACATTAGACTTGAGGGATGACGTGGGGTCCTGGGTTTTGCTTTGGCCTCATATAGTATAGACTCAAGATGGATGAAATTAGTAAAACAGAAACTGCAAAGGGCACAGCCTTCCTAGACAAAGGACCAGACCCCGAAAGCCTTCAGGATAATTGCCACGTTCCCACCAACACCACAGAAAATCTGTGTCCACACCCACACCACCCTGCCAAGGCCCAGTGAGGAGCCCAACCCCCTCCCTCGCAAAGACACCCCAGCATTCCCATGGGGTGATGGCAGGACTTCCCACTCCACCTCTGTGCGCGCTCGCCCATCACCTTTGTGTACGTGAGGAAGGGAACCTGGACTTTTCCCATGCCTGGCAGCAGTACCGAGCACCTCTCTCTCCCACTGGAGTGGTGTCTGGCAGACCTACTGGGAGGTCAGGCCTTCCACCATCACCAGAGGGTGACCAGGTCGTTCCGTGGTGGTAAGCATGAGGACCACATGAGGAGCAGGAACTCTCACACGTGCGACATCTGTGACATCTGTGATGGTAATGGAGGACACGTTAAGAGCCTGAACTCCGCAGCAGCAAGGAGCTGGTGTTGACACCCAACCTTCTGTCTGGGCAAAAACAAAGAAAGGCAACCGAAACACAGGCTCAGCTCCAGAAACGCAGAGCACAACACCAAAATGTCTGTTTCGATGGAAATTACAGCAAATCATCAGTAACAGCAAGGATGGCATCAGACTGCACAGAAAAGGAAGACCAGGAACACAGCCCAGTGTGGACAGAGGTGCTGGGATCATATGACAACGACTTTAAAGCTCTATGATTTTAAAAGTATTCAAAGGGCTGGAACGATGACTCAGTGATTCAGAGTACCAGCTGCTCTTCAAGAGGGCCTGGGTTCGGTTCCCAGCACCCACACAGTGGGTAACAACTGTCCAGAACTCCGGTTCCAGAAGATCCAATGCCCTCTTCCGACCTCCATAGGTATTGCACGACATGGGTGCACTCACACACATGCAGGCCATCACTCATATCATACACATAAATTTTTTTTTACTAAAAACCATGCTTGAAACAAACACAAACACAGGAAACCGATGTATCATATGCTGCATTTATTGCACATGAACAGAGACACAAAAGACACAATGATGAACAAGACAGAAATTTTAGACTAAAACTAGCAATGATGGAACAAATGGTTCCACAGACGGGTCCGAGAAGGTTAGAGGCACAGAGAGAGCAGTGAGACGGAAGGGCAGAATGAGAGAAACCATGCACTCTAAACAGACAAAAGACCCAACAACCACGGACAGCGTCAGCACCTCCAGCTGCAACATTGTGGTGTTAACGTGCATGCCCCTGGAAGGCCGGGAGAGGGAGACATGGATGAGACTGAAAACAGTGCTTCACAAAATGCAGGTTGACATTTCCCACACAAAGGAGATCTGTGTCAAAATGTGTCAAAACAATACACTTCTGGATACGAAATGCACACAGCAGGAGCCAAGCAAACTTAAAAGGCTTACCAGCCTACAACAGACCACGTGAGCTTCAGAAACACCCACAGAAAGTACCAAAATAGACTCTCCTGGGACACAAACCACAGCAAAATTAGAAGACTGGAAACAATAGACTATGCTCCTGATCACAATGGACTTAAACTAGAAAAATAAATGACAGAAAACTAACAAGAAATATCCCCCAAATACGGCAAAGCTGAACTGTAAAAGTTAAAATAACCTCTGGGTGCAAAGTAAGTCTCAAGAAACATCAAAAATGTTCTAACTGAAGAAAATATTATAATAGAACCAACCAAGAGCCGAGGGCACCAAGGCAACGCCAGAGTGGAAAACTGTAGGATTCCCTCCAAACGAGGGAATTCCGCTCCCTCCGTTTCTGTTTAACATCGTGCTTGGAGTCTGAGTCAGGGACTTAGACAAATCGGGATACAAATGGAAAAAGTCAAATTCTCCATATTTGCAGATGATAGGATTCTCAACATAAAAGACCCTAAAGACTCCACCAGAAGCTCCTGGAGCTTTTAAACACATTCAGCAAAATAGGATACTCATTAACACCCCCCAAAACCAGCAGTCTTCCTACATCCCGACACCAAGAAACAATGGAGACGATCCCATTCATGACAGTCTCAAATTAAGTAAGACTGACTCTTCTTTTGAAGCTGTTGACCAAGGCCCTACAGACCCGCGGGCACCACTGCCATCGCCCTGCTCGTGGTCACCCACCGGAACTTGGTGATAAGACCCCGCTGCTGAAGACCCTTCCCTACACGAGCCGTAGAACAAACAAGAATTCAGGCTGGTGCTGACTCCAGGGCCTCGTCTCTACCGGCTCCTTTCCCAGAGCTGGACAGTGCTCTGTATGCTCCTGAAGAGAGCATTAACTGTCAACCTCGGCCAGCTGTGAATCCTGTGAACGCAGCAACAACTGGCCTGGCCAGACACACCGGCTGGTGCACCAGTGGATGGATATCTCGGGAGTAACCAGCACTCTCCAGTCAGATTTAGATCTGCCTCAGAAGGTGAGCCCATACCTGACACTGACTTCAGGCCCAGGATCCTGAGGCTAGACAGGCCGCAGACCTAGGGGAGAGCCCAATACTGCTATTCTGCTAATGGGTGTGGTATTAAAAGGACTCCTAACGACTGCTACAGCCAGAGAGGAGTGCATCTCAGCTCTCAGCACAGAAGCTTCCTCATGCAGCAAATGGGGATTAACCCAGACCCGCAACTGGCCACGGTGCGGAGAACAAGACGTAGCCGCGTGCTCGTCCCTGAACAGGACACCTGTGTGAGACTCCTCCTGAGGTTCAGAAATCATTGCAGAAGAGGAGCATAAAGATGCTAAGAGCCAGAGGAGCTGGAGGACCACAAGGAGACAGAGCCTTCCAGACAGCTGGCCAGTTACTCACATGGGCTCACAGCAACGGTGACCACAAGTCCCATGTAAGCTCACGTCAGACAGAATACCAACATGGATGTGGGACGGTGGGTAAGAAACCTTAACCCCACCTAGGAACCGTCGTCAATGACTGCTGGGAAGGGGGGATCAGTCTCATTGAAGAGTGAGACCCCGAAGGTTGACCAGGCTCCAGTGAACGGACCCGCATTGAAGGGCGTTCGGTGTCACAAGTCTGACTCTATGGGCCCTACATATTATATTATTATATTTATTGTATAGAGTAAAACAATATAAAATTGAGTACATGAAATTCAGCAGGGTACTAAGCAGTACAGATGGGGGATATAATCTAAGTTCAATCAAAATATATTGTATAAAATTCACAAAATGTTCAATAAAAATAAATTTAAAATTATTTATACGAAAGTCAAAGTCAAACAAATAATTAATTAAATATATCAGAATAAATCTAGCCAAGGAAGTAAAGGACTTGTATGTGTAATCAAAGCCTTACAACACTGAAGATGTCAGAAGATGGAAAGAATTCCCACACACACGACCAATAGTAGGAAAATGGCCATCTTCCCAAAGCAGTCGCAGACTCCGTGCAGCCCACGCCCACCAGACCCCTGGGGAGCTTGCTCTCACCCTCTCCTCCCACAGACAAACCTGTCTTCCCTGACATGAGGATCCCAGACCCCGGGTCCTCTGCTCGTCCACTCATCCACCTCACAGTCGCTCTGTGTCTGAGGAGAACCTTCCTGGCCCACTTTGGGCTCTGGTACTTGTCACTAGGATGTTGAAAATGGCGGGAGAAGGGAGTCAAAGGAGCCAAACTATCCAATTCAAAATAATAAAGTCTATCCCAAAATTGTCCTAACTAAGAAAAGAGAAATGAAAGCAATCCTGAATTGAAAGAAACTATGCTTTAGGCCTCCCTCCTCGGGGCGCCCTGGCCCTACCGCCCTGGCCTGGGGCTGTGTCTGGTGCTCCCTGCCCCCCAAGCCATCCTCAGGCTGGGTCTCACTGACCCTTCCTCCTCTAGCAAGACAATTCGGCAGCTCAATCCTGAGTTCTGAGTTTATCCCCAGGATCAAATATTGCCGTGCTGTTCAACCTCATGTAAAACAGAGATCAAATTATAAAGAAAGAAGCCCAGGGGATTTGCCTGTCACTGAGGCTGGCCTCATTAATCTATCCTGACAGCCCTGGTGTCCCTAGCAAAGAACTCTGTCTTAAAATGGGCCAAAGCCGATCCTGCTCCAGAGTTGATCCGCTGTCTTCTATAGAGAAGCCAACGTGTGTGTTTGTGTGTGTCTGTGGTGTGTATGCATGTGAGGTGTGTTTGGGTGTGCATGGGTATGTGTGGCTAAGTGTGCATAGGTGTGCGTGTCCATGAGTGGGGTGTTCATGTGTGTACATGGGTGTGCGTGCATGCCTTGTCTTTGGAGACAGAGTCTGTCTCACTGGCCTAGAACTTGCCAGGTGTTTCAGACTGACTGGCAGGGAGTCCCAGGAACCTGTCTGTGACCACTTCCTGGAAGATCATTACCCACATACACCCCCACACCCAGCCTTTTCTTTGTTAACATTGTTTCTGAGGACTGAACTCAGGTCTTTGCATTTGTGAGTCAAACACTTCACTGAATTACCACCTCAGACCGGAAACACCTACTTTGAAGAGAACTGGCTCTCCTGTATGTGAGCTTACACTGGCAGGTGTTGGGGAATGGGGAATTCAGGAGATGCTGACATCAGAAAATGCAGAGGAAACCAGAGATCAGCAAACATGCAACTCAACAAACCTCCAAGACTGGGGGCTGAAGGAATCCGCGTGGGCTTTAGACCTGAGCTACTGTGACAGGACTGGGAAAAGTGGAGAGGACCCGCTCCCCTGGAAGGTTCTATGGGGCTCATCCAGGATTTGGGGAGGGGCAGAGGAGGAACCCTGAGCTGCCTTTTGGGCAAATGTCTGAGCTGGACAGAGGGTGTTGGTGTTTTCTGTTCACATTGATGAGGATCAGCCTTATTTTTAAAAGATGCTCCATTAATGTTGACTCTGGAACTTTGAGATCATTAAAATTCTATATTTTGTGGTGCTGGGAGTTAATCCAGAGCCACCTGCACGCCGGGCAAGTGCTCGACCACAAAGCTCTGCCCCGGCATTCTCTTGACGCCTTACTTTGAGGCTGGGTCTCACTCATTTGTCCAGGCTAGCTTTGAACTCACTAACTCTGTAACCCAGGTAGGTTTGAACTTGCCTCAAGCCTCCCGAGTTGCTGGGCTTTCTGGCCTGCCCCACCACACCCGGCTACTCCTGACTCCTTAACTGAAGTGTGATGTATACATGGGTGCAGCTGATGGAGTTGTGGTGCTTGGGAAGTGATTCTTACAAACTCAGTTAAGCGGCACCAGACTGCCATGTGGCCCAGCTGTGCTGCTGGTGCTCTGGCTCTGTACCAGCTTCCCATGTGACTCAGAGTTGTATGCATCACGAACCCAGGCATGAGATGGCGGCTAAAAATGAAACTGCTTGGGGCTGGAGAGATAGATGGCTCAGCAGTTGAAGGCACTGGCTGCTCTGGTAGAGGACCTGAGTTTGATTCTCAGCAGAGCCATAACCATCCATAACTCCAGTTCCAGGGGATCCAACACTCTCTTTTGACTCTCTGGGCATTGCACAACACAGGAGCGTTTACATACATGCAGGCAATACACTCAAAATAAAAATAGCAAAATATGTTTTTAAAAATGAAACTGCTTTCTTTAAAGACAGAAACAAACAGGAGGAATGAAAGTGAACATGGCCACCTGCTTCGGGCCAGTTCAACACAGGAGCATCACCACCAGGAAGTACACTTTTGCCGCAGGCTGAGTGCTTTCAGTCACTGTCATGCGGTGTTTTTTGCAGAATATCACTTGTCAGAGACTCTTGCTCCTGACTATGGACTGTGTGGCTTAGCTTACCCCAAGGACTGCACGCACAGAAACCTCAAGACTCTGCTGCTTGCTTCCCTGCTTCTGATAAATGTCCAGAAAGTCACAAATCACAGGTGCAGCGGGGCTGGCCCGAGGCATGTAGGACAGGCACATTGCCTGAGACTAAACAGCACAGTCCTGCTGAATGGCTTGGCAAGGCAGACGTCCAAGGCAGATGCCCAAGCTCTGCCCCGTCCACGTGAGTAAGACACACTGTGCAAGCGTTTCAGTGAGCCTCCTGGCAAACATTACACACCAGATTTGTGTCTCAGAGCTCTGTAAAAGCCAGTGGTCCCTGTTTAGAATTGAGATGTCCTGGCCACAGCTGTGTACTGGTATCCTGCCCGAGGAACTCTGCAGGGAGAACTAGTGTACACGTTTTCTCTATAGGACAGCTGAGTTTAACACTGACTCAACCTAGTAAGGTATCATCAGAGCTTAGAGTCCGACACCAGGATTCTGAGGTGTGTAGCACAAATTCTAAAGCACACTTCCTTCGCATTTTGTCACACAGAAGAAATTGCATGTGTGCATACACGCACATGTGTGTGTGAGCGCATGTGCACACATATGTAGGTGTAGGCACATGTGGGGAAAGGCATGTGCACCTGCATGTTTGTACACACGGAGGTCAGACAATCTCAGTTGTCACTGCTCGGAAGCCATCCACCTCATCTTTTGAGTCAAGGCCTCTCGCTGGCTTGCCAGCCATTCACTGGAAGTCTGGCCGGCTGGCCAGCGAGCCCTAGCCTAACCTGCCTATCTCAGTCTTCCCAGCATGGGGAATCATCAGTACCTGCCACCATGCCCAAACTTTTACATGGGTTCTGAGCATCATCGAACCATGCCAAGTATTTGGCTAATGGAGCTTTCTCTTAGCCCTAAGCAGAAATATTTTAATTACAAGATACCTACTGACATCAGGCTATGGAAGACCACACTGTGGACCTCAGTGGCCAATGAAAACCTCATCAGTAGATGTCAGTACTGGGGACCTTCCTGAGTTTTCGCCAATGAACTGTTTCAAAGTGCACAAGGCTGTGTCTCATTGGTAACAACAGGACACTTTGTCAATGCGACATCATTTGAGTTCGTTCTGCCTAAACCATAGCCTGTCTCTTCACTGGGGTAGTCAGTGCATGGCGATGCCTTTTAAACTGGGTTCTATCATTCCAGGTTCCTCAGTGTTACAGGCTGAATTCTGTCCCCACCTTCAAATCCAAACCCTAAAGCTCTAATCTAAGGACCACCTCAGACTGTGGCTATCCAGCGTCCTTAGCCACCAGGGAAATGCAAGTTAAAACTACTTTAAGCTTTCATCTTGCCCCAGTCAGAATGGCTGATACAAAACAAACAACCCCCAAAATCAAACCCAGTGACAAATGTTGGTGACGTATGGGAGGGGTACCCTGAGTCACTGCTGCTCAGGGTGCAGACTGGTGCGGCTGCTACAGAAATCAGTGTGGAAGTCGCTTAAAACAAGAGCTGGATCTAGCACATGACCCAGCCATGTCACTCACAGCTATACTTCCAAGAACTCTGCTTCCTACTACAGAGACACCTGTTTATCCAGGTGTCCACAGTAGCTCTATTCATAATAGCCAGGAAATGGAAACAATCTAGATGGCCACCAACTGACAAATGGATAATGAAAATGTGGTATACTTCACAATGGAATACTATTCCATTGTGTTAAAAAAAAGAAATTAGGAAGTTCACAAGTAAATGGACAGAGCTGGGTATAAAGGGAAACAATGGAATAGGCAGGGCTCGATGATGGGATAGGAGGATATGGGAGGGATAACCAGTGCTAAAGACCCTTTGAAAACACGAGTTTTAAAAAAGGAAATATGAATCAGGCTTGGGCCTCAGTTTTTAATACCAGCACTTAGGATGCAGAGGCAGGTAGATCTCTGTGAGTTCAAGACCAGCCTGATCCACAGAGAGAGTTCCAGGCCCGCTGGAGCTACTGGTGAGACACTGTCTAAACAAATAAACAAACAGAAATATGCGTGTAACCTTCAGGCAGGGGCTTTTCCTTGGGGATGAGAAGCTAAATACCAAAGAAAGAATGTGAGACCCTTTCGCCCCTAAATAGTGATATGAACTGTAAAGGAAGGGAGCAGAGGAACTTCCGGTGAGTCCCCGAACCTGAGACAAAGGAGGAGCAAGAGAAGGGGGTGAAAAAATACAAGCCACGGAGGGAGAACATGGAGTAACCCAGGCTGCCCTTGATCCTGGACTCCAGACTCCAGACCCAAAAGAAAACAGATATTTGTGGTGGAGGCCAGCCAGAGTGTGATATTTGTCTGGCAACCCTGACAGATTCATGGCTGGGACCCAGCTTGACCTGCCCGTTACCGTCACCCTGACATTTGGCAAGCCAGAACTTTTTCTCCTAAAGATTTCAAGAATAAATTCCAGTTGCTGAGAAAACTCATCTGCAAGTTCACCCGCAAGGGCCTTAGTACCTGCTTCCAGTTAATCATCTTCCTCCCGTAATTCCTTACCCCCCCTTCTCGCTCTCTCTCGCCCTCTCTCGCTCTCGCTCTCTCCTCATTCCTATCCATGGATAAATTTTACTTTGGTTATGATGAGGCATTTTTAATAACCACCAAATTTGTCTAAGGTAACTTCAGAGTGATCTACGTATTGTACACCTTTGCACTCCCTGGGGTGGGGGTGTGTTCCTCTGTGCTTGTGAATGTCATTAACTGGTTTTTTTCATGGCTATCAGTTTCCCTGTCCCAATTTACAAACATGAATGTGTTGAGATCTGCTCTTCTAAATTCCCAGAGCTTGTGTTGGGGTTGGGGGTGCTTTTCTTCCCTGGGCTGAGAATGGCAGCTGCCCACCACCCTGAGCCCCTGTGGGAGCTGCCATGACAGCCTTAGCCTCCCCCACCTCTGCTCCTTCCGAAGGGCCACTCCACCCGCCCTGAACGGCCGAGTTTCCACTCAGGTGTCAGGATTTGCTCTCTGCAGCAAGCATGGCACATCCCACATTCAGAACAAAGCCCACCCTCTTCCTGCTGCTGTGATGAAACACCATGACCAACACAGCTTACGGTAGTGACTTCAATTTTATTTTATTTTATTTTTATGTGCACGAGTGTATCAACTGCATGTATGTAAGTACGCCTGTGTGCTCAGTGCTGGTGGAGGTCAGAAGAGGGTGTCAGATTCCCGGGAACTGGAGATACATACTTGTTAGCCACCATGTGGGTGCCGAGAACCTATCCCAGATCCTCTCCAAGTGCAGTCAGTGCTCCAACAACTGAGCCATCTCTCCAGCCTTAAAGGCAACTTGAAGAAGGAAGAGTTGATTTGGGCTTACCAGTTGAGGTGGTCTGGATAAGAATGCCCCCCACAGGCTCCAAGTATTTGGACATCTTGTCCCCAGTTGGTGGCGCTGTTTAGGGAGGTCTTAGAAGGTGCGGCCATGCTGGAGGAAGCACGTCACTGGGGGTGGGCTTAGAGAGTTCTTAGGCCTTGAAAATCTCCAATCATTCTCTGCTTCCTGTGTCTGCTTGAAGATGTGAGCACTTAGCTTCGGTGCCTACTCCAGCCACCTCTGCCGCCACGCCTCCTGCCACGATGGACTCTAACTCTCAAAGCTCACTCCCAGTGATATGCTTTCCAACAAGGCCGCGCCTCCTAAACCTCGCCAAACAGCACCACCTAGGGACCGAGTGTTCACACCCTTGAGCCTATGGGAGCATTTCTCCTTCAAGCACCACAGCTTCCACTTGCCAACTTCACCGTCTGAAAGCAGAATTGGAATCGCAGGAGGGACTTAGGAAAGACCAGCCTGCCATGTAGTCTCCTCCCCTCCTGTCAACAGTATCGCCTGACTGCTGTTAAGAAGAAACTGGCACCCTTTCTTCCAAAAATCAAACACATTTCTCCTTCCATAGCTCTCCTTCCTTCCCCTTCCTATCACAAGAAAATTGGGAGAGTTGCAAACAGCGGAAACACCTTCGGACTTGCCCTGAGCACAGGAACCCTAGAAGGCGTAACAAGGTCAAAGTGATCTCTGAGAGTGATTCTGTTTCTGAGCATCACTCTTTAAAGCAGAGGGCATGGGGAGCCCTCGGATGAAAACCGTGTTTTCCTTCCCATAATGCTCTGAATAATTAGGACATTAACATTTCTTCCAGCCACTAGGCACCCACTGAAAGATTACTTTTGAGATCCTCAAAGGATCTTAACATTTGAAAGAAAATTATTCCTCAGAAGTAACTTTAGAGCTGATACACAGATACATTGGGAGGCGCTGAATTTGAGTGAGATCGGTCTTTCCAGGAGGAGAGAGTACATTTCAGTCAGAATCTGAGACAAGGGTCAAGGGCATAAGTGTCTCTGCACCACGGAGGACTGGAGATGCCGCAGTGAACAGATGGGAGAGGACGCAGGCTGCAGAGTCTCACCTGCCCTATTCTCGGCAGGCGCAGCCTCTCAGCAACTCTGTGACCTTGAGAGAGTTAATGACCCTTTTCAGTCTCCCCTTCTGTGAAATGGGAGTAACAATTGCATCGACTTCATCTCACTTAATAGTTGTTGGGATGGCACCTGGCACAGATTAGCACTGTGTTTTCATAATAAAATAAGTTCATAGACCTTCTGTAAGTTTGGCTGTTTTAGGTCCTTCAAGCAGGGCTGGTCCTGTGCCTGACTTTTTAAAATATTTATACCTTATATATGTTTATGAGTGTTTTTCCTGCATGTGTGTAAGTGCACCTGTGTTGTGCAGTGCCCTTGGAGGTCAGAAGAGGGCATCGGATCCCCTGAACTGGAGTTACAGATGTTGTTAGCTGCCATGTGGGTGCTGGGAATCGAACCCAGGTCCTCTGCAAGAGCAGTCAGTGCTCTTAACCACTGAGCCGTCCCTCCATCTCTCCAGCTCCATGTGTTGTTTTTCCACTCAGTATCACGTCTTTCAGGTTCTATGTGTGACAAATGACAGATTTTTGTTTTGTTTTGTTTTGTTTTGAAGATAGGACTGATGGGTCAAGTTCAAGCTGGCCTGGAACTTGCTATGTACTGAAGGCCAACACTGAACTCTAGATTCTGTATATCCACCCCCTGAGTGCTGGGATTGAAGACATGTGCCACCACACCCAGCAGAGTTCTTTCTTTTTAAAGACTGCATAATATTCCATCACTTTCCAAGATGTCTCAGTTAGTCAAACTCAACAATGAAGAGGTAGAATGGCAGCTGCCAGAGTCTGGGAAGGGAGGAGATGGTTTTGTTGATGGATGCAAGTTCCAGGAATGCTAGGTAAGTAAGTTCTAGAGAAGCTACTCCGCACAGGGAAGATGAGAGAGAGAGAGAGAGAAAGAGAGAGAGAGAGGGAAGATGGATGATAGAGAGAGATAGAGAGATAGAAGATGGATAGATAGATAGATATATAGGTATAGATAGATGATAGATAGATAGGTATAGATAGATAATAGATAGATAGATAGATAGATAGATAGATAGATAGAGATAGATGATAGATAAATGATAGAACTGGCAGCATGCTAAACAAATGTTCAGTGATGCGCAGAAAGGGAAAGTCTCACGTTAGACATTTGTCGGCTACGGAAGGCTGTAAGGGCCAGTTTATGTTTAGATAACATGGTGCTGACAGGGACATCCGGAAGAGTTGGCTGAAACATGGGTGACACTGGACTCCCGGGGGCTGAGTAGCCCAGAATGGCTGACTCCAGATGCCTGGAAGAACCTTAAAGTAAACAGTGATGCAGTCTGTGCTAGATAGCCTCGGTCGTCAACTTGACGTGCCTGAGAAGACGAACCCTCAGTTTGGGAACTTTCCCGTCTCACTGGTCGTGAGGCACTGTCTTGATTGCTGAGTGATGTGGACGTACCCAGCAGGCTGAGCGCAGGCCGAGGGGAGCCGGCCAGTCGGCACGTTCCTCATGGTCTCTGCTTCAGCTCCTGCCCCAGGTGCCCACTCTGCTTGAGCCGCTCCCCTTGGTGATGCACTGACCCTTTGAGCTGTAGGATGAAGTCAACACTTTCCTCTCCAAGTCGGTTTTGGTTGGTGTTTTCATCACAACAACATAGAAGCTCACCAGGACAACGGCCTTGAGGCCAGGGTTTCCCCTTCCCCTTCACCAACCTGCATCTGTCTGTCTGTCTGTCTGTCGTCCCCTGTGCTCCCCTCATGCGCCCGCTACATGTGGCCAGCGTGTGCACGTGGCCACCTGCCTAGCAGCCTGCACTGGGAGCAAATAAAGAAATGTCTTATTTGCCCAAAGCTCCTCCTGTCACCCTCCTTCTTGCCTGGCATCGGAGCATGGGTCTCAAAGAAACATGTTCCTAACAGAAACATATACCCACCCTTCCACCACCACCACCAACAACACCATAACGACCACCACCACCAAGAACAACAACAACACCAACACCACCAAGAACAACAACAACAAAGAACACAAGGAAAATTTTGGAGGTGATGGATATGTTTGGAGCCTTTGTGCAGTGTGTACTTATGTCCAGAATCATCAAGATGCATATATCAAATGTGTGCAGTTTTTCTTTAGAGATACCTCAGTGAAGCTTAAGAAACAATAAGCACATGAGTAACTCACTTTAGAAGGGACAGTCAGAAAAGGACTGCTGACTTCCGGTCGTCAGCGCTTCTGGCAGGACACTGACTAGCTCTGCACAAGCAGTGTCCTGGTTTGTTCCTGTTGCCGTGGTCAAGGCCACGATCAATGCCACTCAGGGAGGAAAGAATTATTTGGCTTTCAGGTCACAGTCCATCATGGATGGGAAGCCAGAGTGGGAGCTCAAGGCAGGAACCTGGGGCAGGAACTGAAGCAGAGACCACAGAGGACTCTGCTGGCCGGCTTGTCCCGCTGCCTCCATCAGCTACCTTTCTGACAGCGCCCAGGCCCACCTGCCCAGCAACCATACTCCCGCAGTGGGCTGGGCCCTCGCACATCAATTAGAAATCAAGAAAATGCCCCGTAAGGTGTTGGAGAGATGGCTCATCAGTTGTGAGTGCTTACTGCTCTTCCAGAGGACCCAGGTTCAATCCCCAACACCCAGGTCAGGCTGTTTACCTGTAACTCCAGATCTTGAGGGACCTGATGCCTCTGGTCTCTGTGAGCACCTGCACTCATGTGTACATAGCCACACACACACACACACACACACACACATACACCACGCAAGCGCAATTTAAAATAATATAAATTAATATTAAAAAAGAGAAAGACATGGCCACAGGCCAATCTGATGGAGCCATCTCCTCAGCTGAAGTTCTCTCTCCCCAAGTGTCTAGATTGTGTCATGTTGACAAAAACTAACCAGTACACAGGCTGTCCCTTGAATCTCATTTTCTCCTCTGTGAAATGAAGAACTTGAAGTAGAAAACTTGACTGCTTCTTACATTTGTCAAAGGAGGAGACCCTGACTGCAGCTGGCGGTGGGTGACACGACAACCTGTAAATGGCTTGTCGGAAAGACTGCAGGAGGTTAATCAGCCCGCTCCTTCCAGTATGATCAAGAGTTGGACTGAGAACCGAAAACTAATAAAAGGCACAGAGAAGACATTAAACCCCATGTACTTACTTCATTTCCTGGCCTTCTGGAGAAATTCCATGAATAAAGAAAGCAACTCTGGCCACATTATTGAGATCCAAATGTCTTTGTCATCAATCACAGATTGACAACAGGGCAGGCTGGATGGAGTCTGATGGATAGAATCTTCCCGGGAGTAATTTCTGCCTTTGGAGAAAGAGAAAATCTTGTCTGCTTTCATTCCTCCTGCTCAATTATAAGCCCATCGCTCATTTAAGCATGCCAGATACCCGTTTCTACTAAAATGGAGGGCAGGGTCGGAAAGGCTGGACTGACCTGGACGTCCTTCAGACCTCAGGAGACAGAAAGAGGAGCTTTCCTTCCCACTGACTGAGCGAGTGCATGGAGGTCTCACACCCCCCGCCCCCGCGTGCTCTCAGCCCAGGGGAGCAGGTAGGGAAGGAGTGGACTCACACCGCAGAGCTGGGGTCGGAGTGGAGGGTGTGGACTTAGAAATGGGTCTGGGAGCTTAAGAAAACGACCCCACAAAGCAAAGTGACTCAGCAACGTAAAATGCTTTGCTTCTGCAGAAGGGTGTGGAGCCATGCGTGGAGGAGCCACTCTGGCTGGGTTTGTATTCCTACACAAAGGGGCCTATGTCTCACTTGGAGCAGTCAGGACTCTGCCTCGCTTTCTTAGCTGTCCAAAGGATAAGCAAAGTGAAACTTTTGAGAGCAGGATATAACCTTGTGCACATACTTTGATCTCAGAGAAGTGCAGACCGGGAGGGACTTTTACCAGACGGCATCTTGACACGTTTCTTTAAAGATGGAACTCCCTGTGTCTCATTGAACCATCAGTAGAAAAGACAGTTCATTTCTTTTATGTTGCTCACAATTGTTAGATCCTGGATTGTGCTGAGACTTCAAGACCCATCAACCATGAGTTCTCTCTCAGTTAAAGCTCTTGTCTTTAAAAAAGGCCACATGGACCTTGTTTGTGAGGACTGTTGAAATTCCTTCAGGAAATAGGGTCACGATGGTGATGCTGTGGAGCACCAGGAGGGAGCACTCTCTGGCCCTGTGTTAACAGCCACAGCACCAGGAGGGAGCACTCTCTGACCCTGTGTTCACGTCCACAGCACCAGGAGGGAGCAGTCTCTGGTCCTGTGTTAATGTCTACAGCACCGGGCAGGGAGCACTCTCTGGTCCTGTATTCATGTCCACAGCACTGGGCAGGGAGCACTCTCTGACCCTGTGTTAATGTCCACAGCACTGGGCAAGGAGCACTCTCTGGTCCTGTGTTAAGGCACTGTCTTCTTGCTCCACGCTCTGGTTTCCAGCAAGATCCCTGACCAGACAGGACAGGTTTTCCACAGTCAGACAGCGTGGAGAGATGACTCAGTGTCTAGACCATGGAAGCTGAGCTTCCTGCTTTAAATTTCAGCAGTATCAGCCCATCTCTGCGTCTTCTCAAAGGAGCTGAGTACAAGCCCTTTTTAAAATCACTGGGCTTCCTCATTACAAGCCACTCTGTGTCACCATAGAATGCAAAGCAAATGTTGTTGCTCTGAAAACACAGATGCTACTGAAGGAGACATCAGAAAAGTCACATACTGAGGGACAGACTCCAAAGAGAGGGCTACTCTGGGTCCCAAGGAGACAGCATTCGGGAAAAAAAGCAACAAAGACCAGCAGTGAGCAGGGGTTAGGAGAGATGGTGCAGGGATTTTTAAACAGGGCCAGGCATGCTGGTGCTCGCCTTAATCCCAGCACTCAAGCAGTAGAGGCAGGCAGGTCTCTAAATTTAAGGCCAGCCTGGTCTACATAACAAGTTCCAGGCCAACCAAGGCTAAATAATGAGACTCTGCTTCAGAAAAACAAAACCAAACAGCAACAACACAACGACCACCACCACCACAACCACCACCAAAAGAAAATGAAACTATTCTGCACAGCACAGCAGAAGACATCAAGGAGTCACACTAATGCCGTGGCTACCGAGATGTGCCACCAAGGGGAAGGCTGCTGTGAGCTGTGGAGGAAGCAATGATGGAGCACATGGACCACATGGACCACCAGCAGGGACAGTGGCAGTGGGGACAACGAGGGGGAGTTACACGGGAGCACTGTAGTATTTGCTCGATTTACTGTGAATCTAAATCTTTTCTACACAATAAAAATACACTGAATATTGTAGATTAACTCCATGTCACTCAATTCCAGTGTCTATACCACAAGGAGGTAAAACACTGATCACCAAAACACAGATTAATTCCAGTCTTTTAAAACATTGCATTATTTTTATTTTATGGTATGAGTGTATTGCTTACATGAATGTAAGTGTGCCCATGTGGTGCAATGCCTGCAGAGGTCAGAAGAGGGCGCAAGATCCCTTGGAACTGGAGTTACAGATGGTTGTTAGCTGCCATGTAGGCACTGGAAAACCAACCCAGGTCCTCTGCAAGAGCAGCCAGTGTGCTTAATCCCTGAGCCATCTCTCGAGCCTGATTCTAGTTTTAATCAGGACATACAGAAAATTCTTGATTTTGGATTCATATATAATTCTTTTTTATTACTTTTATTTTACATGTATGAGCACACTGCCTGCTTGTACATAGGTGTACCCATGCCATGCAGTGCCCATGGAGGTCAGAAGAGGGTGTCAGGTCCCCTGGAACTGGACTTACAGATGGTTGTTAGCTGCCATGTGGGTGCTGGGATTCAAAGCCAGGTCCTCTGTAAGTGTAGCCAGTGTTCTTAACCCTAAGCCATCTCTCCAGTCCCATTATCTTTTCTTAAGATTTTTACCTAGAAATTCTGGGCTCCCAAGATGGTTGAGTGGGTAAAAGGTGCTTGCCACCAACTGACGCCCACACATTGTTCTCTGACCTCCACATGTGCAACATGGCAGATGCACGCTAATTTTTTTTAAAGAAAATCTGTGGCTTTGTTCTCACAGTATTTTCCCCTTTGGTTTAACACCAGTTGAAGCGTCTATTACATGGTAGACACCCTTCATGGCTAAGCAGTGTCTGTGACCAGGCGGAAAAGTCCTAACAGAACGAAGAGAACTGTACACGGAGGCGGGAGGGGCGAGCTGTGAAGACAGGAGACACGGGTGAACCGTGTCACTAAGATGTGCCAGACAAACTGACTCCATGTAAAGAAAGATGCCCTCAGATCCCACCTCCAGAACATGTGCTTCGATGTTCTGTGGATGACTATGAAATCGGCAGAGGTTTTGATTTGACAGTGCCCCATGACTCACCCTTCCCGGGCCCACAGGTCAGAGCCAGTCCTCACACAGACATCCTCTCCAGTGGTTATGTGGGTTGCTTGGGTGGTTTCCTTTTAAATCTGAAGTTTTCAAACAACTTCAAGCCTCCAGTCCAGCCATAATTAAACCTATTGAAGAGCAAAAGAAATTAAGCTTTAAAGGTCTTCTGTTTGGTTCATAAAATCGCAGCACAACAAACCAGGAAATATTCAATTATTCCTAGGACACCATAAACATTTTATGGTTAGATTCTGTTAATCCTCTGAAGTCTCCGAGATGGAATGATCAGTCTGCACCGTCCTCCCTCCTGTCCCGCTCCCTCCTCTCCAGCCTCTCTCTTCCCCCATGTACTTGATCATTTTATGGGCTTGAGAGATGAGTTTGCTTTTCATTTTACACTGTCTCCCTCCGCACCAGTGCCTCTGAGAAGGGCTCTCAGGAGAGGCTCCCAGAAGCCATGCCTGTGTCTCCCAGGACTGCCCCATGGGAGAGGAATTCCTAGACTGGACATATGCCCAGTACTCTTAACTGCTGAGTCAGCTCTCCAGTCCCATACTCCTGTCCCACCAGCCTGTCCCCATAACCCTGTCCCACTCAGTACCAGGACCGCCCACTGAGTCCCTCAGGGCTGGCTGGCTCTGCCTTCACTGAGTGCCTGCTGTTTGGGCCCGGCGGGAGTTGACAAAGGTGTCAACGGAGAAAAACAGGGAGTGTCCTTTTAAAAAAATTTTTTGTTGTTGTTGTTGAATTTAGTGTGGGCACACACACAGGTTGGTGATGTGTGTATGTGGAGGTCAGGACACAAGTTTGTGGAGTGGGTTCTCTCCTTCCACCTTTACATGGGTTCTTAGTGATCAAATGCAGATGACTAGTTTGGCAGCATGTGCCTATACCCAAGGAGCTATCTCACTGGCCAGTTTTTCCTTGTTTTAAGCCAAAATCTCACTCTGTAGCCCAGGCTGGCCTGAAATCACAATCCTCCTGCCTCTGCCTCACAAGCACTGAGATTACAGGCATGCATCATTGGACTGAGCTTGAAGAGGAAGAAATAGACCATGAAGTTCAGGCCACTTTTGTGTATATCTAATACTGTTCGATGACTGACTTTATGCTTTAGAATATAGTGGTCGCCTTATACAGGTTTTACGAATGCTTACTAACATTTGTATTGAAAAGGGGATCAAAACTAAAATGGACAACACTATCCAGTCATTTACTGGAACATCTGTTGGCAGCTGTCTTGCTTGCTCAGTGGCCTGCCCTTAACAGCTCCCTCTACAAACATGGCTGCAGAAGGAACTTCCCCTCGGTTCTCTCCAGACACGTAAGCATCTGTGTTCCAGATCACACAGACTGTAACTTAAACCCACCAATGCTGTAACCATTATAGAATGCTTCAGGCATCCACAGAAACTGTAGAGGAACTAGAGTCGTGGCTCCAGTTTTTCTGGGGGAAACTCCATTGGAGTCCACCAGCATGAATATACTTCCCTGATTTTTCAACGTGAATCTCATTGGTACTTTCTCTACACAAGCCTACTTTAAAATGTTTAAGTCAATTAATTCACCCAATCTAAGTTCCTCTCCTCTTGAATCACTGGAGCTGGTGACTGTGGGTCCCACTTACCCTGTATGAGGTAAGGGAGCCCTGCAGAGGGAGACATAAAATACGGGCAAACAGTAGCATGTCCCCAGGGAGGCTTGTTTTCAAAACTACTGTTGGTAAATGAAGTAAATTTGCACATACGAGTGCCAGATGAAATAATAGCAAGTCAGTCACCGATGCATGCGAAGCAACAAGTTTACTGTAAGAAACTAGTCAGATCTCCAAGGACCAGAGACACCCAGGTGGGGACAGCAGGGGCCTGGCTCCTCAGGGGGACACTGGAAACTCTTGACTCCAAGACCAGGGCACCACAAAGAAAGAGTTCCTACATGATAAGAGGACAGAGAAGCCCAGCTTTCCATACTGAGTAAGAGGGGACTGCATCAGGGAGATGCTGAGAGAGGCCTCTGCCAGCGGAGTCAGCAAAACAAAATCCCAAAAGTCAGACCAGGGTTAGCAACTGAGAAGAACGAGAATAAAATCCATAACTTCCAAACCAGTAGACAGAAAATAAGGTCTATGAAAAAACCCTTTTTAAAAATTGTTTTTAAGAAGATCCTGAAGGGGTTGGAGAGATGGCTCAGGAGTTATAAGCACCAGCTGCTCTCAGAGGACCAGAGTTCAGTCCTCAGCACCCAACCTGGTAGCTAAGGACTCTCTGTAACTCCAGTTCCAGGGGATCCATCCCTGACACAAGTCCATTTCCATACATGCAAGCAAAACATTCATACACATAATAAAAATAAATAATTTAAAAAGAAGATAGTAACTAGAGAGAAGAGATCAAAACCATCAACAAAATATGAAAAATTATAAACACAAAATAAAGTTGTAGGTCCAGGCCTATGTAACTATGGACATAGGAACTGCAATTGGATTAAATATTCCTGATCAAAAACTGTATTCATGGGAGTGGCTCAGATAACATTTAGCTTTGTGATATGCAAAGAGGCACTTCTGAAATATGAAGCTGAAATTAGCAGGAGGAGGGGATATCTCACCAAATCCTCAGGGGAAAGCGAGGTCGAAAGAAGACATACGTAGAAAGTCATAGTGGGTCTCTGCCTACTTCGTAGCTGACCAGTTAGGATCTGAGCAAGACCACCACAAGTTCTTGTTCAAAGACTTAGGTAGAGCCCTGCAGCTAAAAGAACAATTCTTTTCAGGTATACACAGAGTGGTTTAAAAACAATCAGTCATCTACTGGCGTGCGAAGAAGTAAATTTCTCTAAGTACCAAAGAATCAATAGCCCAAAGACGACGACTTTGAGGTTCAGTTGAGTTTTGACCTTCCCTCCAACCCAGCTGGTAGTAGGCTGAGCTGAAGCCTTAAAATGTATGGCTGCGCCACTAAGCACATCACAAGATGTGCCTTCCTCTCATGCTCTGGAAAAACCTGCTAATTTCAGTGCTGAGCAAGCCCAGTACCTCGAGAACTAGACCGCAAGAACACATCTGTCCACCTCTACCCACTGTGACTCCTCCAAGCGCCCTCCCCAGGTCCTCAGGGATTTCTGACCACCTGGCTTCCACCTGCTGCCTCTCCAAAGCTGGATTTATTTATCACTTACCGAAACGTCTATTCTCCTAAAATATAGGAACAAACGTGAATGACGGGAAACATTTGATTGACACTTTCTTCATCAACAAGCTGTCATTTTAGGAGAAAAAGAATAATGACTGGGAAATTCCAGAGTTGGGAACAGAGCAAGAGAGGATGGATTACCAGGGTGCGAAAGAATGTGAGAGTCTGTGTGTGTGAGTCTGTGTGTGTGTAAGAGTCTGTGTGAGAGTATGTATGTGTAAGAGTCTGTGTGAGAGTCTGTGTGTATAAGTGTGTAAGAGTCCATGTATGTAAGAGTCCGTGTGTGTAAGAGTCTGTGTGAGAGTCTGCATGTAAGAGTCTGTATAGGAGTCTATGAGTGGAAGACTCTGCATGTGTAAGAGTCTGTATGTAGGAGTCTGGATAAGAGTCTGTGTGAGAGTCTGCGTGTGTAGGAATTTGTGTGTGCAGGAGTCTGTGTGTATAGGAGTCTGTTTGTGTAGGAGTCTGTGTAAGAGTCTGTGTTGAGAGTCTGCATGTGTAGGAATTTGTGTGTGGGGGGGAGTCTGCGTGTGTAGGAGTCTGCATGTGTAAGAGTCTGCATGTATAGGAGTCTGTGTGTGTAGGAGTCTATGTGTAGGAGTCTGTGTGTAAGAGTCTGCATGTTTAGGATAATGCATGTGTAGGAGTCTGTGTGGGGGAGTCTGTGTGGCCATGTGGGGGTCAGCCATGTGGTACACATGAATATACACATGTAGCAGTCCATGTTGCGCTGCTATAACGAAGTACCCGAGGAACCAGCTCACAGATAGAGAGGGTTTGAGCTCACTGTCCTGTAAGCTCCATCCAAGACCAGCCGCCATGACGTCGGCCTCCAGCCAGGGCAGTGCATTGTGATGGGGCAACGGCAGAGCAAGGTGCGCAGGTGTGAGCCGGGGAGCCCCGCGAGGACAGAGCAGACCTGGCAACGCCCCTGCGGGTTGGTCACCAAGGACTGATTTCCCTGCACGGGTCGGCGCTATTAACAGCGCGCTGTGGAAAACCACACCTAACTTCATGGAAGGCCACCTCCAAACTACAGCCATGTGTGGGGAGGGGGGTGAGTATGTGAGATGTGTGTGAATGTGAGGTGAATGTATATGTGCTATGTGTGAGGTGTGTGCATGTGAGGTGTATACGAGGGTGTGTGGTGTGTGGTGTGCATGGGTTGTATGTGAGGAGTGTGTGTGTGTGTCTGTGTGGTGTGTGTGAGGTATGTGTGTGTGTATCTGTGTGTATGTAAGGTATGTGTCTATGAGTGTGTATGTGCCATATATAAGGTGTATGTGTGTGTGTGCTTTATGTGAGGTGTGCATGTGTGGTGTGTGTGAGGAGTGTGTATACGAGGTGCATGAGGTGTGTGTAGTGTGGTATATGTGAGGTTTTGTGTGTGTGCATGTAAGGTGTGTGTCAATGAGGGTGTGTGTATGTATTGTATGTAAGGTGTTTATGAGTGTGTGTGTACTGTATGTGAGATGTGTATGTGTGGGGTGTGTATGTGTATATGTGAGCTGTATGCGTGTGGGGGGTGAGGTTGTGTGTGAGGTATGAATATGTTGTGTTTGAGGTGTGTGTGATGGCTATGAGTGTGGCATGTTTGAGGTGTGTATGAATGGATGGGTGGTATTGTATTGTAAGTTGTGTGTGAAATGTGTCTGCATATGTGTACATGAGTGTGTATGTAATGGGCGAACAGAGGAGGCTGCACATGGGAAGTCCACGTGCTTCAAAAGCAGGCTGTACGTGAGGTGAGTGTGTGCGCTGTGGTGTGTGCTGTGTGTGCTGTGTGTGGTGCTTCAAGACCGGGCTGGAGACCAAGGAGACAGGAGATGCGGAAATGGCTTTCCAGCGAATATAAAGAAACACAAGCGCCTGAAGGAGGGGCCCTCCGTGCAAAGCCGTCTTGCTTCCCAGTTCTCTACCAGAGCTAAGCAGGTTGCCACTGGCTTCTCTTTAGCTCTGGGTGTGTTCTGATTTACACTGCCCGAGCAGGGATGGGGAGGGCGTGGTGGACATTAGCTGTGCCAGGAAGGCACTTAGGCAAAGCAGGCCTTCAGGAGCCCTGCCCCGGACACCCATCACCTACGACCTGAGAATGACATCAGGTCCCCCGATGTATATTTATATACACATATATATGTGTACACACATATGTGTGTGCGTGTATACTTATAAATGTATGTGTGTATATGCCACGATAATAGAGAAGAGGACAAGCGATCGAAAGGGAGTTGGAAGGACACAAGGGAGGAATTGGAGGGAGAGTGGAGGGGTTGAAATGGTGTAAATACAGTACTCATGCATGATAGGCTCAAAAAAGAAATGAAAACTAAAAGAACTCTGCTATGCTGGGTGCTATCCGTTCATAATAGCCAGGGGGACTCAGCCTCCCTGTCTGTGTGCTGGGACATCTCTGAGAGATGGTGACTTCTACCTGTTTGGCCCCGGGAGTGAGAGCAGTGGACAGAACTCCAGAGCTCCCTCAGCTCCAACTTCCCGGCGCCCCTACCCTGCCAGCCCACAGCCGCGTGCTGCGACAGCCACATCAAAGCCCTTTGGTGAAATGTGGCAGCTGGAGAGTCTAGAGCTCCGACATTTCCCAGCTCGGACACGCAGGTCTGCAAGGCTCCAGGGAACTCCTTCTGTGCTGGGTCTGTGCAGACACACAGACATGAGCTCCTCGGGGGTGCACAGGTTGGCTGGGGAAATGGGACTTGGGCAGATAGTTAGAGACCATGGCCATTTGTTGACACTATTTTTAGAAGAAACAGCACAGGCAGAATTGTCAATTAGCTGTTTCACAGAAACAGAGATACCTTTTGACGAATGCCACCACACTAAACAAGGCCCAGATTTCCCCAAGCAACTGTTTATCGCATTATTCTGAACACAAGAAAAGACTTTTCAATTAATCTTCCAAGTACACTGAGGATAACAATTTGATTGTTATCTGTATGACATCTCCCAGGCAATACGAGCCATTGCTCATTTAATTTGCTCCTGGCTTTGGAAAAGAAGATCAATATGATTAATAAATCACATTGAACAAGGACTTTATTGGTATTTGGCTGAATATTAATAGACTTACCTGACCTTACTTGTCCCCTTGTGAACAGCCCCTCAGGCAGAAGTCACCATTTCTCAGAGACGTCCCAGCACACAGACAGGGAGGCTGAGTCCCCCTGGCTATTATGAACAGATAGCACCCAGCATAGCAAAGTTCTTTAAATTTTCGTTTCTTTTTTGAGCCTATCATGCATGAGTACTGTATTTACACCATTTCAACCCCTCCACTCTCCCTCCAGTTCCTCCCTTGTGTCCCTTTCGATCGCTTGTCCTCTTCTCTATTATCATGGCATATACATACATACATTTATAAGTATACACGCACACACATATGTGTGTACACATATATATGTGTATATAAAGTGCACTGTGTCCATGTGTTTAGGGGCTGACTACTGGGGGATTAGATAACTCTCAGGGAGCTGGTCCTCCCTCCCGCAGTGTCCACTGATCACCTGCAGCTGGTCATCCAGCGGTGGGACGTGTGTCATCTCCCGTACCCACACTGGCACAGTGGCACTGCCACACTACAGGTCTTCTTAGACACCACACTGTGGAGAGTTCATGGATCAGCACATCATTTAAGGAGAAAGTCTGTCCTGACTTTCAACACAAACAAAGGGCCCATTTTAACTGACTGGGCTTTCTTCACACATGGCAGTGGTTCTCAGTCTTTTCATCTGACTGAAGTTGATCAGAGGTCAGGACTCACTTTGGGGACTAATTCTCAGTGGAGCTTGGGGGAGGAGATACAGCCTGGTCATTCATCCACTGTAAAGGAGTGATGCGGGACTCCGTATGTCTCCTGCTGCCGTCTTCTTCTTCTTCACTTGAGGAGGGAGGGCAGTGACCGACCAGTCAGCCGCCTCCACTCACAGCTCTTCACCATTTGCAAAGAATGTTCTTCTTTAGGAGCTGAAGAGATGGTCAGCAGTTAAGAGCACTGGCTGCTCTTGCAGAGGACTTGGGTTTGAATCCAAACACCCACATGTCAGCTAACAACCATGCGTTGCTCCAGTTCCAGGGGATCCAATGTCCTCTTCTGGCCCCCACGGGAATGGAATGACACAGCTGCTTACATCTACACAGGCAATACGCTCATACACACAAAACAAAAATGATATTTTTAAAAAGAATGTTCCCCCTTAAATTGTGGATATCTTGGATTTTTTGTTTTCCTTGACCCTAAGCAGCATCCTGGAAGAAGACAGATGTCACCTGACTATCTTACAGGAGAGGACAGCAGGTAATAAAGCTTCAACAATGATACCTAAACTACCAAGGAGGATCTATCATGTTCAAGTGCTAGGTGTCAGTTTCCTATTTGAACCCCTTTGACTAGCTGTAGTATGAAAAAAGGGAAGCAAAGAGCAGTTTTCTCTCTGTCTGCTATGAGGGATGGACTTTGGCCTGACTGACAACTGAGTAGCCAATGGCTTAAGGGAAACGCAGGGGAGGCTGGGAAGAAGAGAGCTGGGCGCAGGGCGAGGTATCCATCTTGGACGCACACTCCGAGGATTCCTGGTGATCAAAAGGCAAGCTCCGTCATAGGAAACCTCCCTCCCCCTCCCTCTGGAGATGAACTTTTTGTGAGTAATATGGAATAAACTAATCTCTCTAAAGAACATTCTCTATTCGTTCAGTCGGTTCAAGCCTGTGGGTGGGACGAGGCTGAATGCCATACATTCTCTCCATGCCACTGTTAGGACAGAAAGACTGAGAAATGGAGGCCCAGACCTGTTAAACAACACTCTGAAAGGCCTGCATGGCCAGCAGATCCAGAATTCACAACAGGAGTTCTGTTTCCACAGACTGAGCTCCTGACCTCGCCACCCCACCACATGACCCCCCATCCCACCAAAGCTAACTCACTTAGCAAACAGGTGTCAAGCTGGCACCATGCCTGGGGTCAGAGCTGCTGCCTGTCAGGGTCCAGAATCTTCTCCATCAAGTTCTGTCTCACTGCTCTTCCAACAAAAGATTAGAAGCAAAAACAAAACTAAATACACAACATCAACTGTTATTAAAATTTCTCTTGGGAGAGGCAGACAAGCTTAGTCTGCCTCCCTCCCCAGATCCTGCAACAAACACACACATGTCTCCACTCACAGTTAGGCAATTCTAGCTAGTTTACGTGGGTTTGCTAACAGAGCGGTGGGTAAGGGGTTACTTACGGAACACGCGCGCCCACCCTCCCCTCTGCAAGTTACATTAGTAAATCCACGAGGCTGGGATCTTGTGACTTCCCAGTGCTCGGATCCAAATGGCCAATAGGGGAGGAAAGAACCCACATCAAAAATAAGAAAACCAGGCATGGTCGTGCACTTGTAATCCAGATGCTGGAGAGGCAGAGATAGACAGATCCCCGGGGCTCAGCGTCTAGCCAGCCCAGCTACACTGACACGCTCCAAGCCAGCGAGACCCTGTCTCAAAGAACAAGGGGGACGGCATCCTCAGAAAAGATAACCAAGGTGATATCTGCCTTCTACATACACATGCAAACAGATACATGTGCTCCTGAATAATACACACACACTTCCAGTCATTTCAATATGGCCACATGTTGTGATAACATTCAAAATGGGTGAGTTTAGTCTTTCTTAGTTTTAGTTTCTGGGAGACACGGTAATTACCTGTACATGGATGGAGTTACTGTTTGAATTCGATTTTCCTTTTATCAGACAAGCACAAAAGATATCACAGAAGTCAGGAAGATGAAGCCGGGTCAGGAACTAGCAGAGCCAGCCTGGGCCGGCCACCCTGGGCCGGTCACTCGGTGTCTTTAAACCTTCCTTTTCTTCACACATAAATGGAAGTCATTTTTTAAAACACAGAGAACATTTTTGCTGAATTTTAACTAAGCATTAAACATCACTTCTTGCTAATTCTATCTGACCCAGGAGTGGCCCAGCAGGGCTGGGAAGGAAGGCTGGGACTAGAAAATCCTTCCAGGAAGCAACCTGAGAAGCCTGTTACGAGTGTCACTCCAGAGTGGTGTGGGCTCACCCCATGATAGCATTTGTGTGGTGCGTGAGAGCTCACATCTGTCCACTGCTGATAGTCAAGGCCCTTCCTGGAGGCATTCCAGAGCCATCAGCCTTCTGAGAGTCCACGGACTTTTCTCCACATACTTCTAACACATTATAACCTATTAGACAGATTAATTCTGTAGTCAATAAAAATATTAAAAAGAACAAGTTAAGCATAACAAAATGAGGAGAGAGGGAGAGCGGAGAAACAGAATGGAGAGGTCGCCTGGCGCACAGCCCCTGAGGCAGGAGACTCGTGAAGCTCGCACAGCCCTGAGCAGGAAGGAAGGCTCAAGACTTGGAGATAAGATTTGGAGGGGTGGCTCAATGGCTGTGAACACTTGCTTCTCTTGAAGAAGACCAGAGTTTCGTTCCCAGTGTCTGTATCAAGTGGTTCACAACCACCTGCGACTCCAGCTCCAGAGGACGCGGTGCCCTCTTTTGGCCTCCACAGGCACCTGCACACACATATACACACAAAAGACTTTTTATTTTTTGTTGAACTTTTGTACATTTCGTACAACAGTTCATTGAATTTAGAACGCTCCCCGTGCACCCCCCATGCATGCCAACACGCATGTGAAGTCCTATCCAGTCAGGCATGTGTACCCAGATGTCCTTCACTGCAGGTTCATCCACTGGAGTCCAGTCAGTCTATTCAGAGATCTTAAATAAGGTCTCCTCTCCTTCACACGGCAGTACACAGTCTCCCACAGCTCCAGCTCAGGCCAGGCCTGTCCGCGGCTCATCCCCTCGCTCCGCTCTGGGCCCGGGCCTGACTGAGCCGGCACGAGCCCACCATTGCTGCAAGTTCCCACGCGCAAGCTTCCGGCGGCCTGCGAGCCTCTGTCCCTGTGTTCCTGGACACGGTCCCTGTGTTACCCCCTTCCCACGTCCTCTTCCTCTCAGAGCCCTTCCTTCCTGTCCTGCCCCCACTCTCATCAGCTGTGGGTGGGGTCTGATCCAGGAACATCAATCTGCAGCCTCTCACTCACTAAACTGGCCAGTGGTGGCCTCTGTGTGCATCGCACTGTGGTGTGTAAGGAAGCCTCACTGGTGAGGGTTGAGGGGTGCACCAATGCTCTCTCTACCCCTCGTTCCGCTATGTTCCATGAGCCTTAGGTGTGGAGAGATTCCACGGATATGTCACTGAGGACTGAGCATCTCCTAAACATATATTCTCTGTGTTGACCAGTCATGGAACTCTGTAGTAACCTCCATCTGTTGCAAAAAGAATCTTCTTTGATGAGTGGGGTACTGAATGCTTGTCTGTAAATATAAGGCTCCATATTTGGCATATGGTAAGAAATTTCATTTGTCTAGAGATATGACAGAGATAGAGTTCTCTCTAGGATCTGTGACCTCTCCAGTCATGTGTGTTTGACTGTGTTTACAGTGCCACCCAGGAGTTCCCTCCCACTGAAAGGGCTGTGTTGATTACCTTCCAGATAGCACGCCACTATTGCACCAAGAGAGGTAGTTTAGTTGTCAGCCATCATGGTCATTAGGCTTTAGGGTTGGACCACTGAATGATTTTCAGCCTTAGCACCTTGTCCTATGTCTGATGTCTGTCTTGTCTTCAGCAGCAGGGTCTTACCTTCTAGTTCTGGGAGATAACCAAGAGCTCTGGCAATAGTCTCTGTTATTTGGGGAGTCTCTTGGGCCACTCTCACCAACCACTCAAAGTGAGGTCTCTTCAGTGTGGTGCTGTGCTCCTTGCCATACAGACCCCGGGTACACACACGCACTAACGATTTTTAAAGGAGTTTGAGATGTCCCAGAAGTTAGACTGGAGCATTGAGCTCTATCAGGGACTGTCCCCGACAGACAGTTCTCCACTGTAGGAAATCTTCAGGGTCCTGCACTATTGCAGCCCACCTTCATGTCTCCTCAGAGTCCTGCCTTTCTGTCCTCCCTCCACTCTGGTCCCAGGTGACCTTCTGTATTGCCTGAAGTTTTGTATGTGGTGGTCTCATCCTGAAACTTGGCTTGTACAGGTGTGGCAGCAGAGAGATTTATGTTTGCTTCATGGACAATACACTATGTCAAGCCTGTGTGACACAAACAGATGTCTTGGCCATCTCTGCAACACAGAGATCCAGACCTGAGACTTTCTCTGGCTGGGGTCTAAAAATCAGAGGGACCAAAACCTCCTACCTAAACAACAAGTCCCCTCTAGTCTGATCTAAAAATTTGTTATAGACTGTGGGACCTTGCAAAAGGCATTGAGTAAGCAAAGTGACCCTGGATACCATGAAGGGATGGTAGGAGTCTGGCCTGCTCTGCCTGAAGCTATGACCTAGGTTCTAGGAAGCCACTGCAGGTTTGACATCTTCATTCCTCAGCAGTTGCTTAATCTTCTTTTCCCCCCACAAAGATCACCCCAGACCAAAGTCAGGTTTTGGGGTTTCGTTTCTTTGTCCCTAATTTCCACGTCAGCCCTACAACCTTCCTGCCTTTACCTAAAGATCCTCCCTCGAGCTTTCCCGCCTTCAGTAACAGCCAGACAGGCCTCCCTATATAGACCCCTGATTTGGTTTCAATAAACAAGCTGTCCACTGACACAGTCTCCCGGGAGTTCTTTCCCATCACACTCTAGGCCACCTGAGGACCTGTCGTCCGCTCTCCTTTCTCTGGGACGGCTGAAGCACGACAGTCATGCTGGAGACAGAGACCCACAACAGACTTTTCATCTTTCTACCAAGAGACAGACAGACAGACTGATGAGAGACACACAGAGAAGACTAATCCTCCGTTTCACTAGTTCAGCTCTGGTATGTCTGGGTGCTATAGTTTCGTCTCTGTTGCTGTGATAAAGCACTGACCAAAACTAACAGGGGGAGAAAGGGTTTATTTCACTTACACTTGCAGGTCACAGTCCATCCCTGAAGAAAGTCATGATGAAAACTCAAGCAGGGCCCATGGAGGAACACTGTTAGCAGGCTTATGCTCATCTGTCTTATGCAGTCCAGAACCACTTGCCCAGGGAGCGGTGCCGCCACAGTGCGCTGAGCCCAGGGAGCGGTGCCGCCACAGTGGGCTGAGCCCAGAGAGCGGTGCCGCCACAGTGCGCTGAGCCCGGGGAGCAGTGCCGCCACAGTACTCTGAGCCCGGGGAGCGGTGCCGCCACAGTGGGCTGAGCCCGGGAGCGGTGCCGCCACAGTGGGCTGAGCCCTCCTGCTTCAGTGAACAGTCAAGTCATGCCCACATGCCAGTGCCCCCACTGAGGCTCTCCTGTCAGATGACTCCAGGCTGCGTCAAATTGACAATTAAAGGCCAACTAGGACACAGGGGAAGGAGAGCCAAACACTGCTCTATGAAACACAAGAGTATGAGATTTATTCCCACATAATTGCATTCCCATTGTACTACATGCCCAGTACATTTGTCTTAACAAAGTGTAACAGGAGTAGCATGTGAGACCCTCACAGGATACCCAGCAAAGTGTCCAGAATGGCACTGTGAATTAAGGAGGCATAATTCACCTGCTCTAATAAAATCACTTTTATTTATGTGCGAGAGCTAATGCGTTCTGACATGCTCCTAATTTCTGTTTTGTTATTTATGAAATGGAAACCTGACAATTCACTAACTCACCAAGAGCGCTTCCTTTTGCAACCTGTTCCATTTGCTGGGTACAGATTATTATTATTTTTTATTCAGAAATCATATTGGTTTTCAACAGTTCAAAGTTTGCAGTAAAGAATATATAAGTCAAGTGACCGAGAATGAAATAAACACAGGAGTCCTCACCAGTCCTCTTGCTACGGCACACCCTCTTCAGTGCCTGAACACCCTTCGTGTTGCCGTATTGGGTTCAAGAAAATAAGGAGGACCTTTGTAACGTGCAGGGTCCCCATCAAAACCAGAAAACTGAATTTTGAGAAATTTGAGGTTAGTTCTGATCGTGAAAGAAGCAAGAGACAAGATGGAACCTTCAGGAGCCCAGGGCAGCATGGTCTGTGCTGCCTTGAGCAGTGACGAAGTTTGCACTGACTCCTACAAGGCACAAGATATTGAGGGACAGTTCATCTTGAAAGAACAATTTTGAGTTGGGGGACATGGCTAGAGTCACCAACAGTGCCCAATGAGGCAAATGCCTGTCCCTCAGCCCCTTCCCACCTCCAATCTCCTTCCAGATTCCTCATTCTTAGACTGAGAGCAAAGAAAAGTAGCCTAGGGAACTGGAAACAGAGACCCTGAAAGATAACGCGGGAGACAATTGGACCCTGTGGAGACCTAGAAACCAGCCACTCAAAGAAGCCACTGAAAGATAGGCAGGGGTATAGCTCAGTGGGTACAGTGCTTGCCTAGCAGCACAGAGCCCTGTGTTCCTTCCTCAACACCACATACACCCAGAGTTGCGGTTGCGCATGCCAGTAATCGCAGCACGCAGGAGGTGGAGGCAGGAGGATCAGAAGCTGAAGATCGTCATCGATTGCTTCGTGAGGCTAGCCTGGGATGTCAGAGACCCTGTGTATAAAGAAAAGATGATAAAAGGCAGGCTTACAGCCTGTCAGGGCCTCTGTCCTATGCAGAGTCAGGAGACTGTCAGAGAGGAAGAGCCTGTGCAGAGCCAGGAGGCTCAGTCCATGCAGTGACACTTCGGAGCCTCTGAGTGGTCAGACTCAGGGCCAAGAATCGGATTGGAACAGGAAACCCTGTTCCTCCTAAAGATGGTGGGGGCAAAGCACATTCTTCCTCACTCACTCTTGTGTTTAGCCATATTTTCACATGAAAATTAAGTGTTATATTTTATATCTTTGAACACACATTAATCCCTCAAAGGACAAACCTCACGGTATCTGTTCATTTTTCCCAAAGATGTGATCTGTGCAAAATCCTATCTCAGTAACTCTGGCTCATTGACTGACAGGTAAGGAGCAAGACTCACTGTAAGTGAAACATATAATCATAAATTCAGAATCCAGTATCTCTGCCTTTTACACAGAAAGGTGACCCCACTCCCAGGGGAGTTAGGATTTTCAGGCTTCTTGGCCTGCTTTGGGGACAGATAAGAATCTGGGGTACTTTTTTCTTAATTTTTTTACTGAGCTTTTGTAAATTTCACACAAAACTTCCTAATCAAATTTAGACCCCTCCCCCATCCATGTCCCACACCCCTCGCCCCCCACCCAGACCTCATGCATTCTGCCATACATGTTAAGTCCTATCCAGCCAAGCATTTGTAACAGATGCCCTTTGGTACAAATTCATCCACTGGAGTCTAGTCAGTCTATCTAGAGATCATAAAGAAGATCTACTCTCCCTCACCCAGCAGTAATCAGTCTCCAGCAATTTGAATTTGGGGTACTTTTTAAAGAATGTGTGAATATTTTTGTTGTGTCTAAGGGAGAGCTTAAGAAATTCAACATGCACATACTAATTTAGCTTATTGGGTAGACTAGCATTTCACCTGTGGTCTCAAATTGGGTACAGTGTGTATACATGTATGTATGTGTGTATGGTATGTGTGCATGTCTCATGGGGATGTACATGCATGCAAGAACTTGTGAAGGTCAGTGGTCACTTTGGGAGTCTTTTCTCATGTGTCATACATGTCCTTTAAGACTAGATCTCTCTGGTGCTGGAGAGATGCTCAGTGGTTAAGAGCATTTACTTCTCTTGCCGAGGATCTAGATTTGGTTCCCAGAACCCACATGGCCTGCAACTCCAGTTTCAGGGGAATCTGATGTCCTCTTCCAACATACAGAGGCTCCACACATGTGGCACAGATACATACATTCAGGCACACACACACACTTCACCTGGCCTGGAACTTGTCTATCAGGCTAGGCTGCCTGACCAACCAGCCCCAGGGATCTACCTGTCTCTACCTCCCCAGCACAAGTCACCACACCTAGCTTCTCTGTGTAGAATCTAGGGATGGAACACAGGTCTTCATGCCTATGTGACAAGCACTTTTCTGACTGAGCCATCTCCTTAGACCTCAGTTTGAGTACTAATTAGATTTTTTATGCATCCTTCAGGGGGAACAAAGGTCAGCCTCAGCCCAGCCCTTAATCTAGTGGTCTATGAAATTCTGGAGAAGCAAGCTTATTATAGTCACCCTTTGGTAGACCCAGTATTGGGGGATCTTCTAGGACCCCCAAGTTACCAATATAAAATGGCACTATGAGGCTAGAGAGATGGCTCCATCGTTAAAAGCATTTGCTGCTCTTGCAGAGGACCCCAGTCCACAGTACACACACTGGGTGGCTCACAACAACCTATAACTTCAACTCCAGGGGATCGAATGCCCTCTTTGGGCCTGTGGGCAATGTACACAGGTGTATATCCACTCCCCAGAAACATACACACAGACAACAAAAAATAACAATATTAGTAAGTAATAAAATAGCAAAGTATTTTCATACAGCCTGCATACACTGCCTGTAATTTTAACCATCTCCTCATGACTTACAATGACTAGCACCGTGTGACTGCTGTACATAGCTGCCATGCTACAGTCTTCAGGGATGAATACAGGGCGAACATCCACACTCACCCAAGATGGATGCATTTCTTTCCAGTACTTTCAATCTGCAGTTATTTAGCACAGGGTATGGATAGAGACAGGCAGCACCTGCTCACAAAAGGGATTTACAGCAACAAGTCTGAATTGATGAGATTTTACTGAAATCTTTAATAAAGGGAATTAAGCCAGAAGCAAAGAATAAAGTTTCCATAATCAGCTTTACTCCAGAACAGTTCTGGGTGGATGAGCTCTGGGGATGAAATCAGAATTGGAGTGAGCACAGAGAGGAAGGCTCAAGAATGAGTAGCAATATATCCCAATCCCGCAAAGTCTGAAGATCTAAACCTTGTCGCACTCTAAGACACGTGCACATCTCCCAGTGAGCTTCTTCCCCTCCCAGGTGTGTTGCCATGGCTACTCAGGCAGTTTCTGCTAATTATTTATTTCAACTCAATCACCATTCTACCCCACAGAAAAAGAAAGTTTTCCAAACTCTGTCTCCAAACTTTCTCACTTACTTTCTTCCTCAACTGAGGGAGTAGATGGAAGTCGATTTATTTCCATCTCCTCTGGATATGCAGGTTATAAAGCAAGTCATTAAACAGCAGCCATGTGGCACCTGCTTTCCAAGAACAGAAAGCTTCCCCTAAAAAGTCTAGATAGAATCGTAGAAAGTTAGTGGTACAAGGATACTCAGAAACCATCTCATTAAGCAGAAAACCAGAAGCATAAAACAGAGTAATGTATAGCTGGACAAAGCCCAGGGTCATTTTTCTCTCATTCCATTTACAGATTCCTGCCCCTGACTCATCGGCATCCTTGAGCTGTGGCCCCGGCTCCATCTCCGTCCCTATGAGCTGAGGTGAGTCATCGCCCTCAGACTATGCATCCTCCGGCATCATCCCAAACCCACCCTATGCTTATGACCCTGGGAGTCAAAGCAGTAACTTGCTGCGGAGCCAAGACAGAGCAGGCTCTGAACACAGCCGGAAAGCTCGGTCTCTTCCGGGGCTCCTCATCTCCCTTCCTTCCTTCCACCAATGCTGATCATTCCCGGCTGTCAAATCTCCATCAGCCTCTCCTAGTTCACCCTCTGTTTACAGAGAACCAAGATGTGAAAAAGTCCCCAAGTCACTAGCATCCCAGTTCAGGATAGGACTGTGGGGGCACTGGGCCTGGCTAAAATCCGGGAGGCAGCATCCTGGAAACAAGATTCTCATCAAAGAACTCGTGGGAAAATTGTCAAAATTCTCAAATTGAGTCCCCAGAGGGGAGGCCCTGCCAGGCACCCGTGAAGACGGACCTGGCTACAGTCCGACACGTCCCTCTCAGACGACCGTATTAGTTACTTGCTTCAAGGCTGTGACAAATTGTCTGACCAGAAGCAATTTAAGGGAGGAAGAGCTGATGCCAGCTTGCAGTCCATCACAGCAGGGGTGTCTTGGTGACAGAAGGAAGGGCCGCTATCGATATGGACTCTTAAATAGGATTGCGCTGTTATCCCTGGGTTGACTTGTTTCCTCGATCAGATGATGATTTGGGTCAATGGTTGACCACAGAATATGTTTAGACTTGTAAGTCTTGACTTTTGCCATTCAGAGGATTTTTTTCTCTCTCTCTCATCTTGGTTTATTTCAGAAATACACTGCTACTTTTTAAACTTCACCCCACTCTTGTCATGTTACCTCAGGGGCAAAGAATTGCATTCTAGAATGGGAGGATTGACTTCGATGGCATAGGCTTCTACTTTACACATCTATAATACCTTTGCACTTTTAAATATTGCAATGCTCAGAACATTTCAAGTTTTTCTTCATTGATTCTTGATGCACTGTCCATAGAGCATGGACAGTGATCACTACACAGGCTACTGCCAGCATCACTACAGGATAGTACAGGAAGTAGGGAGTCCGACAGCACCCTCCGTACTAATTAGCTTTAATTGTCAGGTAGGCACACCCTAGCGTCATCCAAGAAGAAAGCCTAGATCAGACTGGGCATGTCTGTCAAGGATTGCCTTCATTGTTAATTGATGTGGGTGGGCCCAGTGCCATCATCAGGCTGTCAAAGCTTGAGCCTGAGTGAGCCAGCAAGAATTCCTCCAGGTATCTGCTTCAAGTTCCTGCTTGAGTTCCTCCCCTGACGAGCCTCAGCGAGGGGCTGTGACCTGGCAGCGTAAGATGAAGTAAACCTTTTCCTCTCTAGGTTGCTTTTGGTCATGGCATTTGACAGAGCAACAGAATGAAACTAAAACCGATCCCAGCAGTTCTAACCACCTGCCCCTGGAAAAAAGAGTCCAGGGTGTCAGTAAGGCATATGCATTGCCTCCTCAACAGCTGCCCTCCCTTGTGAAAGAGAACATGGAGTGAGCACAACACAGAAAATCCATATCCAGTATTTTTCTGAATGGTTATGACACCCAAATGACAATTCTGTATTAGGGGAGCACCTCCCCATCTCATCCTGCTGGCTTCACAGCATGACAGCATCTGCATTTGCTCATCAGCAGCGATTAGGAGATGACTGCTTCTGACTTCCGGTGCAGAGAGGAGCTAATTTGATTAGACAGAGTGCTGTCACTCTGTCAGCTGCCACTGCCCAGGGGAAAGCGATGTCACCCATCAGCTCCTCGACAATCAAGTGTGTCAGTTATCCTCTGACAGGACGTCCAGCGATGGGTTTGAGATGTCTGACATCTCAACACCACTCATCACAATTAAACAGAGATCCTCATCCATTCTCTTTCTGTGACTCGTTTTCCCAGTGTATGGTGTTGATTATTCTGAAGGCAAACAAAAAGGAGGTGCAGATGGAGGGAAAGAAGGATACAGTGAAATTCAAACACAACTTTGACGTGCGTGAGGCAACGACAAGGGGCTAGGAATGATGCCACTGGGTACTGGATGTTTTCACGCCCTGTCTCATCTGCAGCTAGCCCTCTCCTCTGCCTCAGGAGCCTCACCAGGAGTCTCCATTTGCCTATTTGGCCTCAAGGAGAGATCTAAACCCCTAGCTGAGAAGTCAGAGGTCAGAGAGGTTAGTCATGATGCCAGCACACACACAGGCATGTACACACACACAGAGGCCTTTGCACCTGAGGGAGCAGGTGAGGAAAAGGAACCTTGGTTCCGACCTGTGATGTCTACACATGTGTATGTACTGATGCTGCACCCCAGAGCGTAGGGGCTTTTGCTATATTTATAACCATGTGTTTGAAAGTCTTTCCCAGTCCAGCCTTTCCTATGGATATTACAGTAACCCTTGACTGTGGCTCTGGGACTATTATACCTGGCCTTACTGCCCTCTCGTACCAGTGGGAGGACATCATTTCTGCTGCTGAATCAGACGGCTAATGTTAGCAGACGACTGCTGCTAACAACCAGATGTGCAAGAATGTGAAGGCATACTTAGAGAGCATCTAATTAGAAAGTACAGGATGGGTGTGGCCTTACAAAGGTATGTGTCCCTTCTGAGCCCTCTCTGGCCATGGTATAAAGGAACAGCTGGATCCAGGCGTCGGTGGTAGAGAAGCGCGGAGGCACAGGAAGAGGGTGACAACTGAACGAGAAATGTCCCCCACAGGCTCCTGTATTTAAACATTTAGTCCCCAGGCGGTGTTGTTTGGGGAGGTTACAGAAGTGGAAGTGGAATATACAATATACAATACGTAGGAAGTGCAGCCTTACTAGAGGAAGTATGCCACTGAGGTCCCTGCTTTGAGAGTTCAGTTTCAGCCCACTTCCAGTTCACTCTTCCACTTCCTCTGTGTGTGTGCACGTGTGCATGTGTGTTGTATGTATATATGTGCATGTGTGTATGGGTGTGTTGTGTATATTTATGTGTGTATGTATGTGTGTGCATGTATGTACATGTGTTGTGTATGTGTGTGCATGTGTGTATTGTGAACATGTGTGTTGTGTGTGTGTGTATATATGTGTGTGCATGTGTGTGAAAGTGTGTTGTGTGTATGTATATGTGTGTGGTGTGCATGTGTGTGGTTTATGTATGTATATGTGTGTGTATGTGTGTGTGGTGTGTGTGATACGTGTGTGTATGTGTGTGCTATATGTGTATGTGTGTGGTGTGTGTGATACGTGTGTGTATGTGTGTGCTATATGTGTGTGTATGTGTGTGGTGTGTGTATATGTGTGTGTATGTGTGAGTGGTGTGTGTATGTATGTATGTGTGTGGTGTGTGTATGTGTGTGTGGTGTGTGCATGTGTGTGTGTGCGTGTGTGTGGTGTGTATGTGTGTGTGGTGTGTGTGGTGTATGTGTATGTGTGTGGTGTGTGTATGGGTGTGTGTGTATGTGTGTGGGGGGTGTGGTGTGTGTGTGTGTATGTGTATGTGTGTGGTGTGTGTATGTATATGTATGGTGTGTGTATGGGTGTGTATGTATGTGTGTATGTGTGTATGTGTGTGTGGTGTGTGTATGTGTGTGACCTCTCAGCTCCCTGCTCCTGCCACAAGCCTTCCCCATCATGGTGGACGTCTAGCTGTCTGGAACTATAAAGCCCAAATAAGCTACGTTCATGACAACAACAGAAATGTGACAAATGCAGAGGGTGTGAACACAGAGGAAACAGCTTAACACCTCACATCACTAAGATCATTTTATCTTGTTCAATAAATGTGAAAACCCCTTACCTCCACAACCTACCTGGATTTCAGCTGTGAGCCCCTAGTTCTGAAATGGTATTGATCACGTTCAATGTCAGCCTTTCATGTCCATCTCTGCACCAGAAGATGTCACAGCTCCATAATCTGAGGCAGGACCAAGGCAGAGGATGGTCACCCCTGGGCACAAGAAGCACTTCTGAGGCCTCGCTGTTCCTGCTTTTACTGTCACTGAAGGCTCAGAACTACGTCCCATCTGCACGTGGGGGTCCATAATAAGAACAGGAAGTGAAAACCCAGGGACTAGCTCCCTCCTCTCTCCAATTTGAAGTGGCTTGGGCTATGTTTTAGTGAAAGCCATAATTGCACTACAACCCAAAGTAACAAGAGTGTAACCGAGGTTAGTTGCTTTGGGGGTGCCAGCTAGGAAGAGCCCGCACACCACCTGCCTCACCTTTCTACCCACTAGAGAAACCGTGCCTAAGAAAACACTGGCTCCCCAAGAAGTACCAGTGGCCTTGCAGAAGAAATGCAGGGCCAGGGACCTCACAGACGAGCGGCACTGCTTCTCAAAGCGTCTCACAACACAGAATAAACTACCTGGCCTAGAAGGTGCAAAAAGAGTCTAGGAACACAACCGTTGGCCTCCCTCCTGAGCCAGTCTCACAAGTCAGTAGAATATGGAGCTGTCCATTATGGCCCATTCATAGGAGAGTCAGTCCAAAAGAGCTTTGTGGTGAAAAATATCAGTCCTTATCGTTTTTACTGAGTACTGGGAAAGTTTAGAAGAAAAGAAAAATATGTTTCCATAAACCTATAGCATAATGTGGCTCCTTCTTTGCCTGCGATTTCTGACTTTCACACTTCCCACTAAGCAAACTCAGACCTCTTAAGTTTTAATCGCCTCGCCCCTCCTTGCTAAATTCTGGGTGCTAACACTTCAGCATGCATTCTGGCGCCAAGTCCAGACCCCATGGACAACGAGGTCTGAGTTGTCCAATACAAATAATCCCCGAGGGACAGACAGGTTCTGGACCAACCAATGCCAAGTTTAAACTAGCCAGCAGAGCCCACAGCCATGGAACATTTAAAAAAGCAGGCTGTACCTTGGAGAGCACACACAGTTCCCTGATCTGGCTTTAGGGACTGTAGCCCAGCTAGCTGCAAAATTCTCTTTGTTTGCCAAATTATGTAAATAAATTTTCCTTTTTCCATCAAAGTGGAGTCTTGGGGTTTGTTCCTGCTTCTCAGACCCTAACATCACCTTCCTTCCTTCTCTCTGACACACTCTCACACACATACCCTTGACACTCATATCACACACACATTATCACACAGTGCAAAGTCAGATACTCCTTGGTGAGCTTTGAAGACGTGTCCTCTACAGAGGGAGTGCTCTTCATCGAAGGGATTGTCCCACAAGTGTGGGGATCTGGTTACTGAGCAAGGCAAGCAACTCCTGATACCCTAAAGGGATGGCAGGTGTCTGATCTGCTCTGCATGATGTGATAACCTGAAGCTACTGTAGATATGAATCTTCCTTTCCCCCACCCCAGACCAGAACCAGGTTTTTGGGTTTCATTTCCTTGTTCCTGAACTTCCACAGCCTTCCCACCCTTTACCCCCAAACTCCACTTTAACTTTCCCGCCTTCTGTAACGGTCAGAGAGGCTTCCCTATATAAGCCCCTGCATTGGCTCTAATAACCGAACTACCCACTGACATAGTCTCCCAGGAGGGAACTCCTCCCGCCGCACTCTGAGCCACCTGAGGTCCCGTTCGATCGTCCTCCATTCTCTGGCATGGCTGGAGCACAACAGCCGTGCTGGAGATGGAGACCCACCCACACACAAGTAACTGAGAACTTTCTGCTCATGGTCTTTTACAGATCTGCCTTTCAGAAAGGTGCCCTGAGTCCGGCAATAAGGGCAGGCTCCATGTGATGTTCCCAGAGTCAGGTAGAGCATTCAGCATCCCTCAGCAACACCAGCACAGGGGAAAGGCAGGAACGTGTGCATCCCAGGTGGGCCCTGCACCTGTGCTCCACAGCCAGAGCTCTACCTAGATTGCTCAAAAGCTAAGCTCACGGGAGTCACTGAGCCAAATTCCAGGATTTTGGTAGTTTTTAGTGTCTGGTGTAACTTTATTCAACTTACAAACAAGTTCCAGTCCTACAGCTCTCTGGTGAAGCCAAGACTGACATCACAGGTAATCAAAGAATGTTTCTCCGTTCAGATCGCCATGCACTTGAGAACAGCTGTGTGCACTGCCTTCTGTCCCAGACACATGCTAGCTAGCTGTGCTGAGGGGATGGTAGAGAAAAGGAGCCATATTCCAACATCATGACTCAGAGGAAGGACGCCAGGCACCTGCCATCTTGATCTCTGTCCCGTCTTGTCTTCCCTCTGGTCTCAGACAACAAAACTGCTTCTTTCCCACAGACCCTCTGCAGTGACTCCTCAAGAGATTAGCTAAGTAGGCACTTTCAGCTCCCTGCATCCCAGTACTGAGGACTATATACGTGATGGTGAATCTGGGTTGTCAATCTGACTAGATCTGGAATCAATACAGATACAGGCACTGGGTATCCTGGGAGGAATTTTCCTGGTCAGATTATTGAGGGCTGGAAGATCCACCCTAACTGTGGCTCCTTCGAGTGGCAGGCTCCCTGCCCGCCTTCTCCCGCTGGAAGCACACCTATGATGTTGCTGCTGCTGCTGCTGATACATTCCTTTGAAGATATTAGGACCCAAGCTCAGGCTTGCAACGCGGAATGGAAGGAAGACCACAGCTCTCCAGGAATCCTCGCAGCCTTCAGAGCCAGCTAGGAACTGATGATACATTTGGTTGACTGAACAACTCTGGGTTCTCAGCATTGCCAGTGTGAGATAGTCTTTGTTGAACAACCCAAATCTTTTTAGATTGTGTAAGCCAATCTAAAAATTCCCCTTCAATACATACTAATTCTATCAGTTCAGTTCCTCTAGAGAACCCTAATACAACTGATCTGAATATTCTAGGTGAATGTCCTCAAGACCTGAAGAAACATTGTTATAGTAACGATACCATATAGAAGTGGCGTAAACCAACATCACAGGAAGGTCGGGGTAAAAACAGCATTCTCTGCCTTGGTCTCTCTTCCCCAACTGACTTCCACAAACAAAGCTAACTATGCCCACACCTTCTGTCTGCAGTGATGAAGCTTGCCACCACAGGCAGTCAAAGTGGCAGTCTTTATGATGATATTTAATAATGGTGACCTGTGTCTCAGTTTGGCACATGGACTTACAGTAATAACTCATTGCCCCTCACAAACACACTGTAAGAGAGCGCAGGGTCTGTGCCTGTGACCACTCTGTCTAGGATCTTTCTAGCCTTCATCATGTGTTACACATTCTGAACCTCACCTGCGGATCCAATCCTCTTCATTTCAGGGCCCCCTTTCCCTAATTTCAGTATTCCTGGAGTCGGTTCTATTATTTATTCTAAAACTTAAAACCCTCAGTCCCCTGCTTTGGACCCCTAGTCTTTGGCCTCTCCTTCCTCCTCATTATATAAAATCAGGATCTGGACCTCTACCGCTTCCCCGCGTCTGTCTCCATTCACTCCCTGCGGGGGTTTAGATGAGGAACACCTCCTGTTGTGTTGCAATTTCCTCGAAGATAAAATCTTCCATCTTGGCAGAAAACTAAATAAACAGCAGGCCTCTCCTGCTGAGTGAACAGCAGAAGTTCCGAATTCAGGAAGATAAACAACAGAGTGTCTGAAGGGAGGCCAAAGCAGGATGCTCTAAATTTAGGTGAACAGCTTGCATTGTGAGTGGAGGTGAAGAAAAGCTCCTTCAGCTCAGGAAGTCAAGCACTCAGCAGCTTCAGGAAGTCCCTGAAATCGGCCAAGTTCACCAGGCCCCTCCTTCCCCAAGCTATATGAGCCCTAAGAACTGCTCAGAGCCGCTGTCAGACCAGCTGAGCTTCCTGAAAGCAGGGCTGCGAGGAAAGGACGCCTCCAGCCTGCTGAACTTGCAGCAGACAGTGCAGTGCACCCCCATTTCCTGCCTTTATGAGCTGTCACCATACTGGGGTGGGCTTTGGTGATGCTGCCGTCTTTGAGTCATTTCTACTTCTGTAAGTAACCACTCACCCATACTCCTGTAAGTAAGCCCAATAAGACTCATTGGTTGACCAAACTGGATTTTGCCCTGATGTTGTTGGGTCCCTACCTGAGGTGGATAGATGTCTGTTCAATCTCTCCAGGAATAATTTCACACTACACGCCCTAGACTCCAAGTATTTGAATATTAGGGCCCAGTTGGTAGCACTGTTGATGGAGGTTTAGGAGGCACAGCCTCCTGGAGGACGTATATCCCTGGGGGTGGGCCTTGAGAGCTGGCAGCCTTGCCCCACCCCCAGAGTGAGTCAGCCTCTGACCACCTCCTAATGTTCCTCTACCATGATGGACTCTCATCCTTCTGGAAACATAAACCCAATAAACTCTTCCTTCTATAATGTGTCTTGGTCATGTGGTGCTTTATCACAGCATCAGAGAAGTAACAAATCTATTCCCCAGTGCCACCGGGCAGAGTAATCACTCTAATGTTGTAAAGATGAGCTATTAGAGGTGAAAAAATAACACAGAAATCTCAAGGTTTCCATAATTTCTCTGTAAATTATTACTGAATATTAAAACCAGACTAGCATGATTCACAGTGCTGCGAGGACAAAGACTACTCACCATGGCAGACGAATTCCACTGGCCACGCAGAGAATAAACCGTGTCATATGCTTTTAAAGCTGGGCTTGGGGACACACCCCTTTAATCCCAGCTCTCACAAGGCAGAGGCAGGCAGACCTCTGTGAAATCAAGTCCATCCTGGTCTACACTGGGAGTTCCAGGCCAGCTGGGGTTAAAAGGAGACCCTGTCTCAAAAAGACCAAAGAGCGTAAGTAAAAATAAAATATACATTATAAACCCTTTCAAGAATCTAGAATAGATGAAATTCTCCCTTTAATACTTTCTTAATTTTTGAGAATTTCATACATACATGTTTTGATCCAATCGACCCCCGTTCCCTCCCTTCAAATCCTCCCCGGCCCTGCCACCACCACCTGTCCCTCCCAGCCTCACGGGTCTGTTTTTAAACCCAGTGAGTCCACTTAGTGCTGGCTCTGTGTGTGTGTGTGGGACCATCCACCGGCCCAGGGACCGCCTCTCGGGGGCCGCATCCCTGAAGGAAACAGAGGCCTCCATTTTCTCTCCCTCTCCAGTGGCCATCAGTTGCCAATAGCTCCTCAGCTAGGAGTGGGACGTCCTGAGCAACCCCACCCATGCCAGGATTCAGCTGACTTGAAGCTGCGAGTCTCGTGCATGGAGCCCTGGCCACTGCGGATTCCTGGGTGCAACAGCCCTGTTACATCCAGTGCAGACATCTACCGCTTCTGGTTTTCAACATCTCTTCCCCGTTTCTTCCACAGTGGTCCCCGGGCTTTGAGGGGGCCTGCTCAGTATCATGCCACATTTCCATTTGTTTCACCCTAAGCTTTGGCTTTTAGGAAGTTGTGCAGTTTTCCTGGAGTATTAAGGTTAAAAATAAATAAATAAATAAATAAATAAATAAATAAATAAAGACAATGGCTCTCCTTAATCTATAATTGCTCAGCTGAGGGCTGGGCTGCCAGCCCGGTTCTCTCTCTGCCCACTGTCGTCTGTCTCCAGTCTGGACCAGGTGTATTCCTGCCAAACCACCCTTCCTGAATTCTGAGTTCACACACCTCGGTTGCTGTTCCTGATCTTTGAATCACTTGCCTTTTTCTGAAGGAAATTTCTGCTTGTGCTCCTAGACACCTTATAAAAGGCACGATAGAAGCAATTTTGGAGTCTTAATTCCTTGTGTGGAGGAGGGAATGGGGGTGTTTGCTGTGGGTGTGTGCCTGTATGTGTGGGGTGGGTGTGGGGTATGTTATGTGCACACCTGTATGCAGGCATGCAGAGGCGGAGCAGGGCATCATGTGTCTTCCTCTTTAACCCTCTGCCTTAGTTCCTTGACAGTCTCCTCCTGAACTGGAAATGCACCTTCTTATCTAGGCAGAGGCCTGAACTCTCAGGACCCACCCATCTCCACCCCTAGGCCTGGGGCTAGAGGCACCCTGCCTAACTTTGTACATGTATACTGAGGATTTGAACTCAGGTCCTCATGCTTGCAAAACTGGTGCTCTTTCCCGTTGAGCCATCTCCCCAGGCCCTGGAGTCTTCGTCTTACTGAAACTACCTTTATTTTGCCTTATTTCTTGCTACTTTGACTGGTAAAGGATTTCAGATTTAAAATCATTTCCGTCAGGCGTAAAGGGATTTCTCTTCTGTTTTCTCATAAGAGTGATGACAGTTTTCTTTGTAAGAAAAAAAGTGCTTCGATTCATTCTCCCTGAAGTTCTTAGCAAATAACTCTTTATTCCTGATCCCTTACATTTTACTAAGGGCATGTCTAACTATCCTATTCTTTACATTATTAGGAATTAGTATTCATGAGCTCTCTCAATTGAAGTCTTTCATCTTCTCAGAGGATTTGTGTCCTTTCTCATTTCCTGTCTGGAGTGTTTTTTGCCCTCCTCCTCCTCCTCTTCCTCTACTTGCACTCACATTGTATGGCTGATCCCACATGCTGGTCCACACAGGACTCACTCTCATAGCTGCCATCTCTGGCTTTTCTTGCTCATCACTCTGAGACCTCATCACCTTGCCTCTCATCCCTTAATCTGAACGGTTTCTTTTTGGAATCATATTAATAAATTTAAAGAACTTCCCCCTTTATCCAGAGGAGCTCACTCTTTTGAACCCCGTGGTTCTCGAAGAAAATTCAGACAACAGAAAAGGTTATGAATGTACTTTTCAGTAGCATCCTCCAAGAGATCAGTTTCACCTAGCTAATTGTTCTCCACAAAAGAAAGGAAGACAAAGACAACAGCTCGGCAGCCCTTGTTTGAATGTGTTATGAAGTGATCTGATCAATTAGCATCCATAAAAGAATGCATTTCATCAACTGCTAACCCCTGTGAATAGAGTGCCTGAGCTTTCCCTTGCGAGGTGAGGTGTGTCCCACTCAAGGCTCCTCACTTTCAATGCCAAAATTTCACTCGGAGCCACCAGCACCGGGAGGGTGCACTTGCATTCCTGAGCCTGAGCTGCGGGCTTGCTCCTGGAGGAAACGCTCTCTCCCGGGTCTTAGGAAGGGCAGGATCCGCCAATAACAAGGAGCTTCAGAGGTGGAATTGCGGCTGTCCAGCGTGACTTTGGCCCTTTCCCACTCACCTGGCAGATCTGTCAATTCCACACCTGCAACTCTCTCAGGATCCTCCCAGCTCAGTCATCCCCCTCACTCACACCCCGGAGTCCTCTGCTTTACCTGCTAGGTCACCCTCCTCCCGACCTTTCAGAAATTTCCCCAAATCTCTGACTCATTTGTAGACTTCTTGTGGGGAATTATTGCATTTCTCTGCAGTAACTTCAATACAGTTTATACAAAGAAGGAACTTAAAGGCAGGACCTGGGGTGTCTATCTGTCCTTAGAAACATGAAGAATGCTTTTCAAGAGTTTCTGAGCACAATAGGGCTGGGGGGATGACTCACACTTTAAGAGCACTAGCTCCTCTAGGAAAGGACCCAGGTTTGATTCCCAGCACCTACATGGTGGCTAACAACGAGATGTAACTCCAGTTCTAGGGGCTCTCGCGTCCTCTTCCAACCTTCCAAATGCACGACACAGGTGCACTTGCACACATGCAGACAATACGCTCATACACAGAAAATAAAGATAATAAATAAAATACGTTTAAAGGTTCTAAGCACAAGATGAATATACATCTTGGTGTAACAGCCACCTGCAGCCTTTGTCTGGTGGTGCCCTATAGCTAACATGCAACAGGGCCACAGGACACAGCCTCATCTGGGAGTTAGGCACTGGGAGAGGAAGAAAGATTGGTCTCTGCAGGACCCAGAGACTAGATTCACAGCAGCAGAATGCAAGCGAGGAGTGGGGTAGCATCGCTCACATCACAGGCGCGGCCTCTGACCCCGGATTCCACATTCTCTACCCATTTGGATGTGAAAATGAAGGGGTTTTATAATGTCCAAGTGTTTCTAGAGGTAACAGTAACTTCTGCAGCTGTTTCATGACATCTCTTGTGCCCATCTGTCCCTTTAGTGAACACCCTCACTAGAATATGAATGAGGACATCACTCAGATGAGATACCAGTCCTTTCGAACGATTCGGAAAGTTTACAAGTGCATCAGCCAAGTATCTTAACAGAAGTAGCTGTTCAGTGCTAGTTTGTGCTATGAGAAGGATGGTAGTGTGTGAGATTCGAGATAATTAAGCCATCACCTCCCCTCTCGTTCTTTGATGTTCTAGTTTCATTTCTGTGACTGTCATAAAACACCCTGACAGGTGGCCGCTTAGAGGAGAAAGTGTATTTTAGCTCTCAGTTGCAGGTTGGGCCCATTCTTGTGGGGAAAACCAGGTGGCAAGAACTTGAAGCAGACAGTCATATCACACACGGTCACCAACAGAGAGCGAGGAATGTCGTGTGTGGTACTAGTCAGCCTTCTCCACTGTGCACAGTCCCGGGCCCCAAACAGGGCATCGGGCTGCCTGTTGTCAGGCTGGGTCTTCTACATCAATGAAGACAATCGGGACAATCCTCACAGACCTGTCCACAGGCCAACCCGATCTAGACGATCGCTCACTGACCCTTCCAGGTGATTCTAGGTTGTCAAGTTGACATCTGGAACCAAGGTTCACAAGAGACCCTGGGAAGAGAAAGCAAGGAGACTCGGAGGAGTACGAGGAGCCCCACCCTGATTCCTGCTCTTTCGTGTTGAGGCTGAGATTCAGACTCTACCCGGGAAATGCATTTCAAGTCTAGCATTTTGATTATTTTTCTCATTCTTTTCTCCACTATTATTTAACGTGGATTTTCAATTTCTTTCTGTAAACACTCAATCTTGTCCCCCATCTTAAAATATGATGGGATTATTTGCTCTCCTACATAGATTTAACAAAGTGCTTCATCATTTGCAAAGCCATTGACCAGCTTTAACATCATTCTGGATTAGAATTTGGTTCCTCTTAGTTGGTTCCATTTTAGAAATGTTGCCAAAAGGAATGCAGACAATAAATAAGTGTCTGCGAGGTGCCAGTCCGAAGTGACACATCTACAATGCCACCTCTCTCTACCCAAGGCTCATGGAACACAGTAGACAGGGAGCAGAGAGAAGACTAATGCAGCGCTCAGCTCTCACCAGTGAAGCATCCTCATGACACAGAGAGTTACCAACACAGAAAGCCACAAACGCAAAATATGTAGAGAACAACAGACCGCTGCGCGTCCCTAAGTAGGACTCCTGTATTAAACTCCACCCACCCAGGGCTCAGAGACCTGCAGAGGAGGAGGTAGAAAGATTGCAAGAGCCAGGGTGGTGGGTGATCACAGGGAAACAGAGTTCTCCAGGCACCTGGGAACTCGCTCACATGGACGTACAACAGTGGTGTCAGCACACACAAGACTGGGGCAAACTCAGCTCCAACAAAACCCAGCCTAGAGCTAGGACGCTGGCCAGGAAGCACCGAGCGCAGCCAAGGAGCGGTTGGTAGCGGATCACTGCCGGTGAGCAGAGCTGCTCTTTAAGGGAGTGATCTAGGCAGGCTGAACAGGCCACGGTGGGTGAACTCACACCAGTGGACACCTTGACTCAGTAGGCTTTACCATGTATGACAGAATGCATGAAATCTGACTAGGGGGCTCTCAGGTACAGGTCTAAATATGATTAAGATGAATCATATGAAATGCACAAAAATTCAATAAAAATAGAAAAATAAAATTTAAAAACTGGGAAAATGAAAAAAATATAAAGAAATGTTGTCATAAGGAATCATTCCCAAGGCTGCTGTGTCCTTAGAGCTGAAACCAGCAGTCCCCATTTCCAGCTGCTTCTTTCTCAAACTCCTGTTTATCTTCTCAGATGTCAGAAATCCACTACCAGATCTCACATTTCAAAGGAAAACTTTCTGGAGTGCTACATGGCCATTCCCTACAGAAGTGAGAGCCCTCTGTTGTGAGACAAGATGCTTGGCTTAACAGAAGCAAGTAACAGCAAATCATAGGAAGATATTTTTGAGCTTACACAGTTTGATATGACTGGAAGGAGGTTATAACTTACTGAAACCAGTTTTTAAGTTTTTAACTCAACATTGAGCATTACAAAAATCCAGACACAAGAGAGTAAAGTTGTCTACAACTGACCTGAATACGACAGCATCTCCAGGGGCAAATGACCAGAAGTGTAAGCAGAGAGACAGAGATGTCAAAACCCTCCACAAATAGGGGTTAGAGAGAAGGCTCTGAACCACCGGCTGCTTTTGTAAAGGACCTGAGTTCAGTTTCCAGCACCCACATGGCGGCTCACAACCCACTGTCACTCCAGCTCCACGGGATCCGATGCCCTCTTCTGACGTCCGTGGGCACTGCATGGCACGGATGTCTTTTAATAAATTCATTCCATTTGTTTATTCTACGTTTCTGTCTACTTCTTTGTCTTGGGACATAAGAACGCTACCTAAGACTCCAGATAGGTGCCTACTGAGATCAGCTGATACCACCCTTAGGGGCTGCTTGCCCATGACACGGATGCCGGTAAAGGTTGGTCAAGCAGAAGGCTGAGAACACCTCATGCTTCATCTCAAACTCTGATATACAAAGATACTGTTACTAACAGTTTAGTAAAATACTGGGCTGTCAGTTTACATCATTTCCAGCACTGGGAGAGGAAGAAGGACTGGTCTCTGCAGGACCTGCTTATACCAACACCATACATGGACATCGCCTGCCTTTCCATTACCTAATGGACCTTTAGACCAGTTGCATGTTTTCTGAGCAAACCATGGGAAAGGCAGAATGTACAGCAGTTTCCAGAGAAACTGCTCTGTTGTGTAAGTTGAGATCTGGGGCGCATGGTCCAAAACGCAAACCAGGCTTCAAGCTGAGGTATACTCCCTGCACCTGGCTTCTGCTGCTGAATTAGGAGCAGTGGCTGACAAGGGCTGGGTGCTGTCCTTGAGCCAGTGTCAACCATTCATAGGATCAGGTGCCAAGTGGGAGATGTCCAGGACAGCAGACAGTGTGTGGCCTTTTGCCCTCTCTCGCTTGGCTCCCTCTGGCTCTCCCCCCGTGAGGCACATTCTCACAGCTGGGAACTCCTTGGCAATGCAAACAAGTGGCTTGGAGAATCCCAGTGAGGTAGGAACAAACCCCAGCCCCCGACACACACACATACCCAGAACACAGAAAAGGAACGTTTCCTGGTCTATGCCTGAGTGCACACACAGTTCTGCCTGGTGTGACCCTGTAGCGCCCAGCAAGCTATGTGTGTCACCACAACTTAACTATAAAGAGGAACTAACAGAAGGCTGGATCTGGCTTTGTTTGAGGCTCTGTGTTTCGGATGCAAACACACAGAAGCAGGTGCTAGCATGTGTAAGCTCCTTTCTGGAGGGAAGAAAGCCTTGGTGTTCCTCCACATGGCACCAGCAACACCAGACCATGTCACACAGCAGAGTACAGAAAGGAGGGTGGATGGGCACTCAGCCACAGCAGCAGGAAAAGCTGAAGGTGGCGCTGTGGGCACGCTCACGAGGGAAGTTCTGCGAGAGACAGCGGTCCGAGAACACTGAACCCACTGCACTTGGTACGGCCCGTGGCTCCATCACTGAATTTAGTGGAACACAAGGCCCTGCTTGAGGTTCTCGGGGAAACAGACACCCAGTGAAGTCCCCATGGGCCCTTCACCTGGACTGAACTTCAGACCAGCGGCTCCTGTCCCTTGACACCTGGCTGACAATATTTGTCAGGAAGTTGGTAATGGCATGGTTTTTGTCTATTGCATTGAGATAAAAATCTTTTGTAAAATCTTGCCATTATAACCCAGGATTGAATCTCTTCAAAGATCTAGGGCTATCCCTCTGGGGTACAGTTATCAAGGAAGAAAGCACTTCATTCTCCCTAGCTCCATGGGAAGGTAAGAGCCAATGGGTCCCCAAGTTGTATAAGTACAGCAGTCATAGAGACAGAAGAAAGCTGCCCGCAGTCATGACGAAAGAGGAACTTCGTTATAGGCTGCCCTGCACTGTGACCCCCAGTCCCTCACTGCAGTGGCTCCCGGGTTCTGGACTTCCTTGGTCTTGTAAGCATTGAAATAAAATCACCTTCTATTTGCTTTGCTTCTCTTTGGTGATAATTTTTACCTCCTTACCCCAGGTCTTAGAGTTCTTAGAGCCGGCAAGGGTCCTACAACAAATGAGATTTTGCATGTCATTTTCATCCAATCCCTAAAGTATTTGCCAAGCAAAACAGGATGGATTAGATTAATTTCAACTAAGTATTTACAGTAAAACACCTTCTCAGGGTTGGAGGTGGGAAGCTTGCCTAACATATGCAACACCTTGGGTTTTATCTATTACCAACATTGTCAATATTTCTTTTTTTATTTTTGATGTCAGGATATGCAGCTCTTACAGGGAAAACTGCTTTCTGCTTTCTACTATATAGAACTTTTATAAAGTTCTTATATAGCTGCAAAAATCTTTACTTTCAATTTTTTTCCTCAGGTAGCTCAGGCTAGCCTCAAACTTGCTATGTAGCTCTGGTGGTCTTGAATGAGAGTGTCCTCCGTAGGCACTAGTATTTGGACACTTGGCCCCACTTGGTGGCACTATGCAGAGGTTCAAGAGGCACAGCCTTCCTGGAGGAAGCGCGCCAGTGGGGCGTGATTTCAATTTATAGCCTCACCTTACTTCACACAATCTGTGTCTCTCTGCTTCTGGCATGTGCTTGAAGATGGGAATGCCCAGCTTTCTGCCCTGGCTGCTTCCTGCCAGGCCTCCCTACCAAGATGGGCTCTAATCCCTCTGGAACCATAAGCCCAAATAAATTCTTCCTTCTGTAAGTTGCCCCGGTCATGGTGTTTATCACAGCAGTAGAAAAGTAACTAAGACAGAAGTTGGTACAGAAGTGAGGTTCTGCTGTGAAGACTCTGACCATGTTGTTTTCAGAAGACCAGGAAGACTGTGGAATTTTGGACTAGAAAAGTGGTTGGATGCTGTGGGGACCACTTAATGGACTATAGGAGCCAGGACTGTAGAGGCTCTTCAAAGAATGACTGACTTAAAAAACACAACTGTGGCAGCTTAGAGCAACTGTTCTGGTTTTATCTCTGTTGCTGCAATAAAACGCTCTGACCTAAAGAAACTTAGAGGAGAAGAGGGTTTATTCAGTTTCCGATTCCAGAACACAGCTCATCACTGAGGAAAATAAAAGCAAGAATTCGGGAACTTGAAGGTACCTGTCTTGTCTACTGTTCAACACAGCATTATCTCTGATCAAGGAACTCACTTCACAGCCAGAGCAGTGTGGTGGGAACAGTGGGCGATACTGCTTGCTGGCTCAGCTAGCTATTCATACAGTTCAAGCCTACCTGCCTAGGTTAGACACCACCCACAGTGTGCTGAGCCCTTATACACCAATTAACAACCAAGACAATCCCCACAGACATTTTTACAGGTCATCCTAATCTACTAAATTCCTTAGTGGAAGCTCCCTTCCAGGTGACTCTGACTGTAGCAGGGTGACAGCCAGGGCTCACTGGACAGCCACAGATCCTGGACACATGGGATCCATGTGGTAACATCTTTGGGGAGAAACTATTTTCCAAAGAAACATAAATGCCATCATGGAACGTGAACATTATCTGACAACCTTGAGGAAGAATAATGGCAAGATGTGGGACATGGTGGCACACGCTTTTAATCCCAGCATCGGGGAGGCAGATGTCGGCAGATCTCTGTGAAATCAAGGCCATCCCGGACTACCTAGTGAGGACCAGGCCAGGTGAGACTCCAGGGAGACACTGCCTCCCAAACTAATCAGCCATCAAGGAGACACTACCTCACCAAGGAGATGAGGCTCTTTTGAACAGAACTGGATGAAAATCAGCCCACAGCAGCTGATCAGATAACGCAGCAGTCAGTGGCACGCCCACCCTGCACCCACAGTCAGTGGCATGGCCACCCTGCACCCTCACAGACCAAGCTGGGTCTGCTGCTGAGTGAGGCTCAAGGAGACTCAGAAACTGGGGACGGCACACAGCCTAGGTACAGATGCACAGAGCAGGGTGGGAAGATCACACTGAACAGTGCTCCTGAAAACTCACATAGAAGGCCACTGAGAGGTGGCCACAGAGCAGGCATGAGAACCAGAGCAATTCAGAGAGTGACTAAAATGCCCTGTCTGTGCCCTGCATGTCCCACAGCATGTGAGGCACCTAGAAAGGATCCACAGACCACCTCGGCAGCTGAGGGGACTCATGCTGAGGTATGATCTTGGGTATTTTTGAGATTTTTAGGTTATAAGCATGCACCACACACACAGCACCTCCCCCAGGTTGAGGTATAAACTGAGCAGAATCTGGTGAAAATGTTTTGGGGAAATGGCTTCATTCCTTTATGGCTGTGTGTGAGGTTCTCAAGCTGAAGGTAGGAAATCTTGATCTGTGCCGTCACTCTGTAGGATGCAGGGGCGGGCCCAAACTTGACTATAAAATATCTTCAGCCTCCTCAGGTCTCGCTGGCAGGGAAGCTGCAGTTGGTGAGAAGAGGAGACAGAAACTGAGTAGGCGGTTTAGGACCGGAAGACTCCGAAACAAAAGAGCCCAATTTCTTTCTTGGCTAAAAGCTAGAAATGTCCTTGTCTGCCAGCAGATTTGTCTTTGCCCAAGACCAGGCATGCCAGAAATGCCGAAGCCAAAACTTTCTCTGGTTCCACCAAAGCCAGAGGCTGGGGATGCCAGAAAATGGTCTGTTTTCCTTCCTTAGCCCTTTCCCCTAAGGGAGTATCGCATCCCTGGAAGCCATGCTGAGGACCTTTACCACAGAGACCTAGACACTTGGAATGAGAACCGGACTGACCATCTCATCTCCCTCTCGTCCTCTATCCACCAAAGTACTGTTCACTCCAAGACTGAGACTCGACAGTACCATTCAGGGACCTCTCCTGCTGTGGAGGAAGGAACTCGGCCTTCTTCCTCTCCTAAGCTCTCTATGTTAAAGCAGCAAAGAGCCCAATAAGATTAGTTGGTCAGGAGAAAAATAGTCCATTTCAGTTTCACTGGTAAGTCACCTAGGGTCAACCCCAAGAAAGGCGGGTTCACCTTAAGCCATGCTAAAGAGGTGGGCAGAATACTTAGTGTGCTAATGAGATGGTGAGCTTCTCCTCCCCATCTCCTGGGGCAGTTGGACTGGGACATACGCAGTCCTGAGGCTCTCTGTAAGTCTTGCCCCTTTTCTGAATTCTTCAGAACAGCATCTTGATACCTCATTTCTAGCCATGCTTTCCATAATTCTTTGGGCTGTCCCAGCAACATTTCGGGTTCACCTTTTTCTCTACAACTCCCTTCCGCTCCCCACCATGCAGCTGCTCATCACCATGTCTGACCTCCGTGCAGGCTCTAAACCAGCATGGTTTCTCTAAACCCGCATGGCTTCATGGCCTTTTCCTTCTCCTCTCTAGTCTCCGTCTCAAGGCACCCACCGAGATTCCCAGCTCGCCTGCCCTGGGGAATTTTTTCTTAAATTCTAATAAAATTGTCCTAAAGCTTCTGTTCGGGTCCATTTTTAAATCCCTTTATGACTTGAACTAAGGACCCTCTAGGGGGCGCTGTGCACCCCTGCATCACCTATAATAAAATAGTCACCCTCTGCGGACCACGAATTTCATTCTCCTAATTCACAAGATAAAAACCCAGAAGCCTCTGGCTGAGGTGCCTTTGGTGGCTCTTGAGTTTCTGGGACCCTAGCCTCTCCAGGTAAGCCCAACTGAGCCAAGAAAGGCTCCATCACTCTCAAAGACACCCCATACTCCTGAATCACAAAGGCTTGGAAGTGAGCCATGAAGGTGACCAGCTTCAGAGGAGGTAGTCACTGTGAGCTGGAAAACCCTCCTCAAAGTTGCTGAGTCGCACCATGTCACACTCCGCACTGCAAACTTCCATCCAGAAGCGGGAGGCGATTTTAAAGACAATAGTTTTTTTCACTGGTAGCAAGTCTGACACCAGGAACAAGGCAACTGCTCACCGGGATCGAATGAACTAACGGGCCATCCGCCCACTGGCCTCCCCACTCCAGGAGGGAGATATCTACTTCACAACACAGGGCCTGTCGCCTAGACAACTAGCTCCTTATCAAGCCTCCTTGCAGAAGATACCTGGTTCCCCTATCAGAACTCCCCATCCCTCCATCCCAGATCCAAGGAAAGGAGCACAACACCCCCAAGAAGGAATGACCGCAACCCGTTTCTGAGATTCCAGGAAGGCAGGAGCCCCTTTCTGGGCCCACCTATAAATCCCAAACCTCCCCCAACCCCAACATACAACCTCCATTCCCCGCAGGAAGATTGCTTGCCCTTCATAGCTAACAACGCAATGTGCCTCTGCTGAGGTCGGATTCGACTCCTACTTCTCTGTTCTCACGTCCCCTTCTCTGCCGGGAGTCTAGCGGTCTTCTCTCCGCCGGATTTGTAAACCGCCGTTATTATCCCTAGAGATCCGGAGTGCTTCTGCTTCATCCACTTGAAAGCCATCGTCATCACATTTAAACCTTCTAAGCAGTTCATTTGCGATTGCGGACCAAGGCCTACCTTCTCCCACCTGCTCTCCCCACACCGGCAGGCTGAATACACAAATAGCACCCGGGCTGCCTGTGAACGCCAAACCCCAACCAACCCATGCAGCAAGGACGCTGGGAGGCTCAGGACACCGTAGCATACCATGGTGACGAATGCTCACAGTCAACTTGAGACTTAGAATCTCCTAGGAAACACACCTCTGGGCCTGTCTTCAGGGTGTTTCTAGAGAGGCTTAACCGAGATGGGAAACCCCACCCGGAATATGGGTGAAACCATTCCACGCACTGGGGTCCTGGACAAAACCAAAAGAGAAATTGAGCCAAGCACCAGCCCTCCTCTCTCGCTTCCTGACCGCAGGTCAGTGCCATCAGCTGCTGCACACATAAAACAGCCCCAATAAGCTTCCGCAGGTCGTTTTGTTAGTTACTTTGCCACAGCCGTGAGAAAAATAACCAACAAACTACCTCATGAATGTGTTTGAAGCAAGTATCAGGTAAACACTGACATGGTACAATTTTTAGGCTCTAGATGTTGAGTTTTTCCACAAAAAACATGGTAAGAACAACCAGGAATCGTGTGAATCAAACCTTGATTCAGAAGGTGAACAGTCTGCTGGCGTTCTGTGTTTCCCATGTTCTGACCCACATATCTTTCTGGGTATGTCTGTTGCTGTCCTCTGCACAAATACTCTGCTGTGTTGAACCCCCAAGATAACTGTTGTTAATATGCCTCTCAGGTTCCCCTACTTGAATTGTCATTAATGCCCCTTTGATTCCATCTTGAGGCGCCTGCACCACAGAGGCCTGGCATCTTTAGACACTCATGATCACAGGGCTTTATTTAAATGCCTCCAGACTGCAAAGTGCAGCTTTCTAAGGCAGCTGCAAAAGCTCCTACTCCAAACCTGCCTAGGTTTAGAGCAGAAGTATTAGGGGGCCACTGCATCGTCTATGGTTATGTGAAACGGACACTCAACTCGTGGTCGTTGTTATTCAGAACAGGGAAGAGAGAAGAGAAAGCTGTGCTCCTGGAGAGATGCTGAGATGTTGCAGACAGAAACAAGTGTTTGCAGAGAGCAGCACAAGTGCGTTTTCAGACCAAGATCTGATTTGATGTTTTCAAAGCTTTCCTGGAAGAAGCTGATTTGCACACCCCATAGAAAACAATGCACTTCGCCATAGAAAACAACGCAATTCGCCCCAGTGCTTCCAGAAAGCCGCCCCAAGTCCCTGGGCCACATGCTGTCAGCCCTCCTTCTTTGCAGGTCACCTTGTGTATATGCTTGGAGGGAGGGGAGAGGTTCTGTGCCCTTTGGAGCCATAAATCAGAAGGGTGAACAATTCTTAAAACTCCCCTTCCCCGGAGTCTCTACCAGAGGAAGTTCTGTTCGGAACAGCCTTCCTGAAATGTCATCTAATGTTTTGATGTACATGTGCACTTGGGAATAATGTTACAGTCCAGTTAACTGTCAGATCTGTCACCTCACATGGTTATGTTGACCTTTTAACTTCTGCAAATTCAGGCTTGTATGTTCCCCACAGACAATCTACGCCAAAAAAGAGCCTGTCCAGGGGTCAACAAGATACATGTGCCTTTTCCACCATGTAGAGCCTTCCCCGGTCTGACCCCATGCTCTCTGGTCTCAGAATGGTCACTTCACGCCCTCAGGCTGGTCCACTCTACGTGCTCATAACTCCCAATGCTGAAACACACAGACACACCCTCATGGTCACACATGTGCACACAGGCACAATCAAGCACAGACACTGTACACCTGTGCTTTCTTTCATATGTACACACAGGTGCACACCAATGCACACACCGACAGGCAGGTATGAACAAAAGTTCCCAGAAAAAAAAAAAAAACCTGTGTCTTCAGCGGAACCTCCTGAAGACTGGTTAACCAATGGCTTCTCAATGATGGTGGACAGCTTGGAATATTGCAGGTCCAGAGCCTAAGTGTGGTCATCTCTAGCCCCTGTATAGCCATTCTTTGTCCATCTCTGTGTCTGATCTAACATCCTGTGACTAACAGACAAAAACTTTTGGGATGACTTAACTCAGCAGACCACCGGCTTCCACCAACCCAAGGGCTAAGGAGCCTGAGATTGTGTCTAAGGCCTAAAGCAGAATGCTCCCGCTGTGCTCTAACCTTCCTAGTAAGTGTGCCCATCCGTGTATTTGAAAAGTGTGTTCATTTATGACTGTGTGACTGTTCTGCTACTATAAAAAGTTCATGAAACTCTTACCTCTCTGGAATGTGGTATTTCGGGAGACATAGACCTATGTTCCTGAGTCCTGGTCACACCTAGTTCCCTCCAGATAAACTATCTCTTTTCTGCTTTACAACAACATGCAAATGTACACTCACACATTCACACACATACACAGGCACCTGGAAGTGCCACACCCACAGGCACACATGCACACTTGTACACACACACAAAAGCTTATACACTAGCACAGTCCTCGGACTCCAGGTTTCCTGTTGCTCCTCAGGAGCTCTGTGCCCTCCTCTCTGAACCATCCTGCCTCCTCCTCCTCATCCTCATCATAGATCCAGACAATGCGGTCCACCCCTTTATCTACTGCAAATGCATGACTTAGATGGCAGGGTAGATGGTGAGAAGAAGAAAGCAGTCCCTGACCTCCGGGAGCTGACCCTGCTCATCTCCGGGAGCAGGAGCAGGGACTCTGAGGACTTTTTATATTTGTTTTTAGAAAAGATATTATCAAATCCATGTCCCACCCCATTCCCTTCCCTCCAGTTCCTCCCCATCCTCCCAACACTGTTCTCTCCCGACTTCATATGCTTTTTGTTCTAAACCCACCAAGTCCACTCAGTGCTGTCTGTGCGTACATGGGTGTAGGACCATCTGCTGGAGCAGGAGAAGCCTCTCAGGGTCCACATCCCTGTAGAAAACTACTCTCCCTCCCCCAGTAGCCATTAATGGGTAATAGGTCCTCAGTTAGGGGAGGGACTTTGTGAGCCCCTCCATGCACACTGGGGTTTGGGCTGCCTTGACCTGGTACAGGTCTCAAGCATGCAGTCACAGCTGCCATCTTGGAACTTGTTGAACATCCAGTTTCACAGACTGCCAACCCCAAGGAAAGCCACTTTGATTGTGTCTGATCAAGACAAAACCCAGCTTACTCTGTTACTCTGCCAAAGACAGAATGTGTAACTAATGATCAACATCCCTCCATTCCTAGAGCCTCCATTTTAATATCTTAACTCAAGGATAATTTTATCAGAATTCAAATGTTGGCCAACTGGAGTGCTGGGGTACTGGAGAAAGAGAAAGTTACATTTTCTGAGTTACAGGTAAGGAAGCAGGCGGCTCAGCAATCCTTACCAGCACCATCCGCCCCGTCTCGCCTTCCCTCCTCAATAAGACTTGCTAAGTTCCCCAGTTAAAGATGTCGCCCTGCTGCCCATTATCCATTCATAAAACCCATTCCTTTGGACCACATCCTGCAACGCCTGGCATGGCTGATCCTGCGCAGCCTTCCTAGCTGCCCACGAGAACTAGTTAATAAGTTCCTGTTGCTAGAGACATCACACACTCACTTAGGTTCCCCACTCCAGGAGCTGGCTCACTGGACACATCTGGATCCAAGTCAGGTGTGTTCCTGGTGGCTTTGGGATGCAGAATACTGAAGGTGATCATCTTGGACTTGAAAAGGAAGACAGAACTCTTAAGCCAGAACAAACGCTCAGACACATGAAGTAAGCAAGGCAGGTCTTCAGACCCTGATGTTGGGTTTTCCACTGGTGACCTTTGCAGCTCATCCTCCAGATGATCCAGAGGGAGGCTAAGTTCCTACGGTCTCAACTGAAGCCACCAGAGGAGCCACAAGTGACCAGTCCCACCCCACATGACAAGTGTGGAGGACTTCCCAACTGATCCAGCCCAGAAAGCCATGCTAGACACACTCCACTCTGATGACAAGCAGAGATCTTTTTCCCCTGGAAATTACTTTCCATTTGCAAATTAGATCTCAAAGACTGATAAAATCCTGATCACTTCTGAGGGTGCCTAGTCTCACAGCTGAATCATTACATTTTCCAAAAGAGTTAACATAATCAAGTTTTGCGCGGAGTCACTCAGACAGCCTCTTGGGATCGTTTCTGCCCCTTCTCAAAGCCAAGGAGCTAGAGGTTCATTCTCTGCTCTCAGACCCTCTTGTGTATACAGCAGTGGGTCAGCATAATTAAGTCATCCAGGCTTGTTATTCAGCACTGGGTGTTGATGTTGCCCGTGTGTCCACATTTTGAAACATGAGCCAAGTTCTTTTGAGCAGAACCAGTCTTACAGTGAAGAACGGCTTGCTGAAAAGAAACCCCTGCTCATAGCACTGGGAGCCAGGTCAGCTCACTCTCCTGAAAGGGCTGGTGTGCTCTGCTGTGCTGTGGAGGGCAAGGCGTGGGTCTTCACCTTCCTCCCCAGCCATCAACAGCACTGCCTTGGAGACACTGTCTCAAGAGAGCATTCTAGGAGAAGCTTTGTATGTGCGCCCCTCCCTCTCCGCCATCCCAGCACTCCCCTGTTCATACTTTCAGTTTGTCATGGAGACAGACAACTTGTAGCAATTTAGGTCTTTCACCTGCTTGAGGCAGAAGGAGCAGAGTGGCCATCAGGTGGCACCAGGGAAGGAGAGAACTTCCATAGTGAAATGGAGAGAAAGGAGAGCCAAGGCAGCGGGAGAGATTGCGCCATCCCCAGGAACCAGGCTACAAGACGGAAGAGTCCCCTGAGCTCCTGTTACGCAGACCCTCAGTGGAGCTTCACAAAGCGCCATCAGCAGCAGAGGCTGAGGAAGAGAGAATCCTTTACATCCCCATGAAAGCAGGGACACCCTTCTGGAGGGGCAAGTGGCTGAAAGGAAACAGCTGCAGATGACCCCTGTGCATAACCCCCACTTCCTCTTAATCACCACAAGGCAGGAAGACCCATAGATGCGCAACTCTGATTGATGATGGAGGGACAGGGGAGAAACAGGAGCGTGTGTACCTGAAACAGGTCATCGGAGACTCCGAGTACCAAAGACTGCAGAGGAACAGTATGTGAGTCAGGGTGCTCAAGTCAACCAGAGAGAATTATTAAAGGATGCTGGCTCTCAAGACCTTGGGGCTGAGATGTCCAACCATCTGCACTCTGCAGCAGGAGACCCAGGAAGGGCCCAGATACGGTGTGAAGAGCTGGGCTGGGCTGGAGAGCTAACGGTATCCATTCTAGTCTGAATCTGACAGCCTGAAAACCAGCATCTCTGAGGCGGAAGACCCAGGACTCTGCTCAGACAGACAAGCTGAGAGGGCAGAAAGTCGATCCGGCCTACCGCTTTGTGCTATTCAGGGCCCAACAGATTCGAGGATGCCCGGCTGCCTACTCTTCTGTGCTAGTAGAGCACAATCCCTACCAGGTGTACCCTTCCTGACATGCCCCGTAATAGCATGTGGCCCTTGCCTTGCAGTCCTGTGGCCCTGTCCAGTTAACACATAAAATTAGCCATCACACATCCAAGGCAATGCTAGGTTCTACGGCAGGAGAGTAGGGACTAGAGATAGAATCATCCAGATTAAAACATGAAAGAAGCCAGTTTGCAGAGGAAGCAGTACTATGTAAAGGCCCTATAAAAAAAGCTTCACACACCATGCACTGCTGGCTCTTTTCTCTGGCCCACTCCCGTCCTGGAGAGGGCGTTCCCTTTCTATGTAAGCCGCCTCTGCTTCCATTTGGAATCCTGTGTTCCTGGCATGATCCCCTGTCCTCAGACACAAGAGCCTGGAATCGGCACCCTCTAGACTCCACTCCAAGGCACAATATATGTTTTTTTTTTCTTTTTCTTTTCTATTTCTTTGTAGATACTGACCGAAGTCTAGGCATGCTTTCCTGGACTGGGCTGTCTCAGTCACTTCTGCCTTGCGGCTGCTTGCCAGGCTCCATTACAAAAGGCCTGGCTTTATCTCCTCCTCTCTACATCTCTCTCCTCCCAGATGCTGCTGAGATTCACAGCTCATCTGCCCTGTTGTTTTCTCTCAAATTCTAATAAAATTGTCTCAGGGCTTCCTTCCATTTTTAAATTCTTTTTTTCACAAAGCTAAGAACCCACAAAGGGAGCCCCAAGTTTTCCCAGCAACACTGCAACATATCTGCCAGTAAACCTGCTCTGAGAAACAAGCCTGCTGCCAAGGTCCCCAGCTACCAGTGTCCTCAGGGCAGAGAATGCACCCTGTTAGGGCCACCAAAGAGCAGTGTCTCCCTTCAGCAGGAGACAGTTCACCCCATGGCCTCAAGGAGATTCTGGCTTCATCTTGCTATAAGCCCAGAAGCAGCTACCGACAGCAACTATAGCTCATCAGATGCTTCCGAGCTGGTTGGTTTGTGTTCCAGCTCCGTTGAGGTGTAAGTGACAAAACAGAAATTATACACCCTAAGGGTATTTTGACGTGCAAATACGCTGTGATGCGACTGCTTCAGGGCAAGGTAACTGTCCCTGTCTACCATGGAACTGTTCTCTTCCATCTTGCATTTGAAGAAAACTCTCTTAGCAAATTTTACATGTGACCATGTGGTTATTAATTATACTCACCATGCTGTACATTACATGCTCAGAATTTATCGTACTTACGAGTGAAGCTTTGTACCCTATTACTAACATTCCTGTTACTTTTGTATTTTTTTATCCCACATGTCAGTGGGAACTTGTGACACTTGTCTTCAGCTATGCCTGGATGATTCCACTTGTCATAATGTCCTCCATGTTCTCCTATATAAGTAGCAACACCTCCTTTTTAAGGCTGAATAATATTCCACTACATATACATATCACAGTCTTTAACCATTTGTCTATGGGTGTCTACTGATAGAAAACAGGTATTTTCCTTATCTTGGCTGTTATTAATGATGCTGAAACACATTAACTGTTTGTTGTGTAACCTGGTAAAGGCCAAGGTACCAATGGAGGTCTCAACAGAAACTACGGTCTATACACTAAAACATGAAGAGTTAATGAGTAACTGACACAAGACCAGGATGGAAAATGCACACTGTGAGATTGAGACAGGAAAGGTAACCAGTAGATCAGAATGTGTGGTATCTTGTTTTTTTCCTTTGTATTTGTTGTGTTTCTGAGAGTGAATTACTTCTGGACTAGTGATCAGAATTCCCTGATAAGGTAGTGATGGCCCAGGACGGGGTTGAAAGAAAGCAGAGCGATGAGCGGTGGGAAGGCTCGAGAGGCCCAGCAGCAGGTAAGCTAGCATCCCTAGGTCTGGAACCAGGGTCTGGAGAGCTGGGACAGCTGACAGGGACCTCAGTGACGGTGTGTGTTGACTGTCACATGCCAGTCAACATGGAATCGCTGGAGACGAGCCACGGGGTACCTGAGGGGGATTCCTCAGACTAGGTGAATTGAGCTGAGAAGACTCATCCTAAATGTGGACTGGACCAGCATCCTGGATCAGCATCCTGGACCATCCTAGAACATCTGTGGACCAGCATCCTGGGCCATCCTAGACCATCTGTGGACCAACCTCCTGGACCAGCATCCTGGGCCATCCTAGACCATCTGTGGACCATCCCTGGAGCAGCATCCTGGACCATCTGTGGACCATCCCTGGACCACATCCTGGAGCAGCATCCTGGACTATCTGTGGACCATCCCTGGACCAGCATCCTGGACCAGCATCCTGGGCCATCCTAGACCATCCCTGGACCACATCCTGGAGCAGCATTCTGGACGGCACAAGAAGTAGAAAGCAAAGCTGAGAACCCATTCTTCCCTCTCCACTTCCTGCCACACGACCAGCTGATTCAGGCCCTGCTGCTTTGACTTCCCCTCCATGATGGACACTGCTGCCTCAGACTGAGCCAGAATTACCCCTTCTGTCCTTAAGCAGCTTTTGTCAGGATCCTGTATCACAGCAACAGGAAAGTAACGAAGACAACCTCGAACCACAAAAGGATCTGTGGTATCTGACAGAGGAACCAAGTCACTGCTGTTCAGGAATACAGCAGGTTCCCAGACCTGCCAACCCAGAAGGGACCCTGCACGGAAAAGGCAGTGTCCATTCCTTTGGTGGGGTGAGCCATGTGAGCCTGCTGGTCAGACAAACCGCCTGGGACTGGCCTTAGGCGCCACAGTGCTGCTCAACCATATGCTCCAGGATAATGGAAGGATTCTGCTCCCTCCCCAACACTTAGGATGATTAAAGTCAGTGTGTTGAAGGCATTTGCCTTAACCTGCTTACACTTCTATGACAAAGTGCCATGAACTGGATGGTTCATAGACAACACAAGTTTATCTCTGTCCTTTCTAGAGACCAGAAGTCCAAGATCAATGTGGGTCTGGTGTCTTGAATAACACACTTGGTGGAAGAATTTAAAAATCTCCCTTGGACTTATTTTATAAGGATGCAAAGCCCCTTGCAAGTGCTCTGCCACATGACCTGCAAGCTCCTCAAGGCCCTACCTCTTCATTTTTGACACATTGGGTGTTAGATCTCAGCATCTGAATTTGGGGAACACAAACATTCAGATCGGAGCAACCTCAGATGCACATCCCCCATACTTAGTAATGGCAGCCAAGTTCAACTGGTCTTAAGATGATACAAACCACATCTAGTGGTGCTGGGTCACTTTTCCTTCCAGTAGGACAAAGATCTGATACTGGGTCCCTACTGTAAACAGGTCATCGAGTTGTAGCCCGCCAGCACTGATCAGAGCACTTTGCACACCTGTAGGGATCTAGTGGAAGCAGGTTCCATTTCTGCCTGTCCCAGACTTGACTCTGTAGTGACTAGAGATGAAGATACTGAGTGACTTCATTCAGTATGCTAAAATGATAAATCTGAGTCTCCTCAGAAGAGCCCAAGGTGGAGGTGAATCACTCTCTCAAACTACACACATTCTTCCTGTGGGACACGGGTTCTCCAAAAGAGGAGGATGATTATAATTCCTTGAGAGACATTTGACAAGGCCTATAAATATTCTTGTCCATATATTTGGTTTCTGGGGGGTTTTATTGTCCATTTTGATGGGATACAATGTGATGTGTATTGTACATATATATATAGATATACACACATATACCTTCATATATAAGTACACCTATGATGGAAAATTAGTTCAAACTAATATGTTCAGCACCTAACCCATCATTCCCATCATTTTCTTTGGTAAGATACCCAAAACCTATTCTTGACTAATAGATTGCTATCCATAATATAAAATACATTACATTTGACTAACAGGTTAGTATCCATAATATAAAACATGTTACATTTGACTAACAAGTTAGTATCCATAATATAAAACATGTTACATTTGACTAACAGGTTGGTATCCATACTATAAAACATGTTACATTTGACTAATAGGTTGGTATCCATAATATAAAATACGTTACATTTGACTAATAGGTTGGTATCCATACTATAAAATACGTTACATTTGACTAATAGGTTGGTATCCATACTATAAAACATGTTACATTTGACTAACAGGTTAGTATCCATAATATAAAAGGAGCTCAATAATGTAACCAAAATAAAGTCTGAGGAGACAGCTCAGTGGGTAACTTATTTATTACCTTAGCACGAGAAACCTGCGTTTGAATCCCCAGAGCCCATGTAAACCCAAGCATGGTAGCACGTGTCTGCAATCCCAGGTCCCCTATGGAGAGATGGACAGAGACAGGAGAGTTCCCAGAAGTTTGCAGGCCAGCTGGCCCGGTGTACCCAGCACACACAAGAGACAAGGGGGATGGGCCACACCTGAGGGGGGCAACATCTGTGCACACACACACACACACACACACACACACACACACACACAAAGGACCTGAACTGATGTTTCCCAAAAGACGACATACTAATGACCAGTAACCTAACGGCACTAACCACTGGGAACTGCCGATGAAAGCCATAACGGAGTGACGCCTCGCCCGACAAAGGGTACCTGTGAGCATTTTCTCAGTCACAGGCTAGGGCCGTGGCAGTAGGAGCACCATTGACCCTAGTGTTGGACACCAGCAATGCTACAGAGCACCCTGCAGTTCCTGAGACAGTCCCTCAGGACTAGGACTGTCACCCACAGTGTCGAGCTTTGAGACTGAGAGACCCTGCTGCTGCAGAGACATGGTATGTGAAATGAGGAACGACAGGAAGGTGTGTTTTGACACAGGAATGCATGGAAGATGGCGGCAGAAAATCAAAGGCAAGCTTTGCAAGAGCGGTGGGGGCTCCACCGTTAGAGTCAACATGAGGCAACAGAGAGTGCCCTCAAGAGCCGGAAAATGCTGAAAAATAAAGTGAATTGTCCCTCTCAAAGGCCACTCTGCCTCCATTTTCAGAAAAGGAGGTTGGCCAGAGCAGGAGGTTTCCTGCTTCCCTTCCTCTCTCAGACCCCTAGTTTTCTGGACTGGTTGGCACAGTGCCGCCATAACCCTGCTAACACTGAGTCCAGTACAAAGAAGGGACTGGGCACCGGGGAGACAGCTCAGCAGGCAGAATGGCAGCATGAGGACCTGAGTTCAGATACTCAGCAGCCAAATAAATGGCTCAGTAGTAAGGCAGTCTGCTGGAAACCCAGCAATCAGGAGGCAGAGACTGGATGTCTGGAAATCCTTTGGGTACACTTGATCTGCTCAATGGTGCCCTCAGCAGACCTCCTACCCACCTTCCTTCCGGTGCTGGTTCTCCTCAGCACCCAAAACGGCTCCTAGAAACTTCTAAGAATACAAGCCGAATGTGATCCTTCATCCCACCCAAGGTGGCTGGGTTCATCCTGATTGGATTGGCTTAGGCCATCAGCCCATTCCTAAATCAATCACAATAGCAGCAGAATGGGATTAGCTGACGGTCCCTAAGAAACTATCCAGTCAGACAGAAAACATGGCCAATGGTGAAGAAAGGAGTGGTTTCTCAGTGTATCACCTTATTTCTGACACTGGGCAAAAAGAGGCAAGTGATGCTGTCCAATCAGGTTCAAGTCAAGCAAGGGCATATTACAGCTTCAGCATGGTGCTGAAGAGAGACATGTCACGATAGATGACTGCAGTAGGCCCAGATCATTCAAACAGTGAGGCTGGCCGCCTGGAACCATGTGGGGCTAACGCAAGAGGGAAGAAGTTAAGAGCCAAACTGCATAGCACTGTCCACACACAGCATCAGTCCAGGAAAGGATATGCTGACCTCCAAAAGAAGTGATTGGTGTCCCTCAAAGGGGCGAAGGCACGTACATGGAGACATGGGGAAGTACTAAGTGGCTTCCTAGAGCAGACAGTGAATGAGAAACAAGCCCCCACCTCCAGATTGATTTTGTGACCTGGGACCTGGCTCCTGTCATCAACAGCAACCTCACCTGCTTATTTATTTTGAGAAGCTCATTTAATCGGAGCAGAAAGAGCCTCATCGAAATGGGACAGATTGGGGTAGTTAATCCCTTCGATCAGTTTTCCCTTTAGGAGAAGCACTCTACCCATCACTTTTCTTCTTCAAAACCATTACTCAATGTGCAGCAAAGGGATCAAGCATGTTTGCTGTGCCAGCAGGTGACAAATGAGGGTGGTAATTCCCCTGAGCAGGCGCTGTGGTCTGCCATTTGCCTAACCAGGAGCAGCAAACACGTCTAGATAATGCCTTTAAGATTGCTGTGGCCTTTAATGTGTGATGATGCAGAGTGATTAGACTTCGTAGCACTAGTGGCTTAGAGGTGGGACGTTCAGTCATGAAGGATTATGTCTGTGTGAACCATGTACTGATTGCAGGCCTGATGCTCATAGATGCTGTCTAGTTTTCCTGCCCAGCCTGACAGACAACCAAAGTAGGACTTCTGAGTTTCATAACTAACACCTGCGCCCCACGTGAATGCTCACGCTTACTCTCCTGGTTTGCTGGAATGTAGGCAGATTTCAGTGAGACTCAACTCTCCAGGCAGAGTTCATAATAGCCAAGTCTTTGACTGGCCAGTAGACACTGATCTCTCTACTCGGGTCCAACTGGCCCACTGTCCTGACCCAAGAAGGTCACCTAGAAACTCAAATCGTATAATGCGTAAACTTTGTTCCACAGCCAGTGAGAACAGAGTAACAAACCGGTCATTTCTTTACAATCTTCACATGAAAACCTAGCAAAGATCATTCATAGATTCTTCAACCCAGAATTCAAATACTTTATAATGATTGTACACAAAAGTTCCTGGCCAGTGTCCTAGTCCTTTTCAGAAGCTATAACAAAATGCCTTAGACTGAGTTATTTATAAACTGAATGAACACAGTTCTGGAGGCCATGGAATCAAAGATCATGGTGCTAGCAGACTGCCTGCCTGGTGAAGGTCCACTGGCTGCTTCTAAGGTGGCACTACCTTGCCATAGCTCAAAGCTTTACACGCCATGCTGTGAACATAGAGATGATCTTTGTAAGTCAGGACACTGGGCCAGGTGGACCTGACTAGAGAGAGCCAAGTATCTACTGACAAACCAAAGATCTGGATTTAATGAGCTCAGCATGTAGATTCTCAGTCTCACTGAAATTTCCCCAAATCCCAGCAGAGTGAGTGATTGCCTGCTATTGATCAGGGCACAGGCATCAACTAAAAAAGTTAAAAGTTATGTTTTGGCTGCAGTGCTGAGCCATATGGGAAAATTTGCCCAGTGGACCACTTTTATGAGGGCACTAATCCTCCTGATGAGGGTGCTTCCATCAAGACCTCATTACTTTTCTAATGCTCCATCTCTTAATACTACTGTTTGAGGGTCAGGTTCCAACACAGGAAACTGAGAGAGACACAAACAATGAGCTGTCCATGACCTGGGGCAGGTGGAGAAATCTCCATCCTGTGTATTCGGGCCTTGGTGCTCAGTCACGGTTTTAGCAGCACTCCTGTAGAAACGAAAACAGGGATCGTACTCACCGTGTTTAGGGCGAGTTTAGACTTCTGTAATCAGGGAAAGTTGGTTTTGCGGGCTCAGAGCTGGTGACCTTAGGCTGTCACTAGTCGCTTTAATGGCTACTCAGCATCCACCTCTGGGCATAACCCTGACTTTGTTGTGGCTATTAGGTAAATCCTTTTGAAATGTGTGAACACATCCCCATCTTCCACCAACTCAAAGCTAGGACTGCCACCAGATAGGTATTTGTTCACACCCTTCCTATAACCCACTTGATAGCCCCACAGATGTATCAGAAAAGTGCCGTGATTTATGTCTTTCTGCTGTTCGGTGGCAATAAAGACATGAACTGTTACCACACTGGGACAGGGTGTTTGGGGTAAACTGAAGCCATGTCTTCAGGTCATGGTTGCTCATATTTAACTCTTATTCACTTAAAGTTAAAGAGCTCTGTTTTGCATCAACACTTTTAACAAAGGGGCTTGTTAAAGGATTTGAGAGGTGTTCCTCAGCAAAAAGTTATTTACTAATGTTTTGTCCATTGTCTCCCTGGCTTGTTTGACTTGGGCCTATGTTCTTTCACACAGTCTTCACCCTGCAGGACCTACTGTGGGAAATTCTACTCCATAACCCACTTCTATGTCTCACTCAGTGTGGACAAATCTGATCCATAACCAGATGGACTGTCGGACCCACTGTGGGTGATCCTACCCCTTGCTGACCGCTCCACTGAGAGTCTGTACATGTATTTACTCACAAGATGTGAGTTACTCAGTCTAGTGTGCCAAGTATGAAATGCCTTCCTGATCTGGGATGTGTGCATCTTTTTAACATTCTTATCCCATGAGAACTGACCAGCTTTCGGTTCCCTTTATAAACACATTTTATCCCTTTCCTTTCTTGCTGTCCCCCTTCTCTCCCGGGCCCTATTCGGGCACCACTTTTCCATTCATCGTTCTCTGACGGTTCCCTCTGTTCTGGCCTGATGTCCTCTGTGTCCCCACAGCATCCTGTTGTTTCCTTGCCTTTAAGGCTTTACCCTTCGTTCTTAAATTTTGTTGCATTTATTTGTTGTGGAGGGGGCTGTGCCTCCACATGTGTGGGGTCAGAGGACAGCTCATGGGAGTCAGTCCTCCTGGGGCTCAAACTCAGATCCACAATGAAGTTGTGCCCATTTGGTTATATTATCTATGGCTATTTTCTGATGTCATTAGAGTCGAATAATCAGACTGCAAGAGCCTGAAATATTTACTCTCTGGTCCTTTAGAGAAAACAAGAACCAAAACTCTCTTGTGACCCCTGATCTATAATGAATCATAGAACATGATCAGTAACTTATGGAGACTGTTGTAGTGAGGTCTTTTCTATTGTTCCTACTGCATGTCCTAAGCTAGAATCTGGGATGAGAGGAAGAAATCTTTGGGAGGTTGATGCAGAATGATCACAAGTTCAATGGAAGCTCAGGCTATGAGGCAATAATTCATGAGCTTAATGATATTTGCTTCAGGATGAAATGTCTTACCTGCCCGTCAATATCCTGCACCTTAAAGAGCTTCCCTACAGGATGGAAAGTTTCAGCCCCACCCGCTGTCCCCTTCTAAATAGGAGTGCCAGTTTACTGACTGCTTGGAAATGCTGGCCAAATCCACGCCTGGGATTCCACTCTGATGTTCAAGTCCTCGGGTCTCTATTCCTTTGTTTAAATCGCCTCCAGCAAGTACCTTGAAATTTTTAGCCTGTGAGATACGTGGGCAGCATCTCATTTCATAAGCAAGAAAAGTTAGGCAAAGAAGACTTTCCTGATAGTAACTAGCAAGTTAAGATTTCCTGACTGGTCTCTCCTGTACTCTAACTGCTGCTAAACCCAGATCATAAACTAGACTCCAGTCACTCCCATAACATTTCTGTCACACAGGTCCAGTTGAAGTTATAGAGGGAATAGAAATCCACATGACTACTTTTTAGAAAGCCGATTTTGTTGATTTCTACATCTTTCTTGGTATTATGAAGGAAGGTTACAAGAAAGAAGTCACGCCTTAAATTGAAACTTCCCCAAGGCTGATGAACTGATTAGACCGTCAATGATTATGGGGAGGTTGGAATGATACAGGTCCACAGCTTAATTACAAACTATCTTGGTCTATCTTTAGTGCCCTTAATAACCACACGCTGTGCACCTCGGTGTCTGGTCACCATCCTTGCGACGGTTAGCTCTTTCAGAACAGGCAAACAGACCACTAGCTTCCACCACTCTGAGGCCTGAGGCAGAGATTTCCCTCCCTTGCGGTAACCTGCCTACATGATGTTTCCACCAAGGTATCTGAAAACTTTGTTCTGTTACTATGAAAAACATCAGGAAACTGCTGCCATGTTGGACGTGGAATTTGGGATGATGTAAATCTGTGTTCCTAGGCCATGGTCACTCGTGTTTAGCTCGAGAACAAACCATCTCTTATTCCCTTTGAAGTCAGAACTGTGTTTCTTGCATTGACAGCATTTGTTTCTGTCATCTTATTTCTTGCCGAGTGGTTTGCAGGTAGGTTTTGTTCTGTCACTGGTCACAAAGGTGTTCACCATGCAATGGCCGCCACTCCAGGGAGGGTCCTGCAGCCTTTCAGTTTGCTGACATTTCACTGCTTTTGTTAGTTTCCCAAAGAGTCCATTGGTTTTTTCTTTCTGTGTCTCAGCTTTTTCTAGACCTCTGGGTGGACTGCTTTGCTAGTCTGGAGGCAAGTGTGATTGATATTTTTGATCTCTTTTCTTTCTTCTCGGGCTATTGACTGGCAACTTACTAGAGTACGAACACTTATCATAATTCCTTCGTGCATGTTGCCTTTGGAAATAAGACTAAATCCCAGACAAGGATATAGTATAAGTGAACATTCTGCACTACATTCGATTTTGTTTTTTTCCAAATTCTGAGCCCTTTTCAGAGTTCCCCAGGCAGAGTTTTGAACTTCACTTTCATCTGGCTACTGTCTTCGTGCTGGGCAAGTAGGTCTTTGTTTTGAGGAAAATAGAGACCCTAATGGGCTCCCATGAAGATACAGTTTCATTTTTGAGAGCATTTTGTTGTGTCTCTCAGGAGAATTTGCACTGAAGGTTCATAGGAGAAAAGGCAATAACGAATGGCACAGATTCACTTAATAAACATTTATGTGCCAGATGCTAGAGACATGGTTTTAATAGGAAATTGGACAAAATTCTCTGTCTAGAGGACCTTGGGTTGGGGTACGCATGATGCAGCTCATGGGGGAGGGAGGGTGGCTCTGGCCAACTGGTCACTTAACGTCCTGCGGTTGAACACTGTATCTCTACCAGAGCCAAGAGCTACTTTGTGTCCACTGTCATTAACTACTACATTTGTCAATGGTTGGCCCTCAGAGAGTCCTGTGGGGAGGCAGTGTGATCTGCAGTTCAGACTTGTCTAATGCTCTGGCCCTGTGGCATCTACATTACCATAACTCGGTCATAGCCAATGTCTGTCTGACTTTTTACTACTTCGTATGTCGGCATTCAGGGACATCCTTCAACTCCCACCTGTTTTCCAAGATATAGTGAATTCATCTCTTTTCCTTTCCATGGTATTCTAAGTTAGTATTTGTGTGTTTCAGAGCATGGCACCTTGGACCCCGGTCTTTCTCCCTTACCTCTACTTTGTTTCATTCTTATTCATACAGTGAAGCCATTTCTATGCTTCCTGGTGCCCGTTTGCTGAACCTCTCTGATCATCCATGGTTTAAAGGATGCTACTTTCTGTTGGCGTCCTCCAGAAGGGGTTGGAGACAATTCCCAAATGCTCCTTGCTATGTATTTATTGTACACACTGTAGGGTTTCAGAGAAACTGTTTCTTTCAAGTATCAAGTGCTTTGATCATGTTCCTCACCTTCCATGTGTCTCCTCCTCCTAATCCTCCCTCCCCCTGGACACCCATCAGCTTTCATATTATATACAAATATGCTATACACTTATACATGGTATATGAAAACATATTAACATATATACCGTATATGACTTATGTACCTCTAAAGAATTCTGGGACCCACAAATGAGACATAACAGGCAATAGCAGTCTCTGTGCGTCTGGCTAATTTCACTTAGGACGATCTCCAGTTGCACCCATCTTCCAGGAAACTGTAGCTTTTTATATTTCTTTTGGTCTGAATCAATCGTGTACACTCCCGTCCCATCCTGATGGTTCCATCTGTTGGTGGATCCCGAGGCTGAGCCCATAACCTAACTGTTGTGAATAGAGCTTAGCAGATAGTTTGTCTGAAAATAAAGATCCTTTTCACAACTCTTTCCACTTTAGAAAACCCACGGCTCATTTCTGCTCTGCTTTTTATGCTACTTTTGAGATGTCTAGTCATTCTATTGAGTTCATCTATTATTACATGAATTTGCCTGAAAGCTTTGAGATAGTTCTCTTTACCTCTGAAAATGAGCAGTTTTACTAGGGTATGTGTTGAAGTTAGTCATCCTGTCTCCCTCCGTAATGATGGGCTGTTTCATTATGTGAATTTGGGTCTTATTTCTGGAATGCTTCCTTAGAATTTAAATAGAATTTTTATATCAGCAATTGTAGTTCTGTGTGTGTTGCCTTCCGTCTGTTTACCTCCTGTCCCACCACTCCCTCTGAGCCTTTCTAATTCTCTTATGTTCATTTGAAAATTGTTTTTATTCCTCGTCACCTTGGCTCAGAAGTGATTTCTTTTTTCCCTTCCATTTATGTGCTAGTCATCTTCACTGTCAGCGTGAATGGGTTTGAACTCACCTAGGAGATACGGTTTTGGGAGTGCCAGTCAAAGCATTTCCAGAGAAGTTTAACTGAAGAGGAAAGATCCTCCCTGAATGGGGGAGGCACCTTCCCATGGTCTTGAGTCTTAGATTGCGTAAGGGGAGCCGGAGAGCTGACCTACCAGCCTTCGTGTCTCTCTGCCTCCTGTCTCAGACTCAGTGTGACCGGCCACTCCTGTGGAACTCGATTTACCTGTGAGCCAAAATGGACCACCTTCCTCCATTGCTTGAGTATTTTTTTGCAGAAATAGTAAAAGTAATAAGTACAACATCTTTGCTGAGTTCAATGACCTTTCTTCCTTCTCTGTTTCTTCTCCTTTGATTTCAGTTTTTGGATTTCTGCCTCAGGGGCTCTTGATACTTTTACATCCAGGCCTCCTGACCTCAATTTGCATTATGACTTGTGGTTTGGTTTTCCTTCTGATTGTTTTCAGGGGAGAAGTCCCATCTGTTGAAGTACATTGTTTCTCACTGGTCAGATGTCCGCGTCAATATCCCATAAATTTGTTCAGCTTCACAGGAGTCATTTTGCATGCCTGTGCTGACTCCTCAAGTTCCCAGTTCTCGGCTTGTGTCCTCCGTGGCTTCTTAGTCCAGTTTCTTTACTAGATGGTTTGTTGTTGCTGTTGTTGAAGGCTTTGTTCTGTGCCTTCATTTTTACGTCGGTCTTTGTCTGGTAAAATCAATATGGGAACAGGGAAGATGGACTGGTATTTAAAGCACCTGCCATGCGAACAGCAGTGTGAGGACTAGATCCCCAGAAGGCGGTAAATGCCACATGGGTGTAGTGACTCCAGCACTCAGAAGGTGGAAACATGCCTCTATATGCATATGTGCATGCCCTCCACTCTCATGTAACATGTATAACAAGTACACACACAACACACACATGAAAGAAAAACATCACTCTTCCATTCACTTCCTAGACGTTTCTGTAACATCCAGATATCAAAAATGTTTCCCCCTTGTCTCATGCCCTTTCCTTTCAGAATCTCTGCCTTCTACAGACTGGGGCAAGACAGAAAGGGAATGACGGGAGTGTGGGAGAGGAAGAGAGTCCTTCGCTCTGGCGTCTAGCTGGAGCCCCTTGGAGCTGAGAATCAAGGATTCCAGCAGCGTTAGCAACATTGGCTACGAAAGCCGTCACACAGGAATAACACTTCACTTGTGAATGTTGACATCAACAGCTGGAAAGACAGCGTAGTGGTTAGAGCACAGCACTGAACTGGTGGTTCACGATTACCCATAAGTCCAGCTCCAGAGGGTCCAAGACCCTCTTCTGGCTTCTGTAGGCACTGCACACATACAGCACACACACACACACACACACACACACACACACACACAATGAAAATAACAAAGTTAGGGGCTAACGAGATGGCTTAGCAGTTAAGAGCACTGGCTCCTCTTCCAGAGGACCTAGGTTCAGTTCCCAGCACTCACATGGTGTCTAACAGCCATCCATAACTCCACTTCCAGGGACTCTGACGTCCTCTTCTGGCCTCCATGCACATGATGCATTTATATACATGCAGATAAAATACCCATACACATAAAATAAAAATAAATTAATTATAATAAATCTTTTTTCAAAAGGAGTGTTAAAATAATAATAAACCAGGCTTAAGGCCTGGATGCCTGTGACCTTGGGGAGGACTCCACTCGTCCCCTGGATGTCTTCTAGGGATCTCACAGACAAGGCTATTAACTTGGTTTACAGTGAAGACACCCTATCTTCTTGTATTGCTGTGATCTAGAGTTTTACGCTATCAATTGCAGTCCTACCAGATGTCCCTCAGAAAGTACCCTGTGGTCTCATTTGAATCCCTTAGCAACCCTTAGAAGTAGCAACTTCGGAAACATAGGCTCTAGCCTACATTAGTTCTTATAAAGGCAGGGAGGGGTAACTCTGTCGGAGGCCCTGGCCCACGCTCTCTGCTGTACCTGTTTTCTTCCTGACACCTGTATTTCTATCAATCTTTGTGATTAAATTCTATGTTAAAATTTTACTTGAAAGCACTCTGCTTCATATTGGGTTAAGGAGGTTTCCAAGAGGATGTCCATGCCCTAAGAGAACACGGAGTAAACTGGAGCTGGAGAGATGGCTCAGTGGTTAGGAACACTTCCTAGAACCCACATGGTGGCTAAATGCCATCTGTGGTCTTAGTTTTAGAGAATCTGATAACCTCTTCTGGCCTCCATGGGCACCGGGCATACACGTGGTACATGTACATGCATCAAGGCAAGCATTCATATACATCAAATAAAACATAATTTTTTAAAGAATACAAAGTAAAATTTAAAATATAAAAATGTGTATGCAGGTGAATACCTGTGACAGTGAGGCCATTCCAGTCTATATGTGTTCTCAGCCTGCTGGGGCTACAGGGAGACCCTGTCTCAAAACACCACAAAAAGAAGGATGCAATAGTTCAGCTTACAAAATCAGATGTAAACCCATGCAGACTGAGGATTGGTCATTAACCAAAAAAAGGAAAATTGGAAGAGAGTACTGTAAATATATAAGTGTGTGTGTAATGTAACATTTATAAATGTGTGTGTATATATATATACACACACACACACACACACATTCAGAAAATATCAGGGGGAGCAAAAGCATTTAAAAATCAAATATGTGCCTGAGGAGATGGCCTAGCCAAAAGGGTGATTGCTCACTCATTTGGTGGGTTGATTGGCCACTGAGTTTCCAGAATCCACCCATCTCTGCAGTTCAGTGAGAGAGCCTTTCTCAAAAGAAACAAATAAACAAAAAAGTTGGAAAAGCAAGTGAGGAAGTCATCCTTCTACCAGTCTCTGGCTTCTGTATAGGCCCCCTTGAACAAGTGCACACACATACACACGCACACACACACACATGGAATCTGAAAGTGACTAATTTGGGTGGATTGATAATTAAAGAGTGCTTTTGTACTTTATAGTAATCGTTAGCAGAAGAGTTCAATTATAAAGGAAGAACATGCAACAATTTTTAAAGTTAATTCATTCAAAAAGGCAATTAAAGAAATAAAGAGGAATGTAAAACAGGTGTGACTGGTGAGCAGAAATGATAAATGCAAACCAAATGACATCAATAATTACATAAAATTATAATGCAAAGGAAGGTAAGGTGAAATCCTGCATTCAGAGGGAGCAGTAAAAGAACCACTTCTGCAGTCCAGCTGTCCACAAGCTTGATAGCAAAGAGAGAGTGTCGGAGAGAGTCATCTCAGATAGCAGAGGCACTGGGGAGTTGCTCTCTTGGGCCAGCAAGGGTGCCATGGCCCACAGGGGAAACTAATGGACTGTATGAATTTCAAGGGACAAGGCAATGGTGTCTAACTCCCAGCCAATGGTCTGCCATGAGACAGGGAGTGGAGTCTTCTTGGGGATACAGAAGGAAGTGATGACTTCCATGAGTGGGCACCAGGTGCAGTGCTGAACACACCACAGGCAGAAGCTCCCAGCAACAAGGCCTTTTCACAGACTAGATGAGAGTTATCCAAAGGGGGAACAGTTCAGGTCCCATCCTCAGAGAGCCATCCTGTGCGAGATATGCAAGTCCTTGCCTAGAAGTGATGACGAGGAGAAAGGAACGGAGCCACAGAAGCAGAAAGGCAATGCAAAACATCTATGGAAAGCCACCTCTGTCCTCAGCCTCCAGTCCACACAGCCTGCGCCCGACATGTCCCGGTGACCCCTTCCAGCCCCACCTCCCTGCTTTAGTGAGACATGGGCGCCTCTAGGAGGTCCACCTTCAGGGGAATCCAGGGCAGGAACTGGAGGAAGGATCTAGAGCACAGGCCATGGAGGAACACTGTGCTCTGGCTCGCTCCCTGGCCTGCGCTCGGGCCACCTGCTCAGGGGTGGCATACCCACAGTTGACTGGGTCCTCCCACATTATTCAACAGTCAAGAAAATGCTTCTTAATATATGTCCATAGACCAAGAAATAGCAACCTGCTTGATCATAGGGTGCTGATGAGATTATACTGATTTGGGGGTATAGGCACCATAAACCTTTAAACAGGAAAAAAAAATGTATTCCAAATTATATGTGGTGTGAGGGGCTGCCAGAGGTGCGAGGACGGTACCTCTCCGCTCCAGCTGGGCCTGGAAAGCTTCAGGGGCAAATGGTTACAGATGCAGATGAGATTGTCTGTGGTGCTCACCACAGGTCAGGCACTAATTTTACACAGTTGCCCACATGTTCTAATTGTTTTGCTGGCTCTCACCCAACATGAGTGCCTTAAAACATCATCAATACTATGTTTCCAATTCTATCGCAAGAGCCTCCCGAGACAGGGCACGAGAAACTTCACAAGATGGAGGTTATGTAGAATGTAGAAATTGGCTTGGGATGCTGGGCCAAGCCCCCTTGTGATAAGCTAACAACAGACCATCAGCCCCTGACTGAGAGCAAGTCACAGTGGGCAGAGCCCCTCCCTAGTGACACAGCTGCTCCTGGGGCTTCACAGCTGGGCAAAAGGCGAGCTCAGCAGGCGCTGAGCCAGGAACTGGGCAGTCCAGTGTCCCCCAGGTGGGGATGGTCAGCTGCATGGTGAGAGGGCTGGGTGTAGGGGAAGAAGTCAGCCAGGCTTAGGGAGACGGCAGCTGGGAAAGCCAGCACACCTTTTCATTGAACATGACACCCCCCACCACCACTGTCTAGGCCCTGTGCTAGCAAGGACAGCACCCAGTCAGAAAGCTGGGCAGTAAATGTGCCAAATCAAGGACTGAGAGGTGGCCATGTGGTGGCATCCAGCTTCTGAAGCTTTCAGATTGACAGCGGAGATCAAGCGCTCCTGGTGATGTGACTGTTACTGATATTCTCGCTGCAGAAGTGTGGAACTGGAAGATGGAAGTCGAGGGGAAGCAGGGCCACCGATTTAGCTTGCAGGTCGAATGTTCCGCCAAATTCGGGAGAGCCACCCAGACACCGGAATATGTTAGAAAGAAATAGAGGTGATGCACCCCGCATGCATCAGAAGCAGGACACAACGTGTGGGCAGTTCAGGCACGGCGGCATGGGCCTGCACGGTTTATTGTATTGTTTTTAATGCCCGCATCCCTCTCATTTTGTTTTGTGTAACATACAAGGCACAGAAGGACCTGGTGAGACCCTGAGGTCACCCTCTGGTTTTCAGCCTACTCTGGGCGCCATTCCTCTTGGGCTTTGTGTGCAATAACAGCAGTGACAATAATCTCTTCCTATGGTGCTGATGTGTAGAAGGAATTTTAATGCACAGTTCATCCTGATGATGCCAGGGACCAATGGAGAGACTTTACAGATGCTTCACGAGGAGCAGACCACCACTGAGCCAGAAGCAGCAGGCCGGGGATGGAGGGCACTGCCTTCTGGCCCCTGGAAGATGCTCAGCGATGACAGTCTGAGTTGAATTAAACTCCAGTAGAAATACAGTGTCACCTATGAAATGTGCACCTCACACTTGGCTGCATTTAGTGGAAACAGTGCTAACGTTGGATCACAGAATGGGAAATGAGAAGTTTTCATCCAGGTGTTCTGCTCTGACCTAAAGATTTCATTAAAGTAATTCAGTAATGTAAAGAGCTAGGCAGATGTAATGCAGAAAACATGGCCCGTGTAAATGGGAAGGCACTCATCCTGCCCTCAAATCAAAGCGTTAATTACCTAATCCAACCCAAATGTCTCCGCAGGATTCAGAGAAGTAAGTTTCAACTGCCTGCTGCTGTACACAGGATATATGACTGTGAGGAAGGTCGCCTGAGACAAATGCAAAGAATGCAGAAAGGTTTTGCATTCCTTTGGTGCTGTGCAGCGCATGGCAGTGTTCAAATGTCTGGGCAGCCTGTGGCAACCTCTGCCTGTTTATCTTGAACGTCTTTTGTTGTGCTGCCATCTTGGAGCGCTGAGCTCACATCTGATACTTAGTAACAGTCAAACTCACTCTGCATCAAGTTCTGAGGTGAGTGTTCTAGCTTCGTTTCTGGTATGGTGACAAATGTCCTAAAAAAAGGCAACTTAAGAAAGGAAGGGTTGACTTGACCTACAATTCCAAGTTAGAGGTCACTGTGGGGAAGTCAAGGCAGGAACTGAAAGCATCAAATTCACAGTCAAACGCAGAGAGAGAAAATACTGCGTGGGTCCTGGCCTGCTCGCTCGCACTAGCTTTTCCTCTCTCTCAGTGCTCAGAAGCCCCTGCCCAGGGAATGCTGCCGCCCACAATGGGCTGGATCTTCCTACATCAGTTAACAATTAAGACAGTCTCCTACAAACACGCTCACAGGCCAGCCTATCTAGATTCCATGTGAGACTCTGCCCAGTGATTCTAGGTTATGTCAACTTGATAGTTGAAGCTCACCAGCACATGGCCTAATAGCACTTTTGTTCAACTAAACTACGAATACTTATTATGCTTAAATGCTTAAGAAAATCACTAGAATTTTTATAAGTGAATCTGTACCATATTTTCACTCATTTAGTACTCCACGAAGAGAAGACTTTAACACTACTGCCTGCCATGCTGCTGGAAGCTCTCGTACTAGTGTTAGACACAATGCCCTAGGCAGTGTGCAAGATCCACTGGTCACAGTCCCCACAGCCAGGGCAGCCTCCATCCGTGTCCCCTGGGTGGATTCTGAAAAGGTGATGAAGGAACCCCCATCTTCCTTATAAATGACAGTGGCACTGGAAGAAATCTGCTGTAACTGTTCTATGGCTCGGGAGACTCCTGAAAGTTCACGACGGGAAGGGGAGGCTTGGGTGGGAAACCGTAAGTTTATACTTCAGGCGGGTCCTAGAGCCTACACTGATAATAGTTTTTAAACATGGCGACCCAGAAGATAAGAGGTCTTGATTTCAAGAACTGTCACATTATGAAATTTGTGTCTAATTCTTAAGAAAAATCAAAAGGCATGCAAATAAATAAAAAATATGCTGAAGTCAAATGAAAAAAAGAAGTGAATTAATTGAACTTTCCTCTGAAAAAGACTGGATGTAAAATCTACTGGTCAAAGACTTTATGATGACTGGCTTGAGACAAAAATCCCAGCACAAATGTGGAGAAGTGGGTCAGAAACCCTAACACCACCTGAGGAACTACTGGTAAGTGATGGCTGCTGGGACGGGACAGTCTTGTTTGAGGTGAGACTCTTGGTAGGTTGACATGGCTGCAGTGGATGGACCCACTCTGAAGGACATTTGGGACAAAAACCTGGTTCTATAGGCCTCAATATATACATTAGAGTACATTTGGTGGGGGACTAAGGAAGGTAAATAAGGGAGAGGAATCTAAATATGACCAAAATATATGAAGTTCACCAAATTAAAGAAAGAATAAAATGATTAGTTTGAAGATGCTTAATAAACCAAGAGTAGACCTGGGAAAGAAAACCCAAAACAAAGCAGAAATATTAATACATTGTTAACCTGAAGGAAGACAAAAAAAGAAATTCTGGAGCTGAAAAGTATAATAATTGACACTTAAAAATCACTAGAGATGCAAAATCAGATCTGAGCAAGAAGAAGAAGAATCTGTGAACATGAAGCTCAGATCATAGAAATTATCAGGACTCAGAAAAAGAAAGGCAAAGAATCGGGATAAGAAAACACAACTGCCAGGCATCTGAGAATCCATCAAGAGAGTCAGCAGAGTTTGGGAGACACCAGAAGAAGTGGGGGAGAGGGAGGAGGGAAGGGGAGGGGGAGGGAGGAGAGAAGAGGGAGAAGGGGGGAGGAGGGGAGATGGCGGGGACACGGGGAGACAGAGAGTGGGAGGGGAGACAGAGGAAAGGTAAAAGGATATTTGAAAAAACAATGGCTGAGATTTCCTCCAACCTGATGAGGGCGAGAACATAAACATCAGCATGTCACCGCATGTGAACTCGAGAGACCCACAGCGAACACTGTAACCAAGCACAGGAAGTGTAGAAAAGCTTAGAAAAGAGAAAGAGCAACTTGCCAAGTGCAAGCTGTCCTCCATGAGATTAACCCGGGTCTTCTCACAGCAACTTTGGGGACCAGGGGTGCCAGACTGATCAGTTCATAGTGCTGCAAGGAAAAAGACCTGCCAGAAATCCTACGTCCAACAAATCATTTCTTCAGAGGTGAAGAGGAACAAGGCACGACGGGAACCTCCGCACGCTGAAGGAGGAAGATCACAAGTTCGAAACCAGGTGTGGTGACAGTGAGTTCCAGGTCAGTGCAGAAGGAGGACTGGATCTCACGTCCACCAGACCTGACTTCGGAGAAATGCTCAAGACGGATGTAATGAAAGGACACAGGACAGTGATTCAAAGCCATGTGGAGAGACAGGCTCAGTAACGTAAGTCACAAACCCAGTGTTTATGTAACAGTTTGTAGCTTTTGTTTTCTACATGATTTAAGAAACTAATGGAATTTTTTAATGATCAGACTGAAACCTAGTATTACTGTAATTTCAGTTTATAGCTCCACACTGCATTCCCTGTGTAATTTGTATCACTGCTACCTTTCAAAGGATTACTATGCTTTGAGAGATGTGATCCATAAGGATGTAATTTTGTGGCATGAACAAAATCCAAAGACAAAAGGCAGAGCTGCGAAGAAGCGGTGTGTTCGCACGTTCCTGAGGTGAAGCTAAAATTGGGATGGCAAGGCTTTCGGATCCTAAATGCAATGTCCATGGTAAACATAAAGAAAATAGTTACAGAATAAACACAAAAGAAAATGATAAAGTGTTTCATGACTAAAAACATAAGCTAAAAACAAAAGAAAGAAACAAAAGAAGTGAAGGACCGGGATGGAGTTATGACTCATAGGGTAGGAGCACCTCTTTCAAGGATCCAGGTTTGGTTCCCAGCACCCACATGGCAGCTAACCACCATCCTACTCCAGTTCTAGGGATCTAGTACCCTCTTCTGACCTCCACAGGCATTGGCATATCATGGGCTCTGACATACATGCAGGCAATACACTCATATACAAAAAATATTTTTTAAAAAGGAAGTGAGGGAGAAAAGTGTAGAGCATATTAAAAACGCACAAAACAACAGACACTAGAACTTCCTCCTAAATGACTACTTGAAATACAGCAGATTAAAGACTCAATCAAAAACAAGGATCAACAGAGTATATGAAGCCACATGATTCAATCAATTACATCCTGTCCACAAGAGATTCACTTTCAATCCCACCAACAAATAAGCGGGAAATAGAGAGAGAAGATATTCCCTGAACTTAGTGTCCAAGTTACAACAGGGTGGCTGTGCTGAGAGCAGACAATAGACTTCAAGGTATTGTTTTGTATGTAGCAAAAGACAAAGGACATATAAAAAATAAAATGTTCATTATATCAAGAAGTCATAATTGTAAATGATCGCACATTTAATAATAGGCCATTCAAATGCAAGCCACAAAAACTGACAGAATTGAAAGGAAAAAATATTCTATGATGTATTAGTTACTTTCCTGTTGCTGTGATAAAAACACTGACCAAAACCAACTTGGGGAGGAAAGGGTTTATTTGGATTACAGCTCACAGTCCATCATCATGGGAAGCCAAGGCAGGAACTCAGGACAAAAACCTGCAGTACAGACCATGGAGGAACACTACTTCCTAGCTTGCTCCTCTAGCCCATGCTCAGCCTGCTTTCTTAATACAGCACAGGAACACCTGCCCAGGGATGGCACCACCCACAGTGGGCTGAGTCCTCCCACATCACTCAACAATCAAGAAAATGCTCCACAGACATGACCACAGGCCAGTCCCCAGTTGAGTTTCCCCCCATTGAAATGTGTCAAGTTGACAAGTAAAGCTGTCCAGCACATACGAAAATGGTGGTTGACTTCCATATCCCAGCCTCAATATTAGAATCACCAGACAGACAAAAAAGCAAGAAAACAGAGATCTCAAAAGCACAAAAATTCCAAGTAGACACATACACAACGCTCTACTCAATAGTGACAGCATACACATTACTTTTGTTTATAGGTCTATGTTTTAGCATGCGTGCGTGCATGCGTGTGTGCGTGTGTGTGTGTGTATGTGTGTGTGTATGCACATGTGTATTTAGGTGCTCTCAGAGGCCAAAAGAAGATTTCAGGTAGGGGAACTAGAGTTATATGCAGCTGTAAGCTAGAAACTAAACTTTGGTCCTCAGCAAGAGCAGCCAGTGCTCTTGATCACTGAGCCTCTCTCCAGTCCCACACACACATTCTTGAATGCACAAGAGACATTTCCAAATCAGACCATATATTAGACTGAAAATTAAGTCTCAAGTCATTTCGAATACAAATATCACACAACATACCTTCTCAAAACCATAACAGGATGAAGTTGAGTCAGTAACAAATAACAATGGCCATAAACAACCAAGGGGCCAAAAGAGACATCACAGAGGACTTATACAATGCCCAGTGACAAGTGAACATGGAAGTCGGTGCTGGGCTGACTGAGAGGAGGTGTTTATAGCTTTGAACACATTAAAAAGTAAGAAAAATACCAAATCCACTACAGCCTCACATTGTCACTCGGGAGCCAAGAAAGGAAGAACTAAGTCCAAAGTTAGCCGAAGAAAGTCAACGGTAAAGATTAAAGGTCAACACAGTAGAGGACAGTGGAAACCAATAACGCCAAGGCCAACAATCGACAGATGGGACCTTATGACGCTTAACAGCTTCTGGACTCCATCAGTGGAGCGAAGAAACAGCCTACAGGATGGAAGGAACTCTGTAAGCTACACTGACCAAAAGACTAATATCTAGAGTCCACAAAGAACCAGAAAAACTAAACATCAAGAAAACAATCCAATCAAAATGTGGGCTGTAGATCTGAACAAGGGGCTCTCAGGAGAAACACAAATAGCTAAATAACACCCAAAGGTTGTACCACGTCATCAGCCAGCGCAAAACGCACGCTAAACTACTTGGGATTCTATCTCACACCAGTCAGAATGACCCTCTTCAGGATATCAAACGGCAGCAATGCTGACCAAGACTGTGGTGGGAGTACAAAATGAAACAGCCACTGTGGGGCTCCTGGAACCCCTTCTCAACCCAATATCTATAGATTAATTGCTCTCTTTGCTTCAGTAAAATGCTTGGCTTTAGAATATCAAGCTGAACAGTGATGGTTTCATTTTGTCCTTCCAATAAGCCCCTGGCCACAAGCCTAGAAAAACGAAGAAACAAACCTAAGCCAGTATAGCCAGGGAGTGACCGGCACTTTGTGATAAGCTTAGAAAAACAGAGGTCAGGGCTGGACTTGGGTAATGGTCAGCACATTTCAATAAACTTGAGTAATGCATTCCACTTTCTTGCCCCAGAGATGGAGCCCTCCAGTGAGGAGGCTTACAGCTCTTGTTAACCAGTTTTGGTTCATAACCCATAGTATCTAACTCACATCTAATTATTTTAAAATCTGCTTGGCGCGCGCAGGCTTTCTTAAACCAATCCAGAGGTAACACGATAAATCTCCACCTCCCTTTGTCCCTAATCTATAATAAGCTCTCACTCCCTCCTTTTGGGGCTCCCAGAATGGATCCACTGTGTTGGTGAGGTCTAGGGGACCAAGCTTAAGCTTGAATAAAGGCTCTTTGTTTTTTTGCATACACTCCGGACTCCATGGTGGTTCTTGAGGAGCCATTCTCTGGGCATAACAGCCACTACAATGAAATCAGTGTAGAGACCCCTCCAAAGGCTTCAACGAGAACTGCCACGCTGTCTAGTTATCTCACTCTGGGGAATACACCCAAAGGACTCCACATCCTACACCAGAGACGCAGGTGCATCCGTGTGCATTGCTGCTCCATTCACTCCAGCCAGGACATGGAACCAGCGTAGATGTCTATTGTCTGATGCTATTCCCGGGGAGCCATGAATAAACATCTCATCAGCCCAGTTAGCGAACCAGCGATACACCAAAGCAAGGGCACACCAAGACCCAAGTCGGGGATCCCTGAGTGTTACTGGGGTTACTTACAGGAGTATGGGTGAGGGGAGACTTACAGGAGCAAAAATGACCCACCGAAAGCCTACCCCCGCACAAATGATAGCTCCAAGAACAGGAACCTGGGATGTACCACACAAGATGCAGACAGCTGGACTGGCTGAGACGCATCTCTTCTGGGCAGCCCAGCTGCTCCGAGCCTCTTCCAGGCTGGTCCATGTCTCTGAGCATTCTACATGCTTAGAGATGCAGGAACCAGTGTGTCTACTCTGTTTCCAGGACTTCCTGGAGATACTGAGTTGTCCACTTCCTGAGCTCCTGCAGGATGGACTGTTTCGTCTCCCTTGAGAACATCCCATGCCTCACGGAGCTTCCCGGCAAGATGGAAGGTTTCACGTCAGAGGAAATGGCTACATGACAAGGTCCCTCCTCAATCCCAGGGATAGAACGCAGAGCATGCCCCCTGGGGCTGGTAAGAAGGGGAGAGGGATTCCTATACTTGGTAAAGAGTTTTACAGGACGAAAGGAGCACTAGAGGCAGATGTTGGCAGTGGCTACTCAGCATTATGAAAACACCAAACACAGGTGCACACTGAGAACAGTCACAACAGCAGACTTTATGGTGTAGGCACGAACCGCAGTGAATTAGGTGGGAGGTCGGGAGGGCCCTGCATACAGACTTCCATCACAATGTGCAGAGTCTAGAAAGCATGAAGATCTCATGTCTGCGTAACCTTCCTCTGATTCTACTTTGAAGGAAATTTTTGTATATGTTTTATATACATTTTATATATGCATATATCTTACACATTGCCATATACTTTATGTTACATACTTTATATTCTACCTACCACTGTGGCACTCACTCCTGTAAGCCCTTTAAGATTGTTAATCGGGATAGAATCTCCCAGTTCTGTCTAAAATGTACTGGGGTGCTCTTAGAATCAGTAACTTGAGATTTTCCAGATATGCTTTAATCTCTCTGCCTAAACTGAGTGCCTGTGCAGGGTTCCCACCTGACGGTTAATTGCAGCTGCATTAGCAAAGAAGCTTTTGGTTATTACCTTGATAGTGTCTGCTCTAAATTTTTGTAAGATGAAGCTTTGAAGCAAAGGTGTAAAGTCTGTTATCCAATCCTGAGTGTGACACCTCCACAGGCCAAACCACACACTTCACACGTAGTGGCTGTGTTTAAAGTGGAAGGGGGCGTCTGTGCCTTCTTTAATGTACATTGACTTCCCATCACACAAAACTCTGTGCGGAAGCTGGCTGTCGGGGAGAGGGTTTACCTCGTGTGCTGTCTGTCCTCGTTAGGAACATCATTATTTTCCATTAAGTTGAAATCTCCCACCTACAGCCTAGAAGAGACTTTAGCACTTTGGGAAATTATATTTATTCTTACATGCACCCAAATACTATTTTATACATTACTAATCCAAAAGCAATAAAGCTCCCTGGCAATAGTTTTCAAAATTCATTAGAATGGAATTCCACCCAAGTTAGGACTCTACAGTGACATAGCTGTGAGAGCTGCAAGGTCCCCCGCTCATTCCTTCATCTTGCAATGACTCATGTGTCGAAACCGAGAGAAGCTGTCCTGACATCTAACTTCTCCTGAACTCCCAGCCTGTAACATGGTCTGAAAGTAGCAGGTGTACAAAAAAGCCGTGTGGTAGATGGATTAGTGCAAGCTACTGTCCCACAGATGGAGGAAAGGAGGAGGTCAGAGGGGGCGAGAGGATGCTGATGGCAAAGATAACTGGATCCCTGCTCCCAAAAAGTTATGATCTGATTGGAAATAAGACAGCATACATGTGAAAATTAATTAATTTATGCCATATTTTCTCTAGAGTCCTTCTCTAGGCCCAAAGAAGGAGTTAAGCCTCACCTTACACGTTTAAAGAAACTAGAAAGCCTGTAGGCTAGCTCAGCTAAAATGAAGGGTGCAATTTGAGAGTATAATGTGGAGAGAGGAAAAGCACCTACTGTGCAAGCACAAAGACCTGAGCTTAATCTCCAGTGCCCGCATGAGTAAGCCTGTAATCCCAGCACTGGGGCGGCAGAGACAGGAGGATCCCTAGGGCTTGAGGGCGAGACAGGAGGATCCCTAGGGCTTGAGGGCTCGTCTAGCCAAATCGGTGAGCTCTGGGTTCAGTGAGAGACCATGTCTCTAAATACAAGGTGGAGAAAGATTGAAGAAGAAACCCCAATGTTGACCTCTGACCTCTGCGCACATGTGTGTGTGTGTGTGTGTACATACAGATCGTATGAGATGGAAGCTGATGTGGAAATATAAAGGGGTCATGGTACAAGCTTTCTATTTTTCTTTCATTCTAACTATGAAAATCTCCTGGTTTTAGAAGGAAACCAGTACCATGTGATCTGATTATGTGGAGAGTCACACTGGCTGTGTGCATAAGGATGACAGGAAGGTGTCTGAGAAGAGCCTGGGAGACCAGCAGTGTGGCTGCTGTGGCTGCCCATGATGGGGAGTGTACCTCAGGAGAGGGTCGGTGGAATGAAGCCACAACCCCGACTGCATTATCAGATGAGTTTGATGACCAAGGTAAGGCCAAGGATCAAAAGTACGAAGGGTGTTTTGCAGATGTTTAGCTGACCGCTGATTTCCTCTCAAGCAGTTTGAAGTTCAGCAGGTCATCCAGGCTCCTATGCCGCAGACCAGGGGCATCTGAAGGCAGTCCTGAGCTTCACTTGGACACGTGAACCTCAGCCTGCTCGTTTCCCAGTTCAAGTTAACTGTCTGGATGCATGAGACAGAACTCAGCAGGCTGGCCAGTGTCAGAGACACCAGCTTCCACGAGAACTGTCAAGTCATGGAACTGGTGACATCCCCTAGAGTACAGATGCAGAGAAAGATGAAATGAGACCTCCAGAACACACCAACATCCATGCCGTGGGCTGACAGGAAGCCAGCAAGGGAGGCTAAGGCACAGAGGCTACAGAGCTGGCTGGAGACCCCACTGCAAGCCAAAGGTCAGAGGATGTCGCATAGGGAGTGGCCAACTGTCACATGCTGCTGGCTGTCATGGAAGAAGGACAAAAACAGGAGGTGTGAAAAGATGCAGCTGGCGAATTTGACAGGACCAGTTTCTAGACTGTGCAGGAAGGCACGGCACATGGGAAAGTCTGGGGTGAAATGGAAAAGGGCCAGACATCAGCTAATCCGGCCCTCTGCAAAGAAAGCACGCCACAGGGGCTGGTGAAATGGCTCAGCTGGCAAAGGAACTTGCTGCCAAGTTTGATGATCTCAGTTCCATCCCCAGGACCCACGGCGTGGGAGGAGAGCTCCAACTCCTGCAAGCTGTCTTTTGACCTCCACACCTGCACCCCAGCAAATGAATACATGTGTGCAAAAACACACACACTAAATGTGGTAAGAAAGCTACACTACAGAGGGGTCAGGCCTTGTCTGAGCACACTCTCTCTGATCACGTACAATCTTTGCCAGCTCCCCAGCATATGTAGAAAGCACACCCCCACTAGACCAATCAGGGTATGGAGCGGCATTGTGGCAAATGTCCTAGGTACAGGGTGCCTACCAGCTTCTACAGCACACATTGGCTGGATGTAGTCTGTACCTTCAATCACTGGTCTGCAGCACATGGTTTTAACAGACTTTGAGTGTACAATTATGTGCAAATGTACCTCTGCGTGTCCTAGACTGCATGCACATGTGTATGAAGGTTAAAGGTTGAAGTGGGGTGTCTTCTCAGTCACTCTCCATTGTATGGTCTCTCATTGACCCTGGAGTCTGTCGATTTCAGTAGGCTGTCTGTCCAGTGGGCCACGGGGCTCTCCCTGCCTCTCACTGCAGACATTGACCATTGCTTCTGCATAGATACTAGGGATATGAACTCATATCCTCATGCTGGAGCAGCACTTTACTGACAGAGCCATCTCCCCAGCCTGCAAATGTACTTGGCCAGTGAAAGGGTGCACAGTTTTAGATCTGTTTTCCAATTATCAAAGCATCCATGACTTCACTTCAGAGAAGAAAATGCTTGGAACTTTATTCTACACCAAAGATAGTGCTCTGCTCACCACACTGAGGCTGAGACTTTCTCTGAGGTTGAGCTCCAAAAAAGAGTGTCATTTATCATCATCCAGGTCACTAAGCAGCATTTGCACCACAGTCAAAAAAACTTCGAATAGCCTAGCAGTCCAATAAATCACCCACCCATCTCATCCAGTGCTCCTGCAAGCTTTTAAAGACTGATTCCAGGGAAATGTCACTTCTAGGCCTGGAGCTTTAGAGGCTGATAAATGCTAAACGATCCATCAAATTGTATGAGGCCAGTGCAGGGCTTAAGTGGAGGCCACACTGTGCTTTGCCTAAAGAATCATCGCTCTGGGCACAGCGCGGTATCTGACGAGGGCTCTACTAATCCAATTTCAGAAATCACTTCCCATCAGAAACTCCTGGTGTGGGCAAGATATGGCAGTGGCTTGGGGCAGTTTGTGGCATCCTGATTGGGTCAGTGCTATCTCAAGTCAGGCCTATTTTGTTCCACTCGGAAAACCTAGGTTCAGACTGCTGGAAATGTCTGACCATGATGCTGAAATCTACTCCTTCCAAGAATGTAAAGGAATCTTAAGACACAGGCTCTTGAAAGAGCCAGAGGGTTCCATCATCTGACTCTGTGCGTCAGCACCGCCCTGCACTCCAAGCAGGACAGGCTGGTGGGAAATGTCAACCTCAAATAGGGTCCAAGTTTAACTCCTTTATCATCACATTTGGGCAGCATAGAGTTTGTCTCAGTCAAGATGACATTGAATCACTGCTGGAAGGAAGGTTTCCCTCGTGGTATCGTCAACCTTAGGGGCTTGGACAGCATGCAAACCTCTCATTCTTTGTTGATAGTCACAGTCAACACATCTGAAATTCCTTTATTTTTCTTTATACTTTGAATCCTCATCGTCCACTAAAGTCCTCCATACAAAAGTAGCAACATTTCTGGGGTAGTTTAAATTCAGAAAGTGTACACATACACACACACACACACACACACACACAAGCTGATTGATTATTTTTGAGGGACTGGAGTGTGCGGTGATGCTCTGCTGCAAGTATTCAATGCATATGATCAAATCAAGAAAATTAGCATTTCCCCAGTTCCTTAACCACTTAGCATTTCTTTGAGTTGGGAACCTTCAACATGACTCCTCTAATTCTTTATAAACTGTCATGACTGTGGTAACTGATGGCCATAGTCTCTGGCTCATTCCTTCCAAGTCACTGTATTTTGGCGCTGGCCATCCCGCCTCCCTTTCTAACCCTTAGAGCACAATTACATCTTAACGGATTTCTGAAAAACTACATGAACACTGTATCAGTCAGGATCAGAAGCAGGAACCACGGCAGAATTCACACCCAGGGGATTTCCTGGGAGACCCGCCCTCACAAGTCCAAGGGATGCTTGTGATGAGATGCTCATTTTACAGGAGCCCCAGGTGCCATGCTTGGCACCACGCACGAGGCAGGTCTGTGGCGGGAGCAGAGTGAACCCACCTGGAGATGCCTGGCCAGAGGTAGGCAGGGCTGTCCTGTGCAACGCTGTCATGTTAGATTCCAGCTGCTAGCAACTCAGACCACAGAACCTGCAGTGACCGTGTCCTCCAACAGAACTGAGAGGCCCTCCTGGGACGCTGTCTGCGGGTCTCTAGCTAGCGGGTCTCTAGCTAACAGACTGGAGGCTCCAGGGTTCCCCACCTGGGAAGTGAGTTTGCACCGGGTGGTATCAGTGAGCACACAATCTGCTCCACCCTCTCCTTATCTGAGAAGCAGAGAGCCTGGCTGCAGGCTCAGCTGTGAAACCCCCAACTCTCGGGCATACAAATAATTTTAGCATTTATTAACAATGAAATTTAATTTGCATATTAATGAGAAAGACATGTTTATCTATTTTTAAAGAGAGAATTAAATCTTGGCTGAATATTTGATATTGTAGGACATAGAGTGTCTTTTACATTTTTCAGAGTTGATCAATATTTTGATTTTATAATCACCAATGCTAAAAACATCCCTTCGTATAAATATAGTACAAAAAGGCAGAAATATGTTTTAACTAGCTCAGAAAATTGTTAGAAATTCTGTCCTAAACCCAAGCTAAAAGTTATTAAACAATTTTTTATGAAACTCGAGCCAGCAGCTTCAACAACAATTTTTAAAATAAAAAACTCTAACACAGTATAATTCAAAGATGCAGTGATTTGAAGTGTGAAGGCTGGGGGAGGACTGAAAGGAAATATTAAGGTGTTTTTTTCCATAATTAGACCATTATGTTTCTGGAAGAGCAGAAAACTTTGTACATTCATAAAAACCCCGCAGCTCCTAACAGGGCTAGTCTTGAGTCTGAGCAGAGGGTTTCAGGCAGTGCTGGGTGTGGGTGTGGGTGTGCGTTGTGGTGGCACGCTCAGGGCACCGTGCATGTGTTTGATAAAGCCATAATGAAGTTGTGCAAGGCAGTCCCCGCCAATGTTGCCACAAACACCTGGAATTCATTGCAAGTTTGGCTTTGAATTGACGTTTAGCTCTATACATGCATGAACATGCTCTGTTGCCAAGGTTTCGCAGCCTCCACTTCAGTTCCACAGCCCAGTACTGGGTTTAAGAGGCTGAGCTTTAAAGCAGCTGCCATCTGCGAGGCAAGGCGGCAGAAAGGCAGGGGCTACTGTGCTCTGCAAGCTGTTCTACCTGAGTGTACAAGAGACATCTTTTTGTGGTGTTTTTCAGCCGAGCAACTTATTTCCAAATTTCAAGATATAGATATTAGCATCTTGGTGGAATCTGAATTCCTTTTTGAATTAATATGGAACAAAGCAGTTAATCCAAATCCAGGTATCTGAGCTTGGAATTCCACAGTTCAATTCTAACTGTAAAATCTATCTAGTAGATAAGAAATACTACTTTAAAAAATATTCAGCTTTGCAATCTGCTCTGAGAAACCAAATGAATATAAAATGAACCTCAGTTAGAATATTTAATTACGATCTCTGAAATTATTTATGTTAAGAGAATTAGCTCATAAAGCCCAATAATCTTTTAGAAATTACTTCTTGTAAATTTAGTCATAAAATGTGAAAAGTGACTTTTATGTCTTCAAAATCTAGCCTTCACCACCCCCGGCCTTCTGCCCCACTTACAGAAATTAGTCAAGTACTCAGCAGTCACTAAATGCAAAAACCCGAGGCCCTGCCATGAGACAAGGCAACATCCAATTGTTAATGAATCATCACCAAATGCCTTTGAGGTCCGTTGGCTCGCTAATGGCGTCCAAGCTAACACGTTCCTCTTATTCTCACATTATGTGAATTGGCGGGTAGAGTTCCCATCTGAGTGGGGCTCTGTTGTCTCACTGAGTAAATAACCTGCAAATGTGTACACATTTTCGCAGAGGGTTGGAGGTGAGAATCAGGGTGATGCCTATGAGCGGGGCCAGCTACAGAAGAGAGGCTGGGTCGGGGGCTGAGAGCAGAGGACAGCAAATCCTTTAGCTTTGTTTGCAGTCTATGAATTTCAATCTTTTTTTAATTTTATTTTTATATATATGAGTGTTATGCCTACACGTATGTAAGTGCACCTGTATGGTACAATGCCTTCAGGGGACAGAAGAGGGTGTCAGATACCCTGGAACTGGAGTTACAGATGGTTGTTGTTGCCATGTGGGTGCTGGGATTCAAACCCTAGTCTTCTGCTAGAGCAGCTAGTACTCTTCACTGCTGAGCCATCTCTCAGGTCCAAATTTCAATCTTTTATGATCATTAAATGTTTCCATTAGAAAATCAAAAGGCTAGACTGGAGAGATGGGTCACCGATTAAGGGCACTGGCTGCTCTTGCAGAGGACCCGGATTCGGTTCCCAGCACCCACACGGCAGCTACCAACTGCCCGTAACTCCAGTTCCGAGAGCCCGACACCATCTTCTGACCTTCATGGGCACTGCATAACCCAGTGCACTTACATACATGCAGGCAGTACACTCGTACACATGGAGTAAAAATACAGTATAAAAACAAAGAAAATCAAAGGTTCTCAGCTCAGCTAGTGGGAAGAACTGAATTTTAGAAGTACCAGGGTGATCGGCGGAGCAGCCTCCATGCCTCAAGCTTGAAAACAGGCAATTCGGCAACTGTAGGTAGCCACCGGTGAGGCAGAAAGACTGCACTCGCCCACAATCCAGTGGTGCCAGGGTCAGCTCAGTGTCGGTAGACACTGAGAACACTGGGTGCATGTGACAGAGCAGACTTCCTGTGAGCACCCTCGGCAGGAGGGTTTAGGAATAAGTCAAAACTCTCTCCCTCTCCCCTCCCTTAGAAGGGAAGGTTGTTCCACAGATAAACGAAGTCAGCCTCTTAGGACCCTGCATGGGCCTCACCGAGACCGGTTGTTACAAAAGCAGCAGGCTGGGGCTGCACTGTAGCTCAGGAGTACAGTGCTCGCCAACCTGGACAAGTCCCTGGATTCAAACCCAGCACCACACGTGCACACTCACACGGACTGACTTCTACTCCGTCTTACTCCCTGTCACTCATGCCTACCCATCGCCTCTTCTGCGCGGCCCAGAGCCTTTCAGTGATGCACGGTGACACATGACATCAACACCGCATTCTTTGGACCTTACAGCTAACAAAATCATGAGCCAAATAAACACAGTCACCAGTGCCAAGTGTGTTTTATTACAACAGAAACTGGGCTATCCCACAGCACGTGTGATACGCATTTGCACCATACGAACATTTGATCCACAGTTTCAAGTGCAATATCATGTCAGCTCATCCATCTAATTCTCCAAATGCTGTTCTTAAGACAATCCCAAATAAAATGGCCAAGTCATTCAAAGCTATTGCTCAGGCTGGGAAGATGGCTCAGTTCATGCAATGTTTGCTATAAAAGGAAGAGGCCCTGAGTTCCAGTTCCCAGGTAAAGCTAGAAACGGCTGATAGTGTCTGCCATCCTAGCACTCCTCCAGAGAGAGGGGAGACAGAGGCAGGAGAATCTCCCAGAAGCTCGGGAGTCAGCCAGACTGGCATGCGCACTAGGACCTCAAACAGAGCCTGTCTCAAACAAGGCGGGAAGGGAGGACTGACTTCAGGGGTCGTCCTCCAGCCTCCACGCATGCATGGCAAATGCACACAGATGAACATGTGTACACGCACACAGACACACATCATAGACATACTGTATTCACTGCTTTTCTGTTGCTGTGATTTTAAAAACACGATTTGAAGCCTCAGAGGAGAAAGGGGTTGTTTTAGCCTTGGTCCCAGTGAGGTGGAGTCCGTCATGATGGGGAAGGCCGAGATGCAGGAGAGTGAGGCTGGCCTGGCAGTCAGGAAGCAGGCGGGCACCTGGTGCTCCGCCGCGTTCCCCCTGCCTGTGAGACGGCTCTACCCACGTGCAGGGTGGGTCTGCCTGCTCAGTGTCTTCTGTGGAGTCACCCTCACGTCACAGACAGGCTCTAAATCCAGCCATCACACGGTTCCACAGAGTTCACAATGTCTGGGATGGAGAGGAAGCTGACTGATCACATTTCCTCCATACGCAGGAGGAACAGGAAGTGAGACCAGGCTACAGACACTCAAAGCCCACCACCCCATCCTCCCCTGACCCCCAGTGATGTACTTCCTCTAGCGAGGCTCCACTTCCTAAAGGTTCTGCAATCTTCCCAAACAGCACTTCCAGCTGAGACCAAGTGTTCAAAGGTATGAGCCTGGGGGCCCTTCACAGTCAAACACCACACGTGCCTAAGCACAAAAGGCTTTTAAAAAGCCATAACTCAACTGAGAGTTTTCAGAAATGCATCTACTGGTTCACTGTGGGTAAATGAACACATTCTGTCACGGGTCACTTAGGGGTCCGGAAGAATCCCTGAGCAGACCAGGATGCCCTGCAGATTGTAGACTTTAGAGACAGGAAGTCATACATGGTCTTTTCCTAACTATTGATCAAGTGAAGATTTAGCTGGTGAATATGTTCCTGCATCCAACTGAGGACTTGAAACCTCCCTTTGTCAGTAGTTTCTGTGGACAAATCTATACACGAGTGTCTTCCAAATGGTCATCTATCAAAGCCTAAACCACAGCCAAGCTTTACGTGAAGATAACCGGCATTTTCCCTTCTGTAGGCACGGATTTAAACTGATGTAAATGACTGTAACTTCCATCATGGAAGAATTCCGTGTACTTTCTGTGTTTAGTGCGTGTGCAGACCAGCGTTCAGTGTGAAGTTGTCCTCAATTGCTTCTTACCTTATGCTGTGCGTCGTGTGTGTGAGGGGTTGCACACGTAGGCACACACGTGTGGAGGTCAAAGCAGGACTTCTTGTGTCTTCCCCTAGTGCTCCACACCTTATTCAAATGAAACAGAGTATCTCACTGAACCTTCATCTCACTGATTCCACTGGACTTACTAGTCAGCAAGCCCTAGGGAGCCTGCCATCTCTGGTCCCCCAGTGCTGGGATTACAGGCACGTGCCACCACATCCAGATTTCTACACGGGTGCTGGGGGTCCAAGCTCAAGTCCTTATGCTTACACAACAAGATCCTTAGTGACAGAGCCATCTTCAACCCATCTGTATTTGTTTTGGACACAGATCGATTATACATATTTATAGGATACATATTTATAGGGTACATATTTACTATGTGTCACAAGCAGATCTGAGTAATTGGCATATTGATCACCTCCAGTGTGTGTTACTTCTATTGGAGGAGCAATAGCTGTGGGAAATATTTAATTAGTTGTTGTCAGCCGCAGGAGGGACCAACATTCATCGAGCTAACAGCGCTTTGAATGAATCCTTAGCACACCCTTTGAGTGAGAACAATTCTTACAAATCCCATGGTATCGACAGGCAATTCAAACCCATGGGTCCACGACACCCTGACCAGGCCCGCCTACCTGCCAAGGACACATCTGCCTTACCCTGGCCTCCATGGGTCCTGTCTAACCCACCACCGACCGCTCCATTCTTCTGAAAACCATTTCATTTCTTTCTCCATCTTCATTGCAACTTTAAAATTTAGTTCTTTCAACTTATTTTGAAAAAGAGACTCACAGGTCAAAGGGCTCAAAATTGTAACTATGTAGAAAGAACCAGTCCAGCCAATAAGGGCTAAAGCTAATAATACAGTATATTGTAATGTGCCGAGAGAGTCGACCACGGGTGCTCTTAGATGCGTGTGCACAAGAAGTGAACTTCAGAGAGATGGCACTGTGGTTAAGAACAGTGGCTGTTCTTATAGAAGTTCTGGGTTTGAAACCCAGTACCCACGTGGTGGCTCACAACTGATCCTAACTCCAGTTCCAGAGGATCCAACGCCCTCTTCTGATCCCCACCCCAGCACTGTACACATGGGTGCACTTGCATCCATGCAGGCATAACACTCAACACTAATACACATAAAATAAAAATAAAATTTTTAAAAAGTGAACTGTACGAGTGACGGGTTCATTGAAAAGCAACTCTCACGCTCAGTGCACTAAAACATCATGCAATCTGCCTTAAATAGATACACCTATAAAATCATTCAGCGTTGACAAGATGGCCCAGTACATAAAGTGCTTATAATGTAAGCATGAGGATCTGAGTTCGGATTTCCAGCACCCACATAAAAGCTGGACTCTGCAGTGCGTGTCTGTAACCCCAGAGCTGGGGTACAGAGACAGGTGGGTCCCTGGAGTTCCTTGTCCAGCCTAACTAGCTGACTCATGAGTCCCAGGTTCAGTGAGATGTTCTGACTCATAACTAAGGAAGAGAACAGTGAGGACGATGCCATGATGTCACACACACCTGCTCACATAAAGCACTCAAATTGCTATAGTCACGCGTTCTTTAGTTAACAGAGTTGGAGGAGGTTCCAAAGAAACTCAGAGGGAACTGTATGCACTCTTCACCCTATAATATCAAGACCAGCAAAGGGGCGTTGGTGAAATCCACAGAGCTTGCTCAGATGCCCTCACACCGACTCACCTGTGTGCCTCGTACAGCTCCAAGGTGCTTTATCATGCAGCTCTGTGTAGCAGTGCTGGTCATGTCGACCTCACCATCATCACAGTGCCTCGCGCCCCGCCCCGCCTCCCAGTTCTCACCCTTGACAGCCGTGATCTGTTCTGCTTCTGTAATCCTTGTCTGATATCTACAACTCATTTCAGTGTTCATCACATTACACACGTGATGTTAAACATCACGCAGAATCTACTCTCGAAAGGCTACATTCTCTTCATTCAGCATGATTCCTTACAAACTCATTAAAGCTGTTGCATATTCTGACAGTTCATTCGCCTTTACACTGAAACAGTACCGTAATGCCAACTTACTTAACACTGAACAGCGACGGACATTTGCTAGTTTCATTTCATTTGGGGCAATGATGAATGAAAGCCCTAAGAGCATTCTCACCAAGTTTCTGCAGAAAATAAGTTCTATTTCTTGAGAACGAAAGCCCAGGTGCGTGGTGGTTGGCATGGCACATCTAGTTTTAGGAGACACTGACAAAGCGTTCTCTAAGCAGCATACCAGCTCGCATTCCTCCAGGAGGGTCCGAGTGAGCACAACGAGTTTCTGGTCTCTCTGCACCCTTGGCTAGTATTTGGTATTATAAGAGGTTATTCCATCTACGGTCAATGGCAAATCACCTGCCTCTCATCTACTTTATCCCATGACTAATGAAATTCAACATCTTTTTGAAAATCCATGTTTTTGTCCATTTTGTCAAAGGATTGTGGGGCCAGTCAGATGGCTTAGTGGGGAAGGCGCTGGCCTCCAAGCTTGACCACCTGAGTTCAATCCCTGGGACCCATGTGGTACAAGGAGAAAATCAACTGCCCCACGGTTTCCTCTGATTTCCCTATATGTGCTAACACACATACACACACACACACACACACACACACACACACACCTGTAAAACAAAAAGTTAAGGATTGTACATTTTTAGTTCTGAGAGTTCCCTATATAGCCTAGTTACAAGTCCTCCATTGAACATGAGATTTTTCACATAGACACTGTCCATAATGGCGTGTCAGGTAGTAGAACTTTAAAAATATAATTCAATGCCTGCTGGAGTCCAAGAGATTAAAGGAAGTTATCAAGAATTTAAACACTTGTCATATACTTTGCTAGGGAAGCAGCAGAAAGTTGAGCCTTCTTCCACAGAAGAACCGGCTGAAGACAGATACAAGACCACACATGCATAGTATCCTGGAGGGTGAGCCAGAGGAGACCTGAGGGAAGCTCTAAAGGTGAGTCTGACTTCCTTCCCACCTGCAGTCATCTGTCATTGCTGCAGCTCATGCGCCACCTTGTGGGCTCTGTGAGCTCAGCAGGGTCGCACACAAAGCCTGGAGGTGACTGCTGTTCTGCTGTCAGCTATGTCACCTTTACAGGACTGCTATGGAGGAGTTGACAGAGCACAGACTCAGAGCTCCAAAGTGAGAGGGTGCCAAGGAGGTCCGAGAGAATGGCACCCCCGGGGGCAGGAAGACAAGAAGGAGGAAAACAAGAGTCAAGCCCGTTGCTTCTACCCCTTGATGACTGCCTTTAAAGGGAAGGGCATTCTGTGTAACTCTCATTGTCTCAGTCTTTGGGACCAATAAATTCCCAAAAGAGCAAGAGAGGGTAGCCGTGACAGCCGGAAGGCAGTGAGTGGGATTCCGGAACCACTCACCTGATTGAGCCTGATGAGTGTCAGGTGTCTGGGCTGCTCACCTGTAGAGCCTTGCTTCGTGAAAGGCCACCACCATCTTCCCATCAGGCAATCCGCCTGGAGAAGGTCGGACTCAGGAGGCTTCCTTTCACTCTCATGAGATTGTGGAAGCCGAGAGGGGCCTCTCTACTGGGTGCCACACCTGATGTCTACGGCCAAAGCTTTTGTTCAGGGAAAGGCTGACCTCAGCCTGGCCCCTTTTCAGACAGTCACAGACTACCAAAAAGAGAACAGGAAAGGAGAAGAACTGAGGGAAGCGTTGGTTGCTTTTTTAAAATCTCAAGTGAAAAATCTAAAAATTTGCATCCAACATAGTTTTAACCATTGGAGATGTTTGAAACTCTACTGTCCTATCTGGGCCATCCAGCCAGGACCTTATCTCTGATTGAACACTTATGCTGCATCTCAAACTTGTGAGGACACAACGTGGTAGAGGGCAGTAATGGGGGAGGGAGGATGAGCCTTCAAGATCAGTGACCCCTCAACACCTGGCACCCAAAGGGCCTCCTAGGACCCCGCCCAGATCACAGGTGAATAAGCTCTGTGGAACCCACTACCAGGGCATAAGGGGCCGGACACCAGCAGCCCCGGAAGACAGCCAGGCAGCAACAGAGCCCCTTGCACTCAGCCACTTTACCCCCACCAAGACTGCGGCGACAAAGCCTTGCTACCTGCCCACGGCTCCGGGCTGCCACCATTACTAGATGGCTGTGGAGAGGCTAATTAACATAGCTGAGAGCAAACTAGAGAATCCACATTACATACCAGGTTCCTCGGGAAATTCTCCTTCCAGACAACAGAAATCGGAATGTCTCAATACATCAGTGCAATGAACTCTTCACTCCAGAGACGTGAAATCAGCTTTGTCACCTTGTATGAGTTACTTTTTATTGCCGTGATGGAGCACCTGACCAAAACCAACCTGGGGAAGATATAGTTTATCTAGCTTACACCTCCTAATCACAGTCCAAAACTGAGAGACCAAGGCAGGAACCCAGGACAGGAACTGAAGCAGAGACCTCGGGGGAATGTAGCCCTTGGCCTGGGCTCAGCCTGCTTTCTTATCCAGCCCAGAACCACCTGCGCACAGTGGTACCACCCACAGTGGGCTGGGCCCTCCCACATCACTCGACAATCAAGAAAATGCCCCACAGACATGACCACAGGCCAGTTCAATGGAGGCAATTCCCCAACTGAGGTTCCCTCTGCCAATGTGTCAAGTTGACAGCCACAGCTATCCAGCACACATCTTTTCTAAATTAACTCCAAAGCTGAAGTCATAATGGGTTACATCATGGCATATAGGAAAGTACTAGAAGGTCTTTCTCTGAGACCTCAGGATCTCAGCCTGGGCTTGTACCGCCCCAGCCCTCTTAAACACAGAAACTGATACCCAGGTGTTCTGTCCTATTAGCCTGGGCCTCCACGCAGAGCAGAGAAGTCCTGGTTGCCTAGCCCTGCTAATACAGCTCTTGTTTGCCACTGTTTCTGGATTGCAGACATAGCTGAGGTAGACTAGGGCTAGAAAGTAATGACCCATAAGGAGGACTTTAATGATACCCGAGAGAATGGACCCATCTACAAGGCACAGGGTGTGGGGCTTAGAAAGGAGGGAGGCTTCAAAGCCAGGCGAGGTGCCTTCAGAGAACAGCAGAGCCCCGGGTGCCAGGATGAGAAAGACTTGCAAAGGGGAGGGAGTGCAGTGACAGCCGAGCGCCGTTCCTTCCCCGGCACGGGTAACCGCGGCAGTAGAGAGGGTGGAGCACAGTCTAGAAGGAAATCAGATCTTCTGGCTGTTTGCCTGTGATCTGAGAAGTAATACCAGGCAATTTCATTTTAGTAGACTTTGCAAACTCTGCCAAATGGACAGAGACAGATTTCATTTCTTTGAATTTGCCCTTTCTGACCCAATCCAGGGAGGTGCTGAGCCACTGTGGCAGGACAGAGGCCCAGAAAGGAGAGACCTGGACAAGGCACAGGGTGGGCAGAAGGGTCGCCAGCAGGAGGTCTTCCTCCACCCACAGCTTCAGATCTTCAGAAGGATCACCTACTGCATGGAGGGGCCCCCAGCCCCTGGCACCACAGCCACCTTGAGCCTTGACACAAGAGGTCCTATGTCAATTAAGGCCAAGCCCATTGCTGAAGTCCACCCATGAATCTTCTGTTGCTTCTACAAAATCCAATATAAGTGCAGCTGATCATGTACTGCACTTCTCCAAGGGGGTTACTGGGGATCCAGACGCCTTGCATTCTTGACCACTTCCTTTGGTCGCCATGGGGTTTCTGGGCTCACCTAGGAAGGAAACACTGTATCTGTCCGCAGCCTCCTTTCTGCTTTCTCCCCTCCCTAATCCTCCACTGGAGAAGCCCTTCCTGAGGTTTGGTTAAGGAAGAGCTGCAGAAGCTCCAAGTCCCTTGGGACACCGAGGACAAGCACTCTGCCCCTCTTCAGAGCCTTCCCATAATTCACCATTCCATTCCAAAACCCTAACCCTGCCCTGACCCAGCAGGAAGCAGCCAGAACCCAGGTCCCAAGACCCTCATAGATGGAAGGATTAACAGTGGGTGTGGAACCATCCAGGCTGAGTTTGCAGCACTAATGTGAAGGTCCAGCTGAAGTCCAGAACGACAAGCCTCTCCCACGGAGTACTTTGGAGAAGGTAGACATGCGGTGATGCACTGGGGCTTTAGCTTTTGCGTCTGTTGGCAGACTGTCTCCCCTTCATTTACTTTTTCTCCCCTCCTAGTCTTTCCCCTAATATCTTAAGGATCCATCCATTTCATATGACACAGTCTGCAAGGCAGTGGTGCTCTAACAGTGGGTCCCGGGCTGAGCCACAGCAGAGTAGCCAGAGACCTTAGGGCACATCAACACAAAAACACAGCTTTCTCCAAAAATGAAAAAGAGTTTACTAGGGAGCCAAATATGACACCCATGGCCCACGAACACGGTTTCAGGTTACCCCAGAAACCATTTTCCAACATGGCAGCAGTTTCCAGGAAGTTCTTCAATAACAAAGAACATCATAAATCACATGTACTGGTGGATAGCAGCAAGAACGTGACGTCAGATGTAGGTGTGGATTTTCTTTGGGAGCTTCCCTCTACAGAAAGAAGCCTGGGTCCTGGCACTCCAACAAGCTGGGTTCAACCCGTCTTGCCCTATGCGACGACCAACAGCCACCCACGCCCAGTATGCCAACAACACAGCCAAATAATAGTAAAAGGCAGAGAATGGAGGTTTATCCAATGTGGTCATCTTGGGAAGATGAACAAATTAAGGGGTCCCACAACCCCAAGTCCATCCTCGGGATCCTGACATGAGGCAGTATACATAATCAAGTGATCTGGTCAACCTGTGCACACACCATTCACCCATCATTGTCTGGGCTCCAGTTTGTCCAGCAAGGTCGTCCAAACCAGGAGACAAGTTCCTCCTCAAGCTGGCAGTGCAAATACAGCCTTTTTCTTCCCCATGGGATCTGTGGGAGATTTTTAATGCTTTGAGTTCTATTGCTTTGATAGTGTGATAGCTGATCTTATCCACTCGATACACCTGGGAAGTGGGACCCTAAGTTGAGGAATTGCTTCCATCCAAGTGGCCTATGGGGCTTTTGCTTGACTGCTAATTGATATAGGACCCAGTCCACTGTGGGCATTGCCACCCCTGGGCAGGTGGGCCTGGGCTGCATAAAAATGTTAGCTGAAACCAGTCACAGTGGCAGATGGCTTTAGTCCCAGTACTCAGGATGCAGAGAGGAATCTCCGAGAGATGGAGGCTAGCCTAGTTTACAAAGGCAGTTCCTGGCCAGTTGGGGCCACAGAGAGACCCTGTCTCAACAACAACAACAAACAGTAATGGAGCGAGACAGCAGCCTCTCCCTGGTCTCTGCTTCAGTTTTCTGCCTCTAGCGTCCTGCCTTGAGCTCCGGCCCTGACTTCCTGGGACTCCTAAGATGAAATAAGCCGTTCCTCTCCAAGTGTCTTTGGTCCTGCTGTGCATAAAAGCAACAGAAACTTAAATAGAGCAGAGAGTCTGATAACCTAACAGAGGGGCTCAAGTATTTCTCTCTGAAATATCTCCTCCTCTTCCAGAGCAGTCACTGCAATAAGACAGGCAGAGGTATTCCAAATTATAAGGTCACAGGTGTTACAATAACTCAGCGATTTTAAAACACTCACTGCTACATTGTATATATTGCATAGCCGGAGTTAGAGACAGTGAGGTCTGGTTGGTCACTATCTTAAGCTGGCTATGCAGCACTCGGGGGAAATTTCAGTTCTAGTTCATAACCAAGTATCAGCTACGAGAGCCCAGAACTAACTCAGGCAGAACGGTGGGAAAGGAATGTAGGCAGGAAGTGCGGGCATGGAATGGTGTGGCCAAGCCCAGCGTGACAATGAACCCCAGCCTGGGACACTCTGCTTATCTTCTGAGCACCTTTGGTGATTCTGCCCGCCAACAGGAGGCCCCTGGAGGCACAGAGGCTGAAAGCCTGTAGAATAGCTTGTCATGTCCCTTAGGGAAGCAGTGTTGGTGGGTAAGGTCAGGAGAAACTCACACTACAAAGAACTCAGGGTTATAGGAAAACGAAGAGTTTCTCGCTCCGACCTCACATTCCGTGTGGACCGTCCAGCAGAGGCCAGTGCTCGACCCCCACAGGCCGAAGCTCAGGGTTTGACCAGGTTCCCACACCTCCATCAACCCTTGTTCTTACCCAGAACAGCCATCTGGCATAGTTTTTCCTTCCTCAGCTGCCCCGCTCCTGGGGGCCTGAAAGTGTTGACTGGTTTGGAGCAAAGCATAGAAGGGTCCCCGACAAACAGCACCTACGATTCCAATCAATGAGACTGCCGGCCTCACAGAACCCAGAGCGTGGTGCGGACTATGTAGTCTAAACATCCAAGTAAACAGATTTCTTTTGAGCCTCGGTGACTCCACACAGGGGGCAGCAGCTAAGAAGTGCTAGCTGGCCCTGCGACTGGCCGCAAGGAACAACAGCCAAGCGCATGTGCAGACAGCACCTCTTTGTCGGAGCCTGTGTTCCTTTGATTCACACACTTTCTTCCTCCTGAGGCCGTGAGACACGCCGGCTTCATGTCATAGCTACATTCCTGAAAAGCCTCCAATGAACTTCCTTCAGAACCCTGTCCACCATGTGAATGCGCTGGGGATGTTGATAGCTCAGAGGCCCGAGGACAAGCTGCCTGGTGGAGACTGGGCCTTCTCCCACATCTTTAGCTGCCCACACAGTTGGCACTTTTACTGCTCCATCTCCTGACCAGTTCCCAGCCAGGTGCAGCCTTATGTGTGGGACCAGGGCCCTTAGAGAAAGCAAAGGAGATTCCTAAAGGTAGAATCTTGACAGGGCCTGGTAGTATGAAACAATGCTTGTTAATCTACCAGATACTCTGCATCCCCTTTGAAGACCCTGTGGAGCCATGTTTGAACTCTGACCTGTCATGGGTTCTGGGTTTCCGTGTTCCTCGCAATCTGGACAAAAGTCTTTTTTGGGTAAGAAAGCATTATATGCCGGGCTACCTCGTGGATGCTATGGTCCAGAAGTGGTCTGTCTCCAGGGGTGCAAATATTGGAGGGTGGGTCCTCTGCATGGTGCTGTTCAGAGGATAGACGTGGCTCCGTCGCAGGAGCACTGCCCTCCGAAGGGATTGAAGTGGTTCTCGGGGAAGAGAGTGAGTTGAAATGAAAGCCAAGCTCACCCTGGATCACCCTCTGTCTTCCTGCCTTGCCAGGCCCTTTTCTGCCGTTGTATTCCCACTGCAATGCCATTCTGCATGTGAGGTGAACAAGGGGCCCTCACCGGAGCTTAGTAGAAGCCTGTGCCAGCCATGAACATCCAGAACTAAATGGAACTGCTCCCTTAACCAGCCTCGGGCATTCTGTAATGGAGATGGGAAGCAGACAAACACAGCGACCTCTCTCCGTTCTTATTTGATCCTTCAAGTAGGTCCATCATGCAGGTGTTAATTCCAGTTCCCATGGAAACAAAGGTGATTGGACAGGGCTATCAGCTGCAGATTCCACCAGCTTTACATCTGCTCACCTGCTCCCTGACCTGGCCCAGCCTTGTCTGCTCCATCTCTGTCCTGATTTTGTTTCCTTCCCTCTCTGAGCCACCTTTCCCAATCCCTTCTTCCTGAGCCCTTCTCCTGAATCTGTCACATGTTTTCCTTATGAAGACAGAAATCTTGACAAAGCACACAGTAAGTCCAAACTTACCGTGTGTATCGGCTACTTCCCATTGCTGGATAAACACCATGACCAAAGTGACTTACGGAAGACAGAGTCTATTTTGGATTATGGTTCCAGAGGGGAAGCCCATGATGGGAGGGGGGATCTTGGCAGCGTATGGTGAATACCGGAAGGTGAGGGCTCATATTTCTATGCACATGCAGGAAGCAGAGAGAGTCCACCCCACTGACACATTTCCTCCAGCAAGGCTCCACCACCTGAAGGTTCCATAACCTCCCCACACACACCAGTGCAGGACCAAGTGTTCAAATACTTGAGCCTATAAGGAATATTTCTCATTCAAACAACCAGAACCATACTTAGAGTCACAGTTAGGACTCTAACTTCTCTTGGGACCGTCTAAAACAATCACTCAGTTTTAGAACCCAACATGTTAAATTATGGACAACTCACTAATAAAGGCATTATTACACATTTAGGTATTTTTCTATGACAATTGAGGACATGTCTTCATTGCAAAGAAAAATGATGCCTTATGCCTAACCAGCTGGGCATGTTCCAAGACCCCAGCCATTCCAAAGAAGTTACATGTGTCATGAGACATGGCCATTCTGAATTGTCCTGAAGGAAAGATTAAAGTCCAGATTTTTTCAGGGGTTTCAGGTATATTTGTGTCTGTGTGAGTGGTATGCGTGCACATGTATAGGCCTGTGTGTATTAGTTATTTAGCAACTTTCTGTTGCTGCAATAAAACACCACGACCCAGGCAACTTATAGAAGGAAGAGTTTGCTGGGCTTATGGTTCCAGAGGGGTGAGAGCCCATCGTGGCGGGGAGGCGTCGCAGTGGAGGTGGCCTGCAGAAAGCCCAGGGCACGCATATCCCAGGGCACAGAGGAAGCAGAGAGGCCAACTGGAAATGGGACAAGACCATGAACTTCTTGAAGACTACCCCAGGGACATGCTCTGTCCTTCGTGGCCTCACCTCCTAAAGATTCCATGACCCTCCCCAAACAACACCACCAAATGGGGACCAAGTGTTCACATACTTACAGCCTATGAAAGACATTTATTCAAACCACCACAGCCCATTTGTCTGTATGTGGATGAACACACGCTGGTGTGAATGCACATGTGAGTACATACATGTAGAGGTCAGAGGTTAGCACTAAGCAACTTCCTTGGTAGTTTTCTACTTCATTTACTGAGGTAGCATCTCTTCTTGAACCCAGCATTTGTCTCTTTGGCTAGTCTGGCTAACTAGCTTGTCTGGGGATCCTTTGCCTCCACCTCCCAAGTTCTGGGATTGCAGGCAGCCACCACATCATTGCAGCGTGTACACAGGAGTGGAGGCTCTGAACGCCAATCCTTATGCTCATCTGTCAAACGCTTTGCCTACTGAACCATCTCCCAGCTTTGCATTTTCAGAAGATTTCAAAATCAATAACAGAAAGAATCACCAGATACAGTACTGGCCACACAGTTCAGCAGACAAAGCTCAAAAATTATATTTTGGAATTCATTTGTTTAAATGGTGCAATTTAGAAGGAATACTACATTCTTGACCCCTTTATCTATGAACTTTGCTGTGCTCGGTTAAAATGAAATCTTTGAATGTCCATTAGCATATTCCCTAATCTTGATTCTTGTTTGGCTCAGAAAAGTCATGATTCTCAGTTTCGGGAAGAGCCCATCCCTGTTTATCCTCCTTACAAACGCAGCCCAATGAACACTTCCTCAGAAGAGACTGCCGGGAAACGCACATGCTGTTCGGAGTGCACATGCTGTGTTTTAACCATTAGTGAGCACTAGCCTGTGAGTTTTGTTGTTACTGGTACCCATGCTGGCCAAGTGCTCTTCCCTCAGCAGCGTTCTGTGCATTTTTAAAGCAAGGGGCCTTCATTCTCACATCTTTTAGCATCTCCAGCACCTTACAAAATGTCCAGTACTCAACAGATGCTCAGTTTCTGATGCATGGAAGCCTTCTGCCTGTCCTGCCCTCAGTATCAGAATGCATATTAAGGGGATAAAAACACTGAGTGAATAAAACTCTCCTGAGCCTTTCAGAAGGATTTGCTTCTTAGATCGTCTATTCAGAAGGGTAAAATACGGGTCCAGACTCACAAGCTAGACATGGTCAGTCCCCGGCTACACACCAAAATCTCTCCTTTCCTGCTGAACAACTGTCCATGTAACTTCCTCCACCTGAGAAACCTTGAATCAAAGTATTCCAAACCTCTGCCACATTAATCTGTGTCTGAGTGACATCAGACTTCAGCAGAGTCATCTCCTGAATACTGACCATATATTTGAAGTTGTTCAGACTTTATACTGGAAAACAGTATGCGCCTTTCAAATCTGCTTTACTTGAAATGATCAAGACTCTCAATCTTTCTTAACCACCTGATCTTTCCTAGTGAAAGGAGATCTTATTCCCCTTAAGCTTCCTCTGCAGAGGTTGCTTCTGACTTTGAAACTGGGGCACTCTTTGTCACAGAGCCTCCCCCAGGAGCAGAGACACTGCCTGAGTAAGTCAGTGACACCTGCCTCCTGGACTTGTTACCTCTTGTCCCTCCCCAGACCCACTGTCTTAAGAAGACTCGATGCAGATCTTCCAAATGTTTAAGCTTCTGGGGCCAATGGGAGCGTGGGTGGCTGGGGCTCTATCCAGTGAGCGCCTCACCGTGCAAATGCATTCATGTGGCTACATTCATTCTTCATATCTCTTGAGAAAGGGACCAGGTCACACCCTGCCAAAGCACTCCCTGGAGAGAATACTAGTGCATCCTCCAGCTCTTGCCAGCGAAGCTCCCTCGTACCACAGAGGTGTGCGGTGCACACAGAAGGCCACAACTGGCCGAGTTTTAGAGAGTAAGAGACTGCAGAGTGTGTGTCCTTAGGTAGGACTCCTATATTGAACCTCACTCAACCACAGCTCAGGGAACAAATATATTTTGAAAGACTTTTCCTTTCCAAGAGTTTTAGTAGTAAGTACTATGCTTGAACAGAGCTGCCCAAGGAAGCAATTTTTCTGAGTTCAGTCATCTAGGGACAAAGAGGCCTCTGAGGTCATAGGCTAATGGGGCTGGGATCCTTGTTAAGCAGCCAGCAGACCTTGGCATTCACCTGGTGCTGGTTTGACAGACATGAGGTATGCAAGAGTTATGGAGTGTTGTGGTTTGCACCAAGGTTTCGGAGGAAAGCTTGTGAGGCCAGGCGATGTGCAGCAAGCCTGGACTCCCTACAAGAGGCCGCTAAGCGGGACATGCAGGTATGAGCCTGAAGGTAGGAGATTCCAGGAACATGAGACGTTTGTTGAGAAAAGCTACAGGTACCGGGTAGGACCAACCCAAGAGAAAGACATTGCGTGCTACAGACAAAAGGGCCATGGGGACAGGGCTTCCCAAGCCTTTTCACTCTGTTTTAGAAAGTTCAGTCCACGGTTGCTTGACCCCATACATTTGGGCAGAACGTCTGGGCTGCGGGAGCATACGGCAGAAGATACTGACTTCAGGGCTAGCCAGGAAACTGAGAGGGGAGAATGCAGGCTGCTCCTTTCCCCTCTCAGTCTGTCCACATTCTCAGCCCATGGGGTGGCCTCACCCACATTCAGGGTGAGCCTTCTACCCTCAGTTGGTCCCCTCTGGAAACGGCCTCACACATGCAGAAGTATGCCTCACCAATGTCTTGGGAGATACTAAATCCAGTCAAGTTGAGTAACATGCTGAAGAGAACCCTAAGCTGAGCTCCCTATACAAGGAAACGCTGAAAGCTAGTGACTTAAAGAGAAAAAGTCATGGACTGAAGGTGCAAAGACGTACAGCAAGAAGCTCACTCTGCCCATGAAATTATGAGGACGGAAAAGAAACCGATGGCAACCTGCATCACATCAACTGGACAAGTTATACCTGCAGCGTGTGAGAACCGCCTGGTAAAAAGGGAACAGCACTGAATTCTAGGGCTCAGCACTGTCCCCACTGTCCTCACTTCCAAGCCTCCACTGAGGTCTCAAGAGGGGTCCCTCTAGGATTAAGGGACATGCCTGCATCTGAGCCCCCTCCACTGTCACATCAGCCACGTTTCAAGGCATCTCCACTGCAGTGAAAGTTAACAGATGAAAATAAATCAATCAAGTTTTAGATTTTGAATATCATCAGCCAAGGCCTTGGGGGAACTGCAATGACTGCACAGAAAATTGATTTGGCAGAGGAAAAAAAATACTAATTAAACATAAAGCTTCCTTCCTCACAAGGCTAGTAGACAAAGATGGTTCAAGGGAGAGAGGTGTTTAAATGATGGAAAACTCAGACCTTTTGGTTGGGTGGGAGGTGTTGAAGAGAAACACCAAGCAGGGGCTGGAGAGATGGCTCAGCGGTTAGGAGCACTAACTGCTCTTGCAGAGGACCTGAGCCACAGGATCCAGGAACCAACGTGATGGTGAGTTTGCATGTGCCCTCACTGACCTGTGACACATGATCAGCTGCTCAAAACTATTCTGCATGTTTCTGTGAAGGTGCTTTATAGATGTGATCAATGTTTCTGCTCCATACTTACCAACGGATGCAGATTGCGCTCCTTTGTACAGTGGACCTCGCCCAATCAGCGATCATCACCTGGGCAAAAGCTGGGCAAAAGAGAGAACTATGCTTCAAGACTGGGCTGCAGACACTCTGCCTGCATCGCCAGACTGCTTCTGGGCCCTGCTCGTCTCAGCTTGTGATCGCAGCATCAGCTCTCACTCTGGCTTCCAGCTCGCTCCTCAGCCCTACACACCTCAGACTCAGCATCCCCAGCAACACCATGGACCAGCTGCTCAACTTCCTATGAGTAACGCATGGCATTTGTGCCTTTCCAACAAGGCACCACCTCCTACATTCTCTCGCCATGCTGTGTGTGTCAGCGAACAGATATGTATGTTTGAGCTTTACACCAGCCCCTCTCATCACATGAGTTATATTTCACTGAGAACCCTGGTTGCTGACACACTCAACATGTCATGAGAAAAATCAAGTCTGAGAGTGTTACCACAATGAGAATCCTTGGGGTGCCCAGAGCTGTTGACCTGTTGTAGAAGGCACACCGGCCACGTTCCTGAGAGCTTACAGAGCCAGCTGAAGACTCTGACCCCAGAGGGACCATGAGGTTGCAACGAGGCCTCAGTTCTCAGCGGAGTGCTGAGATGATGTGAGGAACAGCCAACAAAACCAATGTTTGTCTCCAGAAATGGGTCTGATCCTCGGGAAAGGAAAGGAGTACATCAGCAATTATTGCGAGTGGATGAATGAAGACCTGGGTACTCATTAAGTTCGGGTGTCATTTTAAATTTTGCAGCCTGAGCCTCACTCATATTTACCCTGAAAGTCTATGACTTCAGCAGTAAGTTCTGGCCTGGCCTCTCTTGACAGCTGAGCCGAGACCCTCAAGTTCTTGTTTCCTAGTCCCTAGATAAGTGTTGATATTTGAACCCTTCCACTGGAACCAGTGTCCCTCATCCACAGTGCCTGACATCCTGCCCTGCTTGGACTAGAACCTTCCAGCCATCTTTGGACTATGTGACATAAAGCGCTACCAGCTGTGGTGTGGTTTGAACATGAAGTGCCCCTACAGGTGCATGTCCCCCAAGCTACCGCCCTCCGCTGGCAGGGTGGGGAACCATCGAGACTATGGAAGGTAGTGTCTGGTCAGATACAGTAGGTCACTGGGAGTGTTTCCTTTGGGTTCCTGCTTCCCTGGCCCCTTCCAGTTTCTCCAGCTCTTTACTTCCTGTCTGCCATGAGGTGAATAGCCTCTGACAGAAGCTCCAGCTGCCAAGATGCTCTGCTTCACCACAGGAGACTCAATGAGACCCAGTGACCATGGAGAGAAAAGTTTGAAACCCTAAACGCAAATAAGTCTTCAAGTTATTTTCTTAAGTGTTGTTTGTTTGGGGGTATCTTTTGGTTTGGTTTAGGGTTTTTTTGTTTGTTGTTGATTTTCGGTTTTGTTTTTTAGACAAGGTTTCCCGATAGCCCAGGCTGGCCTCCATCTCAGAGATACACCTGCCTCTGCCTCCAAAGTGATGAGCTTAAAGGCATGCACCACCATGCCCAGCTGTAATCCTGGCAATAAAAACCCTAACCCAAGTCCAAATTTAGGTACATCTCAGTCAAGGCTGGATCCTACCACAAGATCATCTACAGAACACAAAGAACTCTGTACACCTACATACCTCAAATGCACATCTGTAAAGATGAGGTGAGGTTAACCATTCCCCTAAAACCGAGGGTGAGATTGGGATTGGGATTTCTGTGCTTTACCTAGGCTAGATGAGCACACTGTGGCCATCACAGTCCTCATTTATCCAGAGCTGGCCATGGAAACAATTTTCTGTTTCAAAGCAATGGAAAACACCGATATGAATAATACATCTTATCTACACACGATTTCAAACAAAGAAGCAGTATCTCATTTGTCAAATCCAAATGTATTTATATTGTTGTAGCATGAGTGTTTTTGTAGGAATTTCATTTGCAATGTGAAATTGTTTATGCTGCTGATACAAATTCAAAACAATACACCACCTATGGATCACCCCTCAGATTTTTAAGCACATTTATTGTCATAGAATCACTGCAGAGAAAAGCCCACTGATGTAACACAGCTGTGATTCTCTTTATGATATTTCCCAAGGATGATTCTGTTGTAGCCACTGAAGATCTTGAGCAGCTTGGATACCCCAAAGAGACCTTTAAAATAGGGGAGACTCTAGCTTAAAGCTAGACCGTACATTGCTTTATCTCTCTTTGCTTCAAAGGTTTCCAGAACAACAGTTCAAATAAAGAGAAAATACCCTGGTAGACTGAACACAAGGAAACAAATCTAGAATTCGAAGCAGTTAATCTCAGAGGTATTTCTAAACCACTAGCCAGGACCATAAAAGAGTGCGTGCTATGTGTTACCTGTTAGGTTGCTGGGACCAGGGAGATCTATTGGTTCTGGCCGCTGGGTCAGCCAGTTTGCTGCAGTGGTAAAGCTTTATATGTCCAATGATCCGGAGCAGCCAAACAGCCCCTCTACAGCAACGGACAAGGTGTGGCTCCTTGTACCAGCAAAGATGAAGGAAAGGCTTGGGCTTGGTGAGATTCTGGCAGCTCCTCCACCAGGTCAACCGACAGTCGAATAGAGCAGCATTCCTGCATCTGATCTGTGCTGTTTGGGAAACCCAGTTTCAGGTGTGTCTCGAGCAGGCGTGTAGGACCAGTGGGCATCGGCTCCTCAATGCCATTGCTCGGGTTTGTGTGGAAGGTCAATGGCTTTGAGATAATCTACTCTCTAGACAGGCAGGTATTCTAACCTGCTTTCTGTTACTGTGATAGACCACTCTGAGCAAAGCCAGCTTGGGGATAAAAGGGTTTATTTCCTCTTAGCCCACCCAGGTCACAGTCCATCATGGAGGGAAGTCAGGGCCGGAACTCAGAGCAGGAACCCAGAGAAGCAGAGGCGTGGAGGAGCGTGCTCACTGGCTCACTTCCCTCTGACCTGTTCTGCTTCCTTTCCCAAACACCCGAGGCCCACCTGCCCAGGGATGGCACTGCCCACAGTGGGCTGGCCTCCCACATCAACCAGCAACTTAAACAAAATGCCCCACAGGCCTGGCCTCGGGCCTGTCTGGTGGAGGAATTCCTCCTTGAGGTTTCCTTTCCCCAGACGATTCCAGTTCTGCCTTGAGATGACAAAAACCAACCAACCAGCACACATACGCCAACCAGTCCTCTCCTGTTGGGGTGTTTCTGGTCTGTAGATCTTTCTAGCTCCATATTCCTGCCTGTGAAGATAGAGATAAGTAGACACAGCCCATCTGTGGGTCACAGAGCCATGAGGTGGCACCTTAGTTACTTTCCTGTTGCTGTGATAACACCAGGACCAAGGCAACTTACAGAAGAGTTGATTGGGCTTATGATCCAGAGCCACAAAGTTCGGGCTGTGTGGAGCAGGTGGCCAGAGCAAGGCTCACATCTTCAAGCTTGCACAGGAGAACAAAGTGGAAGTGGGACAAAGCTATGGACTCTGAAAGCCCACCTCCAGTGATGTACTTCCTCCAGCTAGACCTGCACAAACAGCACCACCAACTGGGTACGACGTGTGCGAACAGTTGAGCCTACGGGAGACATTCTCATTCAAACCACCACAGGTGGAGACAGTCCAAATAGAAGGTCTTTAAAGAGAGGGTGGGAGGGTACAGGGGTTGCTTCTGGCCTTTGTCTGAGGAAAGAAGAGCCACCCCACAACACTCCTAATAATGAGCAGTGGGGTCTCAGAGTCATGAAAATAAAGCAACTTCTTTTATGACAGAGACAAAAATCGTTCACCCAGGGCTTCAAAGAACGATATCTAAGGCCTTGAAGTCAGGTCCCTCCTCACTTTCTTCATTGGCTGAGTAATCAGGAGGGTTCAATCTTACACTCACCTGCCTCTAATGTGTGTCTATTTCTCACCAAAGACCATGCATGGATTTATCTCTGTATTTTACACCCTGTTTATTTTAAACTTTTTCAGGCACATGGATCATCAGGCAAACCTGACTGTCAACGTTTTACTCGAAATTTCTATTTTGGGTGGGGGTAGCTAGACAAGCCAGCCTTAGCAGAGGCTCCGTGTTTCCTGTTCATCTGCAGCTGGTCCTCAGCTGACTTGAAGCATTTTTTAAAATGGAGCATTTGCTTTATCTCTTGCAAGAACACACATCATCTGATGCAGTCTCCAATCTGCAAGCAAGTAGGGTCACATAGTTAAGGAAGCTGCATGTGCAACTGCTTCTCTGCCTAATCACGGAGGGGACAGACAGCAGATGAAGAGGAGAGAAGAGCAAACGGGGCAGGCGTGTCTCCAGCTCCAACCATAGAGCAGGAACGGCGGCATCAGTCGCACCTGCCACACAGGGACTCTGCAGGGCCTCATTGCAACTCAGGAGCATCAGCTTGGTGTGTGTAAGCAGAGCTTCTGGGATTTTCCTGACTATATTAATGCCTCACTGTGAAAGAGGCTACAGCCTCAAGTCCCCTGCAGCTTGGTGCACCCCTACAAATGGCAATGTCCCCATTCCCCGGTACCTCACTGCCCAGTACCCCCATTCCCCGGTACCCCACTGCCCAGTACCCCCATTCCCCAGTACCCCGCAGCAATGCCAGAGCCCCTCAGTCTTGGCAAATGACCTGAATACTGGTAAAATGGGGGGTTGCACGCTCCGTTTAAATGTAGAAATCAAATATTCAAAGCCACATGTGCATTCACGAAACAACTTCCACTTCTGGTTGAAGCTGTGCAATAGAGAAACAGAACTCACACATTCTCCTTCACGCTCGTTCTAACTTAAAGGTGGGTGACTCTGTCAAGAGCTCCATGGGGAGGTGAACTCCTCCCAAGTGCTCAGAGACAGCCTTCTTGCGGTGTGGAAGGGATGTGTGGCTTTTTCCTGGAACCCGCCTTAGGTGCATCCGCACCAGCAACGGCCTCAGAAAGGAAGAGGGCGGGTGGGCTTTCCTGTGACAGGCTGTCCCACCCAAAACCCTGCCTGCTTGTTTCTTGAAACTCAATTATTCCACAGCCTCGAATTATATTGAATTACACACCTCTCGATATTCAAGATAGCTCACTTGTTCTGGGAATTATATGCCTTTAATTGTATCACAAAATCGCTGACACCCAGAAGAATGGCAATGAAATATTTGCAGCATCCCGGCAGCAGTGAGCAGCGAGCAGAACAACAGGACAGCCTCAGCATTGCTGCAGCCCCAGCCAAGTGCAGAGTACACAGAGCTAGCGCCTCGCGGTCTAATACTGGCGGTGTGCGTGCCACCCGCTCCTCCATGGACTTCTGCGGGCCCTGCACAGCCTGCGGGTGACCACCTGTCTCACGGCTTAAAAGACACCTTCTGTTCTTCTGTCCAAGGCTTCTAAGATGAGAGAAGACGGCTCAGGAAATGACAGTGACTGCTCATAATGAACGCTGTTTGGGGCCCAGATTCCCCCAGGACTGAAGTATTCACCCTCAGCTGACAAGACCACTGTTAAATGACTTTCTTAAAGGATCACTGAATGAAGACGACTCCTTCAACCCAGGGCACATCACAAAGGGGCAGAAAAGCCCCCACTGCATGATTGGTCACCATAAGAAAACAGGCAACAAGACTGCTTTGAAAATCCACCCAACTCCAGAGCATGTGTGGAGTGGACTGAGCTTCATAGAGGCCGAATCAAGGCCCGCTCACTGCAGCCCAGCCTCTGTGGCCTCTGCTTCAGACAGCCTTGATTCCATATCCCTGCTCCATCACACTCAATGGGCTCTCCCCTCTCCCCGGCTTGCAAGGCTCTGGAGGCTGGTCGCACCATCTCCAAATGCAGGAGTCAGGAGTTCACGCCCCGAGCCGTAGGTACTGTCACCGTGTCTTATTCTCTTCCAACATGGAGAGGTAGGGCAAAGAAAGACAGCTGATAGGTCTCTCAAGGTCAGCATACCGGAGCACGGAGCCAACACACCTCTCTGAGGGAGACTCGGGTGTCACCAGAATATCACCGATGTGGGGCTGGAGAAATGGCTCTGTGGTCAAGGCACACTGCTCTTACAGCATCCACATCAGACAGCTCCCAACCACCTGGACCTCCAGCTCCAGGGGGACCAGATGCCCCTGCTTCTGTGGGCACCTGCACTCGTGTGCACATGCGTCCCCACAGACACACACAGAGACGTATCATATTGTCATAATATCACAGATGACCAGACGCCCAGCCCTAGACTCCACTAAAGGAAGATAAGAACAGAGAAGAGGGGATTGGAGAGATGCCCCTCGCTAAAGGACTTCAAGAGACTCTGCAAGACTTAGCGGTGTTCACGTTGCTGGTCAGAAGCAGAAATGGGCCTTCAGTGTGCGTGCTGCAGTGTAGATGACCAAGGTAGCGCCCCAGCCACCAGAAAATCGCTCCGGACTGTGGAGTATTTCTCATTCCTCTGTGATTTAAAATGTTCATCCCTGGGGCTGGAGAGATGGCTCAGCAGTTAAGAGCACTGGCTGCGCTTGCAAAGGATCAGGGTTCGATTCCCAGCACGCACATGGTACGGCTAACAGTCGTCTATAACTCCAGTGCCAGGGGAATCTGACATCCTCTCTGTCCTCCGTGGGCATCACACGACATGGGTGTACTTACGCATACGTGAGCAATACCTTCAGGCACATAAAATAAAAAATAATAAATACAATATAAAAAAGATAAATTTATTTCATGCGTTTGAGTGTTTTTCCTGCATGAATGTGTCTGCACCGTGTGTATGCAGTGTCTGTGGAGGACCGGAGAGAGCACCAAAGCCCCTGGAACTGGAGTTACAGTTGTGAGCCACCATGTGGGTGCTGGGAATGGGAAAACCAGTCCTCTGCAAGAGCAGCCAGTGTTTTAACTGTTAAGTCATCTCTCCAGTCCCTAAACACTGATTTTTTTTATGCCAACAAAAGCATACTCTCAAAAATCAATGAATATTAACTCAATACTCTTCTTAATCACACTTTATTGAGCATATTTGTTCTTTCAAATATTTTCCTCTGGGACTTGAAAGCCTTCAGCCACAGGGTTAAGTTAGCACCAAAGAAACACTCCAGAATACATTGATCCAACATGAATCCCACCAATCGTGGTTATTAAACAGCAAAATTCCATGTAACACCACAAAGGCTGCTGACACCTACAAAAATAGTCTGTTGTAGAATTGATAAATTGACTTGGTGAACAGAATCATTAATTTCCATTTAAACTCAGCTATGTTCTAGGGCTCAACATCTGTCCACCGCGGTTTGCCGGGAAGGATGCAGTTGAGGAAGGAAAGCAACGTGACACATGCCAAGTGTCACATAGAAGTGCCAAGAGGCAGTGTGCCAAGAACTACTATCATGAGACTCACGTGGCTACTGACAACCAAGTGCATGCTGGGATGTTTGGATAAAAAAGCACAGGTGTCTGCACTCACCACAGGCACTCTGAACAGACTCTTCGGGCTTACACCGGGCACCTGCCCTTTGACAAGTTCTCCAGACTCAGTTGAGATAGAGCATCGTCCTCATAGTGACGGGACAAAGTCATATTCTTAGACCTGGGAAATATTCCTCTGTCTATGTAAGCTTTTATTCTGTGCTAAAAGCTTTAGACATTCTAACGGCTGCAATAAAGCATTCGTGTGTCAGTCGGGGATTGGGAGATGGTCACTCTCAAGACCACATTCCAGCCATGATAAAGGGCAAATACGTAATGCACACGCTAGCATCTGCCCACCTCACAAAACTGCACAGAGGTTTTCTTAGGTAAAAGTCTCAACTTGGATGTCTCAGTATGTGTGTGTTGAGCAAGGCACTGACTTGAGGGCTGAATGGATTTACACTTCTTTTCAGTGCATTACCAGAACATTAATTCTTTAAAAAAAGCAATTATTCAAAATATAGTCATGGTCTTATTTGCAAATAAAACTTGCAACACACTGCTATTCAGATCACTGCTATTTTGTTATAATAATTAGGAAACGTTCAGTTTAAGAAGAAATGTGAAGGAATGAATCTCTGATGTATTTGTTATTTGATCATAGTGACTACATGGCCTGCCCTAAAACTTTGCAATACCTTGCTATTATTAGATTAATTTTTAGAATTCTAGTACCACTGCAAGGTACTAGGTTCAATTTCCATATTTAGCTTGCCCTCTCCAACAAAACAAGCATCTATTAACTCCCCTGAAAGTTGCGAAAGTGGGGTGGGGAGACGGTCCCATCAACAAAGGGCTTGGCATGCAACCTGAGTCAGATCTCCAGCGCTCACATGAAAACCCGGTGGCCCAGTGCCTTTAATCTAAGCCCAGGGAGGTGGAGAGTGAAGGGTCCCTGGGGCTTGCTGCATAGGCCCCGTCTCAAAGTTAAACTAAGGAATGATTGAGGAAGACACCCAGTGTTGACCTTTGGCCTACACAGACCAACGGACAGACAGACAGATACACACACACACACACACACACACACACACACACACACTTGGCAAACACAGCAAACAGATACACCAAAACAGTTTATGGAAAAAAAAATACCTCTTAATTGTTACATAAAATCATTTGGTTTTCTTCAAATTTTATTGCTCACCACATATAAATTTCCAACAGAATCACAAACAGAATCAGAATCAGTGATGTGCTCTGCCTCTGCCTCTTCTTTCCTTCCCTTCCCCCCATCCCTCTCTCCCTTCCTCTCTCCCCCCTCCAGTCATAGATTCCCAACTGAATATTAGACCATCAAGAAGCCCTGTAGTGTCTGTAGAGCGGAGCACCAGAGCGCAGCCATTCCCAGCACCAGGTGCCTCGCTCAGCCCTGCCTGGAGGCTTCGCTCTGGCTCTGAGAAGCACAGCTACCTCTTCTCTTTCCAACTCTCTGTCCTTGCGTGAACAGACATAACACCATTCAGACACCATGAGGACCCTTCTGGCCCAGTAATAATCTCCCCTGACCCTTACTTCAGCTCAGGTTTGGGCAGCTCAGTCCCATTTTGTATGTGAATTTTTGAGGGACATGGAAAAAAAAGATTTCTGAATTCTTTAGTGACCAAAAATTAATTAAAAATCAAATCAAATGTGTAATGAACCTGGGACATTTCTGGTAGAAATGGCCTGAGCTAAGTCACATGATTCTATGATAGCCTTGGTTCTGAACACACAATACGTGCACTTTGCTCTGCACATGCATCGTGCAATGTAAAAAAGCCATCTGCAGTTCTTGGATCAAGACTGTTAACTGAGCAATCTCCTACTCAAACACCCATGAACCCGTGTTTTTACTGAACATACAGTTTTCTGCTCTTATAGAAATATTGTGGTTTCTCATAGAAACAAAGACTTTCGATATTTTCCTAAAGTCTCCTTCAGAATATACGTATCAAATCTAGCATATTTTGTATTGTGTGCTAGAATACTTAATTTTAAATATTTATTATTTTATTTTATGTGCATGAATGCATTATTGCCTACATGTACATAAGTACACCCATGTCATTCAGTACCTGTAGAGGTCAGGAGAGGGGGTCAGATCTGCTGGAACTGGAATAACAGATTGTTGTTGGCTACCATGTGGGTGCTGTGAACTGAACCCAGCTCCTCTGTAAGAACAGCCAGTGCTCCAGCCCCACAGAATGCTTAATTTTTAAAACATTTTTATTTATTATTATTTTATGTGTATAAGTGTACTGCCTGCATATGTGTGAATGCACCTGTGTCATGAAATGCTTACTAAGAAGGTCAAAAGAGGAACTAGAGTTATGGATGGTTGCTAGCCACCATGTAGGCACTGGGAACTGACCCCAAGGCCTCTGCAAGAGTAGTCAGTGCTTGTAACCACGGAGCCATCTCTCCATGCCCTAGAATATATAATTTAAAAAAATGCTCCTGGGGCTGGAGAGATGGCAGAGCAGTTCGAAGCACTTACAGTTTCTACAGAGGACCGAAGTTCAGGCCTTAGCACCCACGTGAGACATCTTGCAACTAACTACCTGTAACTCCACCTCCAGGGTATTCAATGTTCCCTGCTAGCCTGCATGAGCACCGCATTCATGTGCACAAATCCACACACGGGCACACATCAGAAAGAATAAAAATAAAATCTCTAAATAAATAAATAAAAAATTAAGAATTGTAGTTTGAGTTTCTGAGTTAAGTGTTTCAAACATTGTTCAATGAATTCTGCCTTGGGATTAGGACAGAACTTCCAGTCATGGGTGTGCTGTTTGGTTATCCAGAGACCTCTCACCTGTGCTGTCCTAGGGGCTGACGCAGAAGAATGTCATCACTGGGATGCCTTCCCTCTGAGCCCCACTGGGGCTCAGCCTATGGGGTGCTCTAGCCTATAGTCTTAAGGAGGCAGACAAGTAAAGACAGGTACCCCAGCTCCATCTCAGTGGGTTACTGCAGTGTGAACACATCGTCCTCTTACTTTCCTGACCTAAGAGTGGATGTATTAGTTACTTTCTGTTGCTGTCATAAAGCATCAGCTCCAAGTCAACTTATAAAGGAAGGGCCCCTGACACATAGGAGCCTATCTTGGTGGGGAGGCGCAGCAAGAAGCAGCCTAAGCCAAAAGCCAAGAGCTCACATCTTCAAGTGGGCACAGGAAGCCGAGAGACGGACTGGAAGTGGGGCAGGGCTATGAACTGTCAAAGCCCGCCTCCAGTGATGTGCTTCCTCTGGCAAGGCCCCACCCTCTAAACCACACACAGGGCCACCAGCTGGGGCCAAGTGTCCAAATACCTGGGGCCTACGGGGGACACTCTCATTCAAAGCACCCCAGTGGTGTTACACAGCTTTCTCTGGGAGCCAAGGACAAAGATCTATTCACCCCCAAGTAGAGTACCAACAATAGACCAAAGAAGCAACGTACCCAAGTCTAGCTTGATTTAATTGCAGGACAGTGGGTGCGGTCACCAGGAGAGCACAAGCAACTTCAGGTCAGCTACAAGACCAAAGTAGGCCCCACCCTGCCCCAGCAACCGCTAACTGCTTATATCTCGCAGGGAGGCTGGGGGCCGTGCACCAGCCTTCACACTGCCCTCCCTGGGAAGTAATGTCAGTGAGTCCAAGCTGGTGAGACGCTCCTGCTCATAAACACAGCTGCTCTAATGTCAAACTGGGAATGACATTCAACAACCAGCCCCTGTCTTGGGCCTTACTTTTCCCTGCCCAGAACTTTCCCATTGTTAAATGCCCTGCCAGGTGTCCTGACCTGGGTGTGTCCTGTCTGTCCTGCTGGGATTCTGACTGCCCTCAGTAAGGACTCAGCTGTTCCCTCCCCGCTAATGGTATGTTAAAGTCCTGCCCATCACTCTGATTATGCAGAAGCAGCAGGCCCCAAAGTCTCATGATTACAGAGGAAAGTCTTTGTAGAGGATTGATTGGAAGTCATTAATCCAGCTTTTTATAGGAGAATACCAATAGCACAATATAAAGCATTACTTTTAATTAACAAAAGCAATTAGCACTCATTTAAAAGCACTCACATTTGTCAAAGAGTCATTTCACCTTAATTGCTAGGTGTGTTAAATAGGCAATTAAAAACAAATTAAAATGAAGACCATGGATACAGGGGCAGGCAAATACCTCTGTGAGAGCTCCCCCGCCCAGCCCTGCAACTGCCTTCACAGACATCATATCAGCTCCTGCCCCAGAATGTTTAGTGAGACAATATCATAAACACATATCAGAGAATTGGCTTAGAAAATAAAGGAAGAGCTGACCAGATGGCTCAGCGGGTAAAGGCGCTTGCTCCCAAGCCTTGGGTCCGGAGTTCAATCCCCAGGAAAGAGAGAATGACTCCCACAGTGTTCCTCTGACCTCCACACACGCGCAGTGGCACTTACACACATGCACTTACACACACACATACACACACATGAATAAATTAATAATAAAGCTTATTTAAGCAAGTAAGCAAGCTTGAATTTTGGCACAGAAAAGCAAAAGTCTTTGTGAGTTTTACCCAGTCCACACATGAGTTCATGATCACCTCTGCTGAGTTCTGCAAGGAATCTGAAGCCATTCTGCCCTCCAGCCCCTCAGCAGGGTGCTGTGTCAAGCTGTTTCAAGTGCCCAAGTTGGAAGGTGAAGACATTGAGTGGGGTTAGCACATCCAGGGAAACAGCTCATTAGAGAGCACCGTCACCAGACAGCTCAAGTTCTGTGGAAGAGACAGACTCCACATCAGACCTTGAACGATGACTAGAAAATATTTTGAATAAGAAAAAATCAAGAACATTCCAGGCACCAAGCACAACATGTACAAAGGATCAAAAGTGGGAACGGAAGCCAACGGGTCTCCTGTGCCCTCAGGCGCACTAAGTAGCGTGGGTTGTGATGGGTCTGAAGTGTGGGCTCAAAAGTATTATTTGGCTGAGTGTCCCGGTTAGCCTGGACAGTCAGCTGACTGGACTGAGCAATGTGTAGCAGATTAGTCAAGTGAGGTCTCTGCATGTCTGTGAGGACTCTGGCAGACAGCACTAGCTGAAGAGCAAAGCCCTGCATGGAACACAGGCTGCACCATCCCACAGGCTACAGGATCCATGTGGTTGTGGGGAAAAAGAAAGAGCCCGAGAGCCCAGGCATCCTCCGCCTCCTGTCCACCATCAGACGCTGGTTTGTTCTGCCTCAGACTCCCCACCGTGATACTCAGTCTCAGACCCAGAGCAACGGGGCCAGCCAAGCCCAGCCTGAGACCATGGGCGCCGTAAGCCAAAGGGAACCCTTTCTCCTTCTGTTCTCTATGCTGGGAACTTTGCCATGGTGATAAAAACACTAAGGCAAGCACTTGGATAAACTATACCGTCTTCTGGGGTACTTCTCCAGTGGACCCAATTGGAGGCTGACAGTAATAAGACAAATGCTCCATAGTATTCAGTCATTTAGTTTCCAGGGGACACAGTGAGAGTGCTGGACTCTAGCAGACTGTATATGTGTGGCCTCTGTGAGTGGCTTCTCAGAGTCCAGAGACTGTGACAGTCGAAGCATAGAAAATTCTTCATAAGCCTCACAATAAATTACATAGACTTCAGGATTACTGCGTTACTGCAGCCTCGCTAACAGGAGGCCGATGTTGGGAGACACAGAACACTGTTTCAGTGGTTGGTTTTAATGAAAGAGAAAAACTTTAAGACCTCATTATTTGGAAAGCATTCATATCACAAAAGGTCTTGAGTTGATGTCACCATCCTAAATGATGAATCCTCGCCCCAGGGATTCCTGGATGTTTTTCAGACCATGACAATTAAAGGCAAATATAAGACAGAGACCAGAAAGAGGGACTCACAGATGAGTCATAGCATGGCAGGAGTCTCAAGATGCAAACTCCAGGAAAAAGCGATTTTTCTGAAGGGTGGGACAAGGCCAGGCCATTGCCAGTCACTTACCATGGTGAGGCAAATTCAATGAGCCGGAAAAGGACAAGAACATGAGTCTGAAGGAGGACGCAGACACGCCTCCCAGTAAAGCTGCCAACCTTCCATCCCAGAGAAACAACCACCTAAAAAGGGCCTAAGTCTGAGAGTATCTTCTAAAAGTTGGCATAGGAGGGGTTGGCAGAGGATGGTGCCAGCCTCCAAGGGAAGTCTTGAAGGTGTTATTGTGTAGAGCTAGCTTGGTATTAGAGAGAAGGGTACGGAATGCCAGACAGGTTGGATAGGCAGGAGAGACCCATCTGGGGAGACCTGTCCTGCTCAACCACTGTGGCACCTTTCGAAAAGCTGTATCAAAGACTTTGGCCTTAAAACTCAGCTCAGCCAAGTAAACGTGTGACCAAACACCTTTCTGATCTCTGGACTTCAGTAATAGCGAAATTTTTCTCCCACAGGGAGGACAGAAGGAGGAGGTGCCTGGCAGGGATGCTGTGCTGCTCAGAGTATGCCTTTCTCTTAGTGAGAGTCCAAGAGCACAGACAGGTTGTTAGAATTTGACACAGTTCTTCTGACCCGAACACAATCATCCATTAGCACTCACATGGGTCAGACCAAGCCATTCTTTCCAAGTTGATAAAAATCCAAGGGCATGACCACTGAAGGCACCTGATCAAATGTGTCCCACCTGTTGACATTGAGATATGACATTGCCATCTATAAACTTCGCACTCAAGAGCCAGGCAACTGAGTTACAAAAAAGAATTACTCCCCAGAATCCCTCTTGACATTTAAGTGATGCTGTGGTTTTTCATCGGGAGGCTTCCGTGGCTGTCCTCCACGGCATGCAGCATCTGAGCTGCAGGTCAGAGGTACCCAGATAAAGCTTCTTTTTAAAGAGACAAATAGTCTAAAGTTGACTATGGTCATGACTTCATACATTTGTAGCTATCCTAAAATCACCCAACTGTATGACTTGAAATGAGTTAATTGAATGACATGAAAATTATGTCTCAATCAAGCTGCTTTAAAATAGAGGGAAAGTTAGGACATTCCCAGAGAGAAACAGAAACAGAGCTTGCTGCTATCAGACCCACCCTATAAGAAATACTAATGGGGGTTCTCAAAGGCCGGAACTTGGACTCACGTGAAGAAAAAGTGTCACCAGAAATAACTATGAGGTAAATATGAAAGGTGTCGCACATGAATTTGGGGTGGGGGTGGGAGTTGCAATTCCTTTCTCTGTCTGGTTTGATATGCGGCTACAAAACACAAAAATAATAAGTTTAAGTTGACAGACAAAAAATAAGATGCAACTTGAACAAGGAAGACAAGGAACTGAGCCACTAATATTGTGTACTAATAATGTTAAGTCAGTGACTCTAAACTAGATGGCTCTAAATTAAAACGTGAATGGAATGGTAGGGACAGGGAGATGGATTTGGATCCCCAGCAACCATGTAAGGCCAGAAGCAGTTGAGATCACATTTGTAATCCAACAGTAAGATGGTGAAGCAGAGACAGAAGAATCCTCAGACCCTCACAGGCCTAGCACAGCGAGAATAAGAGACCCCGCCTCAAGGTGAGGACCGACGCCCAGGTTGTCTTCCGACATCCATATCTGTGCTACGGCATGTGTGTGCCTACACTCACACACAGCACATACAAACATACACTAGAAAACAAAGGAAAGGACGAGCAGAAGAACAAAGGGTCAAAAGAGGCATGTGATTTAGAAAACATCGAAACAGTGGCTATAAATGCTGCTCTGTCACTACATGTAAATAGGCTAAAATCTCAAAACACAAAGACTGGGTCAGCAGGACAACAAATGCAACTCTACACTGCTCCTAAGAAATAAAAGCTTAGAGTTAAGATTTCTAAGGTAAAAACAGGCTGAAGATGGAAAAATTCATGCCATATCAATAGCAAACAGACTATTTAATGTCAGACAAGACAGGAACTGAGACAAAAATAATTTCTAGAAACAAGTAAAAATATTGTGTAATAAACAAATAGCTAAACTTATAAAATTAAGAATCCCTTGGGCTGGAGAGATGGCTGTGTCAAGAGCATGGCTGCTCTTCCAGAAGACCTGAATTCAGTTCCCAGCATCCATATGGCCGCCAACAGCTATCCCTAACTCTAGTTCCAGGAGGTCTGACACTCTCTTCTGAGCTCTGCTGGCTAGTGCACACACATGATGCACTTATATACATACAGGCAAACACTCATACACACATAAAATAAAAATTAAAAATAGTTTGAAACCCCTGTGTCTAAAACATAACTATATAAAGCAAAAATTGACAGAACTAATAGAGATTCGAACATAATAGTTGAAGACTTCTATACTCTATTGATGATAATCTATAGAAAAAAAGATCAGTAAGAAAAAGGCTTGAAAAAACCTTTCAGGCATTTACAGAAGATTTTACCAAACAACAGAATACACATTCAAAGGCATGGGCTATTTTCCAGAATAGAACAACAGCCATAAAACCAAATACAATAGTGAAGTATCAGTACAGGCTCAGATGTGAGCGAACCAGGAAAACGACGAAATGAAAAAATGCTGAAGAGACACAAAGGGTCACGGACTCTATGACTTTGTGTATCTGAAATGTACAGAAAAGGCAAAGCACAGAGAGGACATGTGGGTTGGTGGCTACCGGTACATAGCGGCAGGACATGTGAGGACTCGCAGGTCCACAGCTTTGGGACCGGTACATAGTGACAGGACACGTGAGGACTCGCAGGTCCACAGCTTTGGGACCAGGGCAACAAAATCACCTGGAATTAAATCATAGTGGCCAACGCATAACCTTACAAATTGACAAAAATTTCACTGAGTGTCGCGCCCGCCTCATCCAGCAAGGAAGATGCGACCCCGGACTCTTCCAAAAGCAGTTTATTCAGGAACCTTGAACAACCTTTTTGCTTTTTAACTTTCTGACTTCTTCTTCCCTTCTTACTTCTCCTGACTTACTTCTCCTGCCTTACTTCTCATCCCACCTTACTTTTCCTTCTCCTCCCGGGGAAAGCCCGCCACAGAGTTAAATCCCCTCCTGCCAGCCAACCCCAAACTACCACGTGGTGAAAGCAGATAGGCGCACACATGCAGAAGCAGGGCCAGACCTCAGCCACAGCCAATTATGGAGCTGTTTGCTCCAGAGAGCGCCCACCTCGGGATGGTGGGGGGCGGGAGCAGGCGCCATCTTTAAGACGCAGCAATCCACGGCTCTCTACAACTGAGCAATTATGAGTCTGATGGTATTCTCCAACACTGTGGTAGGGTCCACACATGGGCAACTTCAGTCATAGTCCAGCAAGCAAGAACAGGGGTGGGGAGGCCGAGCCTGGAAAACAGCCACAGATTGTTGAGTCTTCAACTTGATTGTCGGTTGTCGAGGGTCTCCTCAGCTGAATGTGTCTTTTAGCAAGTGTCAACACAGGTCACAGACACACCCATGAAAGGTTCATCTACAGACCTCATCTAGACCCCTTGCTGTCAACCTGCCATCTTGGTTGCAAGTCACGGGTCATCCGTTCAGATCACTCATAGATGTCATAAATCACTGTAGATCTGCTACATCAATCCAGATGTTTGGACAAGCAGCGGCAGGGGTGGGGGGTGTACACCACCGCCCTCCTCGTTCTGTCTAGGTTAGACTCTGATCCGGGCTTTGGAGGGACTCAGACTCTTACATAACCTGCACCCAAGCTTTATCTCCTCGGATCAAGCAACCAAGGAGGAGGGAGGCCACACTCTGTGGCAGACAGGGTGCCGACGGTCATGCACTCACCTGTGTCTTCCAGAGCCACCCAAGGCTTCCCTTCCACACTGTTCCCTGATGACAGGAGACCGCAGTTCTCACTCACCCTTGGATAATACCCATCGCCCCAGGAAGCTCAACCACATGTTTTCTGCTTTGTGGCTGAGCACTTGGTCTGTCTCCAAAAGTGCCCTCATCAAACCACAGGCTGGAGGTGAACGTTTCAGCTTCCTGTGAAAGAGATGTCTCAGAGTGTCTTAGCAAAGGAATGACGTCTTCCTATCTTATTGTTAGTCAATGAGAAGGTTATAACCATGCCTATTTGATATTTTAACTCCCAAACTGACTGCCATAAAGATAGGAACTTGTATCAAGTTCCAAAAAGAGCAATAGAAAAAAATATTTAAAAGTTACCTGTAAAATACTGCGGAGAAGCTCGCAAACCTACATTACCCTGATTCCTGTGAAATTGTGTCACAACAGCAGAAGGAAGAAACGGAAATGCCTTGAGAACTGCATGCAAATTGGTTTTGAGGTCTAAGAGAGATTCAAGCAAGGGGCTGAGGAGATGGCTGTGCAGCTATGAGTGTGCACTGCTTCTGCAGAGGACCCGAGTTTGACTGCTAGCACCAAGCTTGGGCAGCTCACTGAACTCCAGCTGCGGGGAACCCAACAGTTTCTTCTGGCCTCCATGGGCACGGCACTTACATGCACAGACACACACAGCCACAGTCACGTGCACAGACACACATAGTCACAATTACATACACATTATGCAAGCTCCAACCAGACAAAATCCCAGCCTAGACATGGGGAAGTGGTAAGAATTCCAAACCTGTGGGACTTTTGGTCATTGATAGCTGCTGGGTGGTGTAAAGACAGTGTGGGATGGACTCACACTGAGGGACATTTAGGGACACAAATCAGACTCTATTGGCCATATTATAAATATATAAGAGAATACATTAAATTGGGTAGGGGCAGTGGGGGGAGGTTCAGCCAGAAAAGGAGATCTAACTACCATCAAACTATATTGTATAAAAATTGTAAAAGTTCAATAAAAAATGAAACTTTTTAAAGAGACGGATCAGTGGTTAAGAACACTGGCTGTTCTTCCAGAGGACCCTCATGGTGGCTAACAACTGTCCATAACTCCAGTTCCAGAGGATCTGACACCCTCTCCTGGCCTTCACAGGGCACTGCACACACACATGATCATTTATATACATGCAGACAAAATGCTCACACACATAAAAAAATAAATAAAATGCTTAAAAAGAAGAAATATATCATACAATTATCTCTAATAGATAGTGAAAAGGTCAAACAAAACCCCAAACCAAATCCACCCTTGATAATACATTTCACGGACAGGAATCAAGAAACACTTCCTTCACGGGGGATATGTTGACAACTCAGTCCAAAAGCCAACATCTGATCTAATGTAGAAGCAAAGACAGGTCTCCACGGTAGTGAGCTGGAGAAAGCCCACGATCCCCCACAACTTCACTCTTAACATGGATTAGACGTGTTGGATAAGAGGAAAGAGAAGCACAAGAGTTGGATAAGAAAGATATAATTCTATTTTAAATAATATGCCACATTATCTGGAAACTAAAAACTCTTCTAGTAAAAGAATTTAGGAAAGAGTAGGCTATAAAATCAACCATTTAAGAAAATCAGTGAGGGCCTCAAGAAATGATTCAGTGGTCAGGAGCATTTGCTGCTCTCGCAGAGGACCCAGGCTTAGTTCCCAGCACCCACATGGTGGTTAACAATCACCTGTGACTCCAGTTCCAGAGGATCAAACACTCTCTTCTGGCCTCTGTGGGCACCTACATGCAGGAGATGCGCATACTTACATTCAGTCATACATACATGCACATAAAATAACCTATAAACAAAAAACTATAAACAATAGCTTTTAAATAGACAAAAAATAACCAATTATAAAATAAAATGAAGAGTCAAGTATAGTGGCACCTGTTTTGAACCAAACCCTCAGTAGGCAGAGGCAGGAGGATCTCTGTGAGATCAAGGTCAGCCTGGTCTACAAAATAAAATGGAGAAAGGCTCCATTTACAATAGCAACTAAAAATATAAAAATGTCCAGATAGAGGAAACAGGGCTGTTTTGAATGGGTGGAGTGCATGCTTAGTGCGTGAAGTCTTGGACTTAATCCCCATCATCGACCAAATCTGTCAGCCTTTCCCAAGTCGATGAAATGATAGTCCAATAAAATATCAGTTGGCTTTACACCAAACAAGAGGGTTCTAATTTTCCCATAGAATAGCCAGGAAAACCCTGGAGGTGGGAGACTGTGGGCTAGCTCTGCAGATATCACCAACTCTCTACCATAAATGCAGGTGCATTGGCCCATAAATGGTCAGATAGGATGAAACAGAACTCGGTTAACCAGACCTGAGTGCCCACAGAACTTTGTAAACGATGTGTGTTGGCATTTTAAACCCGAAATGGTGCTTTTTAAAATTATTAATTTTTATTCTTATTTTGTGTCTGAGTGCTTTGTAAGCAAAACAAATCACCCGTAAAGTATACCCGTGCATGCAACTGCCAGAGGCCAGAAGAGGGTGTCAGATGCCCTGGAGCTGGAGTTACTGACAGTAACTCCACCATGTGGGGGTCCGCAGGGGCAGCCAGTGCTCTTAACCACTGAGCCGCCATCTCTCCAGCCCTGAGAAATGATGTTGTAAATAAGAAGTGCTGAGAGATCTAGACCTATTTGGAAACTAGTTGAATCCGTCCCTCACACCTTAAAGTCTGTGCCAGGAACTGTGCACTTCCCCTCCAGACTCACGCCCAGCCTTCTCAGCCCATTTCCCATCTCTACGTGTTTCATATTTTTAACTTTCACCTATGGGCTCCTTCATTCTCTAGGTTTCTTGGGAATTGACAAGTGAGGAGCCCGGGGAAGACACGGCGCCATGGGATGCAGGTGCTCTTTACTGCTCGGTCCTAGCTCAGGGGTCACTGGAGCTGGCTACAAATCCCTCAGTTGGAGACATAACCTTCTCCCAAGGTACCTGCCCCCTCCTCTCCTGACTTCCGGGCCAGCCTCGAAGGTTAAGCATTCAAGAGCCTGCTATGAGCTGCACCAAGAAACAGAAGTCTGGGCCAGGGAGACAGCTCAAAGAGTAACGGCACTTGCTGCCAAGCTGAGGACCTGAGTTCAGTCTCCAGAATCCACATGGTGGAAGGAAAGGAATGACTCCTGCAAGATGCCCTCCGTCCTCGGCACTCATGCCCCTGGCACGTGCATTGACAGTCAGCAAACACACAAATATCTTTTAAAAGAAAGAAGCAGGTCATTCTTAGGGTGGCTGCATCCCGTCTACCTTTCTGCAGACATCACTTCCATTAAACTCTGCTTGCTCCTTTAGGGTTTTATAACCATAAAGCAGTAAGAAGAAGAAGAAAGGGAAGGAGGGAGGGAGGGAGGGAGGGAGGGAGGGAGGGAGGGAGGGAGGGAGGGAGGGAGGGAGGGAGGGAGGGAGGGAAGGTAAACAGTATCAGAAATGTATTGAATTTCTAAATAAATTAAGTTTATTTTTAAAAAATTAAAAATCATAGGGGTTGGAGAGGTGGCTCGGTGGTAAAGAGCACTGGCTGCTCCTGCAGAGGACCCACATTCAGTTCCCAGCACCCACATTGTGGCCAACAACCATCTGTAACTCCAGGTCCAGGGCTCTGACCTCACGCCATTGGACACCGTTCTCTGTCCTCCACAGCACTGCACAACATGGTATACTCACATATATGCAGTTAATACACTCGTACACATAAAACATTTCATGATAATAAAAAATATTTTAAAATTAAAATTGGAAGTTCCTCTGGCCTTGTGTCATCCACGAATCTGCTTCAGAGGTGTGTTCATTCATGTTTGAAAATGGCAAGCACAGGGCTGGAAAGCTGGCGTAGCTGCCAATGGCTCAGGCTCACGACCAAAGCTGGCAGGTAGGTCAGGGGGATTTTCCAAGGTCCTTATTTTTGAGAATTTCCAACAAGCATGGAATGAAATATGGTCAAATCTGGCCCCATACCCCTCCAACCTCCTCCACACCCCCAACGTGGCCACTAAGTTCAATCAGAGCTGCCCATGTGTGCACAGGTACAGACCGTCCACTGGACCATGGGAGCGCACCAGTGGCCACATCCTCAATAACTAATGATTCTCCCTCCTCCAGCAACCATCCACTGCCTATAGCTCCTCAGTGATGGCTGCCTCTCTGAGAGGGCACCTCCCTATGACCAGATTCTGACTGGCTTGATGATTTTGTGCCAGTCACCAGAGGTGCTTTGAGTTCATGAGTGTGACAGCCATGTCATGTCCAGAAGACAGCGTTTCATGGCACTCCCCGCCACCCTCCGGCTCTGTTCCAGTCTGCCTTCCATTGCTGTGACAAAGCACTCTGACCAATACCAACTTCGGGAAGAAAGGGTTTATTTGGCTCACATCTCCCAGGTCACAGTTCCTCACTGAAGGAGCCCCAGGTAGGAACTCAGGGCAGGAACCTGGAGGAGGAGCTGGAGCACAGGCCATGGAGGAACGCTGCTTACTGGCTGCTCCTCTGGCCCAGGCTCAGCTGCTTTCTTATACAGTACAGAACAACCTGCCCAGGGGTGGCACCACCCACAGTGGGCTGGGCCCTCCCACAGCACTCAACAACCAAGAAAATACCGCACAGACATGGCCACAGGCCAGTCCATGGAGGCAATTCCCCAACTGAGGCTCCCTCAACCCAGATGTGTCAGGTTGACTCTAACGCAGTCACACAGGCTCTTACATTCCTCTGCCCCGCCCCCATCAGCAGTGTTCCTTGAACCCTAGTGGGATTAATATCAATGTCCCATTCGGGGCTGAGCACTTTGTCTTCCACTCGCAGCACTTTGACCAGCTATGCACCTCCCTGTTAACTGCTGCCCACTGTAGAAAGACCCAAGGTGAGAGCAGCCCCCATCTATGGGTATAATTCCAAGCATTTAGAAGGCAATTTGACAGCATGACCATTTAGTAAATAACAAGAACAGGTTCTCCCCCAACTCTCTGACCTCCGCAGCCAGGGGCTCTGGACCAGGATTACCGCACTGGGCATGAATGCCCTCCTCCAGAGCAGGCCCCAGGTCAGAAGCACTTCTGCTGCTAACTGATGCCCAATAACCATGTGCATGCATGGGCTACATCCCAGGGTACATTGCACGTACACATGGATGATAAAATTGGAGTGTGTAGGCTGTCTCGGTTAGCTTTCTAGCTTTCTTTTTCTTTCTTTGTCTTTTCAGACAGGGTCTCCTGTCTGCAGCCCCTGCTGGCCAGGAATGCACAATGTAGACCAGGCTCACCCCAATCTCACAGAGCCCTGTCTGCCTCTGCCTCCCAAGTTCTCCCAACTACGCCACCACACATGGCTTAGTTGCTTTCTATTGCTGTGATAAAGACACTGACAAAAACCAACTTGGAGAGGAAAGGGTTTATTTCACCTTACAGCTTATAGTTCATCATGGAGAGGTGGGGGGAACCAAGGTAGGAGCTCAGAGCAAGAACCTGGAGCGCAAACCAAGCGGGTACGCTGCTTCCCGGCTCGTCTCCCTGACCTGTGCTTCATTTGTTTTCTTATATAACCGAGGACCACCTGCCCCAGGGTGGCATCACCACAACAGGCTGGGGCCTCCCATATGACTCAACAATCAAGAAAAAGTCTCAGAGACACGGCCACAAGTCAGTCCAATAGAGGAGATGCCGCAGCTGAGGCCCCCTCTGCCCAAGTAAGTCAGGTTAACAACTGAGCTCTCCAGCACACTGTCCATCACCTCACACATGCAGCGTTCCTCTGTGGGTAGTGGAACCTTCAGAACCCTCTCTTCTAGGGGGGACATGTGACTTGGCTCTCTCTCTCCCCTTCCCACCCTCCATCTGGGCTAAGTACCTTCCAGTCCACGGTAGGTGGGGTTTGGCTTCAGGCTCTGGTCTCTTGGGAATGGTTGAGCCACCTGGGCTTCCCATCCAGCCAGAAGGTAGAGCCCAGCATCCTTCTCCCTGAGCATGGTGTGTGTGCATATCACACTGGTGTGAACAGGAGTGAGTTCACACCACACATACCTCTGCTGGGATTGATGACACAACCAGCTATCAAGAAACCTCAAAGGATACAATGGATCTCCCCGGATTTGCTCCAGCAGTCTCCTCCCCAGCATCTGTGAGGTGACTAGACAGAAACTGGCAGAGGTGATGGATAAACTACCGAGAGACGGTGCCGGAACTTGCCTGAGTCACTCCAAGTAGTTGCGTTGCAAATCTTCCCTCTACTTCTCTATAGATATTTGCATTTTACTCAGTGCACTACCTTCTTGCTTTTTAAAATAAAGATTCAAGAGGACTGGAGGATGGCTCAGTGGTTAAGAGCAAGTGTTGCTCTTGCAGAGGACCCAAGTTCAGCAACTAGCGACAACACTGGGCAGCTCATGACTCCAGCTTCAAGGGGTCTGATGCCCTTTTCTGGCCTCCAAGAGCACCTGCACTCACATGCACATACTAACACACAAACACACACACATACACCTAATTTAAAATAAATCTTTAGAAAAATAAAACAAAGACTCAGGGCTGGGGAGATCATTAGTGCATAAAGTACTGGCCACGCAAGCATAAGGACCTGAGTTCAGATCCCCAGAACCTACATAACACTGACTGTGATGGTAGTGCTGCTGTGTTGACATGGGCGATACAGACAGGAGAATCCAAGAAATGGGTGAGCCAGCTAGGCTGAGTAAAGAGCTCTGAACAAGAGACCCTATCTCAAAGCAACGTAGATAAAGAGGATGGCACCCAAAGCTGTTCTCTGACCTCCATATGCAAATCATGGCACACCCCCTCAACATATATAATATACACATACAAAGATTGAAAAATAATTTGAACCATCATGTTCAGATTCTCTGGTGACACAAAAGCACCCACTTGGAAAATAATACTTGATATCATGAAGATCAAAATAAAGTCTTTTTTTGTTGTTTTTTAAGAAGAGTGTCCTGATAGCCCCAGTGGCCTGGAACTCACTACATAGACTAGACTGGCCTCAATCTCATAGAGGTCTGCCCGCCTCGCCTCCTCAGTGCTGGGGCTAAAGGCATGCCCAGTTTTCAAAATAAAATCTTTGTAAATTTGTTGAATAGATTGAATGCCACACACTGGATGTGCTGCACGATCAGAACTCCTTCAGTGTCTATGAAAGCCTTGCCAGCCGCGCACTAATATCAGAAGTCAGTCCTGTAGGCAGCTGTGGGGCTTCCTAATGTGTATCCAGAGGCAAGCATCCCATAAACCCTTGTTTACACAGCCTTGGCAGCCGGTCCACATAGTGTTCACAGAAGCAGCTGCAGACCTCTGGAAGCCAAGAGCAGCTGTGGCATGGACAATTCAAGCTTGTTGGAGTGCAGTTCCTGACAGATAATACTGGGAAATTATCTCCTGTCTGCAGCCTGAAGATGACGCTCTGAAAGCGGCAATGGCAGTGTTGTAAAACCCAGCTGCTCACACACTTGGACAACTCCATGGTCGGGCAGGTGAACCAGCATGAGCCAAGGGCATATGACACAGATCACGTGACAGAAGAGAGAGACTTCCTGCCCTTTTGTCTGATGGCCACTACCTGTGCTGACTGCCACTGGTGTCCACGGTGCCCTGGACAGTGATCCTCAGAGTCTTCCTGGTGACTTCCCTTGAGGTGCTGCAAGTCCCAAGATTGTGACGGGCAGAAGAAGGTAAGAAAAATCAGCACAAAATCCCTGATGGAAAAGTCACCTGCTTCTGCCAGGATCACAGCAGAAAGCCTGCCTGTCGGTCTCCCCCAAGCCATGGAGAACAGGCCTTAGACCTTGGGATGTCTCCAGGCACCAAGCAGGGAGTTGCCAGAAGCGCTGGGGAGATCCAGACCTCCGACAGGGCCCCAGCTAGGCCGCTCTCTTTTCCACTTACAAATACTGCACACAGGGGAGGACAAAGTCCATGCTTCTGCTCCTTGACCTGCGAGTTCTTTGGGCACAGGCTTAGCAATAGCCTTCAGTGGGCAAGCACTGCTCCAGAGCCTGAGGGCAGGGCTGCAAAGAAAAGACAGCCTGGGCCTTCTGGAGGTCCCACTACAATAGGGGATTGTCTGAGACATGGCAGCATCCGTAGTGTGTCTATAGAGTGATAGATGCAATCAAAGACAACTTGGTGTTGTGGACTGAACATCAGGGTTCTCTATGGAACAGATCCAATAGGATGAATACACCATACATATATAATGAGTATTATGATACATATATAATAAACAATAAAACCCATTACAATAGGGAATTGTCTGAGACATGGCAGCATCTGTAGTGTGTCTATAGAGTGATAGATGCAATCAAAGACAACTTGGTGTTGTGGACTGAACATCAGGGTTCTCTATGGAACAGATCCAATAGGATGAATACACCATACATATATAATGAGTATTATGATACATATATAATAAACAATAAAACCTGGAGGTTCCTGGAGAGCCCCTGATCCTTAGTCAATAATGGAAGCCTGGAAAAATCTGGTTCTGATATCAGCAAATCAGTCAGCAGCAGTAACGACTGGGTCAATCAACGGTGGCAAGAGGGCCCAGACAGCACGCGGAACAGTCCTTCCTTCCGCAGCGCCCCTTCTCATCTGGACTGCCACACCGTGCCACCCACATGTGGCATGGGTCTTCCCACAGCCATTAAGGCAGTCAGGACAGTGAAGCCGCAATCAGGGGATTCTGATCCTGGAAGTTGACATTAAAAGCAACCATTCCAAATATGAAAAGTCCCTCATGGGCTCATGAGTTTGAATACTTGGTCCCCAGCTCACAGTGCTATTTGGGAAGGTTTTGGAAGTGCTGGAGGAAGTGGGTCACTTGGGGGCGGGCCGTGAGTCCTACTTCCTGTCCACTCCCTGCTTCCGGATTGTTTATGCAGTGTGACTGGCTGCCCCCGACTTCTGCTTCCATGCCTTCTCCGCCAGGACAGATTGCACCCTCAAACTACAAGCCAAAGTAAACCACCCTTCCTTAAGATACAGGTATTTGGTCAAATCAGCAACATAAAAAGGCTCCTCTGAGATGGGTTTTAGCTTCTACCTCAAGCATGCACAGAGGCAGACACAGGAGGCAGGGAGGACCGGGAGGCAGGGAGGACCAGGAGGCAGGGAGGACCGGGGACTCCCCACAAAGGAAGTGGGGCACAGGGCAGGCCATGGATTCATTTGCTGGCTTCATGAGCAGGGCTGAGGCAGGGCATGTTCAACATGGAATGTGGGATAATGGGGTGCAGCCTGGGTCTGAGGACTTGACCTGCAGATTTGGAGAGGGGGGAGGCGTGTACACAGGAGCTCATTACAGAGGGAGGGAGCCATTGAGGGCCAGGCAGGTCATGTCAATCTCTAGGTGTCCGGGCTACAAAGGTACCAGTCAACTTTGAATTTTATATGTCACCTATCTGAGGCCCAGAACATATCATCCTCTTGCCCTACTGAATTCATGTTTGTCTGTTAACTGCCAATGTCTAAGTGGCACATCTACAATGCAACCTCTCCACATGAGGCTCACGCAACACAGAACACGGGGTAAAGAGGACACTAATGAATCTCTCAACTCTCATTCATCAAGCTTCTCGTGCAACAGAGGGCCAGGAACACAAAAGGTCACAAATGGCCAAAGCATGGAGATTAGGAATCTGCAGAGTGTGGGTCCCTGGACAGGACTCTTTTGTAAGTCTCACTCACCCAGGGCTCAGGGACCGCTGCAGAAGAGGGAGTAGAGAGATTGTAAGAGCCAGTGAGGAGGGACGTGACCATATGGAAATAGAATCCCACACACTCCTGGGACCTGCTCCTATGAACCTACAGCAATGGTGTCGGCATGCTCAAGACCCATGCAGACTCAAGAGGACAAAACTCAGCATGAAACTAGGGAAGTGGGTAGCAGACCCCAACCTTTGCTGAGGAAAGATTGACAGCTGATTACTGTTTGGTGAGGATGAGCTAGTCTTGTTAAAGCGAGAGACTCTGGGTAGGCTGACTAGACCTCAATGGATGAACTGCACTGAGGAACATCTGGGGACACTAACTTGACACAATAGGCTTTAACACAGGTGACAGAATGTTTGGATTCCAGTTGGGGGAGTTACAGGGTTTTCCATTGGGAAGGAAGTATAAAGATGATTAAGACGGACTGAGATGTTTTGTATGAAGTACACAAAGGTTTTTTTAATAAAAGAGCACTGGCTGTTCTTGAAAAAGACCTGGGTTCGAGTTCCAGCACCCACATGGTGGCTAACAACCATCTGTAACTCCAGTTCCAGGGTATACGACACCCTCTTCTGACCTCTTCAGACTTTGCACAACACGGGTGTCGTACATAAATGCAGGAAATGCACTCATACATATAAAATAATAAGTAAATTTTTTCAAAATCAGAGTGAAGAAGGCTTGCTAGTGCTTAGCTCCCCTTCTCTGTTTTAAAGAGACTAGGACCCTCGGCCCAAGGGAGTGGTCTTGCCCAATTAAGATGGGGCTTCCCACATTAATTAGTGTAATCAAGATAGTTCCCCCAGACATACCAATAGACCTCTCTCCCAGGCAATCCTAGATACTGAGATACTGTCAAGCTGGCAATTCATTCTAACCATGACACGGCGTCAGGTGTCCGATATTGCGAAGGCACCAAGGACATCAAACTATACATTTGAAGTGATTGATTGCATGTTGCATGAATTTCACCTGTTTTTAAAAGGCCACGTTCGGACAACCTCTGCAAGAAATTTAGGAATCTTCAAGCTGCCCAGCGGCCTTCCCAAACCGCCTGCCTTCCCCAGTCCATTCTCCCCGGATACGGTTCCCCGGAGGGAGGAGGCAACATTCCGAGTCTCTTCTCTACCTTGGTGCTCTTATCACGGAACCAGCGTCCCATCAGGGAAGGGAGTCTTCGAGCTAAAATACTAGACATGTGAGCAATGTGGTCTTAGCCACGATAGAACCAGGATTTGGAATGGTTAACCTCTGAGTCTAAAGTATGTTGATTTGGTGTGCGTGTCTGTGCCTGTGTGGGCATGTGCATGTGTGCACAGTGGAGGTCAGAGGACAGCCTTCAGGGCTTCTCTCTCCTCCCACCATGTCTGATTACAGGGCTCAAACTCCAGTCGTCAGGCTTGGTGGCCTGACCCACTGGACGTCTCACTGATCCAGCCTCTGAGTCTAACGAATGCCACTCTGACAGAGTCCTGTGCACACAAGTGCAGTTTCATGAGCAAAGCCATTGTGAACAGAGCAGAGCATTGTGATAAGATTTTAGAGTTATTCTAAGTCTAGCCGCAATGTCTTCCTCTACGGCCCACCGGCACTTTGGATGTTTAATTAGTGAAACATTGTTAGAAATCAAATATTCTGATGTATGAAATAATTGCCTTTCACAAATGTACCAGGAAAAGACTGTAAGCATTTTCTTTCCCTCTCATCCCTGAATGGTGAGATCCATCTTTGGAGACTGAGAAGCTTCTACAGGGCCAGTGTTTCCATCAATCGTCAGATCAGGTGGGAGGAGAATCCATCAGCACTTCGAATCATCAAGATGACAGATACGACAGTGCTCAGGATGCTCGTTTATAGAAAGTACAGTGAGCCACAGAAGGGGAGCAAGCCAGGAAGCAGCCCCCTGACCCCACCCCTGCCTTGGCCTGCGCTCCGGGTTCCTGCCTTGCCTTCCCTTAATGATGAATCATGCTGACAGCCAAGTAAACCCTTTTCTCCCCAAGTTGCTCATGGTCAGTGTTCCTGTCACAGCAATGGAAGGCAAACTAAGACGCAGGCTTTCTAAGTTTCCGCTGAGCCCTGCATTGGGGGCACTTTTCTAATGCTGTGATAAGCACCAAGGCCGAAAGCAGCTTGAGGACTAAGGTTTTATTTCATCTTACAGGTTACAACACTTGGCTAAGGGAAGTCGGAGAGGAACTGGAAGCATAAACCGTCAAGGAGCACTGCTGGCTGGTTTGCTTTCCCTGGCTTGCTCAGCTACCTTTCTCGAACAGCTGAGGCCCATCTGCCTAGGGATGGCACCACCCACAGTGTGCTGGGCCTCCTACACCTGTCAGCAATCAAGAAAATATTCCACAGCCAGCCAGTCTGATGGAGGAAATTCTTCAGTTGAGGTTCCCCTTTCTCGTGTATTTCACCATGACAACCAAGAGGGCAAATGGGTCAGACTTCCTGCCACTGCAGCTGGCCCTGGTTACCCTCCTTCACTATCTTTATAAATCGTCCCCTCCCCCACCGTGGCCTCCCTCAGCTGGCATCTATGGTTTACCTGGACTTATGTCCTCCAAACACACAGATCGCATTCCTGGCCCCAGGTACCTGTGGCTGTGACCTTCACAGACGTAACTGGTGGCAGTGGCCGCACACTGGGAGTCAGGCTGTGAATCTGCTGTGGCTGGTGCCCTGAACAGAAGTCAGGGAGAAGGCGGCCAATGTGGAGGCCAAGGCAAGGCTGCTGGGGTTGGGGTTCCATGAGTCTCCAGACGCTGAGAGGCAAGGAATGCTTCTCCCCAGCATGTTTCAGAGACAGCACAGTCCTGCCAACACCTTGATTTTGAACTTTGAGAGAAAATGGGTTTCTGTTGTTTTAAGCCTTCCAATTTAGGTAAAGAATCTTGTCTGCTTCCCAGGTGGGGTGCTGGGATTATGGTGAATGCTGCAATTTCCAGCTTTTAACTTGGGTTCTGGGGATGCAAACTCAGGTCCTTGTGATTTCACAGCCAGCATTCTCTCAAACACTCACCTCCTGCCAGCTCACACATTTAGTTTTTACTGGGTCTGGTAGCATTAATTAGCACCCCATTTCCAAAAGGCTTAAGGTTCCCTGATGCTGAGGGCACAGGTGTCTGCAGAGCTCTGAGAGAAACTGCAGGGTCACAGAAGAGGGATCCAAGACAAATGACAAGTCTGCAAACAGTTGAGCGAATAACTTGAGAAAACTGGGACTCACTCACTTTGCCTGGGAATCAGAGGAATTTCTCAACTGTCTGGGAGGAAGGGCTGAGAACAACCCAGAAAGGGTCTCACAGGGTCCAGGAATGCTTCACCAGGGGTTGCAGGAATAAGGGTGGTTTTCAATGTCATTTTTCTTTCTGGTGAGCGTGTGAGAAGGGGAAGAGACCCAAGTCTAACCAGCCCTATGTGCTCCAGAGGCCTTGCCCCTGCTGAGTAAGCAGCAAGATACCTTACCTTCACCATGGCCGTACGCAAGTCCCACCAGATATGCAGACCTGAAGAGACATGTCTAGGTCCCAGCAGATCTGAGACCCCACGACCTGCCGCACACAGCACGCAGACTCTACAGGGGGAATACTTTAGCTCACATTAGGAGGAGCTAAATGCCATTGACTGTCCTCATTCTCTCTTCCAAAGAGAGATAACAGAACAGATTTTCAGTAGGGAAAATATTTCTAAGGCGATTTTCACAAATGATCTCTCTGGCTCTGAGTTTCTGACCTCTCTGCTTCCTGCAGAATTCTTTGGATTGGTAAGTCAGACCGAAAGACCTCCAAGTGTCTGGATGCTATGGCCTGAAAGGTTCTAAGTTTACTGCTTTTAAAATTAATGGAGGGTTGTGTTGCAGGCAGTTGGGTGGTGCACTGTATCCTGGAGTTCTGAGCTGAACGCAGCTCAGCGGTGAAATTTGTAAGCACGGATTTATTTCAGGAGCCACTGAGAATGGCTAATCAAGTTCAATGTTACTCAAGGTCTGGCCCAGGGATGACCTATGTCAGAATCGCTCGGATTGCTTGTTAAAAGCAGCTTTTCTGGTTCTTACTCCAAACCTACTGAAGGAGAGAAGCACAGACCTGAATTTTAAGTGGGTTCCTTGTGTGTCATACACATGGTAATTGGCGAGCCAGAACCTTGGGGCAGAGGACTCCTGGGTGCCTTGTCTAGGCCTGGGGCCTGTAAGCATACCGAGGGAAGAGATGAAAGAAGGCAGAGTGAGAAAGATGCAGACTTGGATACAAGTGAGAAGACCCAGAGAAAGTCTGACTTGACTTGAATGTGTCACTTAATATCTCCATGGATCCTTTTCTCTGATGTCTGAGAACATAATCACAGCTTTTCTTCCCAAGAGTTCAAGGGAAAATGGCACTGGGTAGAGAGGTGGGAGGTATAAAGGGTTCTTCCCACCCTTGGAGGGTCATTTAGCTGGAAGATTCTCAAGACCGGGATTTCAGGGAGCCTAGGTCCTGGGTAACAGATTGCCACGAGCCTCTTGTCTCCCGAGCTCTTGTCTCGGTCTCAATGTCAGACTTTCCTGTGCTTCTCAGATCTGCTCATGCTCCCTCTGCCCCTACAAATTCGGAGTGTTTCCTGTTTCAGAACCCAGTCACGTGTATTGACAGTGAAGTCCTAATGAGGTTTCCACCTCCCAGACAAACACAGAAGAAGAGCAGGAAGGACCTGTTCCCAGCTGCAGCAGTACATGATGGCTCCTGCAGTTCCTGCAGCTTCTCTGCCTTTACTGCAAACTGAACAAGGAATGCCAAGAACCCCACAGCACCCCAGATCACCCACGTCCCGGGGCAGTTTACAATCCATCTCCTGTTCTCATTTCACTCCCTGAGTGATGTATCTGCAAGACTAGGCTGACAGAAAAGACCACACACAGGGAGTTTTCTCACTTTGATTAAACTGTGGATGAAAGCATGCTTTGGGGATTTACGATTAAGCAGTCACTCTGAATCCTGAGGGTTCCTGGTGTGGAACGTGGAACCGGAAACACACCCTGTCAGAATTGAATATAACTGCACTTGGCATTGTATGTAATAAGAGATAAGACAAAAGAAAGTTAAATACGCTTTTGACAAAGGTCAGCACCCATAAACACGTCTGCAGTGAGACTTCGCTCTCCATCTGGAGAAAGTGAATGAGGAGAGACAAGCGGAGTGAGCCCCGACCGCAGTGACAGGGTTCCGGCCTTCACATCTGTTCCCCTTACCCTAGTCATAAGCGCGAGGCAGCCTCCAGCAGAGCATGTGGTACATCTGGATGTGGTACAATTGATTTGTGCTGACAGTGGGCTGGAAGCGGTTCACAGTCCCACAGGCCTTGTTGGCTTCCAGGACATTGTCTTCCTGGAGAGACAGGCTCTTCCTGCTTCTCTACAGCAGCCCGTCCAGCTGAGCCATCCTGTCTTTGCACATCAGCTCTGCGGCTGAAATTACCACCGAGACCAATTCATCTCACGCTTGTGCCGGGGTTAGCAGGGAGCCGGAACTTGCAAGGGCAACAAATTGCAGAAAGAATTACAATGCAGGCTCCTCATGCTCCCCTCGCTCAGCACCTGTTCTTGAACAGCTTCACCTGCAGGTTCAGAACGTTCAGAATAAAAACACAGAGCTCTGCTCACTGGCCCTTTCCGGGACCACAAATGCAGCCATCTACTCCAGGTCTGGGGAAAAAAGGAATGCTGTACGGCCTCTCCCTTTTCAGGAGCTGTAGCGGGAAAGTCTCATTTGTCTTTACAATGCTGTGTGCCTATGGCCGCCTTGACCTGCCTATTTCCCAGAGAAACGTCTTTTCCCTGGAAATAATGGCTGTGTGCAGCTGGAATCGCTTCCAAGCCTGCCCTCCATTCTGTGGACTGTGGACCATGACCTTCCACTGAGAAGGCTCCACAAAGGACTGGCTTTGCAAAGGCAGCTGGTTAGGCAAGTGCCTGCAATGTTAGGTAGCCCCAATCTCTCAGGTTTTGTCGGTAGCTTTGCTTCAGCCGCACTCATCTTTATGAGCGGACACCGACATCCGTTTCTGCCCCTCCCCTTCTGTCTCCTTTATCAACACGCACATGCACACAAATGATCTACAACACCGAATGCAGTTTGTATTCAGTGTTGCTTCAGAAATTACTGATGGAAATATAAAAGGGCCATTAATATTTTAACAGGGGGGCGGTTAACTGTTGAAAAATGTACTCTTTGAGAATTTGACATATATATATGTACTGTGAATATATCCATCACCATTTCTCCCCGCCAAGTACACCCAGGCCCCGCCCAGCTTCGCGTCCCCTGCTCTGTTCTCTTATACAGGTAACACAGGCTGGCCTCAACATCACTATGGATCAAGAAGGACCTGGAACCTCCAATCCTCTTAAGAGCCTTCACTTCCCAAGTGCTTGTTGTACTCCACCATATCCAACGTAAGAGTGCTGGAGAGGGAACCTGGGCTTTATGCATGCTAGGCAAGCACTCGACCAACCAAGCCACACCCCAGCTTAACTAGTGTTTCCACGACTTTCACAATTTCAACTGCACAATTAGAAATATATCTAATCCCAGCACTGCAGTGTGTATATATGGGTGCTATGGGTGCGTGTGTACATATATGTGCATGTATGTGTGTGCTTGTGTATATATGAGTATGCATGTGTATGTATGTGTACATATATGCGTATGTATATATATTGTGTATATTTCATTTTCATTTTTATGTGTTTATTTTTGTGTGTGTGAGTGTGTTGCCTGCATATACGTAAGCACACCCATGTAGTGCAATGCCAGCACAGGGCAGAAGAGGGCATTGGATTCCCCTGAAACTGAAATTACAGACAGCTGTTAGCTGTCATGTGGATGCTGGGACTGGAACCCAGGTCTTCTGAAAGAGCAGCCAGTGCTCTTAACTGCTGAGCCATCTCTCTGGCCCTATGTGTCTTTTTTTCTCCACATCCAAAGGAATTTTTAATTTTCTGTTTTTGCCTCAGGAAAGCATGTTGAAACCGGAGTGAATCGACGCTATGCAGTGTCTCCCCAAGAAAAGTCTCGAACAGCACCTGCCTTCGTTTTGTCTCTTCTGACTCATCTGGAGCGCATCACTGCAGAGGCCCCTCTAATCCCAGCTGCACTGACTCCTTCTTATCCTTCTTCCAAAGTCAAATTCCTAGAAAATAAATTACAGAGCATCATTTTTTCCCTCAAAAGGAAAGGGAGTAGACGGAGCTTTGGAGGCCAGGGCTGGTGTGGTGTTTGCTTGGATGTGTGCCTACCTCTAGACTTGCTGAGCTGTGTATTTTAAAATATTTTATTTATTATTTTTATTTTATTTGTCTGAGTGTATTGCCTGCATGTGTGTAAGTATACCATGTTGTGCAATGCCCGAGGAGGTCAGAAGAGGGCATCAGATCCCCTGGAACTGGAGTTACAGACCGTTGTGAGCCACTCTGTGGGTACTGGGAACCAAACCTGGGTCCTCTGCAAGAGCAGACAGTGCTCTTCACCGCTGAGTCATCTCTCCAGCCTGAATTGTATGTTTTAAATATGTACAGCCTGTCACATGCCAACCACACCTCAATAAAATGACTTTAAATAAGCAAGAAGGAAAGAGAAAGGTACACAAATGAAACACCAGCCGCATCCGTGTGGTGCGTTCTGCTAAGCCTGACGACTGTGCTGGCTGTGTGCAGCAGGCGAGTAGCCAGGGGAACATCATCCCGGCCCCTGGCATCATCAGAGCCCAGCAGGTGCGCTGCGAATTCCACTTGAACCCAGACATTGGACAAGTCGCAGAAGAGGCCCCAAGGCTGTGGACCAGATGGATGGACCAACCACTAAACTCAGTGGAAACACAAAGCTGAGGCTCACCTTCCTCCTGGCGGGGGACGGGGGTGCAGGAGCACCATTTAAATGCCCACTAGTGCCTGCTGGGTGCAATTCACTAAGCTACAGACACTGGGGAGAAGGGAGGGGAGGGAGGGAGGCAGGACAGTGTCACAGTCACAGGAGGAGTGTTTGGACATTCTCCTGCTCAGCAGGGGCTGAGGCTAGCAACAGTGTTCTCAGTCTAAAGACCAAAAAAGAAAGCTGATCAATGTTGAAGGTGATTAATATGCTAATTGCCTTGCTTTGATCATTACAGTGTATACATGCATCAAAACAGCTCATCGTGCCCTATAAATATGTATAATTATTATATGTCAATCAAAACAAAAATAAATCAAGAATTAAAAAGCCAGTCGGGTGGTTCCACAGCACTGGTCTCTGCTGGTCACCGCCCTACTGATGAACCAGGCGTTGACAAAGGAACATACAGGCTGGACTGCTTGCTGTTTTGGTTAGCCATGGCCAGTAGCTCAAGGGCAGCCCAAGGCTGTGGGAGGGCTGGGGCCTCCTGGCTCCTGAGCAGTAAGACAGGATGCCTAAGGCTACCCTTGGACCACCTGTACTGGGTAGCTTCGGTTGTCAACTTGACACACCTGGGTAGAAGGAGCCTCAACTACAGAATTTTCTCTATTAGACTGGCTTGTGACATGTTTCTTGGCATGAGGCATTTTCTTGATTGTTGAGTGTGGCAGGTAACACTGTCAGTGACGCCTCCGCTGGGCAGGCAGTCCCATGTTATACAAGAAAGGAGGAGCAAGCTAAGCGGTGTTCCTCCACCGTCTGAGTCAGCTCTTGCCTCCAGGCTCCTGCCCTGAGTTCCTGCCTTGTCTTCCTCAAGGAAAAACCGTGATCAGGATGTGTTAACTAAATAAACTCTTTCCTCCTCGAGTCATTTTTGGTCAGTGTTCTATCACAGCAATAGAACGTGAACTCGGACTCTGCCTTGGAGTTCCGGTCCCATCTCCACGCAGCAGCACAGGCAAACATCCAGACGGGGCTTCCTGGAGAAAGGGCCTAACCGAGCTACGGGTAGCTCTGGCAGCAGTGCCTCTCCTTAACCACGAGCCGCTGGGTCATGCGTGAGCTCAGAGCACACGAGACCACTGTGACAGTGGCACACACCCCCAGCCCTCTGCTGCGCAGTAGCAGGGTGGCCACCAAGTCCCTGCGGCTGAGCCAGTCACTCTTCCGCAGCAGGCTGAGCTGGGCCCTCACCTCCCTGTGGATACACAGGACACCCTCCTAGCATGGGGACAGGGTCGGTGATCAGCTGCCTCTCATCTCTTCATACGCATCCGTCATTGATTCAGCCGCCAATGTCCCGGGCAGCCTTTCTCATCTCCCATGTTTGAGGCTGCCTGGGACGTTATTAGGAGGGAAAGGTGAAGGCAGGGGTCCTTCCTGCCATGTTGCTGGCATTCAGCTCCAGAGCGTCCCAGCCTGGCAACACCTCAGCACCAGGGTGAGAGTCGGGCAGCCCACCTTCTCCCTGACTCACCTTGCTCAGCAAGTCTCAGGTAAACGATTCTTCAAGCTACCTCCAGAGCTCTGGGGTCACTTCAAGTCCTATTTCTTGGCACCATGGTCCACCTGGCTTCTTCACCAAGCCCATCTGAAGTCTCTTTACAAGAGGAAATAATTCCATGAGACAGCATTTGATGCTAGCTACAGGATCCGTGTCTCACATCCTTCCCAAACCTCTCACTAGCGGAGCTCCCACTACCATGATCAATCACTACTGAGGACTGAGAGAACATAAGTCCAGTTCTTAGAACAACATTGTTCTCATCCCGGACCATTTGACCCTTCCACTCCAGCGTGCTGACAGTGGGTACCTGTGAGTACTGGATGCCACACGCTCATTTCAAAACTAAGAAGACTGGATTTTAAGGAGCATGAATTAGATGCTTAAATCTGGAGTTAGCAGTTGAAGCTTGAGGCTCAAGTCCTTGTGGCTGCAGACTGAGGCTTTTCCCATTCCCATTTGCCTTCTTCCCTCGTCTGGGAATCCAGCAGCACAGCTTCTCTGCTGCCTTCTTTAACCACCCTTTATAAATCGGTGGCATTCCTCTAGAAGCTCTGAGCCGTGTCTACTTCAGTCCAAACGAGAGGCTTCAGTTCACTGTGTCCCGTCACTCGAGTGGATGTGCCTTTCTACTCAATGAGTCAACCATGTAATTGGTTGGGGCTATCACCCCCTGGAGGAGGGGGGTGCCACCACATTTGGAAAGTAGAATACTCATCATTTAAAATGTTTAAATAAGGGAGATGATAGCAGCTGAACACAAAAAAGACCTTTTAGATAAATTTTGAAATTAAATGTGTCTCTTATTTTTCATGCGCCTCATTCTCACCTATATTACTAAGGAAGATTTTGTCTTAAAGAAATCAACCAAAGCATTGGGCTCTTCCATGCTGTGAGGGGCTGTGCTCAGCAGATAGGCAGGACACAGGGAATCATAGATGAGCAATAAACTCTGATGCTTCTGTTTCAACTCATACCACGCAAGGCTTGGAGAATTAATGCATAACTATAAAAGAGAATTAAAACTTCAGACTTGAATAATTCCATGCAGGTATGGAAAGAAAGCAAGTTATCGATTTGCAAGCTTTCCGCTCCCTGCTTAACAGTGTTCTTTTTATGAAGTACTTTCTGGCTTGGCATGTGGGCCCTTCCTCATCCTTTTCCCGGCATTCTAAGAAAGCCACAGCTGTGCAGAACCCAAATCCAGACTTAATGTCATGTGTGGACTTGTGGGACTGGTCACATGGAGAGGCCTCAACGGCCCAGCTCTGCTTCCTCCGCCCATCCTGACCCACAGCCCCAGCTCTTCTGTCGCAATGCCTCCATATAGCTCATCGTGCGCATAAGCAGGGGTCTTCAGTTCCAGCCAGCCGTGAGATTACTCACAGGAGCCAGCGGCACTCTCCAGCAGGGACCAGGGACACCTCACCCTCTTGTTACCACAAAGCTTGTCCCAGTAGCCTTGCCATCCACTCTGTCCCCAACACAACAGCGGCACTTTCCTGGGCTGTGTTTTTGCTCAGGGTAGGAACCCCCATCTCCCCAACAACGTGCCAAGGAGGTCAGCACGACAATGGTGCTGGTTAGACCACCGCAAACATCCGTCCAAGACACGTAGGTGCTGCATCGGTTACTGTTCTCCTGGTTGTGACAGAACCCTGAAGGCAGCACTTCACGAAGGACGGAGGTATTTGGCTCACGGTGTGAAGGGTCCAGTCCACCGTGGCGGGAAAGGCGCAGTCACTGCCACCGTGGCCGACATGGTACTGACCAGGAAGAGGGACACACAGGCCGGACTACAACCTTCAAAGCCCGTCCAGAGCCCCACTTCCTCCAACTCGTCTCCTCCTCCTAAAGGTTCCACAACTGCTCAACCCCTCAAAACAGCACCACCAGTTGGGGACCAGCAGATCAAGCCCAGGAGCTGTGGGGACACCTCACATTCGCATGCAGCTGCTGACTCGGCATTTTGGATCTTCGCACTCTGATCCCAAAGTTTTTTGTTTTTTTTTTTTCTTTTTCTGTCCTGTAATGCAGGTTCTCAAAAGAGGACCGAAGCTCAGGGCTGGGCCAAAGGGTTTCTGGGAGCGTCCAAGAGGGGAAGAAGCAGGAAGGGAACTGAACAGGAGAAAGCCAAGCCCGACAGGGTCTCACCTGTGGCCTGGTCCCACAAGAAGGCCTGCGAGGACCACAGACCCTGCTCCATCCTGAAGCAAGGACACCTGTGAGTCACAGAAGGCCGTACGAGTCTTCAGAAGCCTGTCTTCTCTACAGCCAGGCAGCCCCCATCCGATAGCTGTCTTCTGAAAGTGGCTCCAGTTTCAGCACTAGGTAAACAGAATTCCCAAACCTGCTTACTGGGCCAGGAAGTCTGTGCACTCTGAAGCCACTGTGGAGCTATGACCCCCTCCTTCACTTTCCCGCCCACTTTAGCATCTTTCCCATTCTCTAGAGGTCCGCTTTCATTCCCTCTGATCCCACCTGCTGGAAAATGTCAACTTCCTTACTCTAGGTAATCATAAATAAATTGCTCTTCGGTTTGAAGCAGGGAGATACTTGATTCACCTCTGGTATTTATTTCTCTAGCCCGGGTAGGCCGACAACAGGCAGCTGTCCAGATAGTACGACCATGTATTCCAGAGCTGCAAACCACAGTGTAAGCCCAGCAGAGGCCAGAGAGCCACTGACCAGCACCCACTCCCACCCTGCCAGCCCTGCATCCTCTTGAATATCCGTCACTCCTTGCCTCTTACAGCCAATTCCCGATTTACTGTCTTTACCTAGACTAGAAAGAGTAAACTCTGTTGGAGTGTGGCGCTCCTTTCCACTGTGACATGAAAAGCACCCGTACTTGTGGCTCTGCATAGACTTGTTAAAGGAGGAGCAGAAGTGAGTGCTGAGAAAAACAAACCTGAGCGTCTTCCCTCACAGAATTATGATCTTTCAAGGTAGTCTGTCATGTTAAGTTTGTGTAGTCCTATGTGGGAGGGTTATTTTAACTTCCCCTTCGGAAGGAAGTTGTTTGAATCTTTGGTCCTAGCTTTCATCTATTAAAGACGATCGTGAGGGCCTTTTGTCCTCTCCAGGCCACACTGTCTGACTGCCGTCTTCTGTCACCATCCCTCATCGCTCCCTCCCACTCTTCTTCCTCGGCCCTTTCCCTTCCTCCCCTTGTTATTGCATGTCTTCCCTTTCTTGCACAGTAAGAATTAGCCACAGCAGCACGCTCAGACCTTCGTGGATGCTCCCAGGAAATTCCAGGAGCGTCCTGCAGGTTTCCTGACTGGTCATTCTTCAATAGAGAGTTCAGAGAAGAGGACTGCACCCAGAACAGCTGGCTCAGTCAGACTCCAACTGTCCTTGTACCACCTTACTCTCAGGTTGGCAGACATCTCTAGGTACTGGTTCCATGGGATCTGAAACAAAGATGATACTAGTTGCTGTGTAGAATTAAGGTGATGATGTCTAAGAATGTACAGTTAGAGCATAGCCCAGGGTGGGCACAGCTTCTATTCCTATTCCAGTGCTAAGTGCTGGGGACTGGACCGAGGTGGGCGAGCAAATCACCTGCAGAGCTTTACAACAGACAGACCCTGGAAATCAGCCCAGGCAAGCACCGTCCATGAGGATGAGACAAACCGGTCAGGGAAATGCCAGGCCAGTGAGGCATCATTTTCTCGCCCATCTCTCTTCATCGTGGCTCTGAATTCACTCTGCTTCCTTCCGGACATCCAAGATCCCATCCCTTCATACTCAATGATGTGAAATCCAAAGGCCACGTACATTAAAGTGATTAAACTCTGCCTGGTGAACTTCTCCATGAGCCTCAAGAACATTTCCTGTAAGGAAATGTGACACTTGGACTAAAGAATGGGATTTGTTTTTTAACTCCTCTGAAAAGAAGGAAAGGGACAGTACTGAGAACCCATGGACACTCCCAAATTCCTGAGCTCTCCTTCCGAACCCCAGGGAGGAAACCTGGAGCACAAATGCTTATTTATTAAAAAGTTTTCTTTGCAAATTGTGTGGCATCTGTTCCAGGCAAAAAGATGCTCCAACGGCACCAAAGTTATCCATGGTCTCTCTGCATAGGATGAATATAGACACCTATAAATCTTCCAGACATGACCAGACAGCATCAATAAACGTGAATGATGGCCCAGCACTAACATAATTAGGAGGAATTAATCCTACAGACGCCGCAGTGATAGGTGACTTATCCGTAAGAGCCTTGTCAGCACTTAAAATATTTCTCAACTGACAAAAATTGGACATTTGGGAAGAACAAATATATGTCATCAGACACAATCTGACAGTATCCCCTAAGATAAATCAACCTCCCCATCCTGGGGAGGGAAGGAAAGGTCTGCTGTGGAAGCAGAGTGCATGTGAAGCGTTGTCTCCGAGGCCCTAGGAATCCAAGAAAGGCCAGGTCGCATCACTAGATCATGAGGCAGATGCAGGTGGGTTTCCTGAGTGGTGGGACAGGACTGGTCCACAGCGCCACGCAAACGTGGCTTGCTGCTGGTGGAAGGTGGTTGTATCACGATGAGAGTCGGCACCATCTTTAGGCACATATTTACCTCCACCCCTTCTTATTCTTTATAGGAAACACCTTGCATTGAGAGGCCTTCATCTCCCCAAGGGCTGGTGACATCGTCAGGTGCTTGTAGTGTCGGCTGGACGCTCTGGACTCTGCTACTTTTCTTGGTGGAATCGGTGCGCTGGTCCCTTTGGAGATGAGACATTCATTTCAGCATCCGGACAAGGGACAAGTCAATCTGTCTCCAGGAGTTATGCTGAACCAGAGGGAGTCAAATCACCTGGCTACACCTTCCCCTGGGGACAGCCTGTGTCCTCTGCATCCAGTGATGGTTTGATGTAGGCCCACAGACCCATCATTTATGCCTCCATTAAAGGTCAACGGAAGCCTTGCCTGCAATTTCTTCTTTTCTTTATTAATCTTTATGTGTGAGAGTGTGTATATGATGTAGTTTGGGGGAGTGCACACTGTGGCACATGTGTGGAGGTCAGAGGACAACTCTGTGCAGTGGTAATCTTCTTCTACTATGTGGATTTCAGGGGTCAAACTCACATCACATGCTTGGGTAGCAGGTGCCTTGACTGGCTGAGCCATCTCTCTTGCCCTGTAAATCCTCTTCTGTCAAATTCTGGTTGCTTCAGAACTCTCTGCTATTGTTCCCCAAGCAACACTGCTTCCTCTTCTTAACCTCCCTTGGGCAAACCTCTGCTCCAGCCTCTGACGTTTACCTGCTTATGAAATATAAAATAATAATGATAAAAATGTTGATCAAGGGCTTCCCATGAACGTGGTAACAACAAGGAAAGCCCTGGGCGGTCCCCAGGATACGGCTGAACTTCTTTCTAAACCATCTCCCAGCATGAAGCCAACTCCTCCCTGCCCTTCCTTGCCGAAACTCTTCAACTGCCTTTTACTCCTGGACACGTTTCTCCTCTAAGATGCTGCATGTGCACATGACAGAATGCCATACATGTTGATGGTCCTCCTCCCGCACCTCTCCCTCATGAGAGTTGCCAGATATCCTTAGCTCTCCTCTCTGTTTTCTTCCCAGTACTGGCCATTGACCCTAGAGTCTCGCACATTCTAGGCGAGCGCTCCACCAACGAGCTGCGTCCCCGGCCCTCTTTTTACTTTTTATTTTGAGATAGAATCTCACTAAGTGTCACAAATGGACCTTGAACTTACTCTAGCCAGATATCCATTGCTGGGATAAAACACCATGACCAAAGGAACTTATAAAAGGAAGAGTTGACCTGAATTTACAGTTCCGGGGGAGTCAGGGTCTGGCGTGGCGGGGAGGCGCGGCAGCAGGAGGTGACCGGAGCAGGAGCAGAAAGTGGAGTACGACTGCATCTTCAAGCAGACCCGGGAAGAAGTGCACAGCTGCAGATCCACCAAGACCTAAGAACTCTCTAGGCCCTCCCCCAGTGACGTGCTTCCTCCAGCAGAACACACCTCCTAAGAGTACCACTCATCGAGAAGTTAGAGATGGAAAAGTGCCACCTCATAGTTCTGGAGGCTGGAAGTCCAAGGTGGGCGTTGTTCACAGTGCCACTGGGAGGGTGTGCTGCTGACCGCTGCGTTCCTGAGCTTGCAACTGCATCCCCAAGACCTCTGTCTTCATCACCACACTCCTGCATGGCTCCCCAGAGCCTGCCCTTGAACACCCACATCCATGGCCAGATGTCCACTCCTACTCAACAAGATCTCGTCTTAATTTGATTACATCTGCCAAGATGCTATCCCCCAATAAGTCCACATTCTAAGGTATGAAAGCACAGGCTTTATCTTTTTGGAGTGACCAGTTCAATCCATGACAAATGAAACAGCGACAAAGCTCTAAAGACATCTGGGAGTGAAGGTTAAAGCAGTTAAGTCTTAATTCACAGGCTAGTGACCCCTGGAACTTCCATTGGCACATGCTCAGAGTAGCATACCACAGGCCTAGACTGGCAGGACCTGAATCCACAGGGTTTTTGGAAATGCAGAATCTGAGGTTCCCACCCAGACCTACTAAGCTGCAGTGAGTACTTTAGTGAGGCTTCCAAGAGATCTCTACAGACAGATTAACCAGGGAAACATAGCTTCCGTAGATAGAAATGTGTTCTCCAGAGCTCAGTTACAGAACACAATGTTTGTTTTTTTAAAACTTTTATTGTATTTTCAATTCTATATGTATACGTGGTATATGCAAATGAGTGCAGGTGCCTGCAGAGGCCAGAGGTATCAGATCCTCCTGGAACTGGAGTGCCAGGCACTTGTCGTCCATCTGGCATGAGTACTGGGAACCGAACTCAAGTCCTCTATGCGAGCAGTACCTGTTCTTAGCCACTGAGCCTTCTCTCCAGCACCACACTGTTCTTTCTTAACCAGTGATGAGAAAAACACATCCTTATGAAATATTGCTTCTCCTCCTTGAAAACCAGACACACATTGCTGCAGAACTGTGCTGCTCAGTATCTACAGCAAAGAGTCCAGTGTTTTTCCACAGAACCGTTTATTTAGGGTTGGAAACAGTTAGCAAAAAGCTAACTACATTGTAAAATTCTGAAGTGGGGCCTGGTGTGTTTATCAGGCAAGCTGAGGATGTAAAAGGATTTCAGAAATGTTGACCCTAGAGGGTCACTCCATCTCCAAAGAAGCCATGCCCCAATTTCACTGTAATATTTTACACTTCTCCCAGGAGATATTTCTCCAAACCTTAAGTACCAAAGGAAGACTCATGATTCCCACCAAGATGCGCAGAGGCACAGTTTCGGTTAACATGCAATTATACACGAGGACACTCAGGCAAAGTGCACTCAAATAGATGTTTGACAGCAAAAGAAGTGGACAGTGCTGTTCTGCATGGGTGCCTCCTGGTCTTTGTGCTCAACTTGCCTCCTCAGCAGAAAGCCACAGAACCAACGTAAAGTGGGAAGACATCTCTAGGGTCCTGTTAAGAGAAAACTTCAAGGTCAAGCTCAACTGAAAGGGACAGTTTTTAAAGACTCTTTCCATTTGTCCATGCACACAAGGCAGACTCATTGAGCTCTGCTAAGAACCAACCGGCTGGAGTGAGGAAGCAGACCTAACAGCACTCAGAACTCAGTCTCGGGTGTCAGACGGAGATACTTGCCAGTAGGTAGTGTGTTATCAGTTACAGGATGCTGGAATAGCCCAGGCAAGGCATGATGCTTTTGAAAGCCATTTTGTATCATCTCAGCATGCAAGCAAAGTGCCAGAAGCGGAACATGTCTCAAGTTGAGGGAGAAAAGCAAATTGACAACCCTAACCATATGATGTCACTATGCCAGCATTACAGTCTACCTGACTCTTAACTTTACTTACAAGAGTGGGCCCGAACTCAGAGGGCACCTGCTCCTCCAGATGTCTCCTACAACTGTGCTCCTGAGCCAGGACTCATCTATTACTTTATTCAAAACTGTTTCTCCAGCTTCAATTGGGGAAGTACAAGCTTACATTATCAGTCAGCCTCACCCTTTCATCCCTGGGTCTAGAACGTCTCATACACACAATGTCGAGCATTCTTCTCAGTCTCTGTTACCATTGCAACACCATGTTGAACAAACCTGAAATACAGCCTAATTATACTCTTTCCTCGGGTCTATACCACAAGTCAATGATGAAGAAACCATCGTCCTTGATGAGGAAGCCAGAGCAGAGAGGCAAGGCCTGAGAAAGGGTCACTAGAGTTCAGAAAACTAGGACACAGTGTGGACAAAAGACATGAAAAGTGAATTTTGTCAGAATTTAGAATCAGGGAGAGAAATTCAGAGAAGCAGGGTGGAGGTCAGCTTGATACAAGGCCACTGTGGACCTCACTGCTCTGTGCACAGCAGCCTGGGGGCTCTGTGGATCACCTTCCTGGACTGCAATTGACTTCTCAAGTGCTAGGTCATGACCTTAGACATCTTTGTCCAACTCCACATCTGCCAGGACAAAGATGGCAGCAACTGGAGAAATAAATCCAAAGGGTCCATCAAATACTAGAACTGCAGGACCAGGTCCCTGGCTCCTGAGCACGACACTCAGTGCCAGACTGACTGATGCTTCCAGTTGGCTGGCTAGATGGATGAGGCTTATTCAACATGTCATCTCAACTTCCTCTTGGGAGCCTCTGGTGCCTGTTTCTTCTCAGGTCATCACATTGTTACATTTTCATATAAAGAGATGAATAAAGACAGAGAAGAAAACGCTCTGTGCTAAAAATGCCAAACAAATGGGTACAAAGACAGAGGAGCGTCTGCTTCCGGGCTCAGCAGCCCAGCAGGTCCCTAAAGGTCACCATCATTCGCTTCATGTTTTAAAATAGCCTGAAAAAAGTATTTTAAATGTCAACAGGAAGAAATTATAATTGTTCAAGGTGTTCCATATGCCAATTTCTCTGACTTGAGCTCTGCACAATGTTTGCATGCATTAAGCATTCCATTTACCCATGAATATCTATAATTATCATGTTTCAATTAATAATTTAAAAACTGTTCAAAAATAGAAATAAACATTATAAAGCTGCCAGTGGAGAGAGTCTGCTAATAACTTAGAGGCTGAAAGACAGATGAAAATTCACTCACCAACTTTTAATGTTTGGGGTTGATAGATAGCAAATCGCCCCAGAAGATGGACTGGGATAGACTATCAACTCTAGTTTATCTGTTGAAAGACCCACATTTCCAGTGTCACTGGTCAATCACCTGATCACAGGATCACCCCTGGGAAGGCAGGTTCCCCTTAAGTTAGACTAAATAGATGGGCAGAATACCGAGTGTGTTAACGAGACAGTGAGCTTTCCCTGCGCGGATCCCGCCTCCCAGTGCAGTGCTTCTGGACCCGGCCTCAGACATGTAGTCTCTGTAGTCTGCCCGCTCTTCGTAATCCTCCCTTTTCTCCTTCCTGCTCCTCTTCTGAACATGCTTTCCTTAACGCTCTGGCTGCCCCAGCATCTTGCATTCCTTTACTTTTTCTCTAACTCTTCCTTCTCCCCGCCATGTGGCTGCCAGTCTGCCACATGTCTGACCTCCCTGCAGACTCTAAACCTGCATGGCTTCAAAGCTTTCTCTCCTTCTCCCTCCATTCTCCTTGTCAAGGCAGCTGCTGAGAGTCCCGGCTTGCCTGCCTGAGGATTTTCTTTAAATTCCAATCAAATTGTTCTAAAGCTTCCGTTTGGGTCCATTCTTAAATTCTTTTAGGAATGAGACTAAGAACCCATAGGGGGTGCTCTTTCTCCCCGTTTCAGGGTTGAGGTGGCCCAGCGAGCCTGAGAAGTCCTGAAGCCATAGGCAAGTTCATACAGACCTGCACCCCCAGGGGTCTGACGCCTCTGCAACAGCACCTGCTGCCTCTCCTCCCAGGTCTTGCTTCCTACAGACTTGTCACTGCCTTCCCTGGTCACTTCCTTCTCCTGTCCAGACTCTTCCTCCTCCTCCATCTCTCCTCTTTTGCTGATGCTTCTCTCCCACTGAATATAAGTCCCATGAGGTCAGGGACTTATTTTGTTCAGCTCTGGATTTCCAGCATGCAGACATGTACCTGCTAAGTGGTAGCAGATAAATAGGATTTGTAGGAAAAATAAATTAGTTATGTAAGTATGCAGATGTGTTCTAAATGAAGCAAAAATTCCAAGTGTCAACAGCATGTTAGTTCATCAAGATATTAATTTAAATTATTTTTAGTGCTGAAATAAGTGTTTTTATATTGAAGTATTATGTAAAACAACTTGAGCAATATTAGTCCATCTATTTTCATAAAATATGAGATAGTATTGTGTACCAGAAGCAACTCCTGTGATTTTTGTGATTTTTGCCTGATTTCTCTTTTTCATCTCTTTCAGAGACATATAGATAGATGATAGATAAACAGATGATACAGGACTAGATGATAGATACATTATATAAATACATAGATGATATTCATAGATGTTAGATACATTTATAAACATCCAATTAAGCCATAAATTAAGCCATAAACTATCACAAACATAGTGATCTACTTTGTACCTTAGACTAAAAGCATCAGGAGGGAAATCCCAAATGCCCTGGTCAAGCTTTCAGGGGTCCTTGCTCCTCTTCCTGAAGAACACTTTCAGAAAACATCGACAAGTTACTTGATGGATGAGCAGATGCATGGGTGAGTGGATAAATGGACAGGTATAGATAGATAGATTATAGACGGTGAATGAATAGACACTGGGTTGATGAATGAGTAAATGCACAAGAGAGTAGATAGAGATGGTAGATGGATGGATAATGGATAGAAGACAAATGGGTGGACGGAGGCCTCATGGACGACTGGTTGATGGATGAGTGGATACATGGGTGAGTGGATGGATGGATAGATACAGACAGACAGAGATGGTGGATGGATAACAGGTGTGTGATGAATGAGGGAAGGATAGATGGTTGGTGGATGGATGATAGATGGATAATGGATTGATGGATGAGTGGATGGATAGATGATAGATGGGTAGATGGATGACAGGTGAGGGTTGCTGAGGGAAGAGATGTATAGAAAGCATGATAAAATCGAGAAAGAAAAGACAAACTCATAGGGACTTAGGTTTTGCTCTTTGATTTTCTAACTCATCATTATTACTGGGGAGGGTTGTAAATGCCATGGCATGTGTGCAGAGGTCAGAGGGCAGCTTCCAGGAATCCATTCTCTCCTTCCACCACGTTGGGGCAGGGCCTCTCCCGTTCTTTCTGCTGTGCTGCGGACTGCAAGCCAGCTGGCCACAAGCTTCTGGGCAATTCTCCTGTCCCCATCTTGCCGTAGAACAACTGAGATCACAGATGTGTACTATCACATCCAACTTTTTAAATGTAGGTTCTGGGGATCTAATGCATAGCATCAGGTTTGTGTGGTAAGCACTTTTACCTGCCGAGCCATCTCCTCAACCAAAGCACCTCAGAGTTTAAAAGAAACTGCATATGTACACCCATAGATGGGACTGGCTGCTGTATCTGAAGCATACATGTGGACTTAGTAATGCTGACTAAACACATGAACCCACACAATATCCATCCCATGAAAAGGCCCTCAATCCCATTTTCTAGAAAAGTGACCCTGCAGAGCCTTCCAGGAATCTCAGCTAATGAACATGGATTCCAACGTGACTGTGAGACCCATCCCGCACCATCATCCTCCTGTCAGACATCAGATGGTGATGTTATAGCTTCCTCTGCTCCTGGATGGGGCTCTCTGAAGAGGCATCTCTCCGTGGACACGCGCGTGTGTGAGCAGGGGTGACGGTGAAGAGGGCTCCATCCTCCACTGACACTTCACTTTTGGAAAATAATCACCCGCTCTGAGAATTATGCTCTCTCAAACTATGGCCAATAAATGTTTTTCTGTGGATTTTTAAGCTTCCACTCTGGGAGGCCTTGAATTAATAAGGAGATAATTATTATCTGGCTCCGGCCTTTTATAGCTGCATCTTCAATCACAGCATTAGTCACCGGAAGCACCACTAAATTGCACGTCTGTCTTCCGTGGAATGAGAGGCTCTAACATACTCAAAGTCTGTCACAGTCCTGTCAAAGCTCTCTTCTTCCTGCTGTGGGTCTTCAAACCCGTTCTCACCCAGCACTGCTCACTGAGATGTCCTCCTCCATCAGATGAGGGGTCCGTGTGACATGGACTCCAAGTGTGGTATGTGGCCTCGGGGAAGTCATGGGAGAGGAGAAAGGACTTCAGGGGTCATTGAATCACCCCCTCCTAGTATATTTACTACACACTCGGTATTCTGTCCATCTATTTAATTTAACTTAAGGGGAACCTACCTTCCCAGGGGTGATCCTGTGATCAGGTGATTGACCAGTGACACTGGAAATGTGGGTCTTTCAACAGATAGATTGGAGAGTTGATAGTCTATCCCAGTTCATCTTCTGGGGCTATTTGCTAACTGACATTCACCCCTCTGATGAGGGAACTCTAAAATCTTTTAGGAATTAAATAAGAGCTCCCAAATATTTTTGGACATTTCTGACCTTTGGTACCAAGTAGCTGCCTAAAGGCATAAGGACGTTTTGGCTTTTAGCCGGAAAAGAAAACGGTTACTTTTCTTTGGGGTCTTTTTACCCTAAGCTGCCCAGCCCATTTCTACATTCTATTCTTACCACACCACCCTCTGAAGAGGTCACCCTAATCGCCACTAGGGAATTGGGGCGCTGACCGCTCTGGCTTCTTAAATCCTGAATAGGGCTACACGTTGTGGCAATCGGGGCAAACCTTCAGTTGATCTATCTAAAAGACCCCCAAATTGCATAACTCTTGGCTATAGGAAGAAAAGAAATTCCTTGACTGGTTCCTGGGAGATGTGTAGAAGTAAAGGCAAGAGTGGTTATCATTATACATTCTACACAGGGAGCCAGAAAAGTCAGAACAGGGAGAATTTCAAATGCCCAAGTCCAGAGTCCAGGCAGCTAAGTGAGGAGTGAACACTGGAGATTACTGACAATGACGTCAGCAGGTATGAGCCAGCGGGGAGCATGTGCACAGAGGAACAGACACAAGTTCAGGGTACAACTTTCTCCAGTCTTCCCAATGCAGATTTGCCCAGTGTCCCCCACAGTGTCCACCTCTCCGGGTCTCAGAGGGTCCTGAACAATGTTTCAGTGATCTTCCTGCTTCTCTCAGCTAACTCCACCTGATACAGAACTGAAGATGGCAAATAGCTCAATTAGCCTACTAAATCCCGCACATTGATTGCCTCTCAAACGGTTAGAGAAATGGGAATACAGTCAGGAGACAGCCTGCCATTGGGCCTTGTAAGACAGCACTGGAGGGAGATAGCGCAGGTCACGTGAGGGTCATGGGTGGGGTCACAGTCGGTTGTCACCTTGACCTTGGGAAGGGGAAGTATCCCAATTGATACTTTCTCTGTTGGACTGGCCTGTGGCCATGTCTGTGGGGTATTTTCTTTGATTGTTCAGTGATGTGGGAGGGCCCAGCCCACTGTGGGTGGTGCCACACCTGGGCAGGTTGTTCTGTGTTGTATAAGAAAGCAGGCTGGGCACAGGTCAGGGGAGCAGGCCAGTAAGCGGCGTTCCTCCATGGCCTGTGCTCCAGCTCCTCCTCGAGGTTCCTCCCCAAATCCCTCAAAGATGGACTGTCACTTGGCAGTGAGAGCAATAAACCTTTTCCTCCACAGGTTTTTTTTTGTCAGTGTTTATCACAGCATTGGGAACCTAACTAGAACTGGCTGGGTATTCCCAAGGTGGGTCCCAGTACTAACCCCACATGTTAGTTGTTTGCCTTGCTCTGACCACACCTGACAGAGTGCTTGGGGTGGTGTGTGGCTCTCAACCTCAGGGACTCTCAGTCCTTCATGTCAGGGAAGGCGCCCTGGGTGTTCTAGCTTCATTTCTATTGCTGTGACAGAAATACCCCGAAAAGGCAACTGAGGGGAGAAGGGTTCACTCTGGCTCACACTTCCAGGTTACAGTACATTATTGTAGGTGTGTCAAGGCAGCAGGAACCGAAAACATCTCTGCACACTGGTGCTCAGCTAATCCTCTCTACAGTTATGTAGTCTATGACCCCAGGGAATGGGTTCACCCACTTTCAGGGTGGGTCCTCCCGTATCAATTAAGGCTGTCAAGACAGTGGGCCACAGACACACCCACAGGCCAACCTGTGCTAGACAGCCTTCCCGAGTGATTCCACACTGTGTCAAGTTGCCAATTCAAGCTCCACGTTGGCAGTCAGAGCTAACAATCACACATCAGGGAGCAGTGAGGTCACAGCAGGGAGCAGTGAGGTCATAGTGGGGAGCAGTGAGGTCACAGAGGGTTACGGAGGTCACAGAGGGGAGCAATGAGGTCACAGTGGGGAGCAATGAGGTCACAGAGGGTTAGGGAGGTCAGAGGGGAGCAGTGAGGTCACAGAGGGGAGCAATGAGGTCACACTGGGGAGCAGTGAGGTCACAGAGGGTTAGGGAGGTCAGAGGGGAGCAGTGAGGTCACAGAGGGGAGCAGTAAGGTCATAGTGGGGAGCAGTGAGGTCACAGAGGGTTACAGAGGTCACAGAGGGGAGCAGTGAGGTCACAGAGGGGAGCAGTGAGGTCACAGTGGGGAGCACTGAGGTCACAGTGGGGAGCAGTGAGGTCACAGAGGGGAGCAGTGAGGTCACAGAGGGTTAGGGAGGTCAGAGGGGAGCAGTGAGGTCACAGAGGGGAGCAGTGAGGTCATAGTGGGGAGCAGTGAGGTCACAGTGGGGAGCAGTGAGGTCACAGAGGGTTACAGAGGTCACAGAGGGGAGCAGTGAGGTCACAGCGGGGAGGAGCGAGGTCACAGAGGGGAGCAGTGAAGTCACAGCGGGGAGCAGGAGGTCACAGCGGGGAGCAACCAAGTGACTGACAATGCTCTTTACATCCTGGCAGACCAGAAAGGAGAGAAAACTAGCCAGAGCCAGAGGTGGAGAGGTCTTTCAAGGCCCACCCCGTGACCTAATTCTGCCAACACCAAAGATTTCAATAATCCTCCCCCCCTCCGCCCCGAAAGAGCACCACCAGCTGGAGACAAAGTGTTTAAACACATGAGTCTGCGGAGGACATTTCTCCTTTAAACCATAACATCCAACAAGGAACACCAAAGGCAGAAAGTGGGCAAGGCTCCTTTAAGGAGGCGCAGGAGGTTCTCTGGAGGAGCTAGAAACATGAACAGGAGGTGGATGGTGTGGCCAGGCCCTGTTTGCCTTTGCTCTGCTGTGCACAGGATGAGAGTCACAGAATAAACACCCTATGGGCTCTTTGCGTGGGCGTGTCTCCTTCTCATGTTTAGAACACTTAGGACCACACGTGCAAGCAGACATGGCTTATTAGAAGCCGCAAATGCTCGTGTCGGAATCTCTCTCTCTCTCTCTCTCTCTCTCTCTCTCTCTCTCTCTCTCTCTCTCTCTCTCTGTCATTCGACCCTCCTCTTTATCCTGCCCTGTATCCGCTGGCCTCGAGTGCTCACATTCTCTAGTGTTGCTGGCACTGACCAGAGGCTGGAGAGTGGACCGAGGGTGGGATTGAGGAGCACCTGCTCCCCAGGTCCCCCAAGACCGAGTGCATTGTCCGCATGTATCTAAGTGTACCCATGTCATGCAATGTCCACCAGGTCAGGAGAGGGTGTTGCATCACCTGGAACTGCAGTTATGGATGGTTGTTAGTCACCACATGGGAGCTGGAAAACAAACCTGGGTTGTCTGCAGCAGCAGCCAGTGCCCTGACCTGCTGAGCCATCTCTCCAGCCCCCCACCATCTTCCTTACGGGAACTCCAAACTTTCACTGACTCTATACAATCTGGGATGAGAACTGGCTCGGATATGGAAACTGGTTAGGGAAGGAATGAATCAAAGCCTCTCACTGTGGAGAGTGACACACTTCTGTTATCACAAGCCAATCAATGTTAGTATCCCTGTATCTGGGATTAAAATAATCATAGTTTATTGGTTATGACCACAGACTTCTGGGGATCAAAGAATCGGAGTGGGCAGTCTGGCCTTTTCCCGTCACCACAAGTCCTGGGGATTCCAGCTCCTGGTCGGCTGCCCAGCCTTGTTGCTCGTGATGGTATTTAGGTCTTTTGGTCTCTAGCAGTTAAGTGCTACCATTTGACTTCTGCTACTCCAGGATCCTCTCCCTCCAAAGATGGCAGGCAGCCCACCTCCTGAGCACCGTAGCCTTGGTCTCCAGAGGCCAGCCACCACTGACTCCTCACTACTCCATCCCATAGCCTTAGTGAGCGAGTGTGCTCGGGGACTAGGTAGCAAGAACCTGGCTTTACAGCCATGCAGTAAGTATGCACCCGTGCACACACTTCTGTGTCTACTGTCTCATCCTTATTTGGTGTGTCCCCTCACATTTGGTCTCCAGCAAGTCACCTTGGATTCGCCCTTTCTGATCACCGCTGACCTTGAACAGCACACACAAGCACAGATGTCACCAGTCACCCAACCTGTTTGCAGCCCAGATGCAACAGCCTTGTAACTTCCAATGAGCATCTGCTGCATGCAGCTCTTTTGATATCATAGTAGACACACGTGCACCAGATATGCATACAGACACACACATGTACACACCACACCACACATGCTTTTGATATCATAGTACAGACACACACACCATACACATACATATAGACACAATACACACACACAGAGCACACACATACATACACAGGCACCACACTTTTTTCTGGATCAAGGGCTAGGAGGGCTCCTGAGGGGTGGAGGCTGTATGTGTAGGTTACAGGAGGAGTGGAGGCCTCCTCAGGCTGTTTGCACTGTCCCAGAAGTCTTTCCCACACTGAAGCACTGGCCTTAGCTGAGATCTTCGATGGTTTCCAGGCAACAGCAGGTTGGTCCCATCCTCCAGCCTGGAGGCTCCATGGGTACCTGGGAGTTCAAATATTTCTCAGAGCATCCTCCCAAAAATCCCTATCCTCATTCTCAGCTGAGGAAACTTACCAAGCTAATGATTCGACATCCTTCTGATGCTTTGTCAAGATTAGGTGTCAGGCCTGTGTTGCTCCTGGTTAGCTTCTGGGTGTCCTTCAGTGCTGTCCTGAAGTCCTTCTGGCCACTCTGGCCATCACCTGCACTGATGCCTGGCTGAGCGCACCAGCCTCTTTATTTTTTCACCCTACTCCACCCCCTCGCAATGACCTTTTCTCAGAAGTTGAAGTCATCGGTGACTCCTTTCCTTTTGTTGTTACATGAAACCAGACCTCCTTGTCCTCCACAGCTCATCCAAATCCACCCTGAGAGTCTTCGGTCACCACAGACAAGTCTGAGCAGCAACACCCTGCTTCCAGAAAAATGATTCTTGCATTCATATAACTAAGAAGTGGTTCAATTCTAGAACCCTACCTTTTATACATATTTTTCATTTTATGTGCTGAGTGTTGTTCCTGAATGTATGTAAGAGCACCCGTGTCGTGTAGTGCCCAAGGAGGTCAGAAACGAGCATCAGATCCCCTGGAACTGGAGTTACTGATGGTTGTTAGTGGCCATGTGGGTGCTGGAAATCAAACCTGAGCTCTCTGCAAGAGCAGCCCATGCTTTTAACTGCTGCACCATCTCTCCAGCTCCAAAAATCCTATCTTGAAAGTCTGCTTCATTCATAACTGAAAAGCAGACACTGATTCAAAGAATCTCATGCAGTGGCTTATCCTGGGTGATGACGCCAAGAAACAAGAATGATACTGAATGAAGGATTCATGGAGTTAAATTTGACTTACAGATCTGATTACTACTGTAGACCATTGGGAATAAAACACACTAGTGCTCCTATAGGAACCTGAGAGAGTGCACCTTAGCACAAGGTGTGGGCAGGCTGGACTCTCTGCTCATGCAGCCCCATTCCGCCCTTGGCGGAGCATTCCCCTGGATGCATTAACCTCTCTGCACTTCGGGCTGTGATTCAAACAATTAAGCAGCCCTACACAGCCTTGGAGGAAGCAGAGCAGAGGGTGTGAACCTCCAGCAAGGTCGCCTGGCGCTGTCCACATCTTAGTGCTGAAATCAGGTCCAGGGACCACTGCACAGCATGGCAAACCTCAGCTACCATCCTGGGAGAGATACATAAACACCGGCTTGCAATGAAGTCCAGAGCAAAGTCACTGCAGGAGATCCAGGACGCAATGAAGGCACCGGTCCTTGAGGCTGAGGACCTGGTGAATGAGGGGTACTGGGCGTGCCTTCAGCAGAGAGAGATGGTAAGCAGAACTCCAGCAAACTCCAGAATTCGGGCAGTGGAGTTAACCCCCTGTAGTTTTGAGGCTTTTCAGGAAACTTTCATTCCTATGGCTTCACAAGTAAACCAAGAATATGAGGAATTGGTCGCCGCTGCCCTAAGTATTCTAAGTGGTTTTTCTCTGTGGATACAATCTGTCACCAGCCCTGGAAAGTGGCCCAGCCACAATCAGCAAGGCAGTCACTTCTCAGTGCAGCTTGCAAAGCCCTCAGGGGCACCCAACAGTAGTGCGGCAAGGATGTGTGATCATTCTCTAGTTGTCACAGCTGGCTCAGGGGTGGACAGTGAGAGAAAAACCAGGAGACATGTGAAATGCCTCCACAGGGCGGGAATGCCGGCACTGACTTTGTGGCAGTTGCAGGAGGGACACGGGGCTGGATGGACAGTCCTCTGTTAGGGGTCCACTTAACCTCCCACCAGCCCATATATTTTAAGCACCTTTAGTCTGCCCTCAATGCAGTGATTAAAACTGTTGACCTGTATGGCAGCATTGCTTCACACTAGGGTTTGCGCCAGTAGCAGCTATCTTTGGTTTTTGCACATGCCACCACCACACCCAGCTTTTCTGCATGGGCTCTGGGGACCAAATTCAGGTCATCACGCTAGTAAGGCAAACATTTTTTCCAACTGAGCCATCTCCCCACCCCAAGAAGTGCATATTGATGAATGATGGTGCTGACTCTGGCCACTTTGTCCAGTCAAGCTCCCAGACACTGACACAGCCCAAATAATACTCGCCACATTATGTAAGACCCTCTGCTGCTGTCGGCCCAACATTTAATGAGGCAAAGTGCCCAGGACTTGTCGGCATGAGGCTTTCACAACCCCTGCATTATGTCACCAATCTTCAGGTGCTTTTCTCTCACACTTTAACTCACTGTCTCTTTCAGTCAAAGGGCGATGCTCAGTATCAGAACAGTCTGAGTTTCTTCTGCAGGAACTAGAGCCCCATAGCCAATAGATCTATGACTTCAAATACATTCTGTCTCCAAGTCTTCTGTGCCGTGACATCTGGGACCTGCTCCTTAAGGCTTCCAATGTATACCACTGATGTACGCTTTAGATTTACCAGACTAACCTTAAAACTGCTCAAACAATGGAAAAATCCAATAGTGCTCAAGCAGAGGTGATCCTGGGCCTTGGCTACCTGACTAGAAGGTAAGTTTCAAAGCAGAAATCCCCAGTGCTTAGAGAAGCTTGCTGAGTTTCAAAGTCAGCATGGAATAATGTCCCATGACCCGGGACATTGCGGGGAGAGGCAGGTGGTCCTCTACATCCCAGGCTTGGTCCACTGTCCTGGGCTCCTTCGGCTCCACTGCAAAGAGGCGGTCAGTGATAGAGAACACCCTGTTTGGGTTTTTTAGGACAGCTAAGAGACATCTCAGTAAGGCTACAGAAAAAGCCCTAAGGAATGATGGAATAAATCTGTAAACAACATTGATCACACCAACCTCTTTCTGAGAAACCTGTGAAACAGACAAAACAACACAGAAGCAGGCAGAGCACGTAGAAAACGGTCTAGGTCGTTGTTACGACCTCTCAGTTTCAAATCCATTGAACTTTTTTATGCATTTTTTATTTCTACTTTATGTGTATGAGTATATTGCCTGCATTTATGTGAGTGCACCCAGGTCATGCAATGCCCACAGAGGTCAGGAAGAGGCCGTCAGACCCCCTGAAACTGGAGTTATGGATGATTGTTAGCCATCATGTGGGTGCTGGAAATTGAACCTGTGTCCTCTGAAAGAGCAGTCAGTGCTCTTAAACTACTGAGCCATCTCTCTAGCCCTATCAAATCCATTGAATTTTCTGAAACCAATCATGGAAACTGATTTTTGCCTTTGTTCAACTGTGAGTGACTATGCATATACATGTACACATGCTTATTGTTGTAAATCATGAACTCTGTGGCTGGAATCGTCAGTTCTTACTGGAGTCTTTCCTGATGCATTTAATTATTTCTCATCAGTTTAATACATAAGGTTCTCTGTACTGGCAAATCACATGTGAACCCTTACATATTTGCATGTCTATATTAAGGCATCATCTAGACAGTCTCCACTTGACCAATGGCGGCCTGCTGGTCTCACTCCACCCAGACCATCCTGGCCTTTGATATGCAACACTCAGGCAAAAAAGCCAGGTGCTCCTTCCCAGTGCAGCTGCTCCCCACTCTGCTGCTCTCTCCCGTCATGACTGCTTCACCAGGAGACAATGCTTTGGAACTTTGGAATTGCTGATCATTCCTGAGATGACTGTAATCGAGGGCAGATCACATTTATGGGATGCCATTTACAAGATTACCCCACAGGGCTCTACTAATGGCTGTAAAGTTGTGAAACAGACTGTAGAACAGATTTAATTTTTAAAGCAGCTGAAAATATATATTAATGATTTACTGTCATTACTCTTTATCAGAAGTCTTTAGGAATACGAATAAAACAACTCTACCTCTGCCCATTTCCACCCAAGTGTTTCTTCATGGAATTCAAGTCTGATCTTATAGCATGTAATTGGGCAATCAAAATAATGTTCTGCAGGGGGAAAAACTCAGTGAAATTATTTCAGCAGCAGAGTCACCTAGCTTTGTCACGTGTCCCTCTCCAATGTCCCCAGCATGTCCTGTGCTAACTGCTGCCCTCACTCAGCTCTGCCTGGGGCAATTGCACCCTCCTTGATAGACTATCATAAGGTAACGCAAATCTGATGAGAACAGAGATATGGGTCTGGCTAGACAAGGCAGGCGGTCCTAGGACCTGGATCCAGTGTGATTCAGTCGAGCTTGGCTTGCCATCTTTGGGGTTTTGTATTTTTCTGGGGGAGGGGGCAGGGTCTCCCTGTAGCCCCAGCTGGCCTGGAACTCACTATGTAGACCAAGCTGGTCTCGATCTCACAGAGATCCACCTACCTCTGCCTCCTGAGTGCTGGGATTAAATGTGTGCACGGTCACACTTCGCTTGACTTCTTTGGAAGCTACACTCTCTCCTTTCCAATATGCTCTGGGAAGTAGCTGGTCTTGTTGCCACCAGAGGCCATTTATAGCCACAAAGCAAGCAGACTGAAGCACAGAATATAACTTAGGATGAAACCAAGACAGTCCCAGAGAAAGAGACACAAAAACTCTCATTAAACCATGCATAAAACCCAACCTGCTTCTGGATCTTTTTCACAGTTCCAGGGCTCAATAAATCAATTAAATTATTTAAATGAGCTGACTTGAATGTTCTATTATTTATAATCCAAAGGCTGATTTGCAGCTTCTGCCCCAGAGCATATTGTAATGCTAGGCCTGTGGAACAGGGTAAGTAAGGAGTAAGCTACGGAAGGTTGCGGACCACCACGGACAGGAGGGCACACTGTCTGCCCAGGGCCTCCCCCAGAGTGACCCCAAAGGCACTGATAAGCCAGGCCCAGCTGAGAGAAGTATTCTGTCCCAGAAGTCCAAGCTCACACAGGAACAGAATCAGAATTAGTTCAGCTGGTGGCAGCATTTTAAGGCTTTATACTAGGTGTCAGTGTAGTTCCAGACTGTCTGAATGGACTGCAGCTAGCAAAGCTACCTAGCTCGCAGTTCAGAGAGTAAGGAAAGTGTGGTGCCTAGGTGCTGGGGAGGAGAGTGTCCCAACCCAGGCTACTGCTCCCCTGAGCATGCTGCGGGGCACTGTGGAAAGACACTGCGCCCCCTGCTGGTCAGTGCTTGACGGGGCAGGCTACACAGAGAGCTCAGTTCAATGCTGCAAGCTCTCAGGGCCACACACAGTGAATGGCACAGTAAGCATGACACACGTCTATCCTTGATACGTTTATCATTCAGGTAAAAGAGAAAAGGAAAAAACAGAGACGGAGGGAACTAAATCAGGTGACCCCCTTCCTCCAATACAAAGTTAATATGCAAAAATTAGACCACGGGGGGGCGGGGGCGTTGGGCTTTATCCACATGTCGCAACAAATGAAACCTTACAGAGAAACAAGAAGAACAGTGTCTGAAGGAGCAAAATAGATTCACAACTGGCTCCAGTGGTCAGGCAATTTCACAGTAACAAGTCGGTGAGTGCTCGGTCAGATACAAAGCGACAAAACACAGGAGGAATCAGCCTATGTGAAACTGGGAGAGCCCCCAGGCAATCCTGAGCACCATCACCCACACTGCCACTGGCCAGAAAGCCCGTCCATTGGACAGGAGCGAGAGCAGCCCAGACCTGCCTCTGCCTCTGACCTCCTTACATCAGAGTCCTTCCAGGATGCTGTGTGTGCCCCTGGCCCACCTGAGGTTTGTGATGGGGACCCTGGGACTGCAGCTACCAGGTAACAGCTGTGGCTGGCACCTCTGCCCTCCCATCCCAGACCTGTCTTCTGACCAGTCCTAACCCAAAACTGAAAGGGAAGGGAAGCCAAGGAAATGAGATTTCTCCAGGACTAAGTTGACACACTCCAAAAGGCAAGAATTCAACGCAAAAAGGGGTAAGAGAGCCGGGCAAGATGGAGAACACAGGACTTAGAGCAGATCTAGAAGCACATTGTCCAGTGGGCAGGAAGTGCCTCCGAGGCAGAAAGGGGGGCACACTTCTCCCTGGGGCTCTGGGCTGCTGTTAAGCTTTGTTAAAGTGTGATTACAATTGGTTAAAATCACTATTGGTGTTAATGATAAGCTCCTTAAACTGTCATCAGCACTCTCTGATATCCATTGTCCTGTAAACATACTGCTCTTACAGAGGACCAGTCAATTCCTAGGACCCATATCCAGGTGCTCACAGCCACCTGTAACTCCAGTTCTAGAGGCTCTGACCCCCTCTTTTGGCCTCCACAGACACATGCACTCATGTGTGCACATTCCCACATGCATACACACACATACACTATAATTAAAAGTTAAATATCTTTTTAAGCAAGTAAGCTGGTACAGTGGGGCTCACCTTTAATCCCGGCACTTGGGAGGTAGAGGCAGGCAAGAGCTCTGTGAAACTGAGGCCACTCTGGTCCACATAATGAGTTCCAGGCCAGTTGCAGCTATAGGAAGACCCTGTCTCAAAAAAATAGAAAAAAGAAAATCAAAGATGTTTGGGGATGGAGCAATATGCCCCCACTAATCTTGGCAGCAGTCAGATTCTCCCTTGTGACCTGGGCTGCCTTAAGCAAAGGACTGTCAGCCAAACAGCCAGTTGGACTATCTTATGCCATTTCCAATGTTTGACAGATACATGGGAGGTCACAAATGACCACACAAGGACCACAATTGCTTCCTCGGACTCTGGAAGGGGCGCCCCAGTCGGGACATTTTCCAACCGTTTGCACCAGACGTTTTGCTAGCAAAACCTCTAGATGGTGAGCTCTAGATGAGGCTGCAAGTGCACCTCTCCTGGAAGCCTAAAGAGGCCCCGGGGCTGCTGCCAGGGGAGCTGTGCTATGATTACTGCAGACACAGACCTTCATTTGCACGGGAGGCTTTACGATGGGTGCAAATACAAACCATTTTCAGAAGAGGCTGTTTATGACTGGTGCCAAAATCCCTCCTCTGGTCGAATAAGCAAACCATTCCACCACATGGTACCTCGGCTCAGAGAAACCCTCTGGGCTCTCCCCGGGTGTTGCAGTATTAGAGCCTGTAGAAGACTTCTCTCGAGCACTTTCCTTGCTGAAGCACAGGAGGAGCTGAGGTCAGCTGTGCCCTGAGAAGCAAAATGAAGTCCCACAACTGGCTCCACCAGTCAGAGGACCTCACAATAACACAACAGGTGATCACTCAGCCAGAGGCAAGGGAGTGTCCGGCTGCCCGACAGCTCGAGAGAGTGGCCAGAGCAGGAACGAAGTACGAGCCAAGAGAAGACGGAGAGCTGAGGCTGCAGAGGATCAGAAAGCATGAAGAGACAGAAAAGAGGAACTGCAGGCCCCGGTCCCTGCCAGAGTGGAGCGAGCCTTCAAGTCTCCGGGCTGGGAACCTCAGACCCCCGAGCTGGAACTGTGACGCTGCTGCCAAAGACTGAGGAATCCCCATCCTGGGCCTGCCCCCAGCTGCACAGTCAGCTACTGCCAAAAGCTAGGGAATCCTGACTTCCTAGACCTCCACCAGGACGGTGACACTTGTCACTGTAGGGCTAAGGGTCCGGCTACCCACAGGATGCCTGCGGAAAGTTGGAACTCCCCAGGGCGCCACCTGCTGGCTCTCCGCGTGTCTGCTGCCATCGCCCTCACTGTCAAATGCAGAGAAAGTCTGCCTGAGAACACACTTGAAGAGCTTTCCCTTGCCCACCACCATTTCCATCCAGGTAGAGCAAAAGGCACTGCCCAGAGGCCTGCTCGCACTCCCTGCTCATAGTCTGGCTCAGGGAAGTTCATGCCAGCAGCCAATGTGTCGGCTGACGACTTCATCAGACTATGAGCATCAGTTCTAACACCTATGCATGTATGTGCCACGACCTCTCTAGAATGCTGTCCTGCCAGTGGGACCACTGTCACATTCATGCTAACGTCACCCCGCCGCACATCCACCACTCCAGTGTCCTAAACCCCCCTGTCCTTGTAAGAAGAGGACCTTTGGGGGTCACTGACTAGGGGCCATAGACCACGTGTCACAATCTCCACCCCTGCACACTGCGGTCAGTGGAAGCTCCACTGAGAAACCATCAATTCAGCCGTCAGCAGGAACAGAAACCAGTGGAAATGAAGATTAGAGATTTGGGGGAGGGGACACTCACCCCTGTTGTTCTCTCCCACACGCCACCACACCTGAGTACAGCCCAGCACAGCCCAGGGTGAGGGCCAGGGATATAACCAGAGGTCTCCTCTCTCCCGGGGAGGCAGGGCTGGCCTCCGTCCTCTCAGGAAGGGTCTTCCCCCCATCCTCCCTATGCCCCGTGCTAGGCCTGCTGCCTGCCAACAGAGGTGCCTACCTACTGCTCCTGCTGCTGATGGGGCACCCTGCTCCTTATGGGGGCTCCCTGCCCCACTCCTGCCGTGGTCGGCCCCTTCTCTACACACCGCCCCTTGCCCTTTACCGCTACAGGTGGACCAGGCTGCCAGCAGCTGTGCCGAGGAAGAGCCAGCCCGCTTCCCGCTAAGGGTGCTATCAGTGTCTGCTGCGCCTCGACGTTCATCTTCCAGCACAGGAATCAGAAAAGGAGCACCTTTTCAGGAACCGAACCCAAACACAGCCTTGCCTCACCCATGAGGACTCTGGGCCGCCCAGCACCTGTTGTGCCCTGCAAGCTTTTGCTCAGAGCAGAGCCTTGGGGTAGAGGAAGAGGAGGCAGGACCCAGGCACTGGTCCCCAGCTTTGCCCCTGACCTGCTGCGACCTTTGGCAAGGGGGTTTTCGGTGCCCTCGGGCAGTTCTGTGATGGAACCATTCTTTGATCTTAAAAGAAGGCCTTCAAAAGCACTCACTGCTGCCCCCTCAGTCAGAGTCTCACTGGCCTGACTTCGGTTTCATGATGGTCATAAATACAGACAAAGACATCAGCGCCACTTGGAGTATCGATCACCAAGGAGCCTTCTTCCCTCACATTTCCACATTGCCCTTCTCTGCCGTTTCATAATCCTGTGACTCTCTCTAGCACCAATCCCTTGGTGTTGCCTGGTAAATGTCAGAGCAGTGCGGCTCCAGAGCCTGACATCTACCCAGGCAGACACAGAGCCGCAGAAAACAGTTGAAAGCGCTCTACTCCTGAGGCACTTCCTTCCACTGCCCAGGATCTAGGTTGTGCAGCCCCATTTCTGTGGTATGCAGTGCTAAAGGAGGTGACAAGAGATGTGGATCTCATTGTGCAACCTGCAGCAGGTCAGCTAGACTCTCTGGGTTTTCTGTTCAGAGAACAAGATTTGGACTTGGATTCTATCTAAATGCCTCTCCATCTTTTATATTCAACAATTTCTGTTTGCAAAGCCACCAAAGGCATAATCATTTTCAACTGATCTCATTAATAAAGATGAAGGGCAAGGAAGTGGCGGTTAAAGAGAAGCACCGTCACCCTCAGGTGACGGGCTTGGAGATCACAGGCGGGTAAAGCTCCTTACCGCTTAATCCCCGTCGCTCTCTCGAGCTAAGCACAAAGCACTCTCATCAAATCTAATCAACTCAGTGAGCTCTGGAGGAGGCTGGGAAATGGCTCAAGTATCTCCTGCCTTCAGGATTCACTGCTGTGGCCTCCTGTGGACATGTGCTTCCAGGCCATGCCAGGGACAGTGACAGAGAAGAACAGGCATGCGTCAGGAGGCGAGGCGGTGACCGCAGGAACATGTGGAGGTGTCAGCTTAGAAGGTGGTCCCTGCTCTCCTGGGACAGGCAATCTGACTCCCAGAAGTGTGCAGGGAGGTATCAGGTCCGGGTGCCAGGGCCCAAGGAGAAAGGCACGGCTGTTGGAATCCCAAGGACAGCAGCAGGCAGTCACACCAGAACCCAGTCTCAGAAGGATGGCCCTTGCAACAAGATACCAAAGTAGGACCTTAACGTTATGCCGTTCATCTCTCACCCATCCCTTTCCTCTCACACCAGAATCACCAAACTCCAGTCAACTCAAATGCTGGGGCCCAAGCTGGAACTTCCTGACCCTCTTCTACCCATCAGCTGTCAATGAGTCACCAAATGATGAACCCTTGATGCCACTCAGGTCTGTCCGCTCCTCTCCTAGCTCACTGCTCAACTCTTATGTCCAGCCTGAAGCTGCCTTCTGTGTGGCAGCACCGTAGATGTGCCTGGTACCTGTCAAGAGCTGGTCCACTCAGTCAAGGGCACAGAACTAGGCAGAAGCCGTGGCTGTGTGCAGCAGAAGTAACTAAATGTCCTTACTGAGGCCAGCGAGGGCGTGGTTTCCCTCTGGACGTGAGGCTGCAACACCAGCTCTTATGCAGCAGGAAAACTAAGCCCAAATCGAGAAGGAAGTGATACCTTGTACACAGAGCACAAATCAGAGCCCAGAAAGAACTTCACACTGTGCATCCACCCCAGGGAAAGTTCCCAGCCCTGAGGCTTTGTTGATCTGAAGAACACACCAACTGAGGAACATCAGAGAGGGGAATCCACCTCAGCCACTGAGAATACTGTTTTATTCCATTTGAGCTATTCCAACAAAATACCATAAACTCAGTGAAATGAATCCCTCAGAGTCCTGGAAGCTGTAAGATCACAGTGTTGACAGATTCCATGCCTGCTGAGGAGCCGTCTTCCACAAAGATGGCACTTCCTTGCTGTTTCCTCACAAGGCGGAAGGGTAACCATCCTGCAAGGAAGGAGGCTGAACTCCTGGCAGGAGGGAGGATATTCTAATGAGAGACATTTGAGTCTAGAGAGATGGCTCAGCGGTTAAGAACACTGGATTCCCAGCACACACATGGTAGCTAACAACCATCAGTAACTTCAGTTCCAGGGGATCTGGCACCCTCTTCTGACCTCCTTGGCATTGCACGATACAGGTGCACTTACATACATGTAGGCAATACACTCATAAACATAAAGTATAGAATTAAAATTTTTTATAAAAGAGACATTTGAGACCTTCCCTCTGGTCATTAGACCATTCAGACAATAAACCCTGAAAAAATTAGAATTTCCTAAGGAATTCTATGATTGGAGAAAGAAAAGGTTGAAACTCTGATGCCAAAGGGGGAACTTGTCTCCCAGGATGAGATTTCATACAGTTCTGATACCTGTCCAACCACCTTGCAGGAGAAACCAGAGGAAACACTGATGGGTCAGGAATGGGCGGGACCATACCTTGACTGGAGCTGCTTACCTAGGCATACATCTTCTCCTCAGTTAAACCTAACCCTCACGCCAGTGCCCCAGAGCTGGACTTTGGGTGCATCACTGGACCGCTTTATTTGTTCCTTTCTCAAGATGGCTGCAGTGAATACATTTCCTGCTACTCATCTCTTTAAATCTTTAATTGGCATATTGAGGATGGAGAGCTGAGCAAAGCCTGTTAGGGCTGCCAGGGTGCAGGCGTCTGCATCAAAAGTTCTGGAACAAGAGAGGCAAATAAGCACTCCAAGACATGTGTGTGCATGCGTGTGTGTGTGTGTGTGTTTGTGTGTGTGTGCGCGCGCACTGAGTGCATAGAGATGATTTCTCAGGAGCCATCTCCCTTGTTTTATGAGACAGGGATTCTGGTTGGTGGAGCCCTCCAAGTATGCTAAGGGGCCAACACGGATCTGCCTCCCCGTGCTGGGATTACAAGCATGTGCCACCGTGCTGGGTTTTTCATGTGGGTTCTGGGGTCAAACACAGGTCCTCATACTTGTGCAGCAAGCACTCTACCTACTGAGCCATCTCCCCAGCTCCCAGCAGCCTCTTTTATAAGGTACTTTTCATTTCTAGTCTCGGTCTCTTCCAACAGACTGACTTTTCCAAAACACACACACAGCACAGCATGAAATGTGGAATGGAGACAGCCCCAACTCAACGCAGACCGTTCTAGAAACTGGTGACAGAAGCGGCCCAGGAGACTCTCTGGCACCTGGACTTTCTGGGTTAATATAAAGGGACCAGGGAAACAGGTGAGGGGCGTGCCTCCCTCCAAGGCAACCTGGCCAAACCCTCACTCCCCGGATGGGGTGAGGCAGCTGAGCCTCTCTCCCTGTACAAATCAGATACTTGCACAAATCACACTGCTGGTAAGTGCTGACCTGGGATGTACATTTCCCTAAACAATGACTAAGCAATCTAAACACACCGGGTTCCGGTATTCATCCACGTCTTCCAAGACTTTGCAATGTTTTGGAGCTTCCCTCCTCCTGGAAGACACCTCCTGTTGCTCGGATCAGGATCAGGAGCCTGAGCCAGCATGACGGTCCATCTCCCTGAACAAGAAGTTTGAACTGACCAGACCTTAAGCTGCTGAGGCTGTGTTCACGAGTGGGCATGATCCCTCTGGGCTCCACCTGCCTTCTGCCTGCAGTGCCCCAACCTGTGGCCAAAAGCCTAATTCCCTCAGGCAAGACAGACCAAGAGCCTCTCCCACTCTGACCATCTGAATGCTGGACCCATGCTTTTCTGCCAGTGGTTACATAATAGCCACTTGAGTAACAGCGTACATTGTGTCCTGGACACTGGCTCCCAACTTCACAGGGAATCCTACCCAGACAGGCAGCTCTAGGTGAGGTGTGCGGTCAGCTCATTGGAAACTCCAGCCGTGAGTACACACGAGTCTCGGCTGTTAGACGAGTCTTTCGGTCTGAAATGATGTTATGTACTATATTACTCTTCTCGTTGCCTGACAAAAATCAGCTTAAAGACAAGAGGGTCTCTTCCGGCTCGCAGTTGAGGCACCATCCATCCCGGTGGAAAAGGCACAAAGGCAGCAGAGGTTCAGCTGTGGAGAAGCATGAAGCGGCTGGACACCTCATGTCTGCATCAGGGAGTGGAGAGCAATGAATTCTTGGGCTCAGCTTACTTCCCACCCCCTTCCCTGTTTATTCAGGCTGAGACTTCAGCCTACAAGGTGGTGCTGCCCATTCTGGGTGGTCTTCTCTCAACAGTCAGATCTCTCTGGAAACACCCTCACAGATGCACCCAGAGGTAAGTGTCTTAGGTGACTCTAAACCCCACTGAAATCAAGAGTAATTATCACAGGCATGATCCATCAACTGTGGATCAAATCCTCTGTGACTCATTGGACACTGGGGCTGGCTGAAACCATGCAGGTAAGGAAAGATAACGCACCCAGAATACATGTCAACTCCAATGAACGTAACTGTTCTCCCATGTGCAGAGTGGAAGTGATTCAAGATAGTCAGCTTGCAACCAAGACTCTGTTTGGCCTGCTCAGGGTTGGACCCATCTTCTGATCAGCATGTCTCTGTTGCTGAGAGAACGGATGGCATCAATGGCCAAGGTCAAGAAGCAGACATCTTCTCCATCTCAGCCATCATGGCTACTTTAACTATGAGCCCGTGCTACCAGCTCTAGGGCAGCCAAGGACGAAGGCTGGTTGACTTCAAACAGCCAAGCCAGTCTGTATCCTTGGCTGCTCAGAAACTGCTCTCTGAGCATCGCTGTGCTGTGCAAGGCCATAACCCCTATGCCCACAGCACTGGTCCATCTAATACCTCTTCTGCAGCCCTTCTTGTCACTGACTGTCACGTTTGGCTCCTTCAGGATCTGACTAAAGCCATTTGTCACTGTATCTGAGTCCACACTCCAGCCTCTCCTTCCACCTGAAGTGGGTGTATGAGCTACCTTTCTCATTGCTGTGACAAAATACTTGAGAGCGACTTAAAGAAGGATGAGTTTACTTTGGCTCATGGTTCAGGGTACAGTCCATCATGGGGGGGAAGGCACGGAGCAGGAGCCTGAGGTGGCCAATTGCTTTGTATCCTCAGTCAGCAGAGAGAGGTGAATGCTAGTGCTCAGTCCACTTTCTCCTCGCTATTCAGTCTGAGACCCCAGTCTGTTGAATGGTGCCACCCCAGTTAAGGTGAATCTTCCCATCTCAATGATCCCATTCCAGAAACTCTTTCACAGACATCCCAGAAAGGTCTCTTTTTTTGTTGTTCTCCACTACCAGAATCTATTCTAAGGTGACATGTGTTGACTGAGGCTATAGATCTTCTGAGGTCCCCCTGGGTGACAAACACAGTCCTGTTTCCATTTGCATATCAAATGAGTAAAATGAAGATTTACAGACTGTTAGGGAACCTGATGCTCTTAGACAGGCCCGGAGAGCCTGTTTACCATGCTCAATGTGCTGAGTTGGAAGCCCCTTCACGCTAAGGCTGCCAGTCAGTGTGTCCAGGTGGTGTTAGGCGTAACTGCAACCCTGGTTTCTTGATGGGTTCAAGTCTTCAGAATTCAATCCACTTAAAGTCACCAGGGCACAGAAGCCACGAGAGTGACAGCCTTAATGCGCGGTGCGTTCCCCATCCTCCTGCGACTTTGCAGGGAGGTTAAGTGCTCTGCCCGGCTCTCCCGGGCGGCCTCAGTCAGCAGCCAGATTCATGGCTGCCATTTTGGGCTCTTGTTGCATCGTTTGTCATGAAAATGAGGTATTAGAATTTCAGCGCCTAATACACCGCGCGAGTTAGCGTGAGTTATGATGGAAGGTGGAGCTGCTCCTTTGGTATTTCCGATAATATGTAGCTTTGTCACAGGCTGATGGCAAACGATCAGTCCAAAGTGCCTTGGAAAAGCACACTCTTCATGTCAAAACGGCTTACATTGTGGAAAAAATTACTATCAGTCAAAATGGCACACAGGGAGGGCTCATAACCCACAACCCAGGAGGAAGCCATTGCAACCCTCAGGAAGAACTTGGAAGGCAACCTACGTGGGTACTGGATGGACAGCCTCCTGGGCCTCTGGTGAAGGCCGGGGCACCCCGCCTGCAGATTCTCCACTCTACCTAACATCCCTGAGAAGACCAGGTCTGGCCCCTGAGGAGGAAGAGCCACTGCCTAGACGGAGCTCTGGGAACACTCCCCAAGGAGGGATCTCACCTCCAGAACTGTGCAGAATGGAAACTACCTTTTAGGATTCATCTGGACACAGATGTATTTAAATGAAATAAAGCTTTGTCGTCCCCAGAAAATATACATTTACAAATTTGAAAGGCTCATGCTGAGGAGAAAAAGAAGTCCAATTGCTGAGCGTTCCAGGGAGGAAGATTTCAGTCCAACCAAAGAACCCAAAATGGACTGAGTTCTGGACAAAGAGCTTCCTGACCCTGGAAATGTTCCAGCAGTGAGTGGTCGCAATGAATGGAAAGTTGGACAAAGCGGGCATTAAGGTTCCTGCTAATTTACATGTTCTGTCATTTTACCATTGAGAATAGGAAAAGCGAGATAATTCTCTGTTCCTCGTTGGAAAGCATAGTGGTGATGGTGATAGGTTACTGGGATGGGAAGCCTGAAGTGATTCCCAGCTCCCATGGGTGCTCCTCATCACTCTGCAGAGGGGCTGCAGAGCCCCTGTGAGCACCGGAGAGTGTAGACACCACGGTATACAGCACAAGGCAAAGAGGGACCAGATCCAGTACCAGTTCTAGTCGATCTACCACGTGGGTCAGAATCCTGGGTCAAAGGGGGACCCCAAGGCCAAGTCTCAGGACTACTGGAAAGGATTTCTATAAATGATTTCTGTATCAAGGACATCAGAGTTTGCCCATTTACTATGACTGCATAGATGGTTGAAAATTAAGCTTTTCAGGGCTAGACAGATGGCTCAGCAGTTAAGAGCACTGGCTCCTCTTGCAGAGGACCCAAATTTGATTCCCAGCACCCACATGATAGCTAACAACCATCCGTAACTCCAGTTCCAGGAGATCCAACACCCTCTTTCTGACCTCTGCAGGCATTGCATGACACAGGTGCATTTACATATGACATTCATACATATGAAAATAAAAATAATAAAATATTTCCCAGTTTCAGCTCTCAAAGGTCTCCATGACATGGACAGAAGGAGACACCAGCCATGGCAAGCGGAGTGGGGGCCACTGGGCTGAGCAGCAAGAACTCCAAAGCCCACTTCACCCTAAGCTGCTCTTCCTCAAGGGTCAAGCCTGGCCTAGTCTTTTACCATTTCAATTGCATTTTATTCTGTTTTATGGGGAAGTCACATATCTTGATTTGAAAACCTGAGAGGGATATTGGAAAAGATCACTTTTAAATGCCAAAGGTTTATTATACCAAGACTTCCTAACAATACTTTTTTTAATGTTTAAAGAATGATCCAAAATAAGATGTTTAAAAGTGCCATTGGACTGAGAGGATGGCTTAAGTGGTAAAGTACTTGCCACATGACCATGAGGACCTGAGTCCAATCCTCAGCACCCACATAAAGCTGAGGGTCATAATCCCAACACTGGGGAAGGAGAGACAGAAGATACCTGGTGCTCCCTGGAGACACTGGAGCCAGTCAGCCTGGCCTAACAGGTGAGCTCAGACAATGAGACCCTGTCTCAAAAAGACCAGATAGGTTGTTCCCGAAGCATGAGACCTAAGGTTGACCTCTGGCCTACACACAGACACACACACAATTACACAGAGGCACTGAAAGGAACATAGACATATACACACATATACAGACACAGGGCTGTTTCTAAGTTATAAAACTGAAGCACTGGAATGCAGCGTCAATATTAATTTATTCTTCATCTCTTCGAATGACACCTAAGCGCATTGTGGAAAAGGAAGCTTCCACCAGAGGGTCCGTTAGGAGCGCACTTTCAGCAGTGTGGTCCAGCACGAGAGTCTGAGGGAACTGGTGGGAACTAGCTGCAATAAAAGAGATGTTTCTTGCGCCCCTCACATCTCCTTCTCCCTTCTAACTCATCTCTCCACAGCTAAAATAAGAGTGAAACAAAGATGCAGACTTCATAGAGATCGTGGCCAGCTGTCTCACCTCTTAGAACATCAGGTGGCAGTCTCCTTTGACAAGCAGGTCTTAAAGAACTTTGCCATTGGAAACAAAGTCAATACGCCTCACTCTGGCCCCAGGAGTAGTGGGCAGAGGGTCTGGATTCGAACCCCATAGTGGGAAATGAGCTTTAGCAATTGGTACCATTTTCCCAGAAATAAGTCAGATTTTAAATTTCTTAAGTTTGGTTTATTTAAAACACTCAGGACTGAATATTCTGAATGTAAAATCTTTCTCAAAACATGGCCAGTGACAGGGCCTCCGGAGAGACAAAATCAACAGAAGAGATGCATCCAGCTAGCAAGAGACAGAGAGTTCAAGGAGCTGAGCCCTGTGACTGAGAGGGCTGGCAAGTCTGAAACTGCTGCCAAGCAAATACAGACAGGAGTTGACGTTCATGTCCTGAGGTAGAATTCCTTATTTTTGAGCAAACGTCCCATCTTTGTCGCCATAAACTGAATGTTGATCCCCCTCCCCCACATTCCAAATTCCTGAAGACCTGCCTGCTGCGGCTCTGCTTTGTAACCTGTGGACTGCCTTCCCGTACAGGGTTACACAAAAACTGGCAAAGGTTTTCCGAGCATGGAACACACAAAAATGAGTTTCAAGTCAAGCGTGACAAATCTGAGGTGTTTCTTGCCCATTCAACATCACGTGACTTCACCACAGACACACAACCACCACACTCCACACGGTGCAACTCTCAGGCCACCAAACGCCACCTAAAGCCCCTCCCCTCAGATTTGAACCTGTGGAATGCGATAATTCCAGGGTTTCCGCTGCATATACAAAGTTTTCTGCCCTTTGCTATAGAAGCAGGACGGTTCAATCACAGAAAACAAAGATTTCTAGTATTTTACTGTCATCATCTGTAAATTGTTTTACATTAGAATGCTTGATTTTTTTTTAATCGCTGCTTGAATCACTGACTTGAGTTTCATAAAAAAAGTTCAATGAATTTTAGCTTGGAATTAGGACAGACCTTCCAACAATTTCTGAAATGTCCCTGAAGTACAAACTTGTGACATTTGTACTAAGTATTTACGCAGAGTAGTGTCCTCAGCACTGATGATTATAAATGAAAAGCCACCTCTGAAGAACACTGAAGACGCTCTGCATTCTGCAGTGCCAATCCAAGTTAAGATTCCGTTCTTCATGGGAAAACCAGCCGGCACATCCTCCTCATAAATAACAAACTCGCTGTCTCCTTTAACAGTAAATTAATAGGTAGAGCAAAGAATGGTTTCAAAATGAATTTATTTATGGTTTATTGTCAATAAATGTTAGATTTGTATACCTATTTTACAGACACACAAACCCAGAGTCCTAAGAAAAGGTCTCCAGTGGGAAAGGTTTAAGATGCTCTGCCCCGGTGTGATGATGTCAGAAAGGAAATCTCTGGGAGCAGCTACAGTTAGATGTGCTCAGGAGGGTGTCGCTCTCAGAGGGGATTAGTGTCCCTTAAGAGAGACACCAGAGAGCTTGCTCTCTACTGTGAAGACAACCATCTGTGAGCCAGGATAACCAAGCCATCCAGAAGAATGATGAAGGACTCCTGGTCTCCAGGACTCTGGGAATAAATTCCTGTTTAAGTCACACCATCTATGATACTTTATTATGCCAGCTGGAGAATACTGAGACATGTTCCCAAGGCCTTCATCTGTTTGGCCACTTCGTGCCCACATTATAGAGAAACATCTTGACTTCAAAAGTCAACAGAATACGGATGTCAACGATCTCTGTAAGACACCTTCCCAGCAACACCTAGCTGGTGTTTGATGAACTGTCTGGACTCCATCGGCTTGACCAAGTTGCCAGCAAGACTAAGCACATCAGGTCTTGGAAGCAGCAGTGGTTGTGCCTGTGGAAGGCTCTGCCCTGCAGCGGGGTGACATAGGAGCTGCAGGTGATGCCCACCCATGCCCCCACACGGGGCCCCTGTGCCCGCAGCCCTTCGGGGTCCCCAGTGTTCTGCTCAAGTTCTTTTCAAAATCAACCTTGCCTGAGCTTTATTCCCTCCCAGCCCTGCACGGGTCTTGGCATTCCCTCTTAAGCAAAGACTTGCCCATGGTCCAAATAGCCTCATCTTCCAAGAAGAATCTGCGTGTTGAAAAGCGTGTGTTGAAGCTGCTCTTTTGCTATAGTAGGAATTAAATTTAAAGCTTCATATGCTAGGCAAACACTCCACCGCTGAGCTGTATCCCAAACCCTATTAAAGACTGAATAATAATAATAGCTATTATTATTATTAATAGTTATTAGTAGTAGTAGGAGCCCATTGAGTTGTCCAGGTCAGCTCTGGACCGCTTTGTGTGCCTGTCTCTTCAGCTCGCAGTCCTCCATCTCACCGTTCCAAGTAACTCTCATCACAGGCCCACAATGCCCAGGCAGGGCTTTTTTAACATATGCTTAATTTAATAGTTATACCCAAATCAACCTCCCAGAAAAAAAAAAATGTGACCTGGAGAGATGGCTCAGCAGCACTTGCTACTTTTCCAGAGACTCCAGATTTGATTTCCAGCACCCACATGGCGGCTAACACTCATCCTTAACTCCGGTTTGGGGATTCAGCACTCTCTTCTGATCTCCCTAGGCACCAGACATTTACATGCATGCAGGAAAAACATTCATATCAATAAAATAAAGATAAGTAAAACCTTAAAAAATAATAGGATGTTCCTACCAAAGCTGCACTGCGACCTGAGCTTCTTGTTTTGACGCAGCTCTAGGAAAACGTTGCGCCAAATGCACTTTTTAAAAAGCTCTGATGGTTAGGAGATGACTCAGTAAGGAGTGCTTGCTGCACAAATGTGTGTTCTGGGGTTCAGATTCCCGGCACCCACATAAAAGCTGGGTTGGTGTGACAGCCTTCCTATAATCCCAGCACCCAGGAGGCAGAAACAGCAGATCAGTGGGACAAGCCAGTCATCTAGACTAGGCAAGTCAGGGAGCTCCAGGTTCAGTTCCCAGAACCTTCATGGTGGAGGCAGAGAACTAACTCTTTCATAGGGTCCTCTGCACTCTACATGCACACTGTGGCATACAAACGAGTGAACGAACATGATAAAATGTTTGAAATAAAAAATAAAATTCAGTAAATAAAGTGGAGAAAATTCCACAAAAACACCTAATATCAACCTTGGACCTCCACATGCAAGCACACACACATGCACTCACAACTGTACTCACATGTGTAAACATGCACATACACACACGTTCACCATACTCACCCACATACACACACAAAAAAGTTGGGCGCTGGAGAGAGAGCTCAGTGGTAGAGCATCTGCGGCACAAGCATGAGGAACAGGAGCTCAGATCCCTGCCCCCAGGAAAGCTGGACGGATGAGGACAGGAGCTCAGATCCCTGTACCCAGGAAAGCTGGGCGGATGAGGACAGGAGCTCAGATCCCTGTACCCAGGAAAGCTGGGTGGATGAGGACAGGAGCTCAGATCCCTGTACCCAGGAAAAGCTGGGCGGGCACGCAGGCCCTCCGAAACCCCTGGACTCAGGAGGTGGAAACGGGATCCTGGGGCAAGCTAGCTGAATGGGTGAGCTCCAGATTCAGCAAGAGACCCTGCCTCAGGAAATAAGGTGGAAAGAGACCAGGGATGATCCCTGACATCAGCCTCTGACCTCTGCATACATATGTGCAAACGTTACAAGCACCCTGTACCCTGTACCCATCCACATGTACCCACACACATGCTAACACAGATGCTCAAAGCAATTTTAAAACTTTCAAGCCTTAACAAAGACTTGGATTTCTCAGTGCAGCCTGGAGGGTGACAGCAGTGGGCGGAGCCCCTTCTGCTCAGACCCTGCGCCCAGCCCATGGCCTCAGAGGAAAAGAACAGGCTAATGAAGAGCGGAGCGGGGGACGCATCACGTGTAGAGCCCTGGCGCCCCCTGATCCTTAAGGCCACTGCAGTAGATTCCCATCTCCACCCAGAACTCCCTGCCAGGGGTAGAATTAGGAACTTAAAAGATTATTTTTCTCATATTTATTTGTTTGTTTGTGTACCAACGGGCCACGGCCTGCCACAGCATGCACTCAGAGGACAGTATGCAGGAATTGGTTCTCTCCTTCCACCAGGTGGGTCTGGGGATTGAACTCAGATCAGAGCTTAAATGGTTCTTAAATAATGGGACTTTCATGTGATAGACAAGCCCTCCAAAGGTGTTTATTGGTGATGATTCTTCTTGTACACACACACACCACCACCATCTGGGCACACCTCCACACCATCACACCTACACTTCTGCTAAGCAGAGAGCAGTAACACCCTGCCAGACAACTACGATTTAATTCGAAATCAATCCTAGGTTTCTAGGGACACTACAACCTGGAGTAGAGAAGCGGTGCGGGGCAGGGGGGTTTAGTGATCATGATCCGCCAGCTTCTGCCCCTCTGGTCTTCTAACCAACACAGCTGGGCCTGCTTATTATCAAACGTGTTAACTTACATGCAAAAGGGACTTGTAGGCCTATCCCAGCACACCCATTCTAATCATGAGAGCCCTTAAAACAAAGGACTTACCTGGCTGCCAGTCCTGGAGATGGGGATCTGACAGGTCACAGCTACAGAAGGAATCACCACCCCACTGCAGGTCCGGAGAAGCGAGGACCAGAGAAGTCTCCAGGAGTGGAGCGTAGTACCAGCAAGAACATGGCGACAGACATCCTACAAGTACAAGAACTTGGGAGCCACCCCAGGTCCTCCAGAGAGGCATTCACCCCTGCCCACACACGACTGCAGGTTGATCAGAGTTGGGTAGAATCAATGACCCATGGAAACAGGGAAAATGAGTGTTGCTTCACGCTTCAGTTTGTACTGGACGGGCACAGAAACCATGATCAGTCTCTACAGAATCCAGGAAAATTCAGCGTCCGCAGCCAGAGGTGACACAAGGGCCTGACATCAGTGTCTTCTTTCCAGCTGACCCTTCTCCTCCTCACAGCTCGATTACCAGGCTTTCTAGCCAGTTTCCCTCCCTCACAAGCAGAGAGAGGCAGCTCCGCATCAAAGTGGGAAAGCCAGGATTCTGCACGCATTGCTGGATCCGTCCCATGCACGGCTCTGTCTTCCCAGATTCCTGCCATGAAGACTCCTCACTCGAATACAGTTAGCATGTACCAGTCGTGCACATCCTCGCTCACTTCGATCCAAAGAAAAGCTTCCCAAGAAGAGAATCTGCAAAGGCAGACCAGAGCTCGGCTTACTGGAGTTTCATCATGTACTCAAAGGTGAAAAGACCAGGGTCTGGAGAGATGCTCAGCAGTTAAGAACACTGGCTGCTCTTGCAGAGGACCTGAGTTCAGTTCCCGGCATCCACATAGCAGCTAACAACTGTCTGTAGCTCTAGTTCCTGGGAAATACAACACTGTCTTCTGACCTCTGTGGGCATTGGGTGACACAGATGCACTTACATACATGCAGGCAATACACTCAAACACATAAAATAAAAATAAATATTTCTTTAAAAATTAGAGGTGAACACATCAGTCCCATTTGTCATCACTGCTGAGCCAGGTGTAAGTACCAGGGCCAGTGCCCACGCATTTCCACAGGTGCAGAGACCAGCCCGCTTCCTTATCCCGTGGCACTCTGCAAGCTCTCCCTTCCCCCTCCACGGGAACACCTGTTCCGGTGGTCACCAGGCAGGGCTGATCCCCAGAAGCAATTCCATTACTAATCAACAGCTTCGTGCTTGGAAATAGCTTTCTTTTATATGGTATCTAATTTGTCCAGTAATAACTGTTAAGTCCTAGAAAGGTTTGCTGTGTGTGTTGTTAGAACACTATACCAGCAGGAGTCTGGTGGGAACAATCGCAAACCACCACATTTCTTAAGGATTAATGGGTGATTGGAAGGATCAAGAGTTCCATTGAAGACTGAAAGCAACTAATACATCTGCTTCTCACAATCTTTTTTCATTTTTTCTTTTTGCCTCTAGTTTTATTAAGGTTTAATTGAAAATCTAACATTGTATATATTTGCAGTGTTCCCATGATTGACATACCTACATATGCACACATTATCAAATGACTGCATGAAGCTAGTGAGCCTGGTCCCTGCCTCACCACACTTAAAGAAAAAGAACATTAACTTCTACTCTGTAGAAAATTGTTTTTAAATGTTTATTTATTCTTTGGGAACTTCATACATGTATACTGTCCTACTTTGCTTTCTATTGGTGTGACAGACACTCTGACGGACACCAACCTGGGGAGAAAAGAATTTAATTCAGCTTACAATACAGTCCTTCGCTGAGGAAGCCAGGAACTCAAACAGGAGCCTGGAGGCGGGAACTGCAGCAGAGAGTAGAGAGGAACGCTGCTTACTGGCTGACGCCTCCAGCCTGTGCTCAGCCTGCTTTTACAGACAACCCAGGACCACACCCCACAGTGGGCTGGGCCCTCCCACATCACTCAACAATCAAGAAAATGGCTGGGACATGGCCACAGGCCAGTCCAATGGAGGAAATTCCCCGGTTGAAGTTCCTTTGTCCCAGGTGTGTCAGGATGATAACTGAATCTATGTAGCATAGTTGACCCCTTGTCAACACACAAACACATCACTGTTAAACCAGAACTTTTCCAAATTGTCCCCAAGCTCTCACTCTAATAACACAATATAAAATACAATACAGCCTTTAAAGATTCATGGTCTTCAAAAATTCTATCATTTAAAAGTTTAGTGTCTCAGCCAGTACTTGGGAGGCAGAGGCAGGCGGGTCTCAGTAATTTCAAGGCCAGCCTGGTCTACATAGTAAGTTCCAGGCCAGCTGGGGCTACAGGGAAGCCCTGACTCAAAAAAAAAGAACAATAACAAAATAGTTCGATGTCTCTTTTAAACAATCCAAATTCTCTCAACTGTTGGATCCGGTCAAATCAAAAACAAGCTACTCCAAGAGAAAAGAACCGGGCACACTGAAACAAAACCAAAGTCCAGTTAGACATCTGCGGTTCACTCAAGATCTTCTGGGCTCTCGCGGGTTCGGGCAGCCCCACTTCTCTGACGCTGCCGTCCACAGCACACACAGCTCGTTCACGGTTCATTGTGGTTGTCAACTTGGCTGGTCTCGAATTAACTAAAATGTGAGACACTTTCCTGATTAAATTATTTGAAGCCAGAAGACCCATGCCACACCTTCTGGTGGCAGCCCAATAAAGGCCATGGCAGAAGGGATCTTTTCCATTTTGCCTGCTGGCCTTCTCCCTCACTGGAGAGTTTATCTATCAGTATTATTAGGTATTAGAAACAGCTTCTTCAGTGTATCTTGATCATATCTGCCCTAACACCCTCCTTCCTTCCCTCCCCACACCCATCTCATCTCCCTCCTGACTTTACGGTCCTTATATAGCTTCATATATAACATATATATATATATATATGTTTTTATAAACCATCAAGTCCGATCAATTGGTGCTGTCCATATGCACAAGGGCGTGTGCTCAGCCTCTGGGGCCTAGGGCCACCAGGCCACGTGCAAAGAAAAGTGACTCTCCCTCCCCTAGCAACCATAAACTACCGAAAATCCTTGGCCCACATGGGACCTCAGAAGCAGTGGAAAGCACAGCTGTTCTCCCCTACCTGTTTAAATGTGATTAATTACCCTATATCAGGGTTCGATGGCCCTGAACCCCAAGATTTTCCAGTCCGTTTCAATCTGGAGGGTTTTGCTTTGTTCTGTTTTTGTCGTTTTTATTACTAATTCCTTGAGAATTTCATACAATGTACTATGATCACATTCACCACCCCACCTCTCCCAGAACCCTCCCTTCCCTACCCAATTTTGTGTCTTTTTTTTTTTTTTGCCTTTTAAAACCCATCAAGTCAGGGGCTGGAGAGATGGCTCAGTGGTTAAGAGCACTGAGTGCCTTTGCAGAGGAATTAGGTTCGATTCCCAGCACCCTCATGGTGGCTGACAGCCGTCCACAGCGCCAGTTCCAGAAGCTCTGCCACCTTCTTCTGTCCTCGGTGGGCACTGCATGACACAGGTGCACCTACCTACATGCAAGCAATGCACTCATACACATAAAAACTTTTTAAATATATTTTCTAAAACCCCATCAAGTCCAGTTTGTGCTGCCCGCATGCCCTGGGTGTGTGGCCATTCCTTGGGGCTTGGTCAGCTACCAGAGGCCACACCTTAAAGAAAACTCCCTCTCTCGCTCCGGACAGCTATCAATCACCAGTAGCTCCTCAGCAGGGGAGGGGGTTTTCCTATACACGTCCCCGCTGCACACTGACGTTTGACTGCTGAGCTTGTGCAGATTTGTGTGGATCCATGCGTGCCACTGTCCTGTCGTGTCTAGAAAACACTGGGTTTTGAGTTCCTGGCCAGTGTTAGATGCAGCCCCACCCCCTCCACCTCAACACTCACCCACCCTTCCAGCCCCTAGTCCTCATCTCTCAACCCCTCACCCAGCTCTGTGCCCTCAGGCTGGTGCTCTGGCTGCCACAGAGCTCACACTGTGCCTCGCTGTCCCATCAGCCCCACTCTACAACTCCATCCACTCCAACCTAGCTGCTGTCTTTTCCTTACCACCTAATAGTCCTCCCCTTAGCAAGTGCATTAAATCTTTGTTTTATTGTGGTATGGCCTACTAGATGAATTCTCCACATTTAGACGTTTGGAAAGTCACATTCCATTATGACTGGCAATCATCTCTAACGCATCACATGGACGGCTAACAGTCTATGGCTAATCAATGCATCTAACTCCCCCCAAGATATGGGCGCCTCAGAACTTGAGTCTTCCGCTTGCTCACCGCCTTGGCTTCTGTCCAATATTGTAGTATCACACCTTTTCTATTCCCAAATTGTTCTTTTAACAAGGTAGTTCGTGTTTTTACAGATTTAGTCTAGATTTTACCCAGAGTGCTTCAGTGCCCTTTCCCGCTGACCTGTCCACGTATCACCACTAGTCATCTCTGAATGACTCCTAAAACTGGACATCATCGTTTATACCTGAAAACACCTGCATTTGCCGCATCCCGAACGATAGTTCAGCAGGGTATGAGAATTCGAACTGAAAGATGATACTCAGCACTCACTGGCATGTGCTAATGTCACTGGCATATGCTGATGTCACTGGCATGTGCTGATGTCACTGGCATGTGCTGATATCACTGATATGTACTGATGCCACTGACATATGCTGATGTCACTGGTATGTGCTGATACGACTGGTATGTGCTGATGTCACTGGCATGTGCTGATGTCACTGGCATGTGCTGATGCGACTGGTATGTGCTGATGTCACTGGCATGTGCTGATGTCACTGGCATGTGCTGATGCGACTGGTATGTGCTGATGTCACTGGCATGTGCTGATGTCACTGGTATGTGCTGATACGACTGGTATGTGCTGATGTCACTGGCATGTGCTGATGTCACTGGCATGTGCTGATGCGACTGGTATGTGCTGACGTCACTGGCATGTGCTGATGTCACTGGTATGTGCTGATATCACTGGCATGTGTGATTCACTGGTATGTGCTGATATCACTGACATATTCTGATGCCACTGGGATGATGCTGATGTCACTGGCATGTGCTGGTGTCACTGATATGTTCTGATGCCATTGACATGTGCTGATGTCACTGACATGTGCTGATGTCACTGGTATGTGCTGATATCACTGACATATTCTGATGCCACTGGAATGATGCTGATGTCACTGGCATGTGATGATGTCCCTGGCATGTGCTGATGGGACTTCTGCTTCTGATCTAATTCTTTCTCCTTCACGAGAAGCTGTCCATCTCCCCCTCTGATCTGCAGTTTCGCCACGGTGTGCTCAGGGGCAGACTGCCCTTCCTCCTCTCCTGTTCTTCATCCATCCAAGTCTCGGGTATTTCTCAAGTCTGGAAATGCTCAGTCTGCTTCTCACCAGTGTCAGTCTGTGTTGTTTACATCCCCTCCACTCTTCCCAGGCTGTGGGCATGCTGTGCTCTACATTGTATTCTCTGCACATCACATGTGTAGTTTTTACTTTTTAAACCATACTTTATTTGTGTTTAGAGGTAAACGTACATATTAAATAACACTATAATAGAATGATTTGACACAAATTTTTAAATTTTATGTGTATGCTTTGCCTGCGTGCATGCAAGGTCACCTATGCATGCAATACCTACGGAGGCCAGAACAGGGCGTCAGATCCACTGAAACTGGAATTACAGACAGTTATTAGCCACCACATGAGTGCTGGGAACTGAACCTTTAACCCAATCTATGGGGGGTGGGGGCTATGGGAAGATGCCAGTGGGAAGGGGGTACAAAGATGATGAAGACGTTCTGTATGAAATAGATGAAAACTCAATAAAGAATTTACAAGAAAGAGAAAAGGTCAAATAGAAGCCTACAAAAAATGTATTCAGTAACTATTCATGTCTAACTCCAATTGTACTCTTGATCATTAGAATTAAAAACAAAGCCCAACTCAGTCCTTGCATCAAGGGACTAATACAAGTTGGATTCATTCAGAATGCAAGATCATGATTCTTGCTCCATCCGTACACAGAAAGCTGAAGTCTCATATCCACCACACGAAAAGTAAAGCCATGACAGCGTTGAAACCAGAAAGCAAGCTTCACGTCCTCTTTCCCATGCGTGGTGTTTTACCTCGACTACATCATGGCCGTCTCCTCAGATCGCTCCTCTGGCTTCCTTCTCTCTTCAGGTCTCTTGTCAGGAAACACTGCAGCATTGCGCTGTTTTCATTTCTGAGGTTCTTTCTTGCTTGTCCTTAGGATAAGTCTGCCACACTTTATGTTGCTTCTTGGTCTCTTTCATTTCTTTTAGTATGAGGATACATTATTAACATCCTGCTCCCCCCAGACCCCGGGCCCAGTCTCCATGTGTGCCAGCTGTTCTTCCGATAAAGCAGTTAGCTCCCTTACTTTCTCCTCTTCTTTAAGCTCATATTCAGGGATGACTTCCTATGTGTACGGTGAGAGCCCTGGAATGCAAGTCCCTGTATGCAGGAGCATCAGCTTGCTTCTGCCAAAAGACCTGTGAATTCTGCCCACCCAGGACCAGTTTTCCATGTGTGAGTGCTCAGCAGGATCCCCACAACTATGAAGCCATGTGAGGCATGGTTCCTTTCCATCACTGATCCCACCAAATGACAGGCTCCCCCGACACACACACACCCTGGCTTTCCCAAGTAGACAAAGCTTTCAGGATTTCACATCCATCGAGAAGTTTTTGGTAAACACTGGTTTATGCAGAAAGCTATCTTTCCATCCTTCCGTGGGGGGAGTTCATCCTCTCAGAACTGAAGAATAATCCATCTGTAACTCTAGTTCCAGGGGTATCCAGTGCCTCTTCTGACCTCCATTGGCATTGCACTACACAAGTGCACTTACATACAGGCAGGCAAAACACTTATAGAATAAAAATAGAAAGTAAATTTTTTTAAGTCAATAAACTTGCGGAGAGAGAGGCCTTCTGAATCTTTTAACTTTCAGAGCTTCCTGAGCCTCAAAGTTGTATGAGCTTCCTGAGTCTTAAAATCTTCCTCCTGATCCAGCAGGAAATGTTTCAGTTCTAAAAATCTCTCACCAGTAAGCTTCCCCATGCAACAAATGGTGATTGACACAGAAGGCTGAAACTGGCCAAAGTGTAGAGAATAAGAGACCACAGAGCGTGTGTCCCTGGACAGGGCTCCTTATTAAACCTCATCTACCCAGGGCTCAGGGACCATCGCAGAAAGACTGTAAAAGCCAGGGGTGGTAGATGACCATAAAGAGACAGTATTGCCTGGGCTTCTGGAATCTTGCTCATATGAACTTACAGCAATGCAAATGCAAACCAAAAAAAAAAAAAACAAACAAACAAAACAGCATAGAAATAGGAAAGTGGACGAGAAGCCAAGAAACTATTGGCAGCTGATCTCTGATGGATGAGGGAGAATTGGTCTTCTTTAAGGGAGTGACACTAGAAAGGGTGACTAAGCTCCAGTGGATGAACTCACATCCAGGGACATCTGGAGACACAAACGTGACTCGATAGGCCTTACTGTATATGACAGAACGCATGCAATCTGGTGGGAGGGGACTATGGGAAGGGTGAAGACAGGGGCAGGGGGTCTAGATATGATTACAAAGATGTAGTTATAAAATGCACACAAATTCAATAGACACGTTTTAAAAATAGCTACTTCATGTCACTGTCAAGGCGATCTGCTCTTTGCCTCCTCTGATGTTCCCAGGTGTTAAAAGGAGAGGCATTTCCTGTATCACCTGCTGTCCCTGTCAACCCACTGCCACGCTGACAAACTCTCAGCACCTACTGACCACCTACACTGAACTGTCAGTCCTCTATTACAATGAGGGTGGTAGGGGAGAGCAGGACTCTTTGGTCAATGAAGTGAGTTTGAACCAGGTGTGGTGGCACAGCTGGCACACCCTGTACTCCCAGCTCTTCAGAGACTAAGAAAGGCAAGTCATGAGTTAGAGGACAGGCTGAATGTAAAGCAGGCTCCAGGCCAGTCTGGGCTACATAGGGAGACCCTGACTCTCACACACAAATAACAGCAGTATTAGTAGAGTTAGTGCATTAGTCGCTTTTCTGTTGCTGTGAGAGAAACACTGACCAAGGGAACTTATAAAAGGAAGAGTTTAATTAGCTTACAGTTTCAAAGTAGCGAGAATTCATCATGGCGGGGAGGCGTGGTGGCAGAGGTGGCTGGAGTAGGAGCAGAAGCTAAGCGCTCACATCTTCAAGCAGACACAGGAAGCAGAGAGTGACTGGAGATCCCGCAAGGCTGTAGAAGTCTCTAAACCCACCCCCCACTACTCCACCCCCCACTATTCCCCCACCCCACAGTGATGTGCTTCCTGCACCTTCTACGACCTCCCAAAACAATGCCACCAACTGGGGACAAAATGCCTAAGTACTTGGTGGTGGTGGTGGGGGGGGGTGTTCTCATTCAAACTGCCACAGTTAGCCCTGAGTTTCAATGATTTCCCTGAAAGGCTCTAGCTGCCTCTCTGGCCTTGTTTGCTGGCATTTCCATACAACACGATTCAGAACAAGCATTGTTGAGATAATTTCTATATCCTATCATCTGGGGCTCAAAACATAAACTAAATAAGCTGAGAGGATGCTCACACGTGGGTGACAGTGACTGACCTTGTCCTGGGAGAAGACTCAAACCATGTTCAGGAAGAAGAGGAAGTTATCCTGGCTACACCCAGACTGGCTACCTTGCCCAGACCACAAATAGAGTTTTTATAGAGTTTTTCATGGCATCCCTTGGCAGTGATCATGCTGGTGGAGAGACCTTCAGCACAGCAGTTTATGCCCCCTAGGCTGTCACAGGAAATGTAAACAGTCAGTGCTGTTACAAAAAGTACACATTTTGGGTAAGTGTGGGCTGTGACGCTTCCCGGTAACATGCTGATGCCCGCACAAGCCCCACTATTTTAACAATAAGACACATGGCCACAGGTGCTTCCTGCAGGACCACCGCGAGAGGTGGCATGCTTCAAGGCGCCCACAGACGGCGGCTTTGTGGTTGTCTGCCGTATCTTATCTCAGCCTGAGACTGAGCTCAGAGTGGGCTTTGTGATTTGGCTACAAGTAGAAACTTCCAAAGTCCTGTTACTTCCACAAATAGCCACAAGCACAGTTATCACTAGGAGTACGTAAGGTTCTTGTCAAATACATGTTAGTACTCACTCATCTGCCACAGAACAAAGTTATACTGAGGTCAGAGTTCATTAGTTCTGAATTGGGTTCATTTTTCCCCATTGTTATCTGGAATGAATAGATGTTTGTTTGCCTATCTCCAGGAAAAGTTACACAGTAGCCTGGCACCCACCTCTGTCATGACTATGAACTTGACGTCACACAGTGGGGTCACATAGTGTTTGTTCTTCTGTGTCTGGCTTGTTTTCACTGGGCATGATGTCCTCTGGGTCCATCTGTGTGGTAGCATGTGTCAGAATGTTCTTCCTTGTAATGGCTGAGGGGTAGTCCATTGTTAGGGTCACATTTTCCTGATGGGTACTCTGTGTATTGATGTATCCTCCAACTGTGATGGCTGATCGGTAGACCGACCATATCTGGATGTTGTATGTTGGCATCTAGGGGTCGTGTTAGGTTCATTTTCTCTACCAATTAAGGAATTAGAAGCCGGAACAATCTCAGCACAGCAGACAGCAACAGGCAAACAGACTTTATTGAAAGGTGAAGAATCACACACATACACCCACTCACCCAGGGGAAGAGTTCTCCACAAGTGGAGAGAGCTCTCAGAAACTGAAAACTCAAAGTCCCCAGGAGGACAGGGGCCTTTTAAGTGTTTTGCTGGGATGAGGTGGGTTCCCCTAATTTTGGACTCATTGACTCAAAGAAGAGAGCTCCATAGGTCTAAACTGGTCTGGACCAGTCAGCCAGAAAAGGAGCCCTGCTGGGGTTTGGGAGTGTGGAGGCCTTGGTCTCAAACTAAGAAGCAGGAAGTGGTTGCGCCTTCCTGGTCCTGTCTACTCACCATGGACTTCGTCTTGAGCATAACATTTTCAATTGAACTGTTTGTCTTGTGGACCCTGTGTCCCCTTCGGCTCCGTAGGCACACAGTTCTGCCCAGGTGTCCTGACTGTATTCAGCTGGACAGTCTAATCCACACCTTGCACTGGCTTCTGCTCTGCCATCTCCCCTCCACGCCGTGTCTGCTGGCTTTGGGCATCTTCGGAACCTCACTTGGTCCCTGGATGGATCAATTAGTCAGTGTGACCATCTGGTCTTCTGTAGTTCTTGGCCGCTGAGTTGAAAACCTTTATGTTCTTGTAACCTGGGCCCTCCAGGCAGCCACTGTGAGCTCCCAGAACAGTTCATTACTGACACAAAATGAAACTCACAATAAAGCGAATCAAACATATAACTAATTACATGTCCCATGATCGTTATGCTCCTGGTAACAAGGCAGGAGTGATTAGCAGAGTTCCAGTAGCTGTAATTAGGTTACTTTATTGGAGCTTACCCATGTCTCTCCAGTCAGGTGAGTGTGCTCTGGGTTTGCATGTGAGTGAGCGTGCATGTGCATGTGTGTGGTGTGCTCTGGGTTTGCATGTGACTGAGCGTGCTTGTGCATGTGTGTGACTGGGAGAAGACAGGAAGAACCATGCTCACTGCTTCGACCTCTCCCGGTACCCAGTCTAAAAGCGTCCTTGTGAGGCCTGGCTGCACCTGTGTCCCTTGTCCATCTGTCTGCCCCCTCCCTGCTCTGTGTCCCCACAGTGATTCCTGGCTGATCTCTGTTAGATTGCTACCCTCTCCTCTGACTGGAGAGGGGTGGGAGTGTGCATGGGTCATCTGTTTCACGCTGTGGAGAAGGAGCCTTTCTGTAAAGCTTGCTCTATGTAGCTGCCTGACAATTAGCTGCTAATGTACCTACCAGCTCCTCTGGTGGAGTAGGCAAGGCTATCCAGGCTCCGAGGATACTGCAGAAGATCCCAAACATATGTCCAGCCTCTGGCTGAGGAGTTGTTGCGCATAGTCCATTCCATGTCTTATGTTTGTGCAATTTTCAGAGCATGCACAGGGAAGCATGTCTATCAGTCAGGGCACTCCAGAGAGCAGAAACAATAGACAGTTCTAAATGTATTTTATAGTTCTGGATATATATTAAAAGAGAATTTATTAGCTCGGCATACATGATGTCTACAGGCTGGCTGCCTCAGCAGTCCCAGTTTGGTGCAGAAGGCCTGCAGGATTCCTGGAAAGCCACTGGTCTTCAGTCCACAGTGGAAACCGAAGAAAGTGGGCTCTGATGTGAGCAAAGGAGTTCAGTGTGGCAGCCGAGTGGAGGCAGCAGCAAGACAGATGAACTCCCCATCAAGACTGCATGCAATGAGGTAAAAAGCAGAGCCTCCAGGACCTCCTCCCGACCGGGAGAGGCAGAAGCTGTGGTCTTCCCATTTTAAATAGCCCGATCAAGAAAACCCTTTGCAGGAGCGCCAGTGGCTTATCTCTTAGTTGATGCCAGATACGGTCGAGGTGACAACCAAATTAGCCATCACACATGGTGATCAACAGAGCACAGACTGCCTGTCCTTTCAAATCCATAGTCCTCCATGCCTGGTTCCTCTTCAGCCCCCTGAACTGAATGCACAGTCACCGTGGCTGAGTGTGTTTGCTTTCAGAGCGGTGAGCCTTTGTGACCTCATTTCCTCCTGCTGTCCCTCCACACCCGGAAAGCCCCCTTTCTACCTCAAGCAAATTGCTCATCAATTACTATTCCATTTAAAAAATATCCTTCCCCTCGTAGTTCTGGGGATGGAAGGCAGAGCCTCAGGCCTGCTAGTCCAGCGCTGTACGGCTGAGCCGCATCCCCTGCCATCAATTACCCACCTCTCATATCTTACATTTCATTTTTATTTCGCTCCTTTGATCTTGTGTGCCTTTCTAGGAGCTCCAACGTAGACAGCCTCTTCCTCGAGGCTTTTTCAATAACTTAGTCAGAAACACCTCTCCTTTCTTGTCCTCAAACAACAGTTAGTTCCCTGCTCTGGGACTTAGCACATTTGTCTTGGAGTTTGTATGTGTGTGGGACTATTGATGGGGAAAATCAACCTAACGTGGAACTAATGAACTCTGGTCTCAGTATAACTTTGTTCTGTGGCAGATGAGTGAGTACTAACAGATGTATTTGACAAGAACCTTATGTACTCCTAACAATAACTTATTGTTAAAATAGCAGGGTTTGTACTGGCATCAGCATGTTCCTGGGAAGCGTCACACCCCACACTTGTCAGAAATATCTGCTTTTCATAAAAGTACTGGCTGTTTACATTTCCTATAATAGCCTACAGGGCAGGCATACTGCTGTGCTGAACTCTCAAATCCTCTACATGATCACTATCAAGGGGTGATGTGGACAATCCTATAAAACCGTGCATGTCTGTCCATGCCTCAGTTTCTCTAGAGCAGGAACTCAGACTGAGGCCCTTGTGCAATAAAAGATAAACTTCCTCTGCTTCCTTCGTATGGTTTGAGCCTTTATGGACCAGGTGAGGTTAACTCCTGTAACAATAGTGCATTAATGACAGAACAAAGAAATGATTCCTCCCAAATCTAGCTCAGTGAGCATGAGTTACCGATAGGAACATGGGCGTCTTACGGGTGGTCACAGCACCAAAGAAAGGCCGCCCTACCCAGCAACCGTTAACTGCTTGTAACTCTCAGGGCTGGGTGGGGCCGCCTTTGGCCTCCACCCCTATGAGGGGATGTCAGTGGAACCATACTGTGAGGGGCTCTCGCAGCTGCTCCGACTTCAGTATAGCATCAGCCACACCAGGTGCCATGTGCAGCCAGTGAATAGCCCAGTGCCATGTTGTACCCAATGAACTCAAAGAAACGATTCACCCAATGTCTAACTGCATGGGTGACTCAAAGACAGGCCTCCCTGAAAAGCCCATCCCAGCTGCAAGCCTAGAGCACTCTGCATGACTTGCAGTCAGCTGGACAGGCTGCAGAGTACCATCTCCCTGGAGCTGTCCTGTTACAGGATCAGGATGGGAGGGGCCTGTGAATCTTATTTCCTAAGGCTTGTGAGCTGCTAACTTCCTGGGTCTTAATGACTCTCCAGAATGGAATATTTCAAAGTGGAACTTCCTGAGTCTTAAGGAGTTTCTCCAGGATATTTCCCCTTCCAGAATATTGGTATGTGACAACTGTCCATCAAGAGCTCAGGCAACCCACATTGCTGTGTCTGCTCTGACTCTTCTCCCTCCTCCACTCCACAACTCCCGTTCCAGTGCTAAGAGCAGCGTCCTGGTGCCCAAGGCAGACCACAGACCACACCAGTCAGCTTACCTTAACTCATGAACTCGAGGCCAGTTAGAAACCGCCTCAAAATAAGTTGGACGGTGCCTAAGAAATGAAACCCGTGGTTCGAACTCTGGCCTTCGTATGTACAAGGCACACACACATTCACACACATTCACACATATACACACACACAGGGTGGGGCTACTCTTGTACACCACCAGCACACCCCTGCACGCAGCATGATATAAACGGGGAAATGACCAGAAAGGGAAGTTGGAGTAGAGGGAACGTCACTGGGGCTGGACAGATGCTCAGCAGTTAAGAGCACTGGCCGCTCTTGCGGAGGACCCAGGTTTGATTCTCAGCACCCACATGGCAGCTAACAACCATCCGTAATTCCAGTTTCAGGAGATCTGACACACTCTTCTGCCCTCCACTGGCACTACACAATGCAGGCACACTTACATACAAGCAGGCAATGCGCTCATATACATAAAATAAAAATAATATTTTTTTTAAAAGAGGAAACTTGGCACTAAACATTTTGGACTGACAGTGTTTAATGGCTGATCTCAAATGACAAGGAGTTCGGCGTGAGAATGGACTGATACTTAAGGCAGAAGTCTGCCCATGGTGGGGCACAGTTGGTGGGAAGAAGAGGAGGAGGCTGAGTGGAGATGAACCAGGTCCCCTCCTCCTGCTCATGGGAATGGAAGACTGCTGTCTAGCCAGGCACCTCTGATTCTGCTCTCTAATTGGGCTTCAGCTTTGACCCATGAAAGCTGCAGACTTCACTCTGAGCACAAATAATGCACCTGCACCCATCCCACACTGAAAGCCTTCAACCAACACTGATGCCATCTCTAACTATGAAGGCCACATCTCTTGTATGACTCTGGTCCCTCACAGGCATCTCAACAGCTCCAAGCTTCCAGGAGAATTTATTCCAGCCCACATGGTCCCAGGCAGAGGCCCCAAGTCCTACTTTTCCAGAGAGATACTTCAGGCAGCTGTCAGGAGCAAATCCCGACCCTCCCTGTGAGGCCCATCTCCTACCACCCAGAATGTCCTCTCCATACCTGACAGCCTACTCTTTGAGCTGGACATGCCAGAGAATGTCCCACTGTCCCCCCCAGACCTGTGGCCTTCTCTCCGTACCCCAGCACCCCCACACACAGTTTGCATGTGCTCAGAGGAGCACCAGGTCCACTCGCACCCTCTGTGAGGGTCAGAGTGGTGCTCAGCCCACAGTGGAGGTCTCTCCCTAAGTGCTGTGGTTCTCCCTAAGTAAAGTCCATCCCAACCCCTAGAACCAGTGTCTACCTTCATCTCATACAGAGCTTTCCCAAGGCTGACGCTCCTTTAAGAGTCTGGATTTGTGGTTACATTTTTCTTTTAACACCATCCTTAAATTGGGCCCAGCACACACAGTAGGCTCTTAGCGGAGTTCTCTTGATGACTGAATGCTCTAGGTATTTCTTTTACACCCACAGATCAGGAACAGTAAGAAGTAGACAGCAGAATGTGGTCTCCAACCTCCTCCACCATCTTCCTCCACCCCTGACCTGGCCAGCCCTGGCAGTGCCCCGACCACAGGAAGCCCACCCTGCAGTCCACCGGACTCCGAGTGGCTCACACGGGATCCAGCTCCGTAATGATGCTCCCATTGCATTCGTATTCGTCACTGTCTTAGTAGGGCTGCACTTTTACCACTGCGAGAATGTTAACAGGAACACATTAAGTGCTGGTGTAAATTAAAAGCCAAATCATTCTATAATCAAATAGTCATTATTCCAAAAGGAATTACTCACTGGGAACAGTTTTATCGGTATTTATCGCCCTATTATATTATAATGGGCTATCTGATAATAAAAAATATGTTATATTGATTAGAACCTAGAGTTGGATTCAGAAAAAAACTGGAGAGGCTCTGTGTGTATGTCACTCATCCTGTAATTTACTCCTCCTCCTCTACTTCCTGATCCGCAGGAACAGCTGGGGACACAAAGATGCGTTGCGGCCCTGCCGGGGGTAATTCACGGAGCCTCATGGGCCAGTCTGGCAGTGGGCAGTCTCCTTCACTATTCATATAGAAATCGGCTATCCCTGCTTAAATATGCCCCCTCTGCTGCGGGGGTGGGAGCGGGCAGCCTCCACCTACAGCCCAACAGAGAAGAAGAAAGTGCCCATGAGCCGGCCACTGTGAGAGTGAGCTGTGGGAAACACAGGAAGAAGGGGGCGGGAGGGGCAGGGACCGGGAGGGGACCGGGAGGGGACGGGGAGGAAAGAGTAAACAGGGGTAACCAGGAGATCATGAGAGAAAGCAATGTTCCTGAGTCTTATAAAAAATCGTGGGAGCTGAAGTGATGGCTCCCTGGAAAGCGCTTGCCTCACAAGTGTGAGGCCCTCATCTGGTTCCGTTCCACAGTGCCCACGGGAAAGCAGGGCGTTCTAGTTTGTTCTCTGTTACTGTGATAAAACACTGACCAAAAAGCAACTCGGGAAGGACAGGGTTAATTCTGACTCACACATCCCAATCAGAGTCTAGCGCCAAGGGAAGCAAAGGCAGGAGCTCAAGGCAGGAACTGGAGGAACACTGCTTGTCCTCTGGCTCGCTCAGCTACCTTCCCTGTACAGCCCAGGACCACCAGCCCCAGGATGGTGCCTCCCACCATGGCCTGGGCCCTCTGACATCAATTAACAATTAAGAAATTGCCCAAGGACATGACCACAGGTTAATCCAATGGAGACAAACCAGCGATCAGTGTTTCGGCTCCCCTGGTGTCTCTAGTTTGTGTCAAGCCGACAAAAGCTAACCAGTGCCCTGGATGTAGTGACCTTGTAATCCCAGCTGTGGGGAGGCAGAGACAAGAGGATCCCCGGGGCCTCATGTCTCAAAAAATAAGGTGAACAGTTCCTGAGAAACAATCCCTCAGGTTGACCTCTGGGAGTACATGGGAGCACACACGTGCACGTGCACTCCACACACCACACCACACACACACACACACAATGACTTTTTAAGTCTTGTTCACTGCTGATAGCCAATAGACCACCTTTGTGCTAATCAGAGAGAAATCAGAGCATTTATGGGTTTTGTACTATTAGAGGAGTCCCAGCCCAAACCCTGCTCCGGTTTCACTTGCCCCAGAGAAAGAAGACAGAGTGATGGTCCGAAGAGGATTTGAGGCAGCACATCTATGCCGGTGTGGGACCTGGGCCTACTGCATAAAGGCACTGAGCAGGCAGTGTGATCCCAGAGACCCTGAAGAGACAGCAGGTGTCCTGGCCTGCTCTGCCTGAAGCTATAACCCAGGTCCCAAGAAGCCACTGCAGATACAACATCCTCATTCCTCAGCAGTTACTTAATCTTCTCCACCCACCCCCAGGAAGATCACCCCAGACCAAAGCCAGGTTTGGGGGTTTTGTTTCCTCATTCCTTAATTCTATATCAGCCCTAGAACCTCCCCACCCCGAAAATACCCCCACCTTTAACTTCCCCGCCTTCAGTAAGGCCTCCCTATCTAAACTCCTGCCTTGATTTCAATAAAGGAGCTGCCCACTGATGCAGTCTCCTGGGAGTTCTTCACACTCTGGGCTGCCTGAAGACCTGTTTGTCCACTCTCCGCTCTCTGGGACAGCTGTAGTACAATGGCCGTGCTGGAGACAGAGACCCACACCCCCATGCCGGGAAGACAAAAACTGAATGTGTCAGACCACGCTTGGGATGCTGACACGTGGTGCTGACGTGAGCTCTAGGTTTTCAGGAACTGTCTGGGGTGGGATGGGGACAAACCCCACGGCCCTGGTCCCATTGTGGTCCGCTGCTCATTTCCACAATTCTGACTCTGCAGGGGAGTACAGAGGAATCTTTATTGCTTGAGGGGATACCCTGGCTGTGGGGGATTCCATGACAAGGGTGGGGGGGGCTGCAATTCTGGAAATCCAAGGTGATTTCAGCACTTTGGACTCAAAGGGCACACAAGATGACTCTCATCCTCCTGACTTGGTGCCTTCAGACTTGAAGGGAGACAAGATAGGTTAGGTGTCACCTGTCTTTATAAACACTCCCTGCCTGACTAGCATGCCCATAGGAGGAGTTAAGCAGGAGGCTCACCCCCAATTTTAAGACAAGGGAGACCTGCCGGGGAAGGTAGGAGTTACTGACCTACATCTTGCCCTTCTACCTTGTAGGATCCACTATCAGCAAAAGCAGCTTTTAAAGCACCTGTGACACTCTGACTTGACCTTTATTTCAGATGTGAGACACCTGAATCTTAATCAACTCTTACCCAACACTTCTGCCAAGAGAGTCCGATGCCCTCAAGTGCATTTACCCAGAAACCTCTTAGCATGGCCGTCACTGGGTACAGAGGGTTTTTAGACTAGTTTTCCTAAAAACTGATCCTAATTGAAAATTTTAGTGAAACTAACTAACACAACAGCAACCCCCACCAGAGCTGTGCGTGGCCTTGTCTCCAAGCCCAGTCCTCTGCCATATGCATCCACAGGAATCCCACAGGGAATTCTTCCCAGAGAACTCATTTACACAGAGAGATCTGGTCCAATGCTCCACTCATGGGAGGAGTCCCAAACCTTTGGAATCGTCTAGCCGTAGGAATGCTGGTCATGGCAGACCCCGGGAGCACACCAGATGGTTGATGCTAGTGGAGGAGTAGCATCAACCATACCATGGGTCTTAGGGAGTGGTCAGGACAGAAAGACCCAACACATGGTTAGAGAGTTGGAGTTTTGGACACAAACTCCCAGCCCTGCTTCCAGGAGGGAAAGGCCCGTGAGTCATGACACAAGCAGCTATGCCCACGTGAGGAGGCTGAATGAAAGGTCCACTGGGAGTGTGGGCAAGCACATTGGTTCTGTGCCCCACGCAGGCACACTCCAGTGCTGGGAGAACACGGGAGCCCTCCCTCCGAGTCTTCATCCTCTACCACTCTTCCTTTGGGCCTAGCTGTAATTTAAAAGAAAAAATGATGGTGGGGCCACCAAGATGGCCCTGCAAGTAAAAGCATTTGCTGCCAGGCCTGATAACCTGAGTTCAATCCCCAGAACCATATGTTGGAGGGAGAGAACCAGTGCCCTGACATCATCCTCAGACCTCTCTATATGAGCCATGACACACGTTTATACACAGCACACATGATAAATAGGTAGATGCAACTTTAAGTTTTAATGATGCAATCAGAAATACAGCACTAACCTGAATTCTCCAAGTCACGCTAATGAGTCGGAGAAGTTGAAAGTGGTGAGGGGTCCCCAATCTGTACCCAGCTGGTCCCAAGTGAGGGCGGGACTCTACACTTGTACCTGGTGTCAGAAGCGGCAAGGAGAGAGAATGGTCTTGGAACGGAACTTGGATAACTCTTTGTGCCTTCTTCTTACCTTTTCTGCGTGACAAGCCACCCCATGTTCTGTAGCAGAAGCCTCCATATGTTCTTCCTCTCTCCATTTCTGCCAGGCAGGATCCCTCACAGCTCAGCTGGCTTCCTGCATCAAGGTCTCTAACTGGGATCCATAGCAGTATCACCCAGGCCCTCTTCTGGCCTCTGCAGGCACTGCATGTATGCACATACCCACACGCAGACATGTACATACATATAATTAAAAAGAAATTTTAAAAATCTCTTTAAAAACTATGCAAGTAAATAGAATAAAAACAGACTTAATTTAAGAAAGCCAGACAGTAGATTATGTCTAGAAAACAGACGAAAACAAGTCAGCACACACATAATTGGATTTTTGTAAAAAACAGGAAAATAATGGGAAAAATTAATTTATCATTTAAGAACTCTTTCCTGAAATGAGAATTTCCATAATGCACACTTATAAGAAATTCAGTGTACCAAAGAAATTAACCTGGAATTATTGACTCTATGATGTACACTATTAAAGTTATTGAACTCCAAAGATACAAAAAAAAGAGGCTTTGTGAAGCCAGACTGAAAGATAAGGCCATTTTTCAGGGGAAGAAATCAGGCTCACCTCAGCAGAATTCAAAGCCAGGAGACACTATAATGACCCCACCCCAGCCCTCGGGGTCCTCAAGCCGAGAGAAAGTCAAGGATTTTACATCCAGCCAAATGGTGCATCTACAAAGACTTCCACAAATACCTTTGGAAAGAATTCAAGGAGTATCTCCCATTAGAATGTTCCTTGGAGAAATTTCTAGAGTTTGAATTTCAGCTAACCTTAAGATTTGTTAGGAAAACTAAATCAAACAGACTAATGTACCACGTTGTCTGCAATTAGCAACAGAAGAAAGCTTAAAACAAGTAAGAGAATCAGGGACCGTATGAATTATAAATGTGTCTATCACTGCAGAGACCCAACAAACAGAAAAAATGGGAGAGGAAAAGAAAGAAGAAAAGTTTCCTGGCTGCCTCACTTACAAGCGGTGGGAGGCTACACCTGCTGAGGGCCCACACCTGAAACCCCAGCACTCCGCAAGAGGATTGTCATGAGTTCAAGCCCACCCTATGCTATATGATGAGTTCCAGAGCAGCCTGGGTTATAGAGTGAGACCTCGTCTCAAAAACACCCCAAAAGTAAATATAACTTTTTAAATTAAAAAAATTAAAAATAGCTGTGATACAAGGAATATTATTTAAAACTAATACATCAGGTCACACAAGAACAAAGGTAAACACAAAGAGTGTGATATTACCTACAGTCTGTAAGAATGTAATAGTATTTCCTGTAGTCTGGTAGGGGGAGTGGAGATGGGAAAGAGGTCAATCAAAAAGGAGGTAAAAGACAGGAGTGTGTGCCAGGAAAGCACACACCACGTAGTCTAGCTTCACTTCCACGGCTTCCATAAAACACCCGACCAAAGGCGACTGAACGGAGAAGGGTTTATTTAGGTTACAATTCCAGGTTACTCCAGGGAGGCTCAGGGCAGGAACTTAAAGCTCACACCTGCAGTCAAGCGCAGAGAGAACGAAGCACAGTCGTGCTGGCTCCCCCACTCGCTCACTCACTCGCTGGCTCACTGCTAGCTTTCTCTGTTCTCTAGCTGGTCTGAGCCCCCAGCCTAGGGAACTGCGCTGCCAATGGACTGGGTCTTCCCACACCATTTAACAAGCAAAATATTCCCCCACGGAGAGGCCACCCTGATCTACACGGCTCCTTGTCAAGACTCTCTTCCTAGGTGATTGGAGGTTGCATCAAGTTGACAGTTAAAAACTACCCAGGACACCACACAAGCATAAGCTCTGATTTCAGATCCCCAGAGCCCACAGTAAGGCCAGGTGTGACCGTAGGCATCCATCATCCCAGCGCTCCTACGGCCAGGTGGGAGATAGAGACAGGAGAGACCCTATCAACGGAAGGCACACACAGGAAGTGAGCCTGGTGTACGCAGCCAAGGACAAGAGACTTTTTCCAACAAAGTGGAAGGCAAAGCCCAGCACCAGAGTTTGGACTCTGAACTGCACATGTATGCCATGGCACACACACCCACAATCACACATGTACATATAACCAAAAAAAAGGATTTTGTTTAAAGACAAGATATTCATTAAATTTATTATAAACACAGCTATGTAAACAAATAAAAATATTCTTTGAGGAACTTTGCAAAACAGAAAACTAAGGCTGAGCGTGGTGGCACAGGCCTTTAATCCCAGCATTTGGGAGGTAGAGGCAGATGGATCTCTGTGAGTTCAAGATCAGTCTGGTCTACATTGTGAGTTCCAGGCCAGCTGGGACTATAGGGACACCCTGTCTCAAAAAGACCAAAAAAAAAAAAAAAAAAACAGAAAACTACAAATACGATCTAGTAAAAGACACTGAGGTAAAGAACAGAATCATCTGCAGACAGGAAAATGGGCAGACCCTGGCAGTTCACAGAATGTTGGGGGGATGAACCTGCAGGCGTGCAGCTGGCGCTGACTCCGTTATTTCAGGGAGCTGCGGAACCAGACCAGAGAAGGCTCTCACAGGGCTCCACTGCAGGACCTGCTCCTCTGGCGGAATCTAAGGCGGAAAGACACAACTAGGTTTCCATATGGAAGAGGCTGGGCTGGCTTATGAAATCCCAGGGGAGCTTGGGAAAGGGAAATCTGCGCTGCGAATGTGAGTCTCACGGATACACATACCGTGGAGACTTGCAGCCTTGAATTTCAATGCTCCTGGATGACATGAGGGGTGTTTCGAAAGCTTTTCACCCAGTAGAACTGCGACCAGTGACAACCTATCCGCTGGTAAAGAAACTGCTTTCAGTTCAACATGCTGTGCAAAGAGGGACAGCATCAAAGGCCCCCAGAGTCATTACCGTCTTAACGCGGAGGTACTCACAGACCTTCCTGATATGAAAGATGGTCCAGTGGTTGCGGGGGGTGGGGGCAGTAATGCCTGTAGTACCAGTACTCAGGAGGCTGAGGCGGGAGGTTCATGAGTTCAAAGCCAGTCTGGGCTGCATAATGAGACCCTATGTGTAAACAATCAAATAAATGAATAAATATCTCAAGGCGAATCTCAAGTAGGAAGACAGGTTTCAAGGACATGGGCTGAATGTAAGCAGGGAGGGACAAGTCCTCCATCCAAACACTCTTATTCACAATTCGATTCAAGCATTTCTTCTTGCAACTTTTTTCCTTGGTTTTGTGAGACAGTCTTGCTATGTAACTCAGGCTGGACTCAAACTCACAATCCTCCTGCCTCAGCCTCCCAAGGTCTGAAATTATAGATACGCCATAACACCTGACTGTTCATTCGCTCCTTTCTCTCCCTCCCTCCCTCCCTCCCTCCCTTCCCCATTCCTTCCCTCCGGATCCACTGAAATGTGAACAGTCTGTCACACACTCCCGCTGCCACGAATTCAGCTGCCCTGTGCCTTCCCTGCCCTGCTGATCTGAAACAGTGAGCCCAAACAAACCTTTCCTTCAGCAAGCTGTTCAGTCAGGCATTTTGTCATAGCAACATGGAACTGACTAATACAGAAAGCTGGTGCTGGAGAAGTGAGGTTATTTCCCTGACAAACCTGACCTTGCAGTCCCTAGGTGCTAGAAGCTGGCTCCCAGGAGGAACATGAAAGAATCTGAAGATATGGGCCAGAGAAACCCTAGAGTTCTATAAGCAGAGATTAACGGGTGGTTCTGCTGAAAGTTAGGAAGAAAAAACATGCTGATAGAAGAAATGTGGGCGGTAAAGACTGTTCATGGGGCTGGAGAGAGAGTTAGAGTACTGACTGCTCTTGCAGAGGACCCAGGTTCAAGTCCCAGCACCCACATGATAGCTAACAATCATCTGTGACTCCAGTTCCAGGGGATCTGACACCCTCTCCTGACCTCCACAGGCATTGCTGGACACAGGTGCACTTACATACATGAAGGCAATACACCCATACACATAAATAATAATATAACAATAATAAATAAAATATAAAATTTTAAATTTAAAAAGACTATTTCATAAGGTTTCGGATGGGCACAGAACTCTATTATGAACAAGAATAGAGGTGATTCTTGTTATACCTACATTTGTCCATGTCCTGAAAATTTGAGTGAAGCTGAATTCAAAAGTAATGGACTAGTAAATTTTGCCAGGAAAATCCATGACACCATTTTAGATGTAGAATAGGTACTAGTGGCTGTCTTTGGCCAGGTTTACAGCAAGAATCGGGAGAGCAGGGCTTGAAAAACAGTTTGGCTAGAAAAGGAATAGTGTAAAGTCTCAAGCAAGGAAGTTGTTGTTAAAGAAGTTAATGACATTAAAAGAGGCTGAGTATTAACCCTGCAAGCTACGACCACAACCAGCCCAGCAAGCTATGCCCATCAGTGCAGTGGTGGCCTCAGTGCTACGGGGGTGAGCCCTTCAGCCTTCTCCACAGGAGAGAGCTCATGCTTAGTTCGGTAAACGTGGCCCAGACCCGTGGCTGTGGAGGTCAGAGGCCCTAGAGTAAAGCCTTCTACTTACATTTATACCGATAAACTCGTATTGCCTTCATCAGAGACGTTTCTTTCTGAGATGGACAGTGACTAATACAGAGGCTCAAGACTGCTACAGAGACTGGAGTGCTGCATGCCATTTAACATGCTCTAAAAGGGACGTCTATGTCACATACACGCGCACACACACACACACACACATGCACACACACACACACACACACACACACACACACGCCCTCCCCCGAGGCTCTGGGAACACAGTAGAAAAGCAGCCACACTGTGTGGTCCTGTGGCTACATTTTCCTGTGTAAGCTTAAAGTGGGACGTTCTCCTTTGAGTACTAGAATAAAAAGACACCATCCTGAGGTTTAAGGTCCTGTTACTTCCACATGCACCACAAGCATTCCTGTTATTGGAAGTACATTCGCTGTGCTTATCCTCCTATCACCCAGAACAGTTATACTAAAGTCATAGTTCACTGGCCCCACGTGAGGTTATGAAAGCCTCAAATTAAAGGTCTCTTCTGAGACTCAAGTTCTTAACTATGAGACCTGGAAAATAAAAGAGAAAGTAACATAGTTACAGGAAAATGTAACCACAGGGCCACACAGTGTGGCTGTTTTGGCAAATGCCCTTTAAGAAATGCTTGTCTTACTCATCCAAGAAACTTCTCGTAACAGATGGAAACTATTACAGAATTCTACAACTGATCACACACAGACACTATGTCTGTGAGGGGCCCAGCACTAAGTGACATGTCTACAATGGATCATCTACACATACGGCTCATGGAACAAAGTCAAACTGGATAGAGAGACGACTAACGACCTCTCAGTTCTCAAACCAAAGCTTCTTCATGCAACAGAGTGCGGTGAACAAAGAAGGCCACAACGGGCTAAGTTTTAGAGAACAAGAATGCATGTCCCTGGATAGGACATCTATTAAACCTCACCCACCCAAGGATCAGGGACCACTGCGGAAGAGAGAGCAGAAAGACTGTAAGAGCCAGGGTTGGTGTATGACCATAAGGAATCAGAGTCCTCCAGGTTCCTGAGACCCTGCTCATATGAAGTTAGAGCAGTAGAGACAGCATGCACATGCAAATGAAATCAGACAAAAACCAGCCCAGAACTGGGGAAGGGGCAGGAGGCCACAGCCTTGGTGAGGAACTTTTGGCAGCTGATCATTGCTGGTGAGGGAGAGCTGATCTTTAAGGGAGTGATGCCAGACAGCTGAACAGGCTCCAGTGAATGAACTCACAATGAGGGATGTCGGGGAACACAAACTTGACTCCATAGGCCTTAACATATATGACAGAATGCATGAAATCCACCGGGCAGTCTACGAGGGGCGCAGATAGGGGAGGGAGGCTAAATATGATTAAGATGTATTGTATGAACTGCACAAAACTTCGATAAAAATATACATTGAAAAAGAAAGAAAGCTATGCTTGTCTGACAATCAACTTGGAAACCATGTCCCTGATAGAGAAGGGGACGGAGGCTCTAACTAGTTTCTTGTGATTCTCACTTCTGCAAAAATGCTTTGACAGCAAAGAAATCTCCTCTTCTTTGTTAATGACTCCAAAAGATTATCAAGTAGCCATGCTAAAACCTATAATGATTTCACTCCTTGACTCAATCCTGGAACAGAAGCTCAGACTGAGCCAGGTGCAGTAAAGAGAAACGTCCTCTACTTTCTGAGTATGATCTGAGTCCAGTCTCACTTAGTTTTGGGCTAACTACCATAACATCTGAACAATGCTGGAATGGTCAGTTTTTACGGACTCTCAAAGTTGCACTGAATACATTTTTCATTATGGGATGGCCACGAGCTTTGGAGGCCAGGAGCTGAACGTTATAGTTTGAATTTGAGATGTGTTTCATACATTCATATTCTGAATACATGCTTTCCAGATGGGGGCACAATTTTTAGATGTCATGGCATCTTTATGAGGTGAAGTGTAGCTAGTAGAAACCGGTTAGTAGAAGCAAGCCTTTGAATCTTATACCCAGACTCCGCATTGTAACCTTATTCAGTGTTTCCTGGTCCACAACAATGTGAATAGCCTCTACCACATGCTCCCACTGCCATGAGCTGATGGCACATGCCTGACACAGTAGACTGAAACCACTACCTAAAATAAAACTTTCCAGTCACAAAAAAAGTAAAAGTAACAAGCTCAGCTAGTGTTAGGGCACCTCAGTTCTAACAAGCGCCAGACCCTAACTCCTATCCAAGACTCACATTCCCAGGAGTATGAATGTGATTGTCCTGATGTGGAAATGGTGCTTTCCCCAAATCAGACAGAAAAGCAGAAGGATGTGGAGAGAAGAATGCTCAAAAATCACGAGCCTCCCAATGGACTGGGCCAGCTTCCCAAGATGAGGCCTTGCTGGAGGGTGTGCTTGGCACACTCTATGTCAAGGCTCAGCTGAGGTCTTTCCTGTGCAGAATCATTTATCAATTATACTTTCTGAAGAGGATTACTACGGAGGGAAATGCTTGGTCATAGGTGAGCGGGGGAAGGGACTGATCTCTGTGCCTAGGGTGAGTCTGGGATCAAAGATTCTCTCTTCCCGTAGATTCTCCAGTAGTTTTCTGGGAACGGTTCAGCACCCATGAACCCGGAGGGAACACAACTTCCCAGAGCCACCCAGGACAAGCTCTCATCCCTGGCCTCTTTCTCACTCGGCCAGTGCTGGACCTCATCAGGTTTCTTTAGAGTTCAGCAGTTGACTGACTGCCAAGACCCAGGGCCCTTGTCACCAGAGCACCCAGTCCACCATCTCCAGCAAGAGGCCATAGCATTTCTGGTGCCCCCCCACCCCTGCAGTTGAATCACTTCCAATACATCCTAAAAAGCTTTTGCAAGATATTCTTAGACAACAAAATATGAAGAGCGAACTACTTTCTGAGTAAGGCAGCAGGGCAGGAGCAACACAGACATGGTGAGAAATCCAAAGTTGAGCCGCTTGCATTCCTAGGACACAAAGTGGAGCAGCCTGCATTCCTAGGACACAAAGTGGAGTAGCTTGCATTCCTAGGGCATCAGCAGCTCATCAGGAGGATATTTTTTTGTGACATGGTTCAAGACTCTGTTAGATTGGTGGCAAGTCCACAGATCTTAACGCAGAGCTCTACCCCTGTCCCAATCACTCCTGCCAACTTCATATTGCTTTGTTCATTTTGCCACCCCTCAGCAACTGAGGCAAAGATGACATAAATCAGGATTCTCACTCCTACCAGCGGGGAGCAGAGCGGGTATGCCTGAGCCCTTTGCCCATTCGTCGTCCTGTTGGGAAATAGAGAAAACACCACCAGGAGACTCAGGAAGCAGATGTATTAGGCTGCAGCCTGGTCCAGACTTTGAGACCTAAGTCCTCTGGACCAGGCTACAAGCCTACTGAACCTGCAGAAAGGTCCCAGTTTGTCCTTCCTGACTCCAGCCAGAAAGTATTCAGGTGCCCCCTGGATCTGCTGAGGCTCGGACTTCCTCCAGAAATGTCTACTTGAGGGTACTCCAGGACCAGGACACTTATAAGGAGGTGATGAACCTCTTCCACCAGTTTTGGTGGGTCTCCTAGTGGACTCAGGTCCTAATTGTTCAATGGGGCAGTATTGCAAATCCCTGCTTCTGACTTCAAGTTCCTTTGTGCTCAGGGACAGCATCCCTGAGACACCAGGTGAGTCATTCATTTTGCAGGCTCAAAAAGCCTGTGGTGCTGTTAAAGGGAAGTCACCGTGCAGGGTCCCAAGGAGGCTAAGCCCCTGAGACAGAGGCAAAAACCAGCTCTACCCCAAGAGTCCAGGTGGAGTCACCAAGAAATTATACAGGGCAGATGAGACAACACCAAAAGACAGGTCTGTTTAGGCTGCAGCCTGGTCCAGAGAACGTAAGTCTCAAAGTCTGGACCTTGAAAGGAGGGAGCCATTTTCTTTTATTCCTTAGGCAGTGAGTTACAGTGAGGAGGAAAGTCACAGAGAGAATCAAAATTAGGCAAATTATTTATTATAAGTTTAGAAAGAAAACAAATGTTAAAAAAAATCCTCTGTCTGAAAAGCATTGCAGAAGTCTCCATCTGAGACACGCAGAACTGAGGGAATTTCGCCGGAACACAAGGCCAGTGGCTCTAGCTAGCTGTGTCAGCATTCTAACCACAAGCTTGTCAACTGAACTTTGCTGACAGAGAGGAAGAAGAGTTAAAATCCATATTTTTCTTAAATATTCCATTTAGCTACATTATTCTCAATAGAATTTTCTAATTATGTGGCTGACTCTTATAATTTTACAACCAGACCTTCGTTCAGGTCATCAAGGGCCCCAAGAGCTGGCCCTCATCAAAATATCAGGCCCTCATCAAAATATCAGGCCCTCTTTCTTAATGAAGAACAAATAAGCTTCTATCACATGAGACTCATTCCAAATATCCCTATGCCCTTTGATTCTGCAGTTGGCTTGCCTGAAGGCCTCCTGTCCGCCTTCCATCCCCTGAAGTCACACATTGCAGACTGAACTCAGTACCCTTCCCTGTACTGGAAACACCATTTTCCAGAGTCCCTTGCCAGGTACTAATGCCCCCAAGGATGCACTTACGTGGAATTCAGCAGACAGCATGGAAAGAGGAAACCAAGGACCCAAGGGAATGGCTCGACTGTGACAGAGCTGGCTGCGTAAGCCTGAGGACCTCGGTTTGATCTGTAGAGCACACATTAAAAAGCACAACACGGTGGCAGCCCCTAGGAGCTCAAGGCTGCGAAAGCAGAGACAGGTTGTGCCTGGATCGCACTGGCCGGCCAGCCCAGCGAAATCAGCAGGCTCCAGACAAAACTGAGAGACCCTGTGTCAAAAACAACTAAGGAGGACACTTGAGGTTGATCTCTGCTTCCACACACAGGCACTTACACTCCTACCAACACCCCCCCACACACACACACAAAGAGAAAGTCATTGTTCTCAGTGGCTTGGACAGCGCGGGGCACACACAAGTAGTTGCTCCCTCGTGTGAGTGGCATACGGTGATCATTAGCATGTCTGGGAACCTCTAAAGAATTTCCCACTTCTGTTCTGGAGGAGGTGAGTTTTCCAGAGTTCTCTGCATTTACAGATCTCCTTGGTTGTCGTTTCTTCAGCTTCCAATGGCAGTTTAATCTTGCAATCCTTCCTATCAAGTCCCTTCTGATTTCCAATATCAAAACTGATGAAATTCCTTCTCTCTCCTGAGTCTAGCTGATAAAGTAGAGCAGTGTCAACATACTTGATAGCTAGCTATAGAAACGCTTTTAGAAAAAGCATGGTGTTTTCAACAGGACAGAAGAGCTCTTGAACATCTTTAGCAAGAAGATGAGACCCTGGGGTCAAATGCACAGGCTCTTCTCTAGGGTCATGGGATGGAGTCGGTGAAGCTCCCACTCCCCCACACTTCAAATCTTCAATGAACTGTGGTTTTAGAAAGGCCAGCCAACACCAGCTGCTGTTTGTGATAAAGAAGTGTCCTCCAGCCCAGGACGAGAGGACAGGAGGGCTGGGAGCAGCTGCGCCCTGGCCCTGAGCAGGAATCCCAGAGGGGACGCTCTGCCCAGCTCCTCGAGTAGCCCGGCTGCCGCCTCTGCACCTGGACTCATGGCCTGCCACCAACCTGTCCTGTGTCCTTCGCTCAGGGAGCTCTGCACCATCTTGGCCCCTGTCTGCTGCCTGGCGTAATCGGATCAATTACATCAAGGTACCAGAAGCCAGCCGTGAACCTCCTCCCACAGGCCTCCTGGAAGAGATAACTGAAAAGCAATGTGTCTGAAAGAGACATTCCAGACACAGCTTTGGTTCATGAGAAACATGTGGTGATAGGAGACCTTCCTGTATCCAAAAAGTTAAGCACGGTGTGATTATTCCTCGTGTAAAAAGGCATTTCTGCTGAAGAGACAGCCTGGTTTAGAGAGGAAAGAACTCAAACACTGTGTGCTCATTCTGCAGGAGACCCACCTATGTCCCCCCAGACACTTCTATGTGGGGAGGGAGGAGGGTTGGAGCAAGGGCCCCATTTGGTGAATGTGAACGTGAATGCAAAGCTCCGAGCACGAAGACGCTCCGCAGGTTCTGTTTCCGGGATTTTTTACTGGGAAGGACTGGTCTCCCAGAATTCCCATTGACTTGTTTCATCTTGATGCAACCAAGGCCTGTCTGATTTCCCGACACACTCCCCCTACACTGCATTGATCCTGCAAAATTCAGGTCAGTCAATGCAGCTCATTGCTGTGTCTGCGGGGCACTTTCTTCCCGTCAGTGTTCCCGTCCGGCCCTCTAAGACGAGATGACAAACTCAGATACTTTTAGAAAATGCTGCCTGCACCTCTCCGCCAGGAGACAAGCCTTTTAAACTCCATTTCATCTAATGACCTGATGGCCATGTTTCCTAAGTAGCAAATCCCCTCTTAAAGGGTCCTATGAAACACTAACTCCAAGGGAATCTTCCTCACAGCCGGGGTAGCCAGCCTTTTGACGCTATGACAGGACCTTGTCCACAAAGTTCACTCTCAAGAGCTGTACAATCAAGTTACAAAAGACAAAAACAGCCACAACTTCTCATAGTCTTAAGTGACTTTATACTTTTGTGTAATTTACAGTTATCCTGGGGCTCCTATGGCCCCATGGGTTCTAAAGAAAGCATGACTGAAGCTTGTGGGCCCTGGACCCTGGCTTGTGGGCCCTGACCAGCCTCCCAGGCATCCAGGGAATGGCCCTCTAGAAGAGGGGGAGCCTCTGGAGGAGGGGACTTCTCTGCAGGCTGAAATTAATATTCTATCTCCAGAGGCTGCAGTCAAAGTCTTGCCATCCCCCAAAGGAATCTGCCTAGACACCTTTGAGACCAGGGTGTTCTTTTACTTGGCCTGTTCCCAGAAACATAGATCATCACTTTGAGACTGCAGAAAGACACCAACAACTGGAAAGCTCAATGTGGAGGAGATTCTTCACAGGGCACAGGACACTCACATCACTCAAGGGCCCACCCTGAGTGGGGCCTTAATCCTCAGGAACCCTGTAAGGCCAACTGCACCCAGAAATGGCCTGGGAGGCATTTAAAGAATAGAAGTTTAGTTCTCACAATCTGAAAACTGCAAGTTTCACCAAGATCACGTGGTGGCACCATTCCTTTTGGTAAGGACTCAAGCCCCCCACCCCCACCCCGATTGTAGACGGCAGACTTCCAGTGACCTCACATGACAGAAGGACCTAAAGGGTCTCTCTGGGAACCCTTCCATGACGTCACCATCTTAGTCCAGTCTCTATCAGTATGTGAAAATGCCTTTGGCTGGGACTACATAAAGAAAGTAGGTTTCTTCAGCAATGAGTCTTATCTTCAAGTTCCAGCGAAAACCAAGAGCAATGGCAACAGCCCATACTGCTAACAACTCAAAGGGAGGTTTCCTTTGGCTGATACTACAATATCTGTTAGGTAACCTATGGCTCCTGGGGAAGCATTACCACCATGTATGGTAGTGTTTCATTTAAACAATATATGTACACGTATACACACACACACACACACACTATATGTACGTGGTACTTTGAATGAGAATGTCCCCCATAGGCTCCAGGTATTTGAACAATTTGTCCCTGGTCAGTGATGCTATTTGGGGAGGTTTAGGAGATGCAGCCTCACTGGGGGAAGCACGTCACTGGGGGTGGGCTACAGCCTTGCCCACTTCCAGTTTCTTTTCTGTTTCCTGTGCCTACTTGAAAATGTGAGTGCTCGGCTCTCGGCTCCAGCCAGTTCTGCCACCATCCTCCCCTCCATGGGACGGCAAGCCAAATAAAGTCTTCCTCTGTAAGTGGCCTTGGTCATAGTGTTTTATCACAGCAACAGAAAGTAGCTAATACAATATAACTATTTCAAGTGGTCATCCCTAAACACACGTATATATGAGCAAATCTAATGGATTCAGTAGGGGTGTGTGTGTGTGTGTGTGTGTGTAAAGCAATAACAAACGTGACAATAATGATAAACAAAAAATAATAACTACATAACAACAGTAAATGCAGAATAAGAAGTTAGGGGTCCTGGTGAGGGAGGAGATGGGACAGGAAAGGGAGGGAGAAACGAAATAAGTGGAATGTAACCATGCGTGGAATTCTGAAAAAAAGATAAAAATTCAAATTAAAAGAGGTTTATTTCTCTTGAAGTTCTTAAGATACAAAATCATACTGTCAGCATCAACCTGGCTCTGCCGGGGGCATCTGGTGGGGGCATTGTGATGGGGGTGTCGGGGGAGACATCAAATGAGAGAGAGGGCAGCATGACTTAAACTCTTGATCTTAGTGTTTCCACCTCCTGAGGGCTCAGATTTCACACATGTATCCCCTTGCCCAGTTCTCCGAGGCACTGGGGACCTAACCAGGGTCTCTCTCACGCTAGGCAAGTTCTCCACTAGCAGAGCCCCACTCCCAGCCCATTGCTCCCCTTTTAATAACTGACTTTCTAGACTACTGGAAGTTTAACAGAACCACTGCAAGCCCTTCTGAGGGTGGTCACTCCCACGACTTAACACCTTCCCCAGACAGCGCCTCTCTTGAAGGCTCCTCCATCCTATACTGCTTCACAGAACACCAACCTTTCCTCCTATGACTATTTGGGGCATAAATGACATCTACATGGCAGGTGGCATTTCCATCATGAGGACTCCACCCTGAGGACCAAGACACCTCTCAACCCCTCACCTCCTAATCCCATTACACTGCGGACGAGGATGTGAGTGTACAGACTTAGATGGGAGACGGAGCATTCTGTCCATCATAACCCTATAGACTCTTTGCTTCATTTACAAATTAAGAGTGGCAAATGCTGATCCCAAGTCACACTTGCCTCGAATGGCAGAGTGAGACTCAACCCCGGGCAGCCTGACTTCTGGGCTTGCTTTGCTAAGCTGAACTTGTTTTCAGAGTCACTGATTCTGATAGCCTTTGTTGCCCTTAACCGATCTTTCCCTGCAAGTTTATTAGAATTTTATTCATTGTTCACCTATTTTACATTTAGTTCGGGCAAATATATAATCCTATAACCATGATCATAATCAAGACCAAGTATTCCATAACACCAAAAGTCTCTCATTAAGTAATAATTTTTTAATTGTTAAAATTTTTAATAATTTTCCTCTTCAAGTCCTCTTCCTTATAACCCCAAATCATAGGTGCACGATGACATGAGATTGAGAGGGGGGCGTGCTGTGGGAGGATCCAGGGGGAACTGGAAGTCAGAGTGAGGGATAGATATGCTTCAAACACATTGCACACATGTATGAACTTTTGGACTGGGGCTGGGGATACAGCTCCATGGTGGAGTACTCGCCTGCCTTGAAGAAAGCCTTGAGTTTGACTCCCAGAATTGCAAAAATCTGCCCAAGTGTCTCTGACATGGCTGTGCTGTTTTCCACACATGTGTAGAGTTCTGGTTGCCTGGGCCATCAGTGTGTGATGTCATGTCTGTCCTGCTGCAGTGGGCATTGTTTGTTCTCCCTGACGCCCAGGGGTGCTGAACATTTTCTCAGATGGGTTTTCACTGTCCTATATCTTCAATGATACAAAATCTGATTGAAAAAATATTTCACCCACTTTATTTTAGAAACTTATCATTACTGAGTTTGAAGACTTTTGTATATTCTGAATAGTTTCGCAGATATTTTCTCCCAGTCTTTGATTGGCCTTTTTATTTTAATTGTATCTTTCCATACCTTGGCTTGTATTATAATTTTCTTCCTATGTTTTCTGGTTCTGTTTAAGAAATCTTTGACTAATCCAATGTAACAATGATTTCTCTCATGTTTTCTTCTAGAAACTTTATACATTTTGTCCTTTTGACTAGACCTCATTCAAGCATTTTATCCTTATCTTCAGCCACCTGTATATATATAAACATGAACATATACATCCAGAGACTTGTAATGAAAATGATTTAGAAATAATGTTCACATATTGTACTTGGTCTAATCACAAAATACCATTCACCACAACTACTGATAAATGCCATCCTGGATAAATTTTGCTGAGCATATAGGGTTTTTTTCTCCTTTGTGTGTTTCTTCTATGAAGATAAATGACAGATAGGAAGATAGGTAGATAGATTATATAGATAGATAGAAGACATATAGATGATAGATAGATGATAGATGATAAATACACAGAGAGATAGATGATAGATAGATAGATAGATAGATAGATAGATAGATAGATAGATAGATAGAATCCTTATCTTTTTTCACAAAAACACTCCCCAGTCTCTTAGGGCAATGGTCAGAGCTAATGGATTTCTAATGTTCTTTGAAAGGCCTTAAGAACTAGGACAGCCCAAGTTAAACCACCAATGATGGACAGCAAGAGAGGAGATTTGATGCTCATGCAACATCCACAAGGCAGTGAGGGAGAGGAAGTGCCACTTTCCTGCCCTTCATAAGGGCCAAGCTAAACATCAGCAAGAGACAGACTAGTAAGACAGAAGCCAGCACAGTGCTCTCCACACATAGGAGCTTCAGAATGAAGACCAGACCCCGGGTGCAGCGTCCACTCTGTGCTCCGTTCAGTTAAAGCACCAGCAGACTCATAGAGTCTGCACAGAGACTACACAGGAGATTACCTAAGAGTGGCTTTGCGTGGCTACTCATCCTTCTTACAAACCCCCTCTTCTGAGGCGGTCCCTGTGCCTCGGGGAGGAAAGTGACAAGACATTCTGTTTGTAGCTGTGCTTTCCTCAGTCACTTACCTATTCTCTGCACTCTGACTAGTTGTGAGTTTCTGTGTTAACCACCATCCACTGCACAATTAAACTTCGAGGTCCGAAAGCGGCGATCCTAAACGGGCACAGACACTGTTTTCTTTCCTGAGGAGCCTCTGCAGTGGGCTCCATCATGGCTACCCAAGATGCACTCCCTCAGCGGTGTGCACAGACTCCTTCTCCCCGCTGCGGACATTCAGTGTCTTCTGTCTGTAATAATAGCCACCCTACTAAGGGCAAGGTGACCTGTCCTCGTGGATTTGACTTGCATTCGCCTAAGCATGGTGATGCTGAGGGTCTTTCTATGCATCCACTGACCCTTTGTATATCTTCTTTGGGAAAATGGCTCTTTGAGTCCTTTGTCCAATTCTTCATTGGGTTATTGGGAGTGTGTGCCTGTGTGTGCGTGTGTGTGTACACATGTGTGTGTGTGTGGTGTGTGTGTGGGGTGTGTGTGTGTGGTATGTGTGTGGTGTGTGTGTGTGGTGTGTGTGTGTGTGGTGTGTGCATGTGGTGTGTGTGTGGTATGTGTGTGGTGTGTGTGGTGTGTGTGGTGTGTGTGTGTGTGTGTGGTGTGTGTGTGGTGTGTGTGTGTGTGGTATGTGTGTGGTGTGTGTGTGGTGTGTGTGTGTGGTGTGTGTGTGTGGTGTGTGTATGTGGTGTGTGTGTGGTATGTGTGTGTTGTGTGTGTTGTGTGTGGTGTGTGTGTGTGCGTGTGTGTGTACGCATGTGTATGTGTGTGTATGGTGTGTGTGTGGTGTGTGTGGTGTGTGTGTGCATGCGCGCGCACATGTTGATGAAGGCAGGAGGATGACCCAGGTTTCGTCCTTCCTCGTGTGGTCTCCACCTTGTCTTGAGGCAGCGTTCCTCACTGGCCTGGGGCTTGCTGACTCTGCTGGGCTGGCAGACCAGCGAGTCCCGTGGCTCTGCCTGTCTCCACCTCCCCAGTTCCAGCTTTTTTCGCCTGGGTTCTGGGGTCACACTCTGGTCCTCATGCTTACACAACAAGCGTTTTACTGTCTGTGCTATGGCCCCAGCCCATCTTTTTCTGTACCCAAAGCACAGCACAAAGAAAACAATTCACAAGTGCAACAGGAAAGAAAATGAGCAAGAAAACAGGCAGCCTGGAGAACGGGAAAACAAAGCACTCAGAGATGTGGCAAAGGGCTCCGGGGCAAGAAGTATAAGAAATTCACACTACTAAACAGCAACTGTCATTTTGATGAACTAGCTCTCCCACAGAATAGAGCAGGCCAAAGGGGAAACACCCCGGGTGATAGGCCCACATTAAGGAGAAAAGCTTAGCCTGGAATTCAGGCAGCTCCTGGATTTTATGTGTGTTGTTTGGTTTCAGTGAGATCCCACCCAAGAAAACTATCGTTCAAACAGGAATTCCCTCTCCCCCCCAGTACAGCCAATTCTTCTTCTTTAATGTTCTATATTGCTTTTAGTACATTAAGGGTATTACTTTCCAAGCACTACAGGGAGATGCTCTTTACAGGCCCAGTAAATCACAGGATAAGAACTAATTGAAACTTTCGGACTATACCTTTGTGGGCTGAGGCTGGCAAGAAGAAAGCAATCAGCCGGCAATTAAAATGCTAATATGGGGCTCACCCCAGTTGGGTGCTCTTGCCAAAATGCGACCAGCTGACGGGCTGCTCCCACAGAATTCATAAGGGCCAGCCTGGACCAGCACTTAATTTAGAAGCCATCGATTTATCAGAGCCACTGATAACATGATAGGAGACATTTTCCCAGTGGAAAACAGCAGCAGCAGCAGTAATAAAACAACTGCTCCGCTGCAAAGAGGATTATTCTCCGTGATCTCAGAGTCATAGCCACTCCTTAGCGTTAGTGTAGACCAGCAGCTTGGATGCAGGCTCTGGGGTGTGTTTTCCCAGGGCCCCACCTTGGCACGATACCACAGGTCCCACATGTGCGGAGAAGAGACTGAAGTGCGGTTCACCACAGGTCAGGTACCCCACCCAAACCCTGGCTCTGACACTTCCAGGCTGCTTAGTTTTAAATCTGAAATGTCTCCCATAGGCTCACGTGTTTGAATGCTTAGTCCCCAGCAGCTGCGGGTGGGGAGGTTGTGGAGCCTCCCTGGAGGAGGTGGGTCACTGGAGGGAAGGACGTGAGATCTGATAGGCCAGCTGTGCTTCCTGTAACCACTCTGCTAGATGCAGACAGTGTGACCAGCCACCTCACACTCCTGCAGTCATCCATTCTCATCATGATAAACCACACCCACTAAGACTGTAAGTCGGACACACCTTCCTGCAGTCTTCCTCATCATAATAAACCACACCCACTAAGACTGTAAGTCGGACACCTTCCATTGCATTGTCAACCCTTGTGTCACTGCTGTGATCAAATTCCTGACAAAATCAGTTCCGGCTGGCAGTTCAAGGAGATCCAGTCCATCCTGGTGGGGAACTCATGGCAGCAGAAATTTGAGGCTTCCAATCACTTTGAATACAGTCAGGAAAGAGCGGTGAAGTCTGATACTCACTAGCTTGCTCCTTTTAGGAGCTCAGTCCAGGACCATAGCCCACAGTCCTTAGCGTCTGCCAGAAGCTAGAAAAAAACAGGAGGGACCTTTCCCTTGAATCTTCAGGGAGAGCCAGGCCTGCTGACACCAGCAATTTGGGCAGCTAGAGTTGTTAAAGGACACACACCTGTCCCCGGTTAGGAACTGTGGACACATTTTGTACACCCATTCCTTCTATTAAGTAGATCTATAATTATGGCCTTTCTAAGGTTGAGCTTCTAGAAAAGTCGTGGTGTGACCGTTTTTATACTACCCCTTACAGACTTATCTCATTGGCTAGGAAGGGTTCTGAGAGGTGGAGAAGAAGTCTACCAGATAGGGTACCCAACAGTCCGGGATTGCCCCCAACAAGAAGGCACTACGCCTAAGTATGCGGTTTCCCCGTACTTAGGATCCGATTCCACCAAGGGTTTCTCTCCTTCCCTTCTCAGTTTAAGTTGCCAGCTTAGTGTTTCCCCTATTTGGGGACCAAAGTCAGTATGATGGTAGGAAAGAAAGCCAGAGTTGACAGGAGCCAGTGGGAAAGACCTCCACAAAGCAGTGATGGGGACTCAGCACCAACCCTCCACCTTTCCTGCCTCTGAGCCACATGCCTGCCCTATTCCCAAACACAGACCCTAACACTTTGTCAAGCCACAGTTACTCTTGGCTGGTTGACTAATGGATAACTAGGTGGGGTTTTCTCTCCTCACCTGGCTCCTGAGACACTAAACATCGGGCTTCCCCAGGGCCTCAGAGGAGATGATGTCACATCCTCCCTTCCTAATTATGATGTGTTTGTGTTCTCTTGTGCACTGATAGGTGGAAGGTGAGCAGAGCACAGAAGCTCTAGAGGTAGGCACATCACTCTGTTGATGCATATCCAGCTTCCGGATGACCAAGCACAAACCCTACACATCCCACATGTGATGTTGCTTCAGCCGCATCTCTACTAATGTCTATAAAATTGGATTTGAGAGGCACAGACAAAAAACTCCACGCTGGTTTCCGTTAAATGTTAGTTTGCTCAGGCAGACCAATTACTCAGCTACCTACAGGAAATTTTAAACCACCCAAAACATTTCACCATCCAACCACCCATGTCTGAGCCCATTGCCAATAAGAGACAAGGTGAGGGAAGAGCCCTCCTGAGTGGCTCTAGGCGCAGCTGTCCTTGCTGGTACATCTCCATCACACAGTGCTTAGTGTGTTTGTGACCTTATCCCAAATGCTAACCATTTCTGAGTATGTTGGGTTATTTCTGAGTATGTTGGGTTTCTAAAAATATTCTCAGGAGGTAGAGGCAGGCAGATCTCTGTGAGACTGAGGCCAGTCTGGTCCACTTAGTGAGTTCCAGGCCAGCTGGGACTACAGGAAGACCCTGTCTCAACACATACATACATACATACATACATACATACATACATACATACATAAATGATATTAGTATTAGGTGAAGTCATGAAAATAGAAGGCAAACCACACAGAGAAACAGAATCATTAGTGGAAGGTGAGAGGACTCTGCATTAAGGAGCGGACAGGAAGATGCCAGCAAGAGAAAGGCAATGAGGTTAGAATGCGATCCAGCTGGTATTGCAAACCCAGAGTTGGAACCATCAGCGGATAAAGTCAACAGAGCTTGCACCATCTGCGATGCAGAGAACTCAGTAAGGGAACGAGGTTACCAAGTGCTTCACAAATTCCTGAAAAAAAAGAACAAGTCAGAGAGACAAACCAGTCACACAGTCATACATACACATGACCATGGAGAACCTCACTAACACACAAAGCCTCCTACTACATTGCTGAGGCTCAGCTTTCAAGAATCCCACATCATTAACGGAGTTAGAAATTCACTTCCTTTCCACCAACCAAAAAAATGTATAACAAGAAAGAATGAACAATGCCTTGTGTTTGGAGACGGGGCCGTTCTCATGCAGCCTCAGGGTCACCGTCTCCAAGATGGAGCCCTGTACCCATAATACCCGTCTCTAGGTCTCACAATAACACAGAGCAGAAAATATTTCTACGTTAGCATCTTCACTAAGTACAAAAGGAAGTTATAACAATGAGAGAAAAGAAATCTCTGCCAACAAAAGGAAACAGGGGATCTGGATTTCAAGATTAATACTTGGGGACGGAGGGGGCGGGTACTAGTGCTCAGCTTATGTAGGATGCATTCATGATGGAAGGCTTCTGCTTGGGGCTCCAGGAATGAGCTATCTCAAATCTCCACACGTCCTGCCCTGAGAAACCCATTCCAGTCACTGGAAATGAAGAGGATTCTTTGGTTTGATGTTTAACGTTATCTCTCCAAAGTGGGGTTGCGTCCTCTGGGTGGTCACTCTGCCTTCTATTATCCCAGGATGCTAAGGGCAACAATTACAAAGAATTCAAATATTTTCTATCGAAAAAACAAACAGAAATATGACTAATGCTCCTCTGCCATCTCCCTCACCTTGCAAAACTCTTTTTTACTGCAGGGAATTCAGATCTTTTCATCTCTCCCACCTTGTAAAACATTCGTCTATTCAAAGGCCCTGCTTCATTTCCAGAACGTGATGGCCCAGAGCCTCAAATCCTTTCTCCTTCCTACTTCATATCCCTTGTGCCCGTGCTTTTAAAACCATCTCACTAAGCAGGACTGTGAGGCTGGACCCGAGCCAGTGGGAGCGGAGCACAGTACGACCCGAGCCAGTGGGAGCGGAGCACTTGCCAGTGGGAACGGAGCGCAGCACTCTTGTATTAGGGTTAGAACGTACAGTTTCCTCTTGTATTAGGGTAAGAACGTGTAGTTTCCTGCTCAGGAAACTCTTGCTCCATACACAAATGAGGCAAATCATTCTTTTGCAAAAGTAAAAGCTGTATTGCCAACTTGCTTTTCTGTCTGTGTCTTTGTATGGTATGAGTGGGGTCCTTGGACCCCAGATTTTATTTCCAACAAGATCTCCCCTGCCAGTCAAGTGCACCAGGAATGGAAACCTGGTATCTTCCTCTCCTCCTCATGGGTTCCACCGTAATTCCTACTCTCTACAAATGCAGGGGGGACACGAGGAAGCAAATACCAGAAGCCCCCATCCACCTCCCAGTAAAATACTATTTTGTGTTAACTGAAGTTCAAAAGTAGTACCACACCTACTTTGAACTTTCCATAAAACTGACTGATGAGGTGTCAGTGGCTGTGGAGAGGCTGGAATGCTGGGGTCAGGGAAAACTATCTTGATATCTTAGCTCCCATAATCTCCATTTGTTGCCCACCTCTGTGTGTAACCGAACATTCTTGTATTAGGAAGTCCTTCTGGAATGTCACGCAGACCCCTTGATTCCTCCAACCTAGAAGCAAAGAGTGCCCCCAGCAGCATCTGAGGCCACAGCTGAGATTTCTGTCTTAGCTTTAACCTGCTAACCTGATATTCCCAAAATGTAGTTATTAACCATCCTGGTCTATTATCTTTCCTTCTGTTACTCTGAAACCTTTATTAAGCTGTTAACATGTTGGAGATGAAATTTTGGGTAACCCAGGTCACGGTCCCTCATATTTGGCTCCTGCATAAACCGTTTCTTGTTCCCTGTGAGGTGAGCCCTGGGTTTCTGAATGGTTGCCTGTAATTTCCCATGTTAGCTCTGGTCCCACGGTTGCCTCGCTGGGTGAACAGTCCCCCAGGGGGCCACTGCTTCTAAACAGCACTGATTTCAGTGCTTTCCAGTGATCTATGTGTCTTCTGTGAGGGATGGAAGAGTTCAGCTCAGAGAGAGATGTAGAGAAGACATGAGCAGGAGCCCTGAACTGAACTGTCCTTAGGACAAAGCTAATCAGCTGTCCTGCTGTAATTCCCACTCCTCCCCTTCCAGAAGAGACATGGAGACATTAGTAATCCAACAAATGACCTCAGGCTAATTAAATCAATAGTCCCTGCAAATTAGGTTTTTAAATGAGAGTGTTTTAAAGACCTTTAGAAAAAAAAAATGGGATTCATTCCTACGGGGGATAACATTTGTGATAAATTAGCAAGATGGAGAGAGGGAAGGAGACAAAATCATTTTCAGTTGTCTAAAAAGTCAATTACCATTTGAAAATGCTAAACTGAATATGTAAAGGCTCTTTTCTCTCGCACTGAACACACATAAACGCTTTCTTGAGGGCCACCATCAACTAGATAGGAATCAACAGGAGAAGCGAGCAAGGGAGTCTGGCTTCCGGTACTACGCATGTATTATGAAACATGTGCCCAGGGCCATCCCTTTGCCACAAAAGATAAAGGAAAATCAGTGACAGTCCTATTGGCTCTGGGCCAAGGGTCAGTGTCCCTGAATATCCTGGAATAAGACCCTAGCCTTTTCTGAGGTGTAATTTATTCATACCTGTGGGAAATATCAGTAGCTATGGTAGGTAATGCGCAGAGATGCCATGGGGATTTAAAACTGTACACTCTGAAACAAAAGTGATACAATTAGCTTCTCCTCATGAGTCTCTGAAATCAGTGGCTCCAGGGATGGCACTGTGTAGGAATCACTTTGACAATACGGCCTAAAGACTTTCACCTAACCTCGAAACCAAAAATGTTCCTGCTTATAATATAAACAATCTCACGGAGCCACGTGCTCTTCTTGTGACCTGGGCACCTGATTTTAATCACTCAAGACCCCAACTTGCCCTCCATTCAAGCTTGTGAGTGAATGTGGGCATCCTTAAGTAGTATGTCAAAAGCACTATAAACAGCGTGTCTTCCTCATTACAAACAATGAGAGGCACTGGGAAGTTTGTGTGTGTGTGATACTTTAGGCCCAGGCTTCAAAGGCTGTGGTTTTGATACAGGTGGATCCTAGATGCTACCTCCCCAGTGAATTCTAGGGATAGTGATTTAATAAAAGCATGATTGAAGCCTGACTTGGGAGCACAGGTCTGAGAGAATCAGGAGTTCAGGTCCACTCTTAAAATAAACGCTGAGTCAGGTCACATTTTTATTCAGATAAAAATGCTATGTGGCTTTGAAACACTGCGGTACTGTAATAGAATGAATGTATCCCTCCAAAGTTTACGTGTGGGAGCATCTAGCGTGAAAGCAAAGAGCAGTCTTCTCTCTGATATGAGGGATGGATCTCGGCCTGACTGACAACGGAGTAGCCAGTAGCTTAAGGGAAACACAGGGGAGGTGGGGAGGAGGCGGAAGCAACATGGCGGCTATTCGGAGGAACGGACGGAGATCATAACCACGCGGGAAGAAAAATGCCCCATCCCAGGCCCACACAGACAGCCAGGAACCCAGGAAGCAGCATTCTAAGTCCCAGCAGGCCCGAGGATCACGTGAGTGGGAGCACAATTCCCGGGGACAAGCTAGGACCTGTGCACGGCTGTCACAGGCTCTTTGAGCCAGCCACCAGCAACCAGGGAGAGGACTGAGCCGGGTGCCTGGCTGATGCAGACTTCGCGGGCCGCACATAACCAGAGACCTTGTAGCTTTGTCCCGGGCGGGCCATGGGTGCCTGGCAGCTTTGCAAACGCTGTTAAATGAATAAACCTTTCTAAATAGAAAATTCGCTTCTGTTTTATCCAGCTGGATGAACCAGATCCCACCCGCTAAGGCGTGGAGAATAAATTTATGCAGCAACAATTGGCGTAGTCGGCAGGATATCCAGCTGGCACAAATGGAAAAGTAGCTCAGTGGTTGAGAAAACAAACTGCGCTTACAGCAGACTGGCAGGAGGGAAGGCAGACAAATGGAGCTCTGGCATGGCTGTTATGGTGAATCCTCAAGTGGCTAATTAATTTAATATTGCCAGCAAAGTCTGGGGAAGGAATCCGAGGATGGGAGCCCTCTGGTGGCTGGCATACGGTGGCACACTTACTGAGTCATTGGACTGAACCTCAGGACTATGGAGCTAATCTAAAAACAACAGAGGGACTGAAGCAGACCTTGAAAACGCTGCTGGATGGCAAAGAACCAAGGCTCCAGCAGGCGATGGCTGAGGCAGCATGGCCTCTGCTATGTGTGATAAAAGATTTATCTAAAGAGACTAAAGAGTTAAGAGAGAAATTAAAGCAAAAGACCTTTTCTGCATCAGCCACTGACCTCGCTAATAAATTGAATAAAAAGGAAGAAAAAGCCCAGAGTATACCAGCTGACCACCCACCCGAGAAAGCAGGCAGGGGCAGGATAAAGGGTTTTCAGCCCTAGAGCTGCTGGAAATAGGGAGGACATTCAAACAAGCTGCAAAAGAGCCTGTCATCACCTGGCTCCTGAGGATATGGGACAGAGGGGCAGATGACATTGTTTGCAATGCTGCAGAAGCAAGACAGCTGAGCAGCATAACCACTCATCCCTCCTTGAGATTTAAGCTGCATGACCTGGCACAATACAAGGGAAAGCAGTCCCTGATGGACTGGCTTGTGCAGGCCACAGGAGACACTTGGTCATCACCAGTGGAGGTCCCCATGAATTCCAGGAGCTGGAGCACGACACAAGAAGGACAGGTGCTCTTAAGGGAACTGGGCATGAGGAAAGCAGTATACAGTAGACCTTTCACCGGACCGGACCGAGCCGTGCTCACTAGAGATCTTATGACAGATTTCATTGAACATGGACCTCGACATGGGTATAAAATTTTATTGTCCTCACTAGAACCCCTAGTGGGGCAGGGGCTTTACAAGGCCGGAGAGGCTTTGACAGGTTTAAACAATGTAGACCAGCATGTGAGGTATGTCTGTAGAAAAATAGAGAGATCCTGTCTCAAAAAATGTTTAAATAAATAAAGAAATGCAGACAACAATTTCAGAAGACCGCCAATGTCAGCCTCAGACACAGAGACAGAGACAAAGACAGACAGACACAGAGAGACAGAGATAGAGAGACAAAGACAGAAACAGATGTCCAATGCCAAACTCTGGCCTCCATGCACATGGACACACACACACGCACAGACAAAGATAGAAACAGAGAGACAGAGATAAATCCACGCACATGGACACATGGACACACGCACACACACACACACACACACACACAGACAAAGATAGAAACAGAGAGACAGAGATAAATCCACGCACATGGACACATGGACACACACACACAGAGACAGACAGAGAGACAGAGAGAATGATTCAGAAGAGCCAATACCCAATTGCAAAGTATGACTCAACCACGGCCACTGGTTTTTTAGACATGCACAGATTAACACATCCTTTATTAAAAGTACATCTAAATCTGAACTATCCCTGCACTACACATAAAACTAAATTCTAGCAAAGAATTAGTCATTATTGTTTGACAGGGTCTCAGCAAGACAGAAAATAATAAGCTTCTCATGGCATAATTTGACTGGAATTCAATGAACTCTACACAGTTAAAGCAGACAGGTTCAGATGAAACTCAATCTTTACTGTGCCCATGCTTTGAGAGAGGGATCTATTTGTATGTATGAAGCAGTCTTTACTCAACACAGTAATAGCTGGCACCCCACTAACCACTGCACTTTGGAAACTATTTGGAATCACCTTAAAAAGCAGGTTTTCCGGTGGCTGAGAGTTGCCACATTGAGGCATTCAAATGCTTGAGGAAGGGAAATACAGTCTAAAGCTTGTAAGGAATGGCAAAGCTGTTAGCCTCCCTATACAATGTCCCAGGAGAGTATCTGACGGGGACAAAAATCTGTTTGGATTTAGAAGTCTCAAATTATCTGATACTATCTGCCTTGTCAAACTGTCTCTCAATCACATATGTGCCCCAACATCGATAGCAGTCTTATAGAGATCATAAGCTTGCCTCTCACTCCCTCGGCCCATCATTAAAAATATCTCCTGCCAGGAGTAATGACAGAAGCCAAAATCCTGCACCCCTCAGGCATCTGATTGTTGTCTATTGAAAAGTTCCAGAAGCTAAAGAAACAAGCAATGGAAATTATTACTTATCATTCGCTAAAAGGCAGCACCCCACCTTGACAGAGGCCCGCTGCAGAAAACGGAAGTTCTCTGAGATTACCGCTAGCCTTATTGCTGAGCAGCACCGAGAACTCAGGGAGGACTGTTGGTTAAGATGGCCTGTTTCCCACGCCCTCCTGTCTTGCTTGGGTAAACAGGTCCAGGAAAGAGGGGGCCATAAATGTCTCAAGACTGCCCTGACCCACATGTGCCCTCTGCAGCTATTTAACTTGTGCTACACAAGCCCTGTCCCCTACGTAAAGTCCCCATCAGCTCTCCTCCCAGTGCGGAGCTGCCATCCTAGTGCTCCTGTAGTCTGCGCTCTAAAGCCTGACACAACTCAAAGATTCTTGGCAGGCCTGAATCCCTGTGTGATTTGTGGCTGCCTTAATTCTCCCAAGTTATCAGAAACATGGGTGACACACGTTTAGGCCAGCAAACTGGCTCCTGCTGTCAGCCTGACAACCTGAGGTGAATCCCAGGCCCCCACATGCTCTCCTGCTCCTAGAGGGATATTCCTTGCATTCTTTGGCTCTTGGTCCCTTCCTTCATCCTCAAAGCCAGCAACCCAGCCTCTTTCTCCATCTCCCCACATGGCCTTCTTCAGAAGCCAATTCTATCTCTCTTGTAAGGACTCTTTTGGCTACAATTAGAGCCCTCCATAAAACCCGTACTCCATATCTCAAAACCCTGTAGCTTAATCAGGTCTACAAACAGCATGAGGTCAGGATCAGAGGTCCAGTGAGGGCCTTTGTTCAACCAAGCACCCCTCCACTAGACAGAGGAGGAAGTGCTTTTCAAACACTCTCCTTGCAGGAGGCCTGAGTCTCCATTTGTTATGCAAATATACCACAATTGCCAAAACACTTCAGAAAATGCTGGTGGTGACTGACTTTTATCTGGGAGTCTCCTTCAAAGTCTGACTTTCAGAGGTTTGAAAACGTTTTTTTGTTTTGTTTTGTTTTGTTTTGTTTTTCATTTCTATCTACCTTTCTGGTTTTGCCCATTCGTTCTATAAATTTTCTTGAAACTCCTGGCCCAGGGTCACCGAGCCCTGGTGGAGAATCTCTGTCCCTGCTCCGATCACAGCTACTCTGTGTCATACTTCAGTTGCTAGCCATTTAATCATCCCTTCTGTTGGGAAAATGTGGCTTGTGGATAAATCAAAGAGCTTTGCAGCAAAGTCAGAGACAGACTCACTTTCAAGAAGAACTTTACTTTGCAAATACATTGCTTTCTCAGCCACAAGCAAGGTCACCAGCCCTGCCTTTCACCTTGAGGAGAAATTCAAAATTTCTTAAGGAAAAAAATAGCCCTGCAGGTAGAGAGATCTTAGCTCATCTCATGGGATCTTTAAAAAACAATTTCCCCATTATAAATTTGTCCTGGTTAACCCAAGAAGACTTGTGATTTTTGATTTGTGTGACCAAACACCTTAAATCTCACAACTAACTACAGGTCCCTAAATCTGTTTTTGCTGACAAGACGCTCTAGAAGAGCCAGACTGTGAGGCTTTTTTTTTTTTTTTTTTGGTGTTGGCATTAACTGCCAAGGTTGTGGAGTGGGTGTTGTCACTTTTGATCACTGTGTGGACACAAGAATTTAAGAAGCACAGCTTGTACTGATCCATCCTGCGCACCTGAGCCAGTCAGTTGCTGGGGAGAGCAGGCAGAGCCAGGAGCAGCAAGGGCTAGGGCTGGAGCAGGCAAGGGCCGGAGCAGGCGGGGCGGAGCAGGGGAGGGGGGCCTTCCCAAGACCATAGACGCAAGTGAGCAGAATGGGTTTTTTAAAAATGCCCTCAGCACTCCCAATGCATCTCACTCTTCCCATCAAGAAGGTCTGTCTAAGTTGGGGAGATGTCTCAACATTTAAGAGCGCCAGCTGCTCTTGCAGAGGACCCAGGTTCAGTTCCCAACACCCTCATAGCAGCTAACAACCATCCATAACTCCAGTTCCAGAGGATTCAATGCCCTCTTCTGACCTCTGCAGGCACTGCACACATGGGCACACTTACAGACGTGCAGGCAAAACACTCATTCAAACTTCTTCTAGTCAAGAAAATAGAATCTCTGGCTGCCCAGAGACCTAGCACTCCAGATGGGCAGGTCAATCACCTGGTCAAGGGTACAGGGTGGTCCTACAATGAGCCTGACCTAGATGCTGGGAGCCAAACTCAGGCCTTCTGGAAGATCAGCAAGTACTCTTAACCACTGAGCTCTCTCCAGCCCTTGGATTGGATTTAAAGTCCGCTCCACAAAGTAGAATGCATGCTCAGAACTGTTAACTGGGTCAAAAACCTGTGGCTGGCTGGGGGTCATAGGTCTTAGGGTAGAACCAAATATTACTCTGCTAAATGGACATTGTATTAAGTTACTGTCTTTACACAGATGCATTAATGCATTTCTCGACCCTCTTCAGAGAAGCTTCTTTTAGCAGTAGTGATTAATACAGAGACCCAGAACTGACCAATGGGCAGAGAATAAGACAACCAGGACAACTCCTGGGGCTAGCTGCGGGCTCTGGGTCTGTCGTAAAAGGTCTTGAGCAAGCCAAGCACCCCCAGATACCCTGAAGGGGCAGTAGGAGTCTCACCTGCTCTGCTGGATGTGATAACCTAGGGCCCAGGAAGCCGCTGCAGGCCTCAGCAGTTGCTTCATCTCCCTCATCCCCACCCTCCCACCCTCCACCCCTGCCACAAAGATCACCCCAGACCAGAACCCAGTCTTTGGGTTTCGTTTCCTCATTCCTAATTTCCATGTCAGCCCTACAACCTTCCCGCCTTTACCTAAAGATCCCACCTTTAATTTTCCCACCTTCTGTAATGACCAGAAGGGCCTCCCTATATAAACCCCTGCCTTGGTTTCAAAAACTGGACTACCCACTGACACAGTATCCCAGGAATCTCTCCTGTCCCACTCTGAGCCACCTGAGGCCCTGTTCGATCGTCCTCCATTCTCTGGGATGGCTGGAGCACAACAGCCATGCTGGAGATGGATACCCACCCACAGGCAGCCATTTATTGGCGGGGATCAAACTGCTTGGCTGCTTCTTGGGATCAGAGAGACAGCTGCCAGCAGAAGTCAGACAGGCTTTATAAGCAGTTGGGAGGTTAGGTAACTTTCCGTAATGTAGGCTGGAGACGGTTACCTTGGGTCTCCCGTTAAGCAGAGGGACTTATCCTGGCTAAGCTCAGACCCACCATTTTAGACTATTGGGAGCTGCACAGCCATTTTAGGAATCTGCCAGGAACCTATCAGAGTACTCAGCTCTAAATAGGACACCTGTATCACCCCACTCCCCCAAGGTTCAGGGATCATTGTGGAAGAGGGGGTGGACAGATTCTAAGAGCCAGAGGTGGTAGGCATCTTCAGCTAAACAGTATTTGCTGGACATGACAGACCTGCACACATGTGGATTCACAGCAGCTGTGACTACAAGCACAGACCTGCACAAGACCAAACCAGCCAAATCCCAGAATGACTGGGGGAGATGACCACCAAGTGCCACCCCTAGCTGAGGAGCTACTGGCAGTTGATGGCTGCTGGGAGGAGAGTCACTTTTCTCCAGGGATGTGGCTTCTGATAGGCTGCCACTGTTCCAGTAGCCGGTCCTACACCCATGCACATACTGCAGCATTAGGAACACTCAGTGAGTTTTTAAAGGCAGAGCACAGGATGTCAGGAGGGGCGCTGGTGGGGAGTTAGGAAAGAACCGCAGTGGAGGGAACGGGGAGGATGGTGTGATCACAGTGCATTCTGCGCATTCATGAAGTTCTCAATTAAAAATTCTTTTAAAGAACCACTCAGATGCCAGGCATGGTAGTACACACCTTCAATCCCAGCCCTTGGAAGGCAGAGGCAGGTGGATCTCCATGAGATCAAGGTGAGCCTGATCCACGTAGTGAATTCCAGGAGGGCTAGGACTAGGGAGACCCTGTCAAAAAAAAAATAAAAAACCTCAGACAGCTAGTGAAGTGTGATTTCTGGGTGTGACTGACAGTTCCTAGAAGAGATAAAGAGATGGACTTTTGAACTAGTAGCCCGAATGGGGAAGGTCCACTCCACCTTCACTCAGTACAGGGAAACCTCCAATCTGCTGAACAGAAGAAAATACCCATGAAGCTCAGTCAGTCTCTCTGTCTCTGTCTCCCCCTCTGTCTCTGTCTCTGCAAGTTTGGACACCTCATCTTCATCTCCCACCTTTCAGCCTCAGAACTTCAGGATCTCTATGACCAAAATACCAGACGAAAACCACTTCAAGGAGGAAGGATTTATTTTGCTCAGAGTTTCAGAAGGGAAGACGTGGTGGTGTGGCCCAGTCTACGGTTGTGGGGGTCTGTGGTAGTAGCTCTTCACATCACGGAGGAACAGGAGACAGAGAGCTCAGGCCAGAACTGGAAGTGGGTATCACCACAAGTGTCCACCTCTAGTGACCTACTTCCTCCAGCCAGGCTGCTCTTCCCAGATGTGTCCGACCTATAGACCTGAGGCCCCGAGACCAGGAACAGTTACGACACTGCCCAACACACAATTGAAAACATACTTAAAATGCCATGGGACTTTTAAAGATTTTTTCCAATAACCTGATTATGCGGATCTTGAGTATAAACTTTAGAGAGGACAGAGTTGTGTTGCAATGCCAAAAGGTTGGAAACCCCTGTAAGGCTCCACCGCCTTCCAAAGACAACAAGCTAGAGACCAAGCATTCAAACCACAAGCCTGTGAGAGACGTTTCTCATTCAGACCATGACAGGACTCTCACCTGCACACTTCCTGTTCTCAGGTCTTCAGTCCCTGATTGAGAGCTACTCTGTCAACTTTCTTGCCTCTGAAGTTTTCAGACTTTCCAGCTTCTGGCTCACCAGCTTTCAGATGGCTTTGGAGGGACTTGTCAGCCCCCATCATCACATAAAACAATTTCTCTTACATGTCTTTCATCTGTCCGTATTTGTTGTCTGCATATGTTGTTGGTTCTTGCCAGAGACCCCAGACTAACACAGGCTAGTTTCCTCCACTGAGGAGGAATGCCGGAAAGAATGGTGCTGACATTGGACAGTGTTTTCAAAGTGTCCTCTGTCTTGAGCTCACTGGGAGGGCATCACATAAGCACCTGCATGCACCAATCCATTAGCTAGTCCACTTGAGTCATACATTCTGAGTGTGCTATTCTCCAAAATAGGTCTGGAATACCTAAATGCTTTCAATACAGAGCGTCTCTTGGGTTCAGTACGAACACACACTCAAGCTTAGGAGCCCAAATCACACATTTGCATGGTTATAAAGTATGACGAAGGTGACCCCAGGTATGCATATTTAAGATTGAAAATGAAATGAAACCAAGCATGTGAAACTGTCTTATAAACTCATGGGTATCTGAAAATATGACAACAGCATCAGGATGCTGTGAATTCCAGTTTTAGAAATGTGGCCAAGAGCTGAAAAGTTACCATGGTCAGCTGCTACTTGCGAGAGTACCAGCTCCCCTTCCAGTGCTGGCACAGCTCCATGTGTGGCTTTGATTGAATTACATAGGTTCCTTTTGTAAATGTGAACAGCATTCTTGAGTTAATCCCAGACCTTAAAGTACATGCCTTTTGTCTCATTAATTGTTGTCTCACAAATTTCTGACATGTACCAAAAGATCCCAAGAAAGTAGAAGTCTGGACTCTGACTTCGAGAGGCAGTGGGAAGCTCAGGTCCTGGTCTCTTCCCTTCAGGAGCTTACTGCACGAAGGAATGGCTTGGGTTAGAGAGCATGGACACATGGCGATGCAGAGTCTTCAAATCATCATGAGAAAATACAGCTTCCTGCATGTGTAGATGACTGTTTAAGCTGACTCCATGGTTTTCTGGGGTAGCAGTTGTCCAAGAGTCTGATAGGTACAAAAAATAGCCTTACAAAATTTTATGTAGTCTCAAGAGTTCATAGCACCACCCCTCCCCAAGTCCATCCGTGGAGAACCAGTCATCTCCACCACAAAGAAGACCTGAGAAAATGTAATACAGGACATTGCCAGAGAATAGGTAATAATAACTGGGACCAGAGCCTGAACGTTTTCTCCACCTCTGTGGTCAGCCTGATCATGGCTAACACCACACTTCGCTTCTGGAAGCCCCAAGACACGGAATTTCAGATGTGCTGTTGCCAGGATGATTTTCTGAATGCTTAAGTGTACACTAAGAATACTTGAGGGGAAGCTGTAGCTCCAAACCACTCCCACAGCCCTGAGATGCCTGCAACTCATTCAGTCCCACGAGGGTTAGAAACAGACTGTGGAAATACTACAAAAGACTTTAGCTCCAGTTGGAGATGTGGATCAGCTTGACTCTCATGCTCTGAGTGTGTTTCCCTTACACCTCACCTATGTCTTCAGGGGACAGAGAAGACTAGCCCACCTTATACCCTGCCTTATCTGAGCACTGCTGTGAGGACAGTGGGGAGGACCCTCACTGAACAGAGACTCAACGCACCAACCTCCAGCCACCTAATTTCTTCTCTTGAGTCATACAGCAAAGAGGTGCCAGGGGGAGCTACTGGGTCCTTAAAGAAGAATGCATCTAGCTGGATCTAAGACAACCCAGAAGAGAGAGGGTGAGAGCTTTGAGAGCTTTTCAAACAATGAAGAATTTGTGGTCATTTTGAACTGGCAAAGCCAAAGTTGCTCTCGTGCAGTAAGACTCCACTAAGGCTGGTCGAGTTAGGAAAACTTTTAATCTGCTATTCAAGATATGGTGTGTATCTGAGGCTGGTAATTATCCTTAAATGGTTCTGAGATTGATGTGATTAGAATTTTAGGACCTATATGCTAGGTTAAGAGAGCTGACAACAACACCTTGCAGAGACTATGTGGGAATTTGTAGCAGTACCATCTGATTGTCAAGAGAATGACCAAATACCCCTATGTCCTAGGGGCCCCTACATACTACAGAGAGGATGGTACAAAGATGCTAAGCTGCTCTCCATCACTCTGAAGCTGCTGCCAGTGTTAACAGAGGCTGCTCTATGACTAAGAGTTTGAGATAGAATTATAACAGGAACACTAAAGGACTTCTCAGAAATGCCTCCAGCCCCAAGCCCCTTTCATCGACAAGCAACACTTATTTCCTAGGTGTCTTCGGAGGCCAAGAGTTCATCTGTCTTCAATCATTCCAAGAGTTTGAAAGTTGCAAAATCTATAGACGTTCACAGAGTGTTCCCCATGTGTGCTTATGCTTGAAATTCGTAGATCGGGGCTGGTTCTCCCATGCTGGTCAGGGACGGCCTGGACTTGACACCATGTCAAGATCTACAGACATCTGCTACTGAAGAGGAGAAAGGGGGAGGTGCAGGGGAGGCACACAGAGGAGAGACGTGGGAACACACCTTACAGAGGCTGGTGCAATACTGTCTAGCCAGCTGCTTTGAAGACGATTCCTAGCCACCCCCACAAGAAACCAAATAGGCTGTCTCATTAACCGGATTTTCCATGTTGACTGAGCAGGTTACTTCAGACTCAGTGGGATCGTGCCCGCTTTGCTGGAGACCCTCACCTGGGTGGCTGGAATCTGAAACAGCATTGTCTCTGTTTGTCCTCACTGGGCTTTGGCTTCCTGACCTGGAAGACAGGATCACACTGCCTGTGCTGGGGGACCTCGGGCTCTGCACGGTGGACAGGGGAAATGAGACTGGCAGTTCAGTAGCAAGGCCCCTCAGAGGATTAATAACATCCTTGCCGTCAACCACCACAGGCTGGAGTCGGTGGAATTGATGGATACTGACCGGGAATCAGAAAGACTTTGAGGATCCATGTTTAAACATCATAAGTAGGTAACTCGCCCGAAAGAATGACGGTTTGACGGAAAGGGGGCATTTTAGAAGTAAGAGATGCCTCTGAATACTGATGCTTCCCTTCCTAAGTTAGATGACCCATTTGCAAAACCTGTGCTTTCCCAAACCGTGTCCCACTCTCCCTGCATCTGACACGTGTGCTGTGACTGTGACACGCTAGCATCGTTTCGAGCAGACAAGAATTAGGAACAAGAATCTTACATGTGTGTCCATTTATGCCGTGTCCAACACTCTTTCTTTCTTATCATAGATTCAAGTGTGTCTAAACCATATCTGTTCATTTGACGTTTCCTGAAGAGCAGGTACTCTGGTAATAATTTTTCTCTCCATTTTTCCTGTTTCCCCCACAGTTTTAAAAGACGGTTTTGCAAGGTATAGAATTCTGAGCTGACTGGTTAGTTTTCTCAACTAGTATTTCAAAGACACCCCTCTGGAACCTTCTGGCTTGTATGGTGCATTAGCCTTCTCAGTGTAGCAAAGCAGCAGACATTTGCTTTCTCAAAGATTTGGCCAGAAGTTCCAGATCAAAGTGCTAGCCAGCATCGTCTGCAGTCAGAGGCCGCCTTCTGGCTCAGGCAGTACCGCCCTATTCCTGTATCATCGCATGACCCCCTGCCCACGGGTGGGGGGGCAAGACCCCCACTGATCCCTCTTCTAATACTAAGGGCGCCGGTCTTGGTGGATCAGATCCCTTCCCTTACAACCTCACTAAGCTCATGACCTGCCAGTTGGTCCGGTCTGTAAATATCCTCATGCTGATGGCTCCATCCTGTTTCCTCCCGGTGCTTTGGCCTGTCTCTGGTTCCACACCTTCTGTCTGCTGTGCCATGCCTGCTGTCAGGCCATTGAACGTTTCCATCTGATTCTTCCTCATAGTCTCAATTCTGATGAAATGATCTACCTATCTATGGGACAGACCATATTTTCTACTATAGTCTTGTATGTGCTAATAGCCACTACTGTGGACATCTGAACTGATGGTCCCAAAATGTGTTATATCTGAACTTGGTTCTGTCCTTCACTTCATTTCTTAACAGTAGGATGTTTTTCTTATTTCTTTAAACCTTGTGCTTTTTTGTTAAAAGCTAGACTTCACATGAAGACATCAGAGAATGAAGTGAGTAATTTTTTAAATATTTTGTTATTTTTATTTTACGTGTATGAGTGTTTTGCCTGCATGTGTGTAAGCCACCTGTGTCATACAATGCCTGTGGAGATCAGAAGAGGGCATCAGATTCCCCTGGAACTGGAGTTAGTTGTTAGCAGCTATGTGGGTGCTGGGGCTCAGACCCAGGTCCTCTACAAGAGCAGCCAGTGCTCTTAACTACTGAGCATCTCTCCCGCCCCATGATGTCCTTTTTGAAAATTCGGTGGTACTGAGGATCAAGGCCAGCACCTTGTGCATGACGGGCAAGCACTGTACCACTGAGCCATCACCCAAGGTGACTTCTTGATAGATAGATAGATAGATAGATAGATAGATAGATAGATAGATAGATAGATTATAAAATGATTGTCACAACCCAGTTAATCCGTGTACCTACCACACATAACTCTGTGTGTGTAACACTGAAGATCTATTGTCTTAGCCAATTCCAAGAATATTCCAAGAATATTGTACAGTACCATTAACTAGTAGAGTAGACATTAGATTCCCAAAACTCATCATCTGTAACTGAATCTGTGTGCCCTGTAGCCAACAACGCACTATTTCCTGAATGAATTTTTAAATTTTTAGGTCTGTTTATTTATTTGGTACACAATACGTACATGTGGTGGTCAGAGGACAGCTTGCAGTAGTCAGTCCTCTCCTTCCACCCTGTGGGGTCTAGGTCAGGTAAGCACCCTGGCCACTGAGCCATTTTGACAGCCCTTCTGTGTGAATTTTAAGAGACAACTTCACCCACCACAGACATTCATCTGTACCCACCTTCACAGGCAGAGTAGCAGGGGAAGGTCTCCTGTCTGCAGTGCCTCTCAAAGGCTGGCGTCACGGGTCTTTGGTGTCTGAGACAGGAGAGAGTCCCCTGCCTGGCCCCAGGGAGCCCCCACAGCCTCGGGGTCCGTTCCTGAGTCTTGAAGTGGGAGCTTCTGGAAAGCAGGCTCTAAAGTCTGTCTGGTCTCCCTCCTCCACAGAGCTCTACAGTGAACATGTGTTGAAGCCACGGGTGCACCTGAATTTATGGAGAAACCTGCTGAGCCCTGATTGGCTGGATGTGGACATGGAAATAAAGTGAAACTTAGAACCAATCAGTAAAGACTGTCAAAATTTCAGTCAGGGGCAGGGGTAAGGGCTCAGCGGTTAAGAGCACCTACCCACATATGCAAACATAAGCATAATTACAAATAATAAAAATTAATCTTTCCTTAAACGTTTCTGACGGTTTGGGCTGTGTGGCCTCCTTGCTGGCCACTGCTCTTGCAGCTCAGGGCTCAGGGCTTCACCCGGCACTGGGGTTGTTTCTCTTTTGTAGCTGCCCCGAGGGAGGGCAGTTCCACACTTCCCCCTATCAAAACCTCGCAGCGGAAAGCAGGTCTCGCAGCATGGTCTGTTCAAGCCCAAGTAACTCCCCAGACCCTCAAACCCTCTGCTCCTGGGAACACAGCCAGACTGAAAAGGAAGAGGTTTGCACTTGGTTTGATAGCTGTGTTCAGGTCTGTTGTGACTTCTGTGTGTGGCATCCGTGGTGGTACTAGAAAGAGATAGTGTTGCTCACACGGCCCGCTGGAATCTCCTCTCTGCAGCAGATCTTTTGTGCATGGCGCAGGAAGGGAGCACTGAACAGACGGCTGCTGTCCCTCTCCACCTGCAACCATGGACCCTCGGCCCACGCGGACTCCTGGAGGTTCAGCACAAGCGAACATGGAAATGGGCTTCCACATGTGCGGAAGAGGCTGCCGTGGCTCAGGATGTTCCTAGGACATCCTTAGTAGAGCCTGAAGGCCAAGAAAAGCTGGTCCAAGTCTGAGTTTCTTTTTGAGGTAAGTCTCGTGATTTTCCACAGTTGATCATCTGTAGCTGAAGGCACTAGAGATTCCTTTCACCAACACAGTACTGATGTCACTCAGGTGTCAGGTGATGCTTACTCCTCTGTTCTGTTTGTGATGTTGGAGTTCCACATAAACCCTTTGAATCTGTGTTCTCATACAGAGGATGTCGGTTATTTAACTCCACTACCTATTAAGTTATTCCAGTGGGTAGGCAAGTAGATGGCCGGTGCAGATGGAGTGGACCAGTGTGGATAGAGTGGACCAGTGTGGATGGAGTGGGCTGGTGTAGATGGAGTGGATTCTTGTGGATGGAGTGGGCTGGTACATGAGATGGGGTGAAGGGCCTGCCATATAGAAAGCCTCTTTACTACATCAAAAGCATCAAATGAGCTCCCATTAGCTTCCAATCTGCTAACTGAAACCAAACAAACCCTCAGGAACCAGTTTTTACAAGTGGCCATTAGATTCTTCTACCAAGTATAATATTTCCCAGAAAAGAAATAACATACCCCAAATAACAGCTGTTTACAGGATACCAGGCCTTTGCTCCAAGTTACTAATATTACTTTTAACTTTTCACAACAACCCTATAAGACATGCATATAATCATATAATCTTCATTTTACTGATGAAGAAACCTGCAAAGACAGAGGTCCAGTCACTCACCTAGGGTTACACAGCTAATAAACAGCAGAAATGCAAGCTCAGGCTGCCTGCTGTGGGCCAGCGTGTAGTCACCTCCTCAGTGACACCAGGTATTTAACATTTAACCCCACTGACCTGTTAAGTTATTCCCATGGAGAACATTCATCTTATTTTTTATTACTGGGGAGAAATGGGAGAGTATATTATTTCTAGATTATTTCTAGGCATTAACACAGACCATTAGAGAGGAAAAGGAAAAGAAGTCCATCTGTGTGTGCCTCAATTCGATCAGAAAAATGACTAAAAGAAATTCAAAAAGCACCACAACAAAAACCACTTAAAATATTCAATTGCTGAGATTCTACACAACTTAGGAAAGTCTACAACCAAAAATAATCTTTGGATCTAATCTAATTCACTCCAGATTGCAGCAAAACGTAAATGTATTTCCATCAATTTTCAATCTGCTGAGAACAAGCCAAAAACTTTCAAGAAAATGACTTCAAGCACCTTCCTGTTGAGACACCTTCACAGCACCCGGGAGCAGTGGTTCCTCTGGGTCTCCCGAGGCCACATGTCTGTGCAGAGCTGCTGAGCACCAGCAGAGGGTGCAGAGTGGGGGCTGGAGCGCACAGGCAAGGCCAAGCATGGGTCATCCTGGGAACCTGCTCACCGAGATCGAGGCTGAGTACAGACAAAAGAACAAGGAGGGAGCCAGCCGGGGGACCAGGGCCATGGGGGGACCAGGGCCACGGGCCACCCCAGCCAGGGGACCAGGGCCACGGGCCACCCCAGCGGAGAACAGGGCAGGGGCGGGAAGAACTGAGTACCCTTAACCCAATTGCCATACCCAGAGACTCCACAGAAGCAGGTGGAAGTGAGCCAGTCATTAAGGGAGTTCTACATGCTTATTAGAAGTCCTATTTGAGGATCTGAGAACTTGGCTTAGTAGGTACTTAGTAGGTACATGAGGTACTGAGTTCAGATCCCCAGCTCAGACTTTAAGAGCTGGGCAAGGATGTGCCTGCCTGTAAGCCCGGTGCTTGGGCAGAAGGCGAAGAAAAGAGGGCCTCATTGGTCTGCCAGTCCAGCCCAGTCGGTGAGCTCCAGGCTCGGTGAGAGACTCTGTCAAAAGCGAGGTGGAGGGGCTGGAGAGACGGTTTAGTGTTTAAGAGTGCCTACTGCTCATTACAGAGGACCCAAGTTCAGTTCCCAGCACCCATGCTAGGACCACCTATAACTCCAGCTCCAAGAGATTTGTCTCCCTCTTCTGGCTCCATGAGCACCCCAACTCACACGTACACACCCACATGCAGACACACATTCACACACATAACTTTAAGATAAAATTAAATCTTAAAAAAAGAAAACAAGGTAGGGAGCGATTAAGGAAAGATACCCAATGTCAGTCTCTACACACATGCACACATGTGCATACCCACAGAAACACATGCACATGCCACACACACAAAGTTGTAGTTAAAAGGTCATGTTCTGAACAAAGAGCTCGCTTAATCAATAAGGCAATGGCAAGGCAAAGATAGAAAGTCAACGGTACAGGCTGGAGGGACGGCGCAGAGGTTCAGAGCACTTGCTTCTCTGGCACCTACGTCAGAGCCCAGCACCCAGCTGAACTCCAGGATGGCCTGGCGTCTCTGGCGTCTGTGAGCATTTGCCAACACCAGGATGCACATGTGCACATACACATACGTCTGTAAGCACACAATTTAAAAAAAGACAAGGACAAAAACTGGACTCCCAGAAGATAATTAAAAATAGTTATTGGGGAACATCAGTTTGCCCAAAAGCTGGAACGGACACCTGGGGAGCAGAGGAGGAGGAGTCCAAACCTATTTTGTCCCCAGTGGATTCTCCATACTGGATTTCCCCTACTCCAGCTTGCTGGGGAGGACATAGCTGAGGCTGCTGCAGCCCTAGATGGCAGACAGAGAAATGAGCTTACAGACTAAGGGATGACAGAAGAGAGTCAACGGAGCAGGACAGGACATCGGGAGGGACGCCACCACTAGGTGTCAAGGCAGGATGTCAGGTCACCACTAGGTGTTACTGTGAAGGAAGAGTCTACAGTGACTCCAGCTTGATGCTGAGCCTAACAGCCACCTGGAACCAGAGTCGTAGTCTGCTTATTTACTGCTTTATTTTGGACATGGAGTCTCCCTATGCAACCCTGGCTGACCTGCAATTCTCTATGTAGACTAGGCTGACCTTGAGCTTACAGGACTCTGCCTGCCTCTGCCTCCAGAGTGCTGGGATTAAGGGCGTACACCCCCAGGTCCAGCTGAGCCCCACCTTTAACGTGGAAATAATGTGTTAACATAGGGCTGCAGCCAGGGGGAAATGTAATCATCTAGTGCTTAGGAGAGCTAAAGCTTGTGGTGGCACAAAGTGCCGGTGTGAGGGCGGTAGAGCCACAGACATACTAACAGCGGCACAGCAGTGACGGTGGTGCTCACAGGAGTGTGGGCATTTTGGCAGAGGGTCGTGGTCATGGTAGTGAGGGGAACAGTAATGGTGGTAATTGTGGTCATGGTGAGGGCGTGGTGAGATTGGTGGTGAGAGTACTGGTGATGCTGTGGTCATGGTGGTGATACCAACGCAGTGTGCTGGGTGGGCGTGGTGGCGCACTGGTTGCAATGGCCTTGGGTTTTCTCCCCTCTCCATGGCCCCTCCCACTCTCCACGGCCCCTCCCACTCTCCATGGCCCCTCCCCCTCTCCATGGCCCCTCCCCCTCTCCCTGGCCCCTCCCACTCTCCAGTGGCCCCTCCCACTCACCATGGCCCCTCCCACTCTCCACGGCCCCTCCCACTCTCCACGGCCCCTCCCACTCTCCATGGCCCCTCCCCCTCTCCACGGCCCCTCCCACTCTCCAGTGGCCCCTCCCACTCTCCACGGCCCCTCCCACTCTCCACCGCCCCTCCCCCTCTCCATGGCCCCCCCCCCTCTCCATGGGCCCTCCCCCCCTCCCTGGCCCCTCCCCCTCTCCATGGCCCCTCCCACTCTCCATGGCCCCTCCCACTCTCCATGGCCCCTCCCACTCTCTATGGCCCCTCCCACTCTCCACGGCCCCTCCCACTCTCCACGGCCCCTCCCACTCTCCACGGCCCCTCCCACTCTAAGCCACCGCCGCCGCTCGCTGGTGGCCTGCCGCTACCCACTTGCACCTGGCGCTGCTCAGCTCCGATTGATTCTACCCTGAAGTGATTTTTCTCCAGTGCAAATCTGAGCACATCACCCTTCTGCCGCAGGTTTTTTAACCACTTCTCATTGGAGTCAAGATGGCGCCTCGAGCCTGAAGGAGGGAGGCCTCCACCCTCCACACAGCTCAGGTTAGAGACTACATAGGAGCACGAGAAGTGAGCTAAACTGAACTAACTCACGGACAGACACAAATATCCTCAATTCAGGACTGCGAGACGTTTACAAGACAGCACCCTGGCCTCCACAGCCAAAGACACTCACGGGCATGGGCACCCCACGCACGATTATCTCAACAGATTCAGAAAAGCCCTTTGACAAAATGTACCATCTCTTCATTATGTCTCTAACTGGAACACTACAAATGGAGGGGACAAACGGGAGAATTCCACGTCATCTAGAGCCCCAGTGGAAAAGAGTTTATAGTGAAGTGAGAACGGGCTTAGAATGCTCGGAGGTCACTGAACACGGGGAGGGGAGATGTCTCTTAAGTAGACTATGTATACGACACCATGAAGTCACTGAAACCTAGAAAACTGGGATGCTCGGTTAGAGAGCCATTTCAGCGCCTCTGCTGAGTTGAGTCTCTACCCTCAATTTCAGATCACAGCCCAGTCCATCTGTTACTTCCTGTCACGTGAGATTTCCTCCAGCACCATGGGCTCACATCAGTAAGCAGGTTCCACCATGCTTAGTTCAGAGAGCCTCCTCACCCAGTACATACGGAGATGAAGGTGAAATTCAGCACGTTACTGTACGGAGAGTCCAGAAACCAAAGCAACAGAAGACCCTGGGGAGGGAGTGTCTGGACGAAGCTGCACAGCCAGCACGGGACTCTCAGGGGACACAGACACAGCTCCCAGATCCAGGTACTAGTTAGTGTCCTCTAACGGTCATAGTTCTTTGGAGATTAAATATTAATCTCTTTGGTCTCTACAGCTACCTGGGACTTCCACAGCTATCCTAGTTTTATAAAAAATATTTATTTTTATTTTATGTACATGAGTGTTTTATCTGCATGTGTTTATGTGCAACACACATATGCCTGGTGCCCAAGGAGGCCAGAAGAGGGCATCACATACCCTGGAACTGGAGTTACAGACAATTGTGAGCCACCCTATGGGTGCTGGGAGCCAAACATGGGTCCTCTGCAAGAGCGGAAAGTGCTCCTGACCACTGAACCATCTACCCAGCCTCTGCGCTATTAGTTTTGCTGTGGACTTAACCCAGCTTAGGGTCTCTTGAGATGGGCATCTCGATTGAAGAGTTGTCCAGATCAGGCTGGATTGTGGGGGATGATCTTGACTGTTAATTAGTGCTGAAAGGCCCAGCCCACCGTGGCCAGCACTGGGCATCTTGGAGCCCTCAGCAGCCTCCTCCTGACCAAGCTTTGGTCTGCCCCCTGAAAGGCTATGTCTGGCAGGTGTCTAACATCTCCAGCACATCATTGAAGGTTTTGTTCTAATTTTCATGAGAAAGGAGCAAGTGTCTGGGGCTCAGTGATGTCCAGGTCTCCTTTTTCCTTGACTTTTCTTCTGATGTCTGAGAACATTTCCATTTTGGGAGGCAGAACGTTGTTACTCGCTGTGCCTGAGGAGCCAGGAGTCCTTCCATCCAGGACCACTCCACCCACTCAGTGTCTTTGGAGATTTTTTTCTTCTGCTCCAAATTTAAGCCACTGTATCTTTTATTTTTTAATTTTGTTTGTTTCATGTGTAAGAGTGTATTACTTGCATGTAAGTGCACCCATGTCATACAAAGCCCACAGAGGTCAGAGAAGGGTGTCAAATTCCCCTGGAACTGGAGTTGCAGACAGTTGTCAGCTGCCATGTGGGTGCTGGGATCGAACCCAGGTCCTCTGCAAAAGCAGCCAGTGCTCTTAATTGCTGAGCATCTCTCCAGTCCCCACAGCTGTATCTTACTCACTTTCCCATCAATGCTTATCTGTAGCTCTGCTTATCCTCACCTTTAACTGACCCTCCAGGACCCACCTGGTCAATTTGCCTAGAAAATGACATCGTGTAGGCACCACGGACAGGCCCCACTCTTGCCTCTCAAGAATGAGGATGTGTGTTCAGGTCACCGGCACACACGTGCAAAAGCAGAGCATAACCATACAAGCCTGTGATACCAGTGCTAGGGGCAAGGAGTCGGAAGGACCCCTGAGGCTCACTGAAGCCAGTCTAGGTGAGGGAACATGGTGAGCCCCAGGCTCAGTGAGAGACCCTGTCTCAAGGGAGTAAGACAGAGCGTGATAGAGGAGAACACAAGACAGCCTCCCCCTGACTCCGCATGAGTGCACACAGGCTTGGGGAAGGAAGGAAGGAAGGAAGGGAGGGAGGGAGGGAGGGAGGGAGGGAGGGAGGGAGGGAGGGAGGGAGGGAGGGAGGGAGAGAAAGTGCATTGTACATGTGCCACTTAGGCTTGGGCAAGTCACAATGCCTGTGTGTGACCAGTTGGGGGACTCTGTAATAGTCTCTGTCTAGTGTAAAAGAAGCTTCTGTGATTAGGGGTGACTGGAATATTTGTCTGTAAATATAAGGATACATATTTTGCACACAGTAAGAAATTACATTAGTCTAGGGATGTGACAGTCTTAGAATTTTCTCTAAGATCTATGACCTCTCCAGCCATGTGTATTTGGCTATGATTACAGTACCACACATGAGTTTCCTCCCATTGAGTGGGCTTTTAGTCCAATTAGGTAGCTGTTGATTGCCCCCAAGATAAAAGTGCCACTACTGCACCAGCACCATGTGCTGTGCCAGTCATTGATGTGGTTACTTGATCTTGAAGTCTGTGTTGAACCATCGATTGGTGTTCTCCCTTAGCAGCTTGCATAGTGCTCTCCAAAGCTGTGACAGCCTCTACACCTACGGCTCATGGAACACAGAACACGGGGTAAAGAGGTCACTAACGAATCTCTCAACTCTCATTAATAAAGCTCCCTCATGCAACAGAGGGCCAGGAACACAAAAGGTCACAAATGGCCAAAGCATGGAGATTAGGAGTCTGCAGAGTGTGTATCCCTGGACAGGACTCCTATATTAAGCTTCACTCACCCGAGGCTCAGGGACCACTGCGGAAGAGGGGTTGGAGAGATTGTAAGAGCCAGTGAAGAGGTGCGTGACCATATGGAAATAGAATCCTACAAGCTCCTGGGATTCTGCTCATATGAACCTACAGCAATGCAAACTCAAGCAGACAAAGACCCAGCATAGAACTGGGGAAACAGACAGCAGACCCCAATCTTACATGAAGAAATATTGGCAACTGATTACTGCTGGATGAGGAAGAGCTGATCTTCCTAAAGCAAGGGACTCTAGACAGGTTGAACAGGCCTCAGTGAATGAACTTGCGCTGAGGAACATCTGGGGACGTTAACTTGACACAGTGGGCCTTGGCAGGGATGACAGGGAGCGTAGATTCCAGCTGAGGGCTATGGAGGGCACCAGTGGGGAGGGGGACAAAGATGGTTAAGATTGACTGAGATGTCTGTATGAAATGCACAAAAACTCAATTAAAAATTTAAAGAACAGAAGGAGGAAGGAAGAAAAAGAAAATGGTGTGGTATGCTAAAGGAAAAGAAGCCTTAGACTATGCACACACACATATACCCATGTGCACAAAGGCTCATGCACACACACCTATTGCCTAAGAAACTGCCTTAGCCATGAGAAGCCCACCCCTCCCCCAATGTGGGAAAGAAGGAAGATGCTCAGCTAGCCCAACCAAGAACAGCCTGTCTGTGCATGGAGAAGAGGAAATGGTGGTGACAAGCCATTCTTTCTGTTAATTCTTCTACATGAATAATTGCTAATGAGCCAAGCTTTTCCTTGAAAGCATTCATCTTATTTCGGCACTTACTGGTCAGACGTTCTCAGCATACTCAATGGTAGCCGGCAGCAAAGCAGTTATTTATTTTAGCATTTGCATAGAAACCAAGTCGTTATTAAAATTCATCGAGGATGGATCACTACTATCACAGAACCCCGGGCATGGCTATCTCTGACCCTCTCTTCTAAGCAATCTGTCCTCCCAATAACGAGATGCTCTATGGTCAACACAAATCAGAGCTGACTGTATTGTATTTTCCATTTAGATTTGATTCTAGCACCATTAGGGGGAAAATAGCCATGGTCAGCTTTCTGTCAACCATGAAGTCAACCTCGAGCAATAATGGGCCAAGAAAAGTCCCTTTCCATCGGGACGCTGGGTTCAGTGCTCAGGATTCTAAGTAAAGGCAGCTGCATGCAATTGCGGCATTCCTGAACACAGCAATACGCAGAGCCTGCAGCATCCCTGAGCTCTGGATGCAAGAGGCTCCTGCTCCCCTTCCTGAAAAAGTGCCCCTGAATCCACCAGAGTCCACGAGCTCTTTATATTCAAGCGAACTTTAATTAGTGGTGAAATATGATCCCAGATAAGTCAAAAAGGATGACAATTTATTCTTGTCGGACTTTAATCAATACCCTATGAGCTCCCTGAAGAGCCAGTAATTTGTTATTTATTGTTTAATTGCTTCTATTTTATTTTAACCACAAAGAGCCTTCAGGGGGAGCTGCGGCCCCTGCATCGGAAGGCACTGGGGACACCACCAGGGCCACCGCGCCTTTCTGAGACAGTGGCCTCCCCGTGCTCTTGCCTCTGTGAGTGTGACTTGGTCTGTGTGCACTAAGTGCTACACTGTGCACTAACTTCAGCAGCCTTTGCTTCTCCCCTGCCCCTGGACCAGAAGAGAAAGCTCACAATGGAAACAGTTCACTGCGAGAAGCGTCCTCTCGCCTTCCTGGCCTGCACTGACACCTGACACCGGAGCGAGGACACTCTCTCGGCTGTAAGGAGCCATGAGGCTGCTGAGCCTCTGGGATCCAGTGGCCACTCCTGAGCGCACTCCTGAAAGGCCCCTTTGGGCTCTTTCCTATATCAACTGTGGGAAAGCACAGAGCTCATCACACCTGCTTGCTTGGGGCAGAAATAAGGAAACTTCTGCTCTGTGGTGCAGAGCAAAGGATGAGTCAAAAGTCTTTGGGTCTCATCTTGGGCTCCAGTTCCTACAGCCTGGCTTGGGAAACAAAGCTGTCATGTTTCAGACCCTGTACATGCAGAATAGATATCCACTGAGATGGGGGTTGTGGCTACCGAAATCCTAAAATTCAGAAATACAAAACTTCCTCCAGATTTTCTGAAGGTTATAGTATATACATTTTTCAAGTTTGGCTAAGAATCCATGTGAACCAGATTACGAGTGAAATGTTGATCAATTAGCACAAATAATAAACTAAAATCAAATATAGATCACTGTCAACAGTCTATTCAGTCATTAAAATAGAGCCTTGGTGTCTCTGAGTGATGAGTGACCTCTATCTTGTTCTTCACGCTTAGTGCTCTTGACAAGGTGACCACAGTTTAAACAAATGCCATTCACCACCACAGGGCAGAAAGAGGGGGAGATTCCTTCTAGCACAACCCCCAATCGGCCTGAGCACCCTCCTTATAGAAGAAGATTGTGGTGTGTTCCTCCCGCAGCATACAGTCTAGCTCACACATATACAGGTCCGCATAGGGAAAGAAGAAAACGGCCCTCGTGTGAGTTTGGTCATGAAACACAGAAGCCCGGTGAGGGCCAAGCTGCCCTGCCATGAGCCACCTGCCTTCTCCCTGTGTCTGAGTGGGCCACTTCATGGGAGATGAGCCCGCTCCCCAGCCTTTCCTCAGTTTGGCCCACATTCACTTCCCACCCTCCCTTCCATACCAGGTGGTTCTGGCCAAATCCTAGACAGGCTCTCTTCCTCAGCTCCCACCAAGGAGCAGTGACCACTCGGGCCAGGGGCCAACAGGGCTGCTTGGGACTGTGCCCCCCGCCCCGAAGCAGGAAGCGGAACACTCCCCAGTCCCCCAGCGTGCAGCATCCACAAATGACTATGGGAAAGTCACCTACTAGGAAGTCTACTTTGGAGACACAGGACTTGCTTTCAGAGATTCCAGCCTTGCCCTTAACCTGCAAACCCTCAATCGCGGCTGGACTGGAAAGGGCTGCCGCAGGCCCCTCTGCTAAAGACCCTGCTCCTGAACCCAGCCTCTAAGCCAGCTAAGCTCCCAGTGTGGGCTGGCTGTTGGTATTCTGAACCCTGGCTCTGGGCCATAACTCCCCATGACTTCCTGCCCCCACTGACACCTTATTTCCCTTTTCTCTCCCTCATCTGTCAGAGTGCCCCCTCCGCACTCCGCATCTCCAGCAGCAGCCCCACGTCAATGAATCCCAATCTCTGCATTTGACTATCAGGGTCCCCCACCTCTGAGGAGACTGGAAATCAGTGCTGTGGCAAAGAACCCCTAAAACAAAGAACAGGCAATGCAGTGTGGTCTGTACCTAGTGCACACACGCGGTTCTGCCTGTCACGACCTTGTAGCACAGAGCACTCAATCAGGATGTGTGTGTGTCACCATATATAGGAGACAAACGGAACTGTAAAGGGGAGCTAACAGAAGGTATAAGAGTCTGGGCATCTTTGAGGTCAATCCATACAGCCAGGTACCTGCACAAATAAAGTGCTTTCTGGAGAAGAGAAAAGCTCAGCACCTCGTCTTTCTGTACTTCGTACCTGCAGCAACACTTTTGTGACAGACTGAAACATTTATGATGTTTTTCCTTTATGCAGCCAGAGCTGGATAGGCTTGCTCCACTCCAGAGACACCTGCCCACATGCCCACCTGCTGCCAGCCCTGCCTCTGAGGTCCCTTCCTGATGCTCTGCCCTCTCTGAGCCTGACTGGCCCCTCAGTACTCACTCTCACTACTGCTGCCTTCCTCCAGCAGAACCTGCGTCCAGGACAGCCCCATCCCTGTCAGGCCTCCTCCCGAAGCACTGCCCATGCCTTCTCGCTGGGTAACTGGGCATCACGTTTCGCTGGGTGCCAGGGGTGTCCCCCTCTCACTGGGTATCTAGGGTACCACCTTTCACTGTAAGAAAAGGAACTGGGGGAGGGAGGTGCTGGAGAAATGGCTCTTGAAGAGGACCTGGGTTCAATTCCCAACACCCACGTGGCGGCTAACAACCATCCGTAAGTCCAGTTCCAGAGAAACTGACACCCTCTCCTGATCTCTGCAGGCACTGCGTGACATTTATGTACATGCAGGCAAGACACTTATGCACACAAAATAGAAATAATAAATAAAATATTTTTCAAAAGAGAAAAGGGGCTGGGGCGCAGGCGTGGTGAGACAGGTGGCCAAGCTCCCTGTGCCTCCTCGTCAGGCCCTGCCCTGACCCTCTACACCCTCTTCTTCCAGGACACTTGGACCCTGCAGGGCCAAGCCATGCGCAGAGCGAGCCCTGGTGAGCTGCCACAGTGGCCACTGCAGTTGGTTAGAGCCAAGGGGGTAGTGGGAGGACTGAGACTTGAATGAAAGCGGAGACACCAGCACGTTCTAGGAAAAATCACTGATTACGAAATGACCCCAAACTCCTTTACGGCAGACCTCTCTGTGCTCACCAGCTCACCAAGCCCCTGGAACAAGACCAAAGCAGGTATCTGGGCACACAGTGCTGCTTCAGGACTTAGATGTGTCGAGGAGGCATCGCCCCATAATCTAAGCATCCAGATCCCTGAAACCCTGGCGACTCACACAGTACTGGGGGTGGAGGGAGTGTCCTTCTCTTGTTTCATCCATGCCCTGAGAAGGCCAGGCTCTGGGAGAATGTTCCCCTGGAATTTATCTAGTTGATAGCAGTTGAGGAATTATACCTTTAATGTCTGGCAGGCCCTTCCTCGTGTACGTATCTGTAATCTGCAAAGCTAGATGTCCTCACTCTTTAAGACCCACAGTGCGGTGGTCGGTTTTACTTGTCAGTTTGACACATTCAAGGCTCTCCTGGGGAAAGAATCTCAAAGGATTGCCCAGATCCCCATGTCCTGTGGGCACGTCGGGGGTGAGGACTGTCTTAATGACACTAATTGAAGTGGGAAGACCTGCCGCTGTGGACAGCACCGTCCCCGGGTTTGGGTCCTGGACCAAGTGCAGAGGGCAGAGCACAGTATGAAGGACACAGGATGCTCTCGACGTGGAGGAGTTCCTGTACTGACTTCTCAAATGATGGACTTTAACCTGGAATCATAAGCCAGATAGGACTTTCCTCCTCTAATTTGTTCTTGATTAGAGCGTGAATTACAGCAACAGAAAAAATCTAGGACACGTGGGGTGGAGCTGTGAGCGCCTTCTCTCCGCCAGAGCCACCTTCCTCTGGGTTTAACTGCAGAGGTCTGGTACCCCAAAAGGGACCCAGGCGGGGATTAACATCTCCTTCAGTTTCTACTCCCCCATCTCACTGGGATCATATGTGAGAGCTCCGAAAGACCAGCCAGGAGCCCTTCTGCGGGAAGACACAGGACCCCATGCAGGGAGAGGCTCCATCTTCCACAGGAAACAGCCACTGCCTGCAGGCGGCTCTGACGTCACAGCCCAGAGCCTCCTCTCGGGGGCTGCAGATTTACCACTCTGTTCTTGCCACAAAGGAGGCCTATTTATTTCAGGCCATTGCCGGGGAAATGTTGCGATGCACATTTTACTGCCGTTAGCCTTCAAAACTCACCGGTCGTTTTTCAATTAAAATAATTTGCCCAGTGAACTGGCCCCATTTGTCACAGTTTTGGTCTGGTGCTTTGGGGAGGCTGAGATTTGGCTCACTTTCCTACATTTATGATTTTGGCCTTCTGGCCCGAGAGTGAGATCTTTCCAAGTGACTGCCTTAACATTGTTGGTAAGCCTCGGTTCCCAGGCACGGGGCCTGCGTAGCATGCGGCTGCGGCTGCTGGCAGAGCCGAACACCTCTGACGAATGGTGGTGAAGCCTCCTTGTTCGTGGCACTTGCCGATGAGCTGCTCTGATTAATCTCAGGCTCACATCACTCCCATCAGGAGCTTTTAGTCATTATTCAAGAGAGATGGTCAGATGACCAAGGAGCTGGGTCACCGTCTCAAGCAAACTCATGACTGGTAAGTAACTCTCACTACAGGTGAAACCCTCCCCTGCCAAAAAAAAAAAAACAAAATTTGGCATAAGAGCTCATGGCAGGCAACATGGCAGAATTAGGAATCCTGCACCTAGTGGCCACAGATAACCCGGTCTGGAGGTGAGCGAGCCGAGGCACAAGGCCCAGAAGGTAGAATTCCCGTTAACACGGGGCCTAAGGTTTCTTTTAGGACCCTTTACTGGACACTGGCCATCACTGTCTGGGGACATGCAGGTCCAGCTCAAGGCCACTCACCTCATGCAGATACCCACTTAGATGACAAATGACAGAGAACCAGAAAATACTATTTCCCTCCAGAGGACTGGAGTGAAAAGAACACTCTAGAAGGCTTTAGCAGACCTCCATTTCACCCTTTGCGAGAAAACAGCCTTCCCATGATCTCCACTCCACCTTTATTGACCCCAGAGCTCTAACACTAGGTGAAGAAACCTCTGCAGTGCACTAACCTGGGGCCATGTGGTTCTTCAATTTGCTGTCTGGAAAACATCTAGATTCCAAGATCTAGATGGGCAGAGATAGACAAGGCCTGGAGTAACCTGCTTCTACTGGGATGTGATTGTCTGGATACAGACCACAAGGCCGTCTCCAGAAACGAGTGTCCTCAAGGCGATGGTGTCAGGAATCCCCCAGCCAAGGAGGACTGAAGAAAGAAGGTCAGAGACACCTCCAAGACCTCAGCCAAAGGATTTGGGGACCTTCATCCTGGCTCCTCTCCATCCGTGAGATGTGTGACACAGCGGGGGCTCCTCTGCCATCCCTTCCCTCTGCTCCTCAGCCTTTACCCCCTTTCTCAAGTTCAGAAGGTAGATTCGTTGAGTCTCTCTAATCTAAGCCCACCTTGACCAGGTCAGGCCAGAGCTATACTCCAGTCACGCTGTGTGGCCCTAACTCTGCCTCAGACGAAGGTGGAAGACAAACAGAGCTGCCCAGTACATGATAAGAATGGAAGGGTTCCTCTTCCCTGTTCTTCCAAGCTGATTCTGACAGTTTCAGATATCTAGTGGCACCATGGCAGCGGCCACCTGCCCTTGTCAGCTGGGGGATCAGGCCTCCCCTGAGGCCTCTCTTGCTGACTCTGCTTCTAGATGCATGCCTAGATGCTGGCCCCAGGTCTGCTCCAGCATCTGCCGGAGGGAAGGGGCTCAGAAAGGAAGCACAGGCTCCCACATTCTCCTGGTACCAAGAAGGTAAAGATATGGAGCTGCTTTGCCTTCGTCATTCATCCTCTCACATACGAGGTGTCACAGAACTTTATGAGTACTAAATCAGGTTTATTAGCCATATGATTTGATTGATCTTGTTAGACCTGACAAGAAATCGATTGGGAAAAAAAATACGTGTACCTTCCCGGAATGTGCTCTCTACCTTAAGGTAAAAGAACAGTCTGACAAGCGCAGGGGAAGATCCACGAAGCAGCCTTGTGAATTATCACCAAGCCCACGGCTCTAGGAAAAGGCTACTTCCTGACCTTGAAAAGCCAGGAGGAAAGGAGAAGGCAGAGGAGAGGCACCCCATAAATCCAGGGCATCCCCTGCAGAGAACCTCAGACTTCAGCAAGGTGTGCTGCAGAGGAACCTACCACAAACCCTGGAGCCCAAAAGTGACCGGAGAGGAGGCACCAGTGGAGGCCGGAGGGCTGCTGGAGACCAGTCCGTATCCACTCTCATCAGCAAAGAGGGGCAAGTTCTCAATGGCCAGCACGCTCCAGACTCAGCCATTCTCTGGCTGCGTGACCCTGCAGCACTGACTTTCATCTTGGACCCTCCAGTCTGTAAGTAGGTGTGGAACCTCTGCATGACGGCACCTCCTGTGTCTCACTTCCGTGACTAATGGCGTTAGGCCAGCTAGAGTGGGTATGCAAAGTACCACATGGTGTGTGCTCCTACGAGCTTGGTGTGCTCTGAACTTTCATCACCAGTCAGGAAGGCAAAGCAGTTGGGTGTCAAAGAGGGACAGAGGGACTCTGGGAGGAGCCACAGTCACCAAGCCCCAGACACTGATGCTGCCACTATGCCAGCTGTGACTGGGGCATGCCGTGCAGCCACGTGTTCTCCACAAAACAACTCCCAGAACCCCCTGAAATGCCGACAAAGTTTCAATTCCTGGGCTCAGACCCACCGAGCTGAAGCCCTATGAGCTGAGTTTCTACTCAATGTCGCCCCAACCAGAAGGCTGCCCTGCATGTGGGACCTGCTGTGGGAGTCACGTGGCTCTGTACCCCTCTTCAGGGGATGTCTTCACAGGAGGGACTGAACCACAAAAACACTCTATGTTGGTTACTTTTCTCCTGTTGAGACCAAATACCTGACCGGAAGTGATTTACGGAAGGGAAGGTTTATTCTGGCTTACGGTTCAAGGGGTCATTTCAACATGGTGAGGAAGGCATTTTGACCGGAGCAGGAGGCAAATCGGTCGCATTGCAACCACAGTCAGGAAGCAGGGAGTGAACAGGAAGTGGGATGGGCAATAAAACTCAAGGCCTGCCTCCAAAGACCACTTCCTCTAGCAAGACCTCACCTCCCGAAAGCTCCACAACCTTCCCAAACAGCACCGTTAACTAGCGACCAAGTATTGTAGCACAGGAGCCTGTGTGAGACATCTCACGCTTAAACTGTATCACACCCCGTGACCACGGGGTGACCCACCACACACGCACCCCTGGCTTCTCTTCCCAACCTCAGGGCCTCAGGCTGTGTCCAGAGGAACTTCTCCAAACTTAGAACTAAAAGTCAGAGGGACTTGCATGCCCACCAAAAGATGGGACACAGTCATGGTTTACTGCTGGCCCCACCACCCCACCACAGCCAAATGCTGGCTTTCCTCACTCTGTTTCCTTTATGATTTTTAATCATCTTATTAGCATAAGACTTTAGAAATTCATCCTCAGAATCCAAAAGGATCACCTTTCGGGTGAGAAAACAAAGATCAAGAGTTCAGAAATTCTGATTCTAAAATAATATGGGTTTTTAGCATCAAAATTCAAACTTAATACCTGGCCTAGTCGTTTTCAGAATGTAACTGTCTAAGGAAGCCAGGGATATCAATCAATCTCAGACTGTTTGATTTGTATACACTGAGCACCTTCTTTCTTAAGAGCCTCCAATGGGAAAGGGGGTGGTTTGGACTAAGGAAGCAGCTAATGGTACGCAGGACAGGCCTTAGAGGAGAGCCTCTGTGGAGTCAGTGGACGTTCACTTCCTACAAGGGCCCTGGGCCACCGCTGAACAGCAGAGATGTGAGCTACATGGTGAGGTGGTCAGGCAGAGAGAGGTAGGAGCTCAAAAGAGCTCTCATCTAGAGCTTTGGCCACAGTAGAACGCACAGCTCTGAGAACGGGCACAATCCAGACACCCCAGTATCAGATGTCGGTGAGGAAAGGGAGCAACAGGAGCCCTCACTGACGGCTGGGGGTGTAACAGGCACAGCCCCCGTAGAAGACAGCTTTCCACCTACCTAATACATTCTTCCCACATGAGCCAGCGACTACCGCTTGATATTACCCAAATGGCTCAAAGACATATGTCCACACAAAAATCTGATTTATTCACAGCTGCCCAAACTGAGACACAACCAAGACCTCCTTCAGTGGGTGAACGGCCACCAAACAACTGTACACGCACACACTGGATCACTATGGGGTGCTGACGAAGAAAGGCTGGAAAGCATACTGTCAAATGGAAGCCGCTACTCTGAAAGCCAAGTATGGATTCCAACCCTATGTCATCGGGGAAAGACAATGGTGTAAAGACAGTGGTCACCAGGGGTTTGCAGTGGGGACATGCAGGAGGAGTGCAGGTGGTAAAGCCGGCCCGTGGGGTGCCGTGGTGGAGATATATGTTGGCATATATCACTGGGCTTCTGTCCGAGCCGCAGAATACATACCACCAAGAGTAACCACAGTGCAAAGTATGGACTTTACTTAATAAAACATGCATCGATAGTGGCCTTCCAACACAATTAACGTGCTTCAGCAATGCGGGAAGCGTTGCTAACAATAGGAAGAAGGGAAGGACCAGAGCCCAGGGAACCGAAGACCCAGCGGGTCTCTGCAAGAAAAACGTCTGGGCTCCGCAGATATCTCTCCTCCTCCCCCTCTCTCCTCTCTCTCATACACACACACAACAAGAAAATAAAGGATGAGCATTTGACAAGAGGAGGGCACTGGTGGGAGGTGGAGGCAGGCAGTGGGGCGGTTACTGGGTAGTGAACACAGTCAAACCGTTGGGGGAAATTAACCCAATACAGAACTAATGAACTATAACCTCAGTATAACTTTGTTCTGTGGCAGATGAGTGAGTACTAACAGATGTGTTTGACAAAAACCTTATGTACTCTTAATAACTGTGCTTGTGGCTATGTGTGGAAGTAACAGGACTTTGAAAGCTTCTGCTTATAGCCAAATCACAAAGCCCACTCTGAGCTCAGTCTCAGGCTGAGATAAGACACGACAGATGACCACAAAGCCACAGTCTGTGCGTACCTTGAAGCATGCTGCCTCTTGCGGTGGTCCTGCAGGAAGCACCTGTGGCCATGTGTCTTATTGTTAAAATAGTGGGGCTTGTACGGGCATCAGCATGTTACTGGGAAGCGTCACACCCGACACTTGCCTGAAATATCAGCCTCAGGAAGCAAGCAAACCTCACGTGTCTGGGAAATCAGAAACGAGATTCACAAGGCCCTACCTGCCATTACAGAAGCCACAAACAGCTAATGAGAGAGGGGCTCTTCCACAGCTGAGCTGACGGAGGAGACACAGCACAACTTGAGCAGCCATCAAACCATGCAGACAGCGCCGGAGTCACAGTTTTCATGAGTGCCATCCGAGCTGGGATGGACTCTTCAGTGATGACACTGCTTTTGAGCTGTCCCTTACCATATAAGGAACCCTTTCCCCATAGTCCTGGACATAACCCACGTAAACTCTCTGGTTCACCACATTGAACCTTTGTGAAATCGTTACTTTGGTTTTTCATTGGTGCCCAGTCTGGGGTGAGTAAATGTTTGTGCCACATCTTCCCAAGAAAAGCCTCACACAACACTACCCCATGGTCAATGGCTCTGGATTCCACAGACAGCTGCAACCAGGGCCATGGTCTTCAGAGGATGCCTGTAGCTGACAGTCACATGTATCCCCCTCACTCATCTTGCACTCTAGGCTCCACTTTACCATCTCACATCACTCGACTGGGTCAGATGTGAAATCAGGAGGCCTGATTCTGGTGCCCTGAGCATCCATATGCTGCTTATAAACTGAAGATAATAAATCATGTCTCAAAATCATGCAAATTTATTATATGCTGGCTGCATTGTGTAAGTGCAGATAACGATGGTGCTGGGGTTAGAAGGAAAGATAAAGTTGATGGTGATGATGGTGAGGCTGGCGATGGTGATGCTGATGGTACTGATGAGGATACTGATGCTGATGAAGCTGAAGCTAATGGTACTGATGCTGATCATGATGCTGATGAGGATGCTGATGATGAGGCTGATGATACAGATGATGATGTTTGTGGTAGTGGTGATGGTAATGATGACGCTGATGATGATACTAAAATCCAGGGAATGTTTCCACACCCTAATTCTCTTTGCCTCTCACCTTCTTTGTTACTTTAGAACATAATGTCCCACAAAACTCTTCATTTGGAGAATCCTTGCTCCCTTCCATTTGGCCACTCCTGGTTTTGAATTTTCTCCAGCAGCATCTCATGGTCCTTTTTGTCCTCTATCACTCACCTTCTTTGAACATCCTCCAAATGTCATCATGGCGTTCTTAATATCCTCTCACTATCTTGTCCGGTCATGAGAGACAAGACTATAGCATTATCAAGACTGGACACAGACCTTTTTCTTTATCTCCTGCTGCACAGAGGGGTTTGTCTGATTTGTTCCCAGTTAGGCCATGAGTATTGCCCCGTGATATCCTCTCTCTTCCTCCATCCAATTCATCCCGTGGAGGCAAACATGGAGTCATTGGGCATAAATAATCACGTCTCATGGCAAGAATGGCTCTGGAAAAGGCAAGAAACCAGTCCCCTGGCCCCTCGCTACCTAATGGCTGTAAAGTAATCTTAACAAAGTTAACTTTGCGGTTTACCTTCTTTAATGACCTCTTTTCATGTTCAGGTCTCAAATGCCGGTCTATGTCTCTCACTGCTAACTGAAAGGTCTAGGGTCACACACAGCTTATGGCCCAAGTGGTATGAAAAACAGAAATCTGCCTTCCCGAACTCTTGTGCCTGGCATGGCTGACACGCCGCGCACTGCACACACCCTGACACTGCTGCAGTGCTGTGCATCCATGCTCCTTCCACCGGCTGGGGCCGTGACCAGGTCACTGCCCTGTAAAACAAGGAAAACTTGCAGTCCTCATCTCCAGCGCTGCCCTCCAGCTCCCTGGTCTCCATCATCCTGATCCCATCTCCAGCTCCCTGGTCTATGGCCCTAGTTTCTAGACACACACACACTAGTAGCATGTGTTTCTACAAAAACATGCAAACACCACCATGGTTCACATACACAGCACACACTGACTCACTTCTGGAAGTTAAATCGGTAGACATGACATGATGATGAGGTTGTGAGAGAGGTAGAATCTCAGAAGAGCTTCTTAGGGAGGCACGTAGAAAGACATTCTTCTGTGGCTCCAGCGTCTGGGGCAAAGGAGACCCCACAGGCTGTACACAAAGCACAGTGACACCTGCTCTGCCTGCACGGTCTCCTGCCCTCTCCTCCCTCCTCCCGGGAGCCCCCTCTGCAGGGTCCTGCCCTGGCTTATGCAGCCACCACTGTTAATTGACTGACAGACAAGAAACCACCTCTGCCCAGCCCACAGCCGCCCCACTGTGGGTTCCACATGCAGTCTGGGTGGCAGCCACCCATCTGTCTGGTCCTCCAGGAACAGAGGTGCTGTACAGTACATCTTCAGCCGGCATGCTCTGCCACATGATATTTTTCAGTAGGTGATGATATATTTCAGTCAAGGGGGGGTGGTCACCAACTTAGTACATTATCACTGTGGGTCTAAATCAGTTTTCAGGTGTTGCATGAGGTGGCAACATGTCAGCCTTGGTCGGCACCATACCTGGTTCAGCAGGTAATGACTTAGAGCCAGGCTGATGAGTCTGGCTTAGCAGGTGATCTGTGTCCACGTCCAGCCAGGAATTATGTTTTAACGTGTGATGGCCTCTCCTCTGGATGAGGGGCGTTCAATCCCTGAGCACGGTGTGTTTACTTCACTGGATTATGTGTGCACACCACTATTCACACTCACTTCCGGAGTCAGTTTGCCCACTTTAGCACGCCATCTATCCATGACTCTTTCTCAAGTTGAAGGCTGAATGGCACCTCGTAAAATGCCACCTCATTGAGAATCAACAGAATAACCCAACCAGAAAGATTTTTTATTGATGAAGGTTGAACAGAGAAATATCAAGTTCACTTATCATTCCTCACAGGGGAAGGAGACAATGAAATCTTTATTGGAAAATTCTGTGTGTCAGGAATGCACTTCATCTTGTCAGGAGAAGAGCAGCCACGAAGATATACAGCGTGGTATGAGTTATGACCACGGAGGGAAGGCCCAGCCCGGCTCGCAGGCTCAGCACTTTCCTGTAGCTCTGTGTCCTCTGACATTTGCATTCCCTGGTGAATGCTGTCGTCGGTCACCCAACAGCCTTAGTCCCTTCCAGATGCCCTTGGAGACTGGGTGTCCTCTAAAGTCCCCTCTTCCCCTGCCCCATGTCAGAGGAATCTAGGAGGGGGTATTTTCTAGACATGAACTTCTGAGGGCCAAATGTGGATGGCAGAAGTCAGACGTGGACCCCGTAAAGCCACTCCATCCCACGGCTACTCTGACACATGTGGCAGCACAGAGTCCTCCAGCAGCCACGTTAGCCACCGGAGGTGGACCACCCAGGAAGGGTTGCAGCTGGGGTGACTCAACAGGACAGACCTTGACACCTCCCCTCCCTGGCATGATGGACCACACCCTCTTTAGGGGGGTTCAGGCAGCACACCTCCACACACGCTGACACACATCAAACATAAGCGGCTACCATTCCAGTACAGATCCTGTCAGGACTTCTCTGGCATGTGGGGATTTCTCCAGCACGCCCGGCACGATCTCCATGACTACTCTCCCATGGAGCTCTAGGTCGGGATCAGGGAGAAGAGAGACCCCCATGCAACACGTCTCAGCACCCTCATTCTGCCTCTCTTCACTTTTCCTTCTGCTCCCCAGACTCATCACTCCCTTGCTCCCCCTGGTCCTGCCTACTTCCACATACAGTGTGAAGCCTAACACCCTGAGGGAGAATGAGCACAACCCATCAGCAGAGGGAGGACTCCCAAAGACAAGTGGAAGGGCACTTGACATAAAAGAGTGGTTCCTTATAGTTCTATAGTGTGGAACTCCAGGCCTCCTAGAAAACAAGAAGAGACAGAAACTTCCTCTTGGGTCTAGGGCTCTGCGGCATATCAGCTGAGTGCCTTGGGCCGCAGGGTGTCCTGGGCATTGTAGGACATTTGGTAGCATGCCTGGCCTCCACCACCAGCTCCAGTAACACAACCAAAAATATTTCCAGAATAGTTGAGAATCAAGCCAGAGGCTGGTTATGTTCTCATGAACAGCACTAAAGAGCGGTAGAAAGCAAAATGATCATGATAGAAAATGCAAACATTAAAAATAATCCCAAAATCAGGTTTGCTTGCTAAGAACTTCACTCAGTTCCCTCAAAGAACTTCAAGAGGTCCAAGCGCCCTGGGTCTGACAACTGCTATCCAAGCCAGACTTGGAGGCACACTCTGTATCCCAGCACTAGGGAAGTAAAGGTAAGAGAATCAAGAGTTGAAGGCCATCACTGTCTACAGTGAGTCGGAGGCTAGCCTGGGCTACATGACACCTTGTCTCAAAAAAAAACTCACTGTGATCTAGCTGTGTCATTGAGGATTGACTGACAGGCCTCCTCTGCCTGCTCCATTTCTTCAGACGGGAACAACCTTTCTACACAAAATTACTTTTCAATAACTCAAAATTTCCATCATAGTAATGTCTATTAATATATCAATGTAGATGCATATATGTTTCTATCCATACTGGGCTGAGTGTATGTGTATTTATACCTAAATTTAAATAAACTTCAAGCAACTTTCTAGCCTGATTATTTTTCACTTCATTTTATATAATAAGCATTTTGCCATGGTGCCTATAATTTTTTTAATTATAATTTCTGACAGTTGAACAATACTCCAATGGCAAATTGATAACTCAGACTGAGTTTTGTTGTGATAATATCCAATTCTTTTTATCAAAATATTTTTGTTAATTATTTGAGAACTTCACACATGCATACAATAAATTTTTATCATATTTACCAATCATTCCTCCCTCAACTCCTCCCAGACCAACCACCCATCCTCCCTCCTCCTCTGAACTTCCTATCCTCTGTTTGTAAACATGTTTACTATTTTAATTTTATGTGTGTGAGTGTATCGCCTATATTTGTGTAAGCATAGCCATGCTGTGCAATGCATACAGAGGTCAGAAGGAGGCATCAGATTCCCTGGAACTAGAATTACCAACAATTGTCAGCCACCATGTGAGTGCTGAGGACTGAGCCCGGTCCTCTGCCAGAGCAGCCAGTGCTCTTAACCACTGAGCATCTCTCCTGCCCACATATCCTCTTTTTGTGTTTAATCTACCAAGTACAATTTGATCTTCCCATGCACTCCTGGGTGTGGGGCCACACATTGGAGCATGGTGACCCACTCAGAGCCACACCCTTAAAAGAACTGACTCTCCCTCCCCCAGAAGCCATCAGCTGTCAACAGCTCCTCAGTTAGGAGTGGAGGCTCTGGAGCCTCTTCTCCCTCCGGTCTGGAACATTGACTGTCTTGTTCTTGTGCAAATTTTGCACAATCACAGCTTCTGTGTGTTCGTGAGTCACTGGTTCTGTCATGTCAGAAGACACTGTTTCATTCTAGTCCCCCTGACACTTGACTCTTACGATCTTTCCGCCCCCTCTTCCTCAATGGTCCCTGAGCCTTGGGGATAAGAAGTCCCATTTTCGGCTGAATCCTCCAGTGACACTTGTTCCTTGCACATTGACCAGTTATGAGTTCCTGCATTAATCACTGTTCACCCACAAAGAAACTTCTCTGATGAGTTCTGAGCACTTCACTGACATAAAGAAACAAATTTGGAGGATAGTTTGAACTATGTGTATTTAGCAAAATAATAGCAGGTTTGCCCCTGAGGACTTTGAGGTCCCTAACCATGATCTCTATTACCTAGCAATCAGTGTGGCAAAAGGTTCAGGGACACTTTCGACTAGACCTCAGCATGAGTTACGAGTAATTTGAAAGACAATTGATATCCCCAGAGCTGCAGCTCTCTAGATCATAAGTGCTCACACTGAGGGCTTTGGATCACTGCAGGGGGTCTGAGAAATAACTACAAGAGCCCTGCAAATCTGTACTAAACCGAGCACTGACTGGACAATGAAGAGCTGGTGCTGATGGTGCACATACAGTTTGGAAATGTATGTGCTGCTGTTATTTATAAACTACAGATTCACCAGAAACGTTCCAAAAGACACAGCATAGATCTGATTTTTATAAACTGTCTCACAATAAACCATAACAGCCAGGGTTTCAGGAGGAGCATGCTCACAGTAAGACAGCTCAGGACCCCCTCAAGGAGATGGGAGGCAAAGGCTCTACAGGTAGAGCCTTAACTGCCTCTGAACAAAGAGCTGTGCCTGTCCCAGCCTGTGCTCATTCTGGAGCTGCAGCAGCCTGAGCACCTAGATTCCTTCAGCTCCACGTTAAGGCCCAGATAGAGACACAGGCCATGACATTTACACAAGAGGATGGTGCTGACTGCAAGAGGACTCCACGTTTCCAAGGACAAGCTGACCATCTTGGCCCCTTGTCTGGCCATTGGCAATGTATCTTGGATAAGAAAGCAAATACCTTTTGAAAATGCACTCGTGGTCCAAGGGAAATGCCCAGACCTTCTCCCACCCCAGAAAATCAACCGCTGCTTCTTTGGTTCAGAGGATGGCCTGGTGCCTCTCCACCAGCGCTGACTTGCTGTGCCGTCCCGTGCTCAGCCTGGCTGATGTCTAGCACTCCCAACACCGGTCTCCAAGAACAGAAGCAGTGACAAAAGAGTTTAGTAAAGCGCCCATGCATGAGGTGCAGATGGGGCAGAGGGAAGCCAACACGGAAGGTGCTGGCCCCTGAGCCAGTGTCACAGTCCCAGGACAAATCTTTGTTGTATTAATTGGAGTTCTCCAGAAAGACAGAAGGAAATGTTGGTTTCTAGATAGATGATAGATTTCAGAAACAGATACCTGGAGAGCTGACAGTGATAAATCTACATAGGTGATAAGTGAGAGAGATAGATATCTGGATGGATGAGAGATGAGACAGACGGGGATCTAAAGAGGTGACAGGTGATGATGGACACAGATGGATGATAGAAGATGATAGTAGATGATAGATGGATAGAAAATAGGTGATAGAAGACAGAGAGATAGATGATAATTTACTGTGGGAACCACCACGAGTTTGTACCCCACACTGCCATGCACAAACTGGAAAACATCGAAGTCAGTGGTATGATTCAATGTGAGTCAAAAGCCCGAGGACCTGAAATTCTGAGGCCCAAAGCCAAGAAAGGTGGACATCTCCGTCCAGAAGTCATTCTGCCCTTCCTCTGACTGTTCTGTTCGAATCTGGTTCCCCCGGTGATGCCGTCGGTTGACACAAATGCTGCTCTTTCCTGAAACACCTCAGACACGGGCGACTGGGTGTGCCCAACCCAGGAAACTTGATGCCTGAAATTAACCACCCGCCATGGCATATTACAACCTAAAATCTATCAGGAATGTGTGCATACAAATTCATGGTGGATGCTAGTGGCTTTACTTTCACAAACCCTTTTCTGGTTGTAGGTATCGGCAGTAATGCTGAGCTTACATAATGCAGTGGAAACATTTCTTACCCTGTGTCCTGAGTTTGTATAGAATTGCTATTATATCTTCCTTGAATTTTTATTTTTTAATATTTTATTATTTTTATTTTATGTGTGTGTGACTGTATTGCCTGCATATATATAAGTGCACATGTGTCATGCAATGCCCTCAGAGGTCAGAGAAGAGGACATCAGCTCCCCTAGAACTGGAGTTATGAAGCATTGTCAGCTGCCATGTGGGTGTTGGGAATCAGACCTCCTTGATGTTGGGATTAAAGGAGTGTGCCACCACACCTGGCCTGAAACTCAACTCTCTTAATAGCTAGGGAGATGCTCAGGACATTTATTCTTTCTGGAGTGTAGGAGTTCTGCTGGAGTTTGTGTCTTTGAAGGAATTTGTCCCTTTCATCTGAGTTTGGAATCTTTGGCTATACATTGTTCATAATGTTCTCCTGTTGTCCTTTCTGTGCCTGTTGAGTCTTTCATTCTCATTCCAATCCTTGGTTGTGACCCTTTGATTCTCCACTCTGTCTGGCTGGAGACATTGATTCTATAGACCTTCTCTGGAACCAGCTTTTGGTTTCGTGGATTTTCTCTATTATCTACTGTATATGTCACTGGTTTCTGTTCATGGCTTTAGCATTCTCTTTCTTATGTTTCCTTTTACTTGTGGTTTGTGTGCTGGGAAAAATCACTATGGGAGTGTTGTTTCTACATTGTAATGAGAACACGTTCCTGTTTGCCCCTCACACAGGGTCCTTTGTGCGGTCACATGTGCTGCAGAAAAACAAAACACTCTCTCAGCCAAAGGGAGTTTCTGTAAGAATAAATTTGATGTGCTCTATGTCTGCTAAATTTGATTGACTATTTTAAGGAATACAACCTACATCCTCAGAGAATTTGTCCTTAGTACAGACCTATAACCTTAAATCTACATTAACTGGAGAGTCCCTCAAATGTTTGCTATAGGAACAGCATGTAGGAGAGTATTTGTTACAGAAGGTCATGCCCGCTCTCTGAGAGTTATGAACAATGTTTGCCCTAGAAGATTGAATTTACTGGCCAATCTTGTCACAATTAAGTCAGTAACTTTGACATAATGATCTCTTGTGAGTACAGTTACCCTTATAAAAACTGCATAGACTCCTGCTTATAAAGCATCTTAGGGTCTAGATCTTACTGTCAACCTGACAAGTGAGGTTTGAGTGGAGGTTCGAGTGCTCCTCTCACAAAGCTGTATGAAACACCAACCACTGGCAACGTGTGCCGGGACATCAGCACTGCCATCCGGAGATCAGCAAACACCTTTGAGCAGGCAATCTTCATTAAAGGCTCAGAACACTCTGAAACCTGCCCGTGTGCCCAACCACAGCACAGTTCAGTGGTTCATGGGCCCAGCAGCACAGAGGCTCCTCCACAAGCCCGCCCGCCCATCCTGAAGTAATCCCTGTCCCTCCTTTGATCTCTGAGCTCTGTGGCCTTTGTCTGCTCTATGAGGAGTGGCTGGTTTCTTCTGACCCTGCTGTTTATCTGGTATCATGGTGCCTCAAAGGCTCTTTTCCATTGAGTCTGGTGGTATGCAGAGCCGGAGGCAAGGGAGAGACAGGCAGGGAGCGCACGAGAGTCCCACGGAGAGGCTTGTCCACCTTTGTCCTGGGAACATTAAGTTGCAGTTTTAGGAGCGGGGTCTCCTCCTCCAGCACCACTGTCTAGGTGATGTCACCATGGGATCAACATGGTGGCCTGATGCAGCCATCTTGTATCCACGGTGGTGGCCTGATGATGTCATAGTTTCATCATAGCACTCTGATGATGTCATCACTACATCTTGATTCCACAGCCCCCTCTGTCCCTCCTCCTTTCTCTGTGCCTTTTCCTTCATCCACCACCAGTCTCCACTCACCTTCACCAGATCTCTACAGACCAATAATCTTGAAGGAACCTGCAATGCGTTTTCCTCAACTTGGCATTTTATAGGCAACGTAAACTGAAAGTTTCTGAGCATTTACAATGGGCAAATGAGTGAACTCGCTTCACCCTCCAAGCTCTATGAAGTCTATATTATAGTCCCATCTCCACTTTCTAGGGAATAGAATAAAGCATGGAGAAGGCAAAGTTGATCCCAGACACTTACTCAGCCCTCACACGATATGTATCTTCAGCGTTGTTTTAACACACATCAGTGAAAAGTCACTGTTGAACCATGGCTTGTGGGCGGTGAAACAACGCAGAGGGGTGTGTCTCATTAGGCTTTGTCTGCAGTGTTCTTCATGGGAAGTTTTGACAGAAGGCCAAGGAACGGTCTGCCATGTGAGAACAGAACTTTTCATACCAGCCGCATGGGGAGCCGGCCCCTGCTCACAGCTCTGGGATTCATTCTACAAGTGTGGCCAGCATAACTATCAAAAGACCACTTAGTTGCTGATGTAGCACATGATATAAAAAGTGACCAATGCCTGTTCCCCGGCAGGGCTGACCTACAGAGATGACCTGTTCATCAGTTGTACTGGCCTCATAAGGTCAGGGCTGCCCATCATCTGTCACATTGGCTAACTACCCAGCTAATGAGAGCTGGGCAGCTGATGAGCCCAGAGGCTCTGGCCAGCACAGGCCTGATTCAGGTCTGACGGCTCAGTGCAGCCTGGGGCCTTGACACTATCATTCCTGATGGAACAGATAGCTGGTCTTCAATGAGACTCAAACTGGGCACATTTGTGGACTGTTTCTGGAACAGTGGCCTATAACCCCGAGCCAGGTATCTCTTCAGGTACACAAGCCCCATGCCACTCCCATAGAATGCCCCATGTAAGACACAGTGACTGTCCCCACACCAGCTCCATTCTGAGGAGCAGGCTGAGCCCAGAGCTCCCCTAAGGACCAGCCTTCCTCCACCATGCCCACTACAGACTCCACGGTGCCCGCACTTCACCCTCCAGCCCCTCCAGCACACCCACACCATTCTCTTGACCCATCTCTGAGCATGTGGCTCTCCAGCCTCCCCCTATCAAGGAGGAGCATCCACACTGGTCAGCTCAGCTGCCCCCAGACTCTCATCACCTCTCCCTGTCACTCCGCCATGACCCACAAACGGCCCTGTCATCCTGTAGCTATCAGGAAGCTCAGCTGCTGCATGGCCAGACGCCACAGCCACAAGTGAGCACCAACACCTCACCCACACCTGTCACCCTGCTTTCAGGGCCACAGCACATGTTCTTGCCCAGTCCCCACATTTTTCTAGTCTTCCCACGTGCAAGAAGAAAGAGAGACATGGACTCAGGGAATCTGTAATCATCTTCAGGGTCATAACTGGATAATAAACTGAGCTTGGTAGCACAGGTCTATCATCCAGCTACTCAGAAAGCTGAGTCAGGAAGATGGCAAGTTCCAGGCCTGCCTGGGCTACAGAGTGAGTCCAAGGCCAGCCTGGACAACAAAAAGAATTTTAAAAGGGCTGAGGCTGTAGTTCTGCAGCAAAGAGGCTCCGGGTTTGATCCCAGGACCATGAAGATAAGCACACACACATACCTGCCTATATACACACATGAAGATAAGCGCACACACATACCTGCCTATATACACACATGAAGATAAGCGCACACACATACCTGCCTATATACATACATACAAGCACACACATCAAATGCATAGGAGAGGGTGGAAATACACTGCACAGGGTGTGTCTGAGGAGTCTCAGCAGTTGCTCTCTACATGGGGACAGGGAGAAGCTCCCCAGAGGAACAGAGCTTGAATCCAGTGAATACAGCCAGATGCGTTACAACACTATGCATGGTAAGGTCTCTTGGGCTGATAAACTGTTGTTAGAACTTCTTAAGAGATTCTGAAAGAAATCTCCAGAAGCATCTTCAAGGGAGCTGAGTGTTGTCTTGTTTGGGAGCAAGTCAAGGAGCTTCGTGGCCTGGGTAGAAACTTGGGTCCTCTGAGCATCTCTGATGATGCAGAGGGAAGCAGAGCCTGGGGTATCAGAAGCCAGGACATCTGAACACATCCCAGCCGAGGGCATCACAGCCCAGAGCACCCGAGCCCAGGCGCTGCTAAGATTCTCTCTGGGAGGCATGAGCAGCCTGCAGCTGCGCCCTCCTCTCTAGGTCCCTAATGACAAAGCAAGGTGTAATTTTGCCAAACCACGGTTTGGGAAACCAGAGTTATTTGAGCTTACTCACAGAGCAATGTGCGAGGGGCTTACCTACAGGAATGGGGAAAGGAGACCCCCTACTGAGGCCCTACATTCAGACGGGGACCTAGTGACCGCTGGCAGCTGCCCTGTGGAGGCCAGAAGAGCCTGAGTGGCTTAAGGAAAAGAAAGTTCTCCAGAGAAATGGTGAAGGGCCAGAAGCACCAAGCCATACCCGGAGTCCCTGGGCTGTCTGCAGCTAACTCCTGGCTGACTTCACCACTGACATCCTTGGATAGTTATTCTTGCGCACAATATAACATATTGTGTCTGGTATGGTGTAGCTGCTCACGAGTCCTTGCCTTTGCCTCAGATTCCCCCTGCCTTGCTAAAAACATAGAAAAAGAGTGCCTGCTTGTAACAAAGCTGTCAGTTGTCCATGACACAGCTGTCCATGCCTCATGTCAGGGAAGGGTCCTCCAGGTCCCGGGAGGAATCCCCAACACTGCCCAAGATGGCAAAGGGCCAGTCTCTCTCCAGCTTCCTTTGCTTACACCCTTAGTCCCTCCCCCACATACAACTCAGGCCACTGGTTGGTTGGAAGGCGTGGCTGAATCTCATTACCCCTCCCTTCCCATGGCACCAACAGTTAAATTTGTTTGTGCTGATTCAAGCAGATGGATGAAACTGAATGCAATCCAGCTTGTCAGGTGGAGGACAAGTCCATGCAACACCAGGCATCAGAACACAGATCCCCACAGCCCAGAACATTGGAGCCCAGGGCATCAGAGCCCCGGGCAGTGGAGTGAGGGGCAGCCAAGAGTTGGGAAACGGCTGGCTTTGTTGACATGGGGTTCAGGCTCCTCTTATTCCTAGGGACTCAATTCCAAAGAAATTCTCCAGAAAAGCCGCTGTCTACAGCTCTGACCAGGTACTTCAGTTTCAGAAACAGTCCAAATAATACTACCAGATGGTTTCCAGACCACAGATGCATCCCTAAAGCCACAAGGTCCCCTTCCCTCTCATACCAGAAGTTTCAGGAAGACTCCACAGCCTGGCACAGGCCCATCTCAGAACGGCAAGCCTCAAGTGGATTCTGCACTCTGCCATCCGAAGGGGAGCCGGGCTGAGAACATCTTCACGCAGGAAGGGCCATGGTTGTGGGAGGGTGTCACGATGGAAGATGTGACATGGAACTCAGCACTTCTAGGACACACACATTCTTGCGAGAGATGCTCTGCCACGGACAAGGTTTGGGCGAGCTGTGATGGAGAAACCAGAAACATTTGTCACCCAAGACCACAGCAGAACCACATTACATTCAAGCCTGCCTCTCCCTTCTCGTGAGCATCAGCTGGGGATGCTGAGCTAGGGGTAAGCATGAAAGTCACTCTTCACTTCCATGACTGCAGGGGTATATTGTCACTGTTACAAATTATAGGAACATTGGGGCTGGAGAGATGGCTCAGTGGTTAAGAGCACTGACTGCTCTTGCAGAAGGACCAAAGTTCAGTTCCCAGCACCCCAACTATCCATAACTCCAGTTCCAGTGCCCTCTTACGACCTCCTCAGGCATTGCATGGCATGGGTGTACTTACATATATACAGGCAATACACTCATGCACATAAAATTAAAAAATATTTTTAAAGTATACAAATGTAAGCATAGATATAGACATATAGACAAACATAGAGCTATGTAGATGTACATATAAATACAAATAGACATGTACGTATATTTGGCCAGATATAAGCAGACAAGTATCTAAGCATGAATAGAGGCATAACTATACAGGCATAAAGAGAGATGGTGCACAAAGGTAGGAACAGAAGGGCTGTCTTCGCTCATTCTGTACCACTTCCTCAGAATCCTGAGAGGGGATGACTTACACAAACCTTTGGCTCAGAGCTCTGGAGGCTGGGAAACTCACCATCCCAGTGCAGACACCTGATAAGGACTTTCTGCCTGCCTTACCACATGGCAGACAGCAAGGGAAAAGAGCAAGAAAGAGAAACTCACTCATCATAAAGGCATTCGTCACTGATCTCACCCGTGAGAGTGCAGCCCCAAGGCTTGCTCCCCTCTAAAGGCCAGTCTCTTGGCTCCATTTTAACAGGAGTTAGAACGGGGACAACTGTTGAAACTATGGTGTATGGACAGAATAAAGGAAAAAAGGACACCAGCCCTGGACGTGTTGAGCTGGGTACCCTCAAAACTCTTATACTGAAACCCTAACCCCAGTGCCTCAGAGCATGACTGCTTCAAGACAGGTCTACACAGGCGCAGTGATGCAGAGCTGAGGAGCTACTGGAACCTATCACTGCGGGGCGAGGAGGAGTAGATTGTCTTTAAAGGAGTGAGCCTAGACAGGCTGGCTGGACTCCAGTGGATGAACTTGCATCAAGGGACATCTGGGTGCAAATGCTGGACCAGATAGGACTTAACATATATGGCAGACTGCATGAAATTCAGTAGGGGGCTGGTATCTAAATTTGATTAAGATCTATTATATGAAATGCACAAAAACTCAATTTAAAATATACATTAAAAAATTGATGACGTTGAGGCTAGAGATGACTCAGCAGTTAAGAGCACTGGCTGCTCTTGCGGAGGACCTGGGTTTGATTCCCAGAACCCATATGGTGGCTCACAACCACCAGTAACTCCAGTTCCAGGGGATCTGACACCCTCTTTTGACCTTCACGGGCTTTGCACAACATGGGTGCACTTACATACATGCAGGCCATATACTCATATACATAAAATAAAAATAATACATAAAAATTTTTATATTGATGAAGTTAAAATGAGGTCATCAGGGTGGGCCCTGACCCAGAGCACCTGGTGCCCCTAGAACAAAAGAGACAATGAGACAGAAGCAGGACACACACATCCCCGGGGGAGGGGCGGGAAGAGAGCTGCACCCTATGTGAGCCCCAAAACTCAAAAGGGTCTAGTCATTGGTTTCAGAAGAGATGTTGAAAACACCTCTCCCTCTGCCAGGTCTGGGCGTTTCTCTGTCATCTCTGAGCTCTGCCTCCTCGGGGCAGCTTCTGGGGGGCGTGAGGGTGGTCCCCAGTCACCCGAGGGCATCCTGAGGAGGACTGTGAAGCTGACGGACCCGGGAGCCGCTTGAACAGAAGCTGGTGGAGCAGGGAGAGAAGGCTTCGGTCCCACAGGCTGACCTCTCAGAGCTCGGAGTTGACTTGCCTTTCAATCTTTTTAATTATTTTTATTTTATGTGTAGGAGTGTTTCTTCTGCATGTATGTGAGTGCACTATGTCATGCAATGTCCATGGGAGCCAGAAGAGTGTCTGATCACCTAGGACTGGAGTTATAAATGATTGTGAACCGCCATGTCAGTGCTGGGAGCCGAACCCAGGTCCTCTGCAATAACAGCCAGTGCTCTTAACCACTGTGCCATCTCTCCAGCCCTCTTATTGTCATTTTAACAAGTCAAAGTCTGATCTGGTCCCTAGAGCACAGGCTGCCACAGATTTATATGGCCAAGGAATCTGCAGGACAGGCAGCAAGAACAGGCAGATCAGGGATGCTCGGGATGCCAGGTGGAAAACAAATTCCGTGAAGGAAGGAGAAGCCTGTGCAAACACCTATCCTGGGTGTCTCTCCATTCAGACAGGCAGAAAAAAGAACTGGGACTTGGACCACTTCATGCATGAACTGTGGCCGCCACAGTGGTCCCTTTACACAGGATGTACATGCTCCTTCAGTATGTGAAGTCCATCAGTGGCTCCATGGCTCTGGGGTAAAGTCAACCCCCAGGAACAGTGCACCGATCTAGTTGGGGCTATCTTGTTTGGAACGTGCAATCGTCAGTTAGAAAGGAAGAATCCCAGAGCTGGCTCTGAGCTGGAGAGGGTGGTGGGCTTCAAATGTGGGAAGGAGGAAGGAGTCAAGGGTCAAGGAAGGTGACCCGCCTAAATGGAGACCTCACTGACCCCCAGCAGCAGTCTGAGGCTAGGTGACAAGTCCTTCATTCCTGGGGTCTGGGCAGCACATTTCGGCACCATACTGTCCCCTGAGGGCAGATTCTGACTCTCACATTTTAAATCCCCATGGCCCGGGAATATCGTCTTTAAAAGTAGAATACGACCTATTTTTCTTCTCTTGAAGTAAACATACCACAGCCGGGAGCTTCTTCTTCTCCCTGTGTCTTCAGGAAAACAGCCTTCCTCCGCTCTCCTAGTGTCCCCTGTGACCAACAGATCAGCTCAGGCTTCTTATCTCTAAGCCCCAAGTTGAAAGAGAGCTGAGGATTTCAAGGGCTGCCGCAGCCTGCTTTAGCTGGGAGCCTGCGAGGGAATGAAAACATGCAGCTCCCTCTGCAGTCTCCGGAAAAGGGGCTGCACAGCCCACGGAAAGAGGGGTGTGACACACAGACCTCAAAAGCCATTGCTCCCACAGGAGCCCAAAATGTCACAGTCACAAGAACATCTCCTGCCACATGCTTTGGCCCCCGCACTCACCACCCGACACTGAACTTTGGCTCCTTTGAAAGGGGCTTCTGTTAAACTTAGAGGTCCATCTTAAACTCCTGTACCGGCCAAGTGGCACAGATCAGTCTGTGTCACAGGCTGATGCCCTGCCATGTGTAATCTTCAGAAGGAAAGGGCTCCGACCCAGGGGTTGCGAAGTATCCATTGCTTTCTGGAGAAATGAGCCTCATCTGGGACCCAGGCTAGACTGGGAAAAGCCAGCCAGGGCCGGCCACCACCATCAGCACATCTGTTATCTCCATCCACTATGCTGTCTGGCAGGCTGAGCCTTTGACACTACCTATGGAGACCCCTCAGAGCATTCTGTGCTATACAATCCCGACAGACAGCCGTGGCCTCAGGTCTTGATGCCTGCTTCTACCGAACTAACTGCATGTGTGTAAAATTCTGTGTCTCGGTGTCTGTTCCCTGAGAGACCAGAGGCCGACACCAACGTGGTCTGTTTTTCAGCAGTCCTGATGGGACAGGGGGACAGACAAGGCACTCACATTCTGTATCACAAAGATACACCTGTACTCCGTACCTCTGCCCATACAAGAGATGACTACCGAGAGGGTCAATGGAGTGTCTGCCTCCCACCAGATCCTTGTCTGACTCTTCCTAAGGATGAGGTGAGCAGAGAAGGGTGAACCAAAGGAGGCTTTATTGCTTCCGAATTAACAACTTTGAAGGTAGCCTGACTCCGGATCTCTAATATTCCAACTCCCCACAATCATGAAATCTTCCCCAATCAGCCTGTCGATCTTCAGCACGGGGGCTGGCTTTTTTCTGGAACTGTGGTACAAAGGTAAAGTCACAGAACCATCTCCCTCACTCGTGTTCCGTCCGTTCAGCACCGCTCCACACCATGAGATCCCAAAATACCCTGAAAGGATTCGAGAGTCCTTTTTTCACCCCTTCCTTAGGATTTCAGCTCAGAACTGGCCTCTGGTCATTGGCTCAGCCCTTGCAGATCACAAAGCACTCTGCCCCGCAAGTCCTCAGCCAGCCTAGAAGGTGAGCAGGCCACGGTGTCAGGTGCCCTCTGGCGTCCGCCTCTGGGATAGCTGGCCTGGGAACCACCACCCAAGGTCAGAAGGCAGCTGCAGAACGGCTGGGGAAACACAGGGGCAGCCCTGACCTGTGACTTTCCCAGCCTGCCAAGCCGAGGGTAGGGGTCACACAGCCCAGGGAGGGACCTCCTTCCCCACCTGCCAACCCTCACAGCTCAGTTCACAGTCTCCTTTCAGAGACCAGGGTGGAGACTAGGCCAGAAAGTTAAGGAGTATTCTGAGGTTCACGCAGAGTTAACAGCCTGGCCTCCGGGCCCTCACATCCCTGTGAACCGATCAATGGCAGCAGCTGACAGATGCAGGCACAGGTTGAACCAAGGGGAATCAGAATATCATGTAGATATGCATTTGGTCTTGCGGCACACTCTGATGGGAGAACAGGCCTCCCACACCTTTGTGGAGGAAGGAAGGAAGGAAGGGAGGGAGGGAGGGAGGGAGGGAGGGAGGGAGGGAGGGAGGGAGGGAAGGGAAGGAGGGACCAGGAGGGGACCCATGAAAGCATTCCAGAAAGCTGTCTCCATTTATATTGTTATTATTATTATTATTTGGGGGTGGAGTGGAGCTTTTTGTTTGTTGTTGTTTGTTTTGAGACATTGTCTCCTTGTAGTCCCAGTTGGCCTGGAACACTCTGTGTCCATCGGGCTGACCTGGATCTCACAGAGATCCACCTGCATCTACCCCCCAAGTGCTGGGATCAAAGGCGTGCACCACCATGCCCGGCTCATATTATTATTCTTAAAATCAGTGGCTTTATTGTTATAAACTCAGATCTGTAGTTCACATAATTTTCTCTCCTCTCTCTCTCTCTCTCTCTCTCTCTCTCTCTCTCACACACACACACACACACACACACACACACACACAGACACACTCTCCATCTAAGAAACTTCTCTGAATCACCATTAGGGTCTGTCTTGTCTTCAAATATGATTGCAGATGAATGGCTGGAGATTTAGCACAGAAATATGAGACACCCTGGTAAACTTGAATTTCAGATAAACCCCAAATAATGCTTTAGCCTGAGTATGCTGATTGCAACACTGGGACTATGCTGTAAATATTGTGTGGGATATGCTTTTACTAAAAGATGGCACTCTGTCTCAGAAATCTTAGTTTAGCTGGGCATCCCGTATCTGAGGCGTCAGATCTATTTACACACTGACTGGGACAGTCTCCCGTACTCGGGATGCTGGGCGTGTGAGGAGTGGAGACCGCATGCTCTAGAAGGTGGGAGACATGCGCGCAAGGGGTTCCGCACTGAAGTCTAGAGGACATTTAACAGGTGAAGAGGACGTGACCTCGTGCTTCATAGACAGTTCCTAGCTCTTTGTATTCAATAGTTTTTTAATACACTTTAATTACATACCCTGAGCCTTACTCGGGATTGCTGCAATCTCTATTCCTCACATGCCCAGCATCCTGAGTACTGGAAGACTGTCCTAGTCAGTGTGTAAATAGATCTGACGCCTCAGATACGGGATGCCCAGCTAAACTAAGATTTCTGAGACAGCGTGCCATCTTTTAGTAAAAGCATATCCCACACAATATTTACAGCATAGTCCCAGTGTTGCAATCAGCATACTCAGGCGTGAGGTCACTTGGTATGAGCCCGGGGAAAGCACAGCTCCTGCTTCTGTGTTCTGGGCTGTTCACACACTGTGCAAATTCTTAGCCCTGCAGACACTTCCTGCAGCCCCATCTCTTAATCCAACCATGAGCAAAATCTCACCCACTAGAGACTAACCAGCGTGCTCCTTGTGAGGACAAGTTAATGAAGAACCCAAACGAGGCGGACCCCTTGAGCAGGCTCTGCCAGGCACTTAATGGACCATGTCCATCTGATTCCCTTCCATCTTTGCTCCCTTCCAGAAGTAAGTAAAACTAAATTTGCTAGGGCGAGACTATCTCAAAACAACAAAGTGTGTATGTGTATGACTTTTCAGTTTTCATGGACACAAGGTTAGAGGCTCCACTGTCCACAAAATCACTAAAATAGGGACTAGAGAGGTGGCTCAGAAGTGGCTGTTTTCTTGTAGAGAACCCAGGTTCAGTTCTGTAACTGGTGGCTGTAACTCTAGTTCCAAGGGATCCGACATCCCCTTCTGGCCTCTCCAGACACCAAGCATGCAAATGGTATACAAATATACATGCCAGTAATCATTCGCACAGACATAAAAATTAAACTAATATTTAAGATAATATTAAAATATTACTGAGCTGTTTGTCCTCACGCAGTGAAGATGGAAGCCCCAGAATTATTTTGTTTGGATGATGAAAAACAACAACGAGATCAAAATGGGAATCCGTAGGGCTTTTCAGAGATAGTAAAATCAATAACACAGCTTATCAAGTACACAGAGTAAATGCCTCCTTGTGCCTTAGTTTCCCCTGAGTAGAAGGAATGGTCACACTGACAGCTTCTCCAGATATACAGAAAGCATTTAGAACTGTTCCTGGCCCAAGACGTGCTCATAGCTCACAGAGCAGTCTTCTGAAGGCTAGTGCCTCAAAACCCAACACATGGAGCAGTGGGACAGCACAGCACCCAGAAAGGACTCTCCTCCTCCACAGTCCCCCACAAACTATTTCCACTCGGCCATCACTAGTCTTCTTTCTGTCCCTTACTTTTCTCACTGCTGTGACCACACAGCTGCAGGGACAGCTTAAACAAGAGTTGGAGGTTACAGTGTATCCTGGGCAGGGAAAGCCTGCCGGTAGGTACAGGAAGCAGATAATCACATGGAATGGTGCTATCACAGTTAGGTTGGATCCCACCTCTGTTAACCCACTCTAGGAAACTAGTCGCAGACATGCCCAGAGGTTTATATCCTAGGTTGTCCTAGAGCCTGTCAAGTTCACAATCCATAGCAACTATCACTGGCCAAAGAACATGAAATTTAGTTATAAAGAAGGACTAAGTAAAGAGATTCATACATGATGATAACTATAATTAATGACTACTTAATATTTTTAAACTACTGAGAGTAGATTTTAAATGTTCTTCTTACAAAAATTATAACTATGTAGTTGAGTGTGGTGGTAAACACCTATAATCCCAGCACGTGGAGGTGAGGACAGGAGTTTCAAGAGTTCAAGGTCATCTTTAGCTACATCATGAGTTCCAGGCCAGCCTGAGTTCTATGAGATACTGCCCCCAAAGAGAGACCAAAAAATTAAAATAATAAATTGGAGCTTGAAAGATAGCTCAGTGGTTAAGGACACTGGCTGCTCTCACAGAGGACCTGGATTTGGTTCTAACACCCACATGATGGCTAGCTCCAGTTCCAGATGATCTGACTCCCTGTTCTGGCCTCCGTGGGCATTGCATGCACAGGTACACTTACGTACCTGCGGTCAAAACACACACAAATGGATGTATTTGTTAAATAATAATAATCATTGTAAGTCTAGTGTCCCATTCTAATGTCCCCACTCTGTCTCCACTGTAGATTTTCCTGCTGAATTACTCAAAGATAGAGACTCCACATTAAGATATTTCAAGTTCTCAGAAGATTTGCTCATACAACAGGACTGAGAACAACTTGGAAGAAAAATAAAAATTTTGTTATCCTGGCCTCAGTCAGGTCACATGACTTGAATTTAAAAGTAACTACTTGCCGGGATCCCAGGCAACTGGAAACTCAGCCCTGAAGAGCAGCTACAGCCAGCAGTGAGCTCCGTTACTGACATGTGGTCAGTCTCCTCCAGCCCACCACACATTCAACAGGCATGGATGGCCAGGGGCAGGGATGTGGGAGCAGGCACGTGGGACCAAGTGCTGGCCTCAGAACTGGAAACCCTACTTAAAACACAATCACACTGAAGAAGCCTGCAACCTGGAGCACCCTGCTCTTTACATGCTCCCAAGAAGTAAGTTTGTGTGAGACTGAAGAGTCAGGTCACAAAATGAAATTCATTTTTCTGGCCCACTGGGCATTTTCAAACACTGTATTCTACATCCCTTTATCCAGCCCTCAAGCTGCAGGTCCTTCACCTTGTGCTGGAGGCCTTGCCATTAAATCCAGCCTGTATTGCTATAAATCCTGCACAGCCCCTCCTGTGCTGAGAGACCTTGCCTAAGTCACTTAGATTTCTATGCTTCAATTTTCTCATCTATAAGATGCGGCATGAGTGGAATACCTGGTTTATTCTAACTACTATAAATGTGTGTAATGATTACTATTGTAATGAGATTTTCATGAACTAAAATACAAGACTGAGCCACAAAGGTATTCACTAGATGCAGAGAGTCAAGAAATAAAGTGTGAGGCAGAGAGCCTGGGCAGAAGGCAGCGCAGGCTGAGGGAGCACCATCGCCCCTCCGGGGGTTGAGCGGAACTCGATGAACTGAGCTGAGAGTGTGCGGGCTGGACGCTCGGAAACTGAGACATGGTGTCTGAGTGGCACGCTGGAACAAGTTGACAGAAGTGGAGTGTGCTCACAGGTCAGCGCCTCAGGTGCGAACACCCACAGAGCCAGCAGCACAGGCACAACAGTCCTGAGGTGAGTTCAGTTTACCCAAAACCACTGCCCACTCCTTCCAGAAGCTCCCCCCCAATTCCAGTCCCCTACATCCTTCCCTTTCTTCCTCATAGCCAGCAGCCCCACCCACATGTTCTAGCGGTCACCAGCCACCGTCCACAGGTCGTGTATCTCAGGAGCATCAGGTGGCCACAGACCCAGTACGTGACCTTGGGCTCCGTGACACCCATCGGTGCAGGTGGTGGGGCTGGGCTGATGGGATGGGGTGGCAAGGCCTGCTGGGACCTGGCACTCTGGTGAGTCCTGGGCTGTGCTGCCCTCCTCAGCACATCCTTGAGGACATCTCAGAGATGAGCACTTGGGTTCAAAAAGTGAGTATGCCAGTTCCCTTAATGGCTGAAGATGCATGTTTCCCAGCTGCTGATTTATGTTTGTGCAGAGCTCTTGAGAATTCTCTTATCTGCCTCTGGCAAGACGCCATCCCCGCAACCCTGCAAGGTCTTCATTACTTCCCAATTGTCACAATGTATTCGCTTCATTTTTCTTGTTAGAAAACATTTAAAAAATTAATCTCCAATCTTGGGCCGCTGCTAATTTAAAAGCTCCTTCTCATTTATTAATGGCATCACGTTTTATTTCAACCATACTCCCACCACACAGCCGCGGCCCGCCCACGCGACTGTGCACACACACCTGCAGTGTCATGCACACATGTTCATCCTGTCTGTAGGCACACCATCATACATACACTGCCAAACACACATGCACACTGTCTATATGCAAACACTGCAATACATACGTGTACACACTGTCTTGTATACACTGCCATGCACACACTGTCATACACACATGCACACACTGGCTACATGCACAGGTCAAGCACAGACTGTCACACGTGTGCATGCTTTCACGCATGCAGTGTCACGCACACACACTCGTGCATACACAGCACACACAACTGAATCAGTGCAGTACACTCCTTTATCTTCTCTTCCTTCCTAGTGAAAACCTGATTCTTTCATCTGCCCAGGGACCACTGAGAGCTTCCAGGTAAGATGGAAAGCTGGAACCATCTCCATGTGACCCAATAAAGAAGAGTCGGTATGAGAAAGAACAGAGGCTGGAGAGATGGCTCAGCAGTTAAGAGCACCGGCTGCTCTCGCAGAGGACCTGGATTTGGTTCCCAGTACTCACACAGCAGGTAACAACCGTCTGTAACTCCTCAGGTACCAGGCATGCTTGTGTTACACATACTTACATGCAGGCTGTCACATATACATACAATAAAAATAAATAATATTTTTAAAGGTTCTGCAAACAAACAAAAAACCCAGGCGTTGTGGCATATGCATTTAATCCCAATGCTAAGGAGACGGGGCAGGCAGATCCATGGGGATTGAGGTCAGCCTGGTCTACATAGTGAGTTCCAGGTCAACCAGGACTACAGGGAGACTCTATCTCAAACAAATAAAAAAGGAAAGAATGAAGTCTTCCAAAGAGAGGAGGAGCAGCTTCAGAAATTCACAAAGGTGGGAGAACAGTTGGAAAATGCAGAGAGAAGACAGCAGCACACTGACAGGAAGACGAGATGAGTCCCTCGCTGCTCAGATTCCAAACCCAGTTGCAGGGTTTGGAGAGACGGCGATCCCTTCGCTGGGTGGGTCAACAGTGGAGAGCAGTCCATTCCATCACTCTCTGTGGCTTGGAGGGCTCTGGCCAGGCACCATCTTAAAGAGAATCTATTGTTCAGAGCAGAACTATGTTGGTGATTAATCACAGGTCAGGAAGCCTGACTTTAATCTGTCACGGCCCCAGAGAGAGAGATGGTCCTGGGAGACAGAAGGAAGTTATGCAAAGTGGAAAGGCTGATGCTGAAAAGTAAAAAGAATTCAGGTGGCAAAAGACTCAGCCCTGTGGGTGAAGTGCTTGGGATAAGGTGGCTCTGTCCTGAGTGGCTCAGCACACATCGTTCCACTGTTCTGTCTAATCTCTCATTAGCTCCAAAGGCTCCACACAGCTCTTCAGCATCCAGAGGCCATAAGTATTTATTGCAAAATTAATTAGATAGTTCTTAAGAGGAGAATAGCGATTGGCTCCATTAGCCAGTGTTCACAAAGAACATTCCCCCAGAACTAGAAGGGCAAACGGGTTCTTTCAGAAGAGCTGATTCTAAACCATCGTGGTCACTGCCTCTTCCAGATCATTCTGCAGCTGAGCTCTAAAGGAAAGAGATGCAGTGGCAACCCAGGATCTGCCTCACCTGGTCAGAGGGAGGGGGTTCAGGTTCTGGGCCAGTTCGTCCTCCAGAGACACAGAGCCAAAGAGGTCGCATGTTTGGAGAGACAGACCACCAGGGAAATGTTTAAGGACTGGGCTCAGGGAAGGTGGAGAATGACAAGTCTGAAACTGGGGAGTGAAGGGCTGGGTGCTCTAGCAGGACTCCTATGTGACAGGGCTAGGCAGAAGCCCTTCCTGCCAGGAAACAGCCCTTGCCACTGATTGGACAAGGCCCACTCGTGCAATAGCAGGAGTCAAGGTTCACTTCCACTGTCAACTTGACAAACCTAGAGTCTCCTGGGAAGAGGGAGCCTCTATCAGACTGACCTGTGGCCACGACTGTGGGTCATTTTCTTAATTGTTAACTGATGTGGGCGGTCCCAGCCCACGTGGGTGCTGCCATCCCTAGGCTGGCGGGTGGTATAAAGCAGTTAGCTAGAGAAAGCAAGCCAGCAAGCAGTGTTCCTCCTGGCCTCTGCTTCAGTTCCTGCGTCCAGGTCACGGCCTCGAGCTCTGACCTGGCTTCTCTTGATGACCGACTACATCACCTGTAAGAGGAAATAAGCCTCTCCTCCCTAAGTTGCTCTTGGCCATGATGTTTATCACAACAACAGGAAGCAAACTAGGACAAAGACTGATCTGTACTTAAGGTGTCCTCATCATAGCCAGAAACATACAGCACAGTGTCTGACCAAGAAATGGCACATCACAGCCCGGCCACAGTGACAAACAAATCACAGGTGCCACGAAGCTCCTTTCTGGATTGGAAATCGCTGCCTCATCCCCTATGCCATGCTGAGTTACCCTTCCAGCCTGTCCTCTTCCTTAGGACTCTGAGTCTTAAAGAATGTGGATCATACAAAGCTGCACTCCATTACAGAACACAGAGGCCTTGAGGAGTTCTGTGATTGATAGGAAGTTCCTTGTGGGCAGAAGAAGCATTCCCTGACCTCTGGGTTATGGCCACTTCCCACAAGTCTCAGACCTCACAGTTCCGTTTATAAGTCAAGGTCTCCTCCCCAAGCAGGGCAGGCAGAATTTAAAGAAAAAAGTGGAAGTTGACAGCTGATATCCATCAAGCACTAATGGTTGAATACACTGAGATAAACTGACCTTCCATTAAAAGCCCAAAGGCAGCAGCTTACACTAAGCACGCCTTGCCTGCCCATGGCCTCACACCCCAGTGATACACAGAGGCACAGGAGAACCACAGAACTCACTGTAACTGCTAATTAGAGCTTCTGAGAGCACCACTGTACAAACTGATCACCCACTTCCAGTGCTCTCCTAGCCTCGTTGCCCAAACGCCTGTCTGAACTCTTGACTTATGCGGGAGAGTCGCCCAGCAGATGGCAGGTCACGGGTTGTCAGCCTTGAAGTTGGGAACCAGTTAGTGAGTGAGCCTATCTGCTTGCTTTGCTTTGTCCCCAAGTTGTAAAAGTTGCCGTTGGTCCCTCACGCTCCACAAATGCTTACCAACCAGGAGAGAGAACACAGCTTCATTGGTCTCTGGCCACTGCACTGAGCTAACTACCCCAACTAGACATTAAGTTATTTCTCACTGTGTCCTAGTTACTTTCCATTGCTGTGATAAAACAAAGTTGGGCAGGAAAGGGTTTATTTCAGCTTACAACTTCTGAGTCACAATCCATCACTGAGGCAAGTGAAGGCAGGAACTCAAGGCCAGGACGTGGAGGCAGGAACTGAATCACAGACCAAGGAGGAATATGATGCTCACTGGCCTGTGCTCAGCCTGCTTTGATATAACTCCGGGCAGCCTGCCCAGGAGTGGTACGACCACAATGGACTGGGCCCTCCCGTATCAACCAGCAATCAAGAAAATGTCTTATAGATATGGCCACAGGCCAGTCTGATGGAGGTAATGCCTCAGTTGAGGTTCCTTTTTCCCATGGGTGTCAAGTTGACAAGTTGACAACTGATGTTACACACACACACACACACACACACTTACACACACACACATACACACACACTGTAAATTTGTAATCTATTTTATCCAAAATTCAGTCACTCAAAAACAGATAGCAAATTTGGGTATAAGAATTGAATCCTGGAGCAGGGCTTCCTAGTCCACACCATCCCACAGTATCCCCAGATGGGAAAGCCCCATAAACATTATTGTTCTACTACACAGACTAACACATCTATCTGTGCATGTAAATTACCCAGCATGGTGCCTGACCTATAGTGACTGCTTAAAGGACAAATCTTTGCTGTGGTTGGTAGAGTGAATTCCTGTATCTGGGCCCTGGGAATTTAGGGTCACGGGCCTCATTCAACAACATGACCTGACCTGGGTCCAACTGATGGTACAAGTTAGCTCAAAGGAAACAAAACAGGTTGTATTAGTCACTTTTCTGTTGCTGTGATATAAACACTGACCAAAGGAATTTATAAAAGGAAGAGTTTCTTTAGCTTACAGTTCCAGGGGAATTAGAGTCCATCGTGGCAGGGATGGGAGGGAGGCACGGCAGCAGGAGGTGCCAGAGCAGGCACCGAAAGCGAAGGTTCGTATCTTCAAGCAGGCACAGGAAGCAGAGAGCAACTGGAGATCCGGCAAGACTTAAGAACTCTCTAAGCCCACCCCCAGTGACGTGCTTCCTCCAGCACGGCCACACCTTCTGAGACCTCCCAAAACAGCACCACCAACTGGGGAGAAAATGTCTAAGTACGTGGAGACTAGGGGGAACCACCCACAGGTCACTGTGTTTTTATTTACTTATCTTTATTTTGTGTGGGGGGGTGTTTTGCCTGCATGTATGTAAGGGAACCCATGTCATACAATGCTCACCAAGGCCAGAAGAAGGTGTCAGATTCCCCTGCAACTGGAGTTAAGGATGGTTGTGAGCCACCATGTGGTTGCTGGGAACAGAACCCAGGTCCTCTGCAAGAGCAGCCAGTGCCTGCTGAGCCATCTCTCCAGCCCTGAAGGAAAGTTTAAAAAGAAATGCCAGGGTTGGAGAGACGGCTCCGTGGTTAAGAGAGCTTCCTGCTCTCCCAGAGGACCCTAACTTGGTTCCAGCAACCACCTGTAACTCCAGTTCCAGGGCATTTGATGCCCTCTTCTGACCTCCATGGGAACCCATACACACATGGTACACACATATTAACACAGACACATAAATAAAAGTAAAATGCAACCTGCCAATGAGATATGGAATGTTCTTATTTTTAAAAGGGGAAAGATATATCAGAGCCCGCACGCACTGTCAGCGGGACTCAGAAAGAGGACCTGTCAGAGCCCGCACGCGTTGCCAGCAGGGCTCGGAAAGAGGACCGACAGCAGTAGCAGACTGGATCCCTCATGGATGGGATGGCCTAACATTCACATTGGACCAGAAGCCTACAAATGGGGAGAGGGAAAAGCTAAGTAGGAGCCAGGACCCCAAGGCTGGGCCCATGTGGCCAGTGCGGGAAGGCAGGTGGACAGAGTTGAGGCCGGGGGCTCCTGCAGTAACTGCCAACCTCATCCTTGCTGACAGAAGAAACTCGGAATAACACTCTTTCATTTACAGAGTAAAACCCTCACTCTCATCAGTCCAACAAATTTTCAGAGGAATGGTCTAGTTTGCTTTCTCTGTTGCTGTGATAAACATCAGGAATAAAAGCAGCTTGGGGAAGAGAGGGTGTATTTGGCTCACAGGTCACAGTCCATCAAAAGGGGAGCCAGGGCAGGAGCTCAAGGCAGGAACCTGGAGGCAGGAGGTGAAGCAGAGACCATGGAGGAACGCGGCTTGCGGGCTTGCTTCCTCTGGCTCACTCAGTTACTTTTCTTACACAGCCCGGGCCCAGGAATGGTTCTGCCCACGGTGGGCTGGACCCTCCTACAGCAATTAATAATCAAGAGTGCATGGATGACTTTTATAAAACACATAAAATCTGAAATAACAACTTTTAATTCACCCCAGTGAAACCATGTGTTCTTGAGTCCTGGGACCTGGGCACCTGATCTTGTTTCCTTAGCAACCTCAGTTTGGTACTCCTCCTCAAAAGATAATGAATGAATGTGGGTGTGCTTGAGAATTAACAGATCAAAGTGCTGAAAGGTGGCACGCCCATCCTCATTGCACCGTGGAAGAAGGACATTGACCTTGGGTGAATGAGATATTCTAGAACTAGAAATGAAAAGGCTGGATGATCCGTTCACACTAGGGTGGAGCCAACTTTGTGCTTCCCCCATGGAAGGTGGAGAAGCCACTTTCAATAAAATCATGGGTGGAGCCTGACTCAAGGGCACAGTTCCAGAGAAAGGAGTTCCAGACAGTTGAATTAGCACAGTTCCAGGAGACATATGGTTCCAAAAGGTATCTGGGGGAACAAGTGATCTCTGGGTTCTGAATCACTCTTAAATCTAAATTTAAGTCACCCTTTCATTCACCAAATTGTAACATTGTAATCACAAAGAGAATGCCCCCACAGACATGGACACACATTCTAATGGAAGCAATTCCTCAGCTGAGGTTTCCTCTTCCCAAATGGCTCTAGTTTGTGTCAAGGAGATAAAAACTAACCAGTGCAAGGAGCAATCGGACTTTTGCACTAGGCATTCAGCTACCCTCCTGACCCTGGACAGCTGCTGGCGATTAGATGGTGAGGTGGGAAGCTGGTTTTTCTCACCTACTAGACAGAAGTCAGCACTCACCCAAAAGTGGCTTTGTGGATCTGCTCCAGCAACAGTGGCTTGGTATTTCCTTGAGGCCTGCTGCTCTGACTGCTAGAGACATCGTTGTTCCCATCATAGTAGCTCTGAGTCTGTCCAGTGGTCCGGGCTCAGCTCCTGGCTCCCAGTCACTAGAGGGTAGAATCTCCGGATAATGGGAGGTCAGCACCGCTGACTCCATAGGCCACTTTCCTTTGTTCTTCTTCAGCTCTTTTTCTTTTTTGTGAGTGTGTGAGTGTGTACATGTGTGCATGTGAGTGTGTGTGTGTGTTTGTGTGTGTGACCTATGTGGGACCTTGCAACATAGTTAGTCTGTTATGACAAAGGACAGGTAAAATCTACCCTGTGGGGTGGCATCCAGGAGGCTTCCGGGAATGGGGCCTCCAGTCATCCCTCACAGCTGAAACATTACCACCCTGTGCCATGATGGGTGACCATCCCAGGGCTGGTGACTGAGGACTTCACCTAGGCTCTGAGTCCCGTGTCCCCTGGGCTCAAGCAAGCAGGAGGGGCCAGTTCTCCACATGCTAACCTTCCATCTTCTCAGAAGTCCCAGGTCCCTGGCCCCATGGTAAGCCTTTCCTCAGCCTAGGCAATGGAGAGCCACCCAACCTGTGGCAAAGACCCTCAGCTTGGGGAAGACATGCTAGGAGCCAGTCACCTCCCAGGGGCCCAGGACTCTGGGCAGACACTTCCAGGTGAACGCAACCCTGAACCACACAGTTGGCAAATAAACAAGTGGGTTGTGGAGCCAAATGCTGCATCAGCACACAGAGAGAGAAAGCTTCACCCCAGAATTTGAGGTCACTGGCGTGGTACAGGCAGGAAACTGGGGGCTTTGCAGGCAGCCTGCACTACCAGTCTACCTCATCTTTCATGTGTAAAAGTTAATGGATCCACTTAAAAAATTTAAATGTTTTTCAGCCCATAATTGTTTCTTTTCTCCCCTGCTTTACAAGAAGACTCATGAATCAATAAACACAACGGCCCAGATGCCTTGTGGTTTATTTATCTCAGCCCGCTCCACCAGAGGAGCACGCACTTTAAATAATGGGTGCCACTAAGCATGCTGGAAGGGAACTGGGGCTTCACAGCCTAGTCCTCTCCCTGCCGGAGGGGCCTGCTGCACTGGTGAGCCGCTGACGAGCGGAGGTCCTGGGCAGCACCCCTCCCCTGCAAACTCTGCATCTGGGGATGCTGGAAATGCGTCTTTCTGGACGACACTGGCTAGGTGGCACCAGGTCCAGCTTCTTGGGCATCCAACATGCACTGTCCCGGGAGGCTACACCCTCTTGTGAAGCCGCCTGTTTTCCCTGTCCTAAAGTTCTGGGTTGTTTCTAACAAGGGCTTTATTTCATTTTGCACAGGGTCTGTAAAGAAAAGGCCTGTTAGCCACTTGTCAATAGCAGTGGCTTTGAGGCCCTGTCCGTGAGACTGAAGCATGCTGGGTGTGCAGGGTACTCTGACAAGGCCCTGCCCGGGAGGAATCAGGCCCATGGACGTTATCCCATGATAAATCTGCACTCAGAAAGGCATAAAAGCTATAAAGACCTGGTATAGGGTAAGGCCTGTGCTGCACCTCCAACAACCAAGTTTCTAAGAGACAAAGGATCAGTCACACTCTCTGGAGGAGGATGGGCCCCTAGGAACCATGACATGGAGTCACTGGGCACACTGTTTTTCAGGGACTCAAAGTCTGATTTCTAAAGCTAACAATAAGCAGGCAGTTACACCCGCCGACTGCTCAGCCCAGCCTGTGTGGCTCCTGTCTCTGTTCTCCATCCACAGAGCTGTGCACCATCCCTCCTTTACACACGAGGAACCAGAGACAGAAGGACAGGTGAGGAGCATGCCCTGAGTTCATATGCTGAAGCGCTGACCCCAAAACCTCAGGATACAGCTTTATTTGGAAATAGGATTTGGAGCCAGATCACAGTGGGGTGGGGTGCGGTGGGGTGGGGTTCGGTGGGGTGCGGTGGCCCCTAATCCAGAATGAGAGACAAAGATAGGTACAAGGCAGGGTGCTATGTGTAGAGTGATGTCCCAAGAAGAAGGGTTCAGCAGATGTGGAGAGACCTGGGGCCAGTCCTCCATTTGCACCTGAAGGGGGCGGGGGGATTCAATGACACCTGAGCTGATGTCAGAACTCCAGACGCAGGTCTCAGTCTGAGGCGTGAGTCCATAAATGGAAAATAAAATCTTTTAAAGAAGAATGTATGACATGGCAGAAATATTTGGAGGGCTTTAAGTAACAAAGGATGATTCACAGCGTGGATTCAGGACAGGAACGGCCAACCTTCGACTTTGCATCATGGGAGAACAAAGGCAGGCCGAGACATCTGGTACCAGCTGGACAGTGGTGCCTTTGGGTGTGTGAATGTAGACTGGAGACCAAGTCACACTATATGAGCAAGACAAGCAAGGCTCCTTGACGAGGACATCAGTCCGTTGGTTTCATCAGTGTGTGCCTACTTCAGCACCAGCTAAGGGGATGTCATCACCCAGAGGGGTCCTAACTCACTGGCCAAAGATAGCAGCAGCTTGTACTGACTCCCTGGGTAGACTGAAGATTGGTGACTGCCCACTGGTCACGGGAAGATTCCAAAGATGGCTTTTCTTGTGTGCCAGCACCCTGGCCTTGCACTTAGTGGGTGACAGGCCATCAACTTGATTCGGGGACAGTTGGGTTACACCAGGCATCACATCGTTCATAAGCATCCTGGCCTGAAGAAGGAGCTGACAGACATCCAGTGCTCGAGGCGCTGAGAAACGATGATATAAGAAATGGACACCAGCTCCAGTGAGTGAGAGGCATGCTCACCCTGAGTTCAAGTTTTGGACAAAAATGTTTCTCAAATGACTGCCATGCCAGCACGCAGAGCTAGAGACGGGCTGACCCAAAGGCTGAGGCAGCAAAGAAGAGACGGAACAGAGAAGACAAGCCTCTTCCCCATCCCAGTCACCTACCAAACGTCCACAGGCTCCAGGTGCGCCAGTAAAAAAGAGTAAAATGCCTTGAGCTTCTGCAAAGGAGTCTGGGCGCTATGACCACAACCCGGATGGTAGAGATGTGATCTGCAGCAGACTCAGGAGTGTGGAGTGGGCACCTCCCAGGGGAGCTCTTCCTTAGTCCTCACTGTCCTCACGTGTCCTCCTCGAACCTCACAGCTTCATTCACCCTGGCTGAGTCACACAGGGCTTCTCCTCTGTAACCATTCTGGCCTTCGGACTCATCTGAGCACCACATAGGTGTTGGACGCCTGCGTTCAGTAGAGGTGAGGGCTCAGACCTGGTTTGTCTTTTGTCTCCTTACTGCGGGCTTCTCCTGATTCACTCCCACTGGACAAAGCTTTGTTTTTCCAGGTGAGTGATGGGATAATTAATATTGTCAACTTGACAGGGTCTAGAGTCACCCAACAGACCAGCTCTGGACCTGACTGTGAGGGATTATCTAGATTAGGTTAACTGGGCAGCACCATCCCAGGGGCGGGCTTCGTTGACTGAATAAACCTCATCGCTCTCTGCTTCCTGACAGAGAATGCCGTGACGGCTGCCTCAGGCTCCTGTCACCATGTGTAGGATGATTCTGGCAAGGTCAGGCAGGTTCCCAGCCTGCTGGCTTAGAACAAGCCAGAACCGATATTGAGCATGCATGCACAGTGAACACTTCCTGGGATCGAACCTGGGAAGCTCCCAGGCTAGCAGCCATCCAGGACCAATGAACTTCAGATTGTCAGGTGTTCAGGACCTACCAGAATGAAGCACGTCAAATGACTAGATAAAGACCTCCCCTAAGCCTGACAAATGTATAAAATCCTGTTCCTTTCTAAGATTAAATGAGATCGTGGCTCCACTGTCTCCCAGGGTCTGTGTCGTTGACTCTGCACCTCCTTACCCCCACCCCTGAGGGACCTGGCCGTGCTAGCCAACACCTGGCACCGATAGCAAACAACAACCATGACTTCCCCTCATGGTGGACTGCACCCTCCAACTGTGAGCCCCGATAAACCTTCCCTTCCTAAGATGCCTTTGTGAGGTGCTTCACTACAGCAAAGAGAAAAGTAATCTGTGCCGTCACTAAAACGCAAACCGACATAGCCAGCATCTTACCTAAGCAGAATTCTCCACCCAGCCCACAGTCCACGTGAGATTAGCCTGTACTGTGATGGCCCCCAAAGATCGGGATTGACTCACATCTGCTGGAGTGCTTGCTCCCTGCTCTAGGCTGTAGCTTCCAAGTTGAGATCAATCAGAGGAAGCTCAATGCCCACAGCTGCTCTCCGGAGAGCTCCCCGACTGCCACTGCTTCCCTCAGACTCCCCTGGGTGGCATCCCACCGCTCTCCCTGCGCTCAGAGCCTGGGGTCTGCCAGCACACTGGTGCAGACTCCGATGGGAGTCAGCCCGAGTAGGTGCCTCCACCTGCTCCCCTCAGAGCACAAGAGTTTTGCCTCTTTACTAAAAACTGTTTTTCCCCCAAATAAAAGGAAAGTGGGTTTTATTTAAGTGAGAGGTGTATCTGCGTGGCACATGCACACACATGCCTATGACGCACACCTATGTGATGTGGGCTTTATTTAAGTGTGTGAGAGGTGTCCTTCGTGTTCATGAACACACACGCCTGTGTGATGCGTGGAGGGCAGAGGAAGGCCTCGGGTGTCTTCCTCTCGCACTCCATCGTATTTCTTTGTGGTAGCGTCTCTCCCGGAGCTGGAGTTCATGTTTTCAAACCCCAGCTCTCCCCATCTCACCGGCCATTGTGCCAAGATGAGAAGCGCACAAAGTCACATTCAGCTTGTTATATGAGTGCTGGGTTCCAAACTCAGTTCCTCATACGTGAGTGGTAAGCGCTTCACTCGCTGAGCTATATCCCAGAAAGCAGCTTTAATTTTCCCTTTACCCTCACATTCTCCAGAACTGGGGACTGCCATGAAGCCCCACAGCCAAGGGCTGGGCAAGAAGAGCCCACAGCAGGACCGTCACAGCTGGACCAGGCTGGGTTCCAGCTTATGTACTGAAAACACACCTAAAGACCAGAGACATAAGAATCTTTGTCTGAATCCCAAATAAAGTCTCACTAAGACTTTCCAAACAAATTACTTATTTTCTTTCCTCTTTCAAAACACTCCCCTAAGCACACAACTCTTAAACACGCAACATGAAGATGGAGCCCAGGGATCCCCGTTGCTAGTGAAGCATGCTCCATGCAATGCCCCCCCCCCAGCTGTTCTCCCTAGGAGACAGAAATCTGATGTTCTCACTGTGACCCCTGCACTCTGCAATCACCACCATCAACACAGCAAAATCCCCAGGAGGTCTGACTCCCTCGGGGTCGGGGGGAGTCAGACCAGAAATGTTTACATTTCAGGTACAATTCCAGTAGGAAGAACAGCTCTTTCTTAAAGGCTGCTTAACTGCAGTCTGCAGAGAGCTGTTGGCTGGTTTCCCTCGGCCCCAGATGATGAGGGTGAGAGCACAGAAGGACATGAACGATTACAGCCAGAGCCAAGAGCCCCGTTTCTCTAATTATAATCTTTCTGCAAAGTACCCTGTAACTGGAATTCCCCTTAATTATTTATCACCATGACCACAGAAAGCACAATATCTTTTCTCTTTGGTTCACAGTAAAAGCAATACCCTGAATTAAAAAAAAAAATCTTCGTAGAACCTTCAGGTTTTCTCTCATATTCGACACAGGAACTGCAGTGAGGGCAGACCCATCTGAGGATGGAGAACCCCACCTGAGGGCAGACAGACCCACCTGAGGATAGACAATCCCATCTGAGAAAGGACAGTCCCACCTGAGAATGGACAGCCCTACTGGGGGACAGACAGTCCCTCTGGGGACAGAGACCCCACCAGAGAGTGGCTCTTCCAGGGCGTATGGTCAAGACTGTCTCCTATCCTGCTCTCACCGGTTTTCACGTGCGTGTCAAATGCACATTACGGGATCAGAAGTACATCAGAAAGACTGTGAAGTCTCCTACCTGATCAGAACAAGAGGCGTCCAGATCCGATAATCTCTCACAAGCCTGAGTTATATCCATCACGTTTTACTCTGTCCATCCAAAATTCCCTAAGCCTCAGAACTTGCCCATGCTTCTGTAACCCCACACACACGTAGAAGCAACTACTTAGTATGAAGACCAGTTCACTTGGGCGCCAATGGAGTCCCTTCTCCAGTCTCTTCTGTGGGGCTTGCTGTTGGTCCCGTGAACTGACACTGGCCCAGAGGACAGAGCACCAGAATAGTGGAGTAGTCACCCACAATAAATCAAGAGGCTGGGAGAGGTGAGCTGGCCCACCTCCAACAGTGGGGTGTGGATACCACATACCCCTCTTGATCACCTGGAGATTGCTCTGTGTGTATGTATGTGCACACGTGTCTGTAAGTGTACATGTACACATAAGAACATTTATCCCTTTCTATGAATGTATCACTGAAGAAGAAAAAAAAAGAAAAATCCTGAACAGTCCTGGGGCATGGCTGTGGATATTTATGCGACTCCATTACTCTGGGGAGTCAAGTTCCCACTGTATCCAGAATATAACAGCTTCCCAGGGCACCAGCACAGGAAACAAGGCTTCCCTGCCGTTAGAGCCTCGCTCTAAATCAGAGGGCAGGCCTCACCAGGGATACCGCTCCTGGGCTCAAAGTCCCTGCTCAGAGCTCTTGGCCCTGTAGAAGTTAGCCAACTACAGTCAACCCAGACCTAAACTGCACATTAGCATAAAATTCACAATGCTGTTAATATTTACTGTTAGAGGATGTGTAAGACACACAGGGTACGGCAGGAACTTCCATATGCTCTAATCCAGAGAGCTGTAATTGTATCATGTAACCATGTTTTGATTACCAATAAAATTTAATTTAATGTGGACATAAGACCTAATGAATAAATATGTTAAAACATGCTAATTCAGTTCGTGAAAAACATCACATAATCAGAACAGCAACTTGAGTATACTCCCCTAATTAAGGTAAAAGACATCATACGAAGGCTCAGTTAGTCATCTGTACCTTCCAGCTTGAACTCATCTCTGGCTCACTCATCCTACTCACAATTCACAACTGGCTCCTGCAGACTCGTCAAGAGCTCTCTGGTGCCACTACCCTGACAAACCACACTAGAATTTTGTTTTATCTATTTATTTATTTTACAAAATAAAGCACAGTGAGGAGTAAGACCAAACAGATTTCTAAATCAGCCTAAAAAAATATCATTGATAACTTTGGTCTTAAAACCCCAAACTAACTTTGCCCACTAGGTCTGTACTGTATGACTAAACTGTGGCTGTCCTGACACGCACCTGAGGGTGACGCTGTCCAGTGTCTGATCTCTCAGTCCCCCCTGGCTGCACTTCTTAACTCCACACATAGCTCTGGAGTGAGGCACTCTGAGGTCTCCATCCCTCCCAGCTACGTCGCACTGCCCGGTCCAGGGGCATTCGTGTGTTTCTCCCACCAGCATGGTCAGCAGTAGTCAGCGGTATCTCTGCTCCTCCCCAGGTCTGCTACTGACTAGAGACAAGCCCTGGGTCAAAACTTGAGGTGTGAGCTCACATGCATGTTTACTGCAGCTCTGTTTCTCTCTGCAAAGTTTTTCAGGCATAAGAGTAGAGTTACGTCGTTAGCGGGAAAATGAATGCAACCCAAGAGTATCGCACTGATACGCTGACACAAGCACCATGTATTTTCTCTTGACTGTGCTTCCTAGATGTTAGCCACGTAAAAGTATGCGTGTACATATGACATCAAAACAGAAGTGAGATTGGGGGAACAAAGGAACAAACGAGCGAGGGGCAAGAAAAGGGGGAGTAACTGTGGGGGTGCTCAACGCACAGTGCACGCCTGAACAAAGGTCTTAATTAAATGAAAAACTTGGGGAGCATGTGCATTTGAGACAGTGCAGTCTGCTCACCCACTCTCTGTTTAACATCTCTTCCTTCATCCTGGCCTGGGCCCATTCTAGAAGACCTCCCTTCCTCTCAAACACAGATGCCCAGTGTCTCTCTGTTTATCCTCTGGATTCCTCCAGGAGTCCTCTGCCCCAGGCATCAGCAGGATGAACCAGATGACATTATAGTCTTTTCCACCTAATATGCACCTTTTCCTATTCCTGGACAGCTAGCTTCCTGCTCCCCCACCATCAAGGGACTGGTGGGGTTTGGTCTTCCTAAATCTATTATCAGTCAGGACAAAGTCCCACAGGCCCATCTGATCTAGGCAATTCATCAATGGAGGCCTTCCTCTTAGATGACACTCAGCTGTGCCAAGCTGATGGTTAAAGCTAACCAGAACAGATGGGCATCTTGCTCACCAGCGCTTGGCATCCAGCAAGCATTCAATAGCTGTTGGTCCCCAGGTTTAAACAAATGAATCGGTAAATAAACCTGAAGCAGCAGACCACGATCAGAGGTCAACACCATATGGTATTCTGCCCAATTTCCTTTGCAGTGGCCCCTCAAGGAGCCCCTCAGGTCTCAGGTGTATGGAGTCTCCTCTCTGAGTTACTCACCTGGCCTATCACCATGAACTTCAGGAACTGGGGGAACACTTAAAAGCAGACAGGGAAATGAATGGGCAGAAACAAGGCCCAGGGCCCGAGGCCCCGCCACACCCCTGTGAGTGAGGACTGAAGTGCATTCTCAGCTCAACACAGGTGTGCAGCACCATCAGAAGCAGCAACACCAGGTTCACCCCATCAAAACAAAACCACTGAGGCCAGCTCCAAGGAGAAGGCAAGAAAGACTGTGCAGGCCGCCACAGACCTGCTAAGAAACCTTCGGGCTCACTTCAGCAGAGTCAATCGGCCAAGTGCGCCCTAAATGGAGTTCTGACCAATCTCATCTGACCCCAAATACTGAAAATGCAGCCAATGTCATATCATTAAATTTTTATTGGACATCATAAACCCCTAGGTTTATAAATATTCACTTTTAATAATTTAAAGCCAAACTTCTCTCATCAATTAAAACTTTTTGAAATTCCTGGTAGTCATATATTGAGTGAAGAACTGTCACGTATACAGCTTTGCACAGAGATAGAGAAAGCAACGTATATCACCCCAAACTAAAACCAAAAAGCTTAGAAGTCAACCCAAAAAATACACAGCTGCTTCCGTAACTGAGAAACAAGATCGAGTTGGGAAAAAAAAAAGCCAACAAACTAGCTGTGTGCTGGCACACGCCTTTAATCCCAGCACTCCGGAGGCAGAGGCAGGTAAATCTCTGTGAATTCAAGGCCAACCTGGTCTACCTAGCAAGATCCAGACCAGCCAGAGGTACATAGTGAGACCCTGTCTAAAAACAAAATTTTAAAAAGGGAGATAAATGTCAAAAGCTAATATTTTAAAAACTCAACCTTTCAAAATACCAAGATCAAACAATAATTTCTTCTCCTCTTTTAAAAAGATGTTTTAATTTACATATGTGTGTGTCTGTGTGTAGGTATCCAAAGTACCTGTAGCGGCCAAGGAAGCCAGCAGAGGGCGTCAGCTCCCCCTTAGCTGGAGTTACAGGCACTTGTGCTGGGAACCAAACTCAGGTCCTCTGGAAGAGCAGCAAGCGTGCTGAACCACTTACGTGTCTCGCCAGCCCCTCCTCTCCTCTTTTTAAAGACTTACTTCCAGACGAGTGAATTTTGAGTAACTGCCAATCAGGACCCCATGCAATTATCTCACCAATCAATTTATATTTCTATTTAGCAAGCCTGACAGTTACTCTTTAAAGACATTACAAAATATTCTTTAATTAAGTAAAGAATTATTTAAGAGATAAATATTCTTAATGGGGCTCTCTCGTGGTTCAAAATTGACCATGCCCTTGATTAACCTTGCAAACTTGTCTGGCACAATCATAACTTCTACAGAGGAGATAAAACAGGAGGATCATGAAGGAAAAATGAATCACACATGGTCCACACTTCAGTCACATGAGAGCTCACTATACAAAGCAGGAAAGTTGCAGAATGGACCATCGCCCCATCACACATCTCGTATCTGCAGGTGATTTCTCCCGCCAGCCTCTTGCTGAGGTGACATTTCCCGTGGTCACACTCCCTGTGTAACCACGGTGGACAAAATGTGGCCACGTGAGATATGCTGCATTACACAGGCTCAACCTAAATCCCATACCACTAAAGCTTCTTGGTACCAGAGCACAATCCACTCGAAACTACAGTATATGAGTCACTTTTCTGTTGCTGTGATAAATATCATGACCAATGGCAACTTAATGAAGAGTTTATTTGGCTCGTGGCTCCAGAGGGCTAGAAAATGGTGGGGAAGACTGGCGGTTACTGCAGGAAGCTGAGAGATCACAGCTCAACCACGCACAGGAAAGAGGGGAGCTGGAAGTGGAGCACGGCTATAAACTTTCAAGGCCCCCCACCGGTGATGTACTTCCTCCAGTGAGGCCCTGCCTCCTAAAGGTTCCATGACTTCCCCGAATAGTGCCACCAACAGGGACCAAGTGTCCAAAGTCAAGAGGCACCGGGGGACTTTCCCACCCAAACCGCCACGCAGTGACAAGTCCTTTCTGAGCAGAAATTTCATTCAGTAAAGGTGTTGGGCATCTGCTCTGCCAGCCACTGTGGAGGTCCTGGGGGCACAAATCATCACCAGGTAAAGGAGAGATGGCTCCAGGGGGAAGATCTGTTTCCTGTGTGTGGCTGACATATGACCTCCCAGCTGCCAGCCCTCCCCAGCTTGTATTTTGAAAGTTTGTTTGAGCTTTTTAAATACTAGCTTTTGACATTTATCTCCCTTTTTAAAATTTTGCTTTGAGACAGGGTCTCACTTCGTACCTCTGGCTGGCCTGGATCTTGCTAGGTAGACCAGGCTGGCCTTGAACTCACAGAGGTTTACCTGCCTCTGCCTCCCGAGTGCTGGGCTTAAAGGCATGTGCCAGCACACACAGCTGGTTTGTTGGTTTCACTAAGTAACAAGCTCAAAGGTAACCGTGGCTCTAATTCTACAATCATTTGAATATCTGGTATGTGTACAGCCTGGAGGGAACAGGAGCCCAAAGACCTTTTTTTTTTTTCCTTTTAAAGTTTTGCAAACTTCCCACAACGTATTGTGACCATATTTAGACCCCCCATCTGCATGCCCTCTTAATACCCCCATCCAATTTGGTGTGTGTCTGTGTGTCTGTCTATGTGTCTGTGTGTAAATATGCATATATATGTATATATTATACACACATATATATTCAGGTTTGGGTCCAGGTGTCCGCCAGTGTGCACCCATCCACTGGAGCCTGATTAATGTATGTAACATCACATCCTTAAGGAAAATCCACTCTCCATGTCCCAGCAGCTGCCCGAGGCAGGGGCTCCTCCGCTAAGGTCGGGGCTTCTTCCCCACTTCCCACTTCTTGCTGGGACTTTATCTGGCTAGGGTGGGACGTGTGCATGCCGTCACCATCACTATGAGTTCCTATGAGTAACTGCCCAGCTGTCTAGAAAACTTTCCTTCTGGTCCTCCACCACCTCTGGCTCTTACACTTTTTCTACCCCATCTTCTACAATGGTCCCTGAGCCTTGGGTGATAGAGTGCTTATCCCTTAATAGGACACCAAAGGCCAATTTTAAATTCTGTGTGACTGGAGAGAGACCTACTTGTATGCTACAGCATGGTGTGTCCTTGCTGGTAGGGAGGGTAAAGACATCTGTACACATAAAGCCCCTTCAAACCTAGTGCCATCTCGTACGGCACCAACGTTTATAGACTGGGAGAAACTACACTGGTTAATTTTTCTCCAAAGAGTAAAAGTTGGGGTAAATCATTTGCTTCGACAGCCCACAACAGGAAGGCTTCGTGGAATTAAATTGGATGTTTAGAAATGAAAGTGTCTAGGAAACCGTCTAGCGCATACGGTACAGGCTGTGTTAGCTTTCTACTGGTGCCTGATACATCACCACAAAGCTTCCTAAGACATGCCTCACAGGTTCTACAGTCAGACATGCGGGCGGTCTGCTGAGGGTCTCACCGGGCTATGGAGAACGGTTCATGTTAACGCCAAGTTCTAAGAGCTGTGACTAGGCACGGATCTGCTTCTAAGCTCTGAGCTCCTTGGCAGAATTCACTTGTGGCTGAGGGACTGATGGGAAGTCATTTCTTCAAAACCAGCGCTGGAGAAACCGGCAAGATGCTGGTGACTGGGGACCATGCAAAGCAGTCGTGAGCAGCCCGCCAACTTGGCTGCGCTTTCTCAGTCAGAAGCCAATCATGCCCTTGTCCCTTCTCAGGAAGAGGAGTTATATGTGTGACTCCAGGGAAGCCAGGGCCATGGCTCCTCACAGTCTGCCATCTTGAAAGGGGTTGTGCAGATGACAAAGCTTCAGATGGACATTCCTCTGCCTCGTATTTGAAATCCTTGTAAGGACTCGTTCCTCAGTCCCGACTTGGTGCCTCTAAGGATCGTTCTCTTAGAATCCTCTTAGTTTGGGTTTGTCTGGCTGTTTTTGTCTGGCCTCTGTTTGGTGACCACTGGAACTTGTCTGGATCATTTCCAAGTAAGACAGATACAAAGCGTGCTCTCGCGTGCTCTCTCTCTCTCTCTCTCTCTCTCTGTCTCTCTCTCTCTCCCCCCCCCTCTCTGCTTGTCTCTTCATGGAATATTCTCAAATTTGGGCCGACCATGTGAAATCAAAGCACAAAGAGCAGGTGCACACAAAGAACTAAACATGTTTCCACATTTAAACCCCAAACCCAAATGGCTATGAAAGGAAATTCTCTGAGAATAAAACGTATCTCACAACTTAGGAGGAATATTATAAACAACAACTTAAAAGGTAACATGAGGATTATATAAAAACAGGGGTATACTAAATTTATAAATTGAGCAGATTAGCTTTCAGGCCAGCAGTCCCCAGCAGATGTGGGAGCAGCACTGGAAAACTCCCAAGGAGGGACCCCGAGGTCATGAGGATGATCCCAGGCTGCACTCGACAGCTAGGGCAGCTCTGCCTCAGTCGGGGATGGCATCTCTGCAGCACAGACAGCCAGTCACTTTAAGGCATTATCTTCCACACACAGCAATCATCCAATCCCGGATGACGTTCACTGTTCTCTGAAAGGATGGCAGGGCCAAAAGACGCCACACAGAACAGTTATAAAGACTCTAACAGTTTTTATTACAATGGTACGAGATAACATTTTATCCAGTACTTGGCAACATCGAACCATCATCTTCTACAGTTTCGGAAGGCGCAGACAAAACCGGCAGACTCATCGCAGCAACTCCACACAGCGCTGTTGAGTGTCCTGACTTCACGTCACCCCAGTAACGTGCAAACATGGCAAAAGTCTGCCTAGAAACAACATGCCTCACGATTTCAAACTTATCACAGAAGTCCACAACACCAACACCATCCGTGCTCGGTATCAGCCAGCTGTACCAAGTACCATAAGATACAAAATGATAGGAAATATAAACATCGATTTGTATTTCAAGTTTATAACATTTTATTTACAAAAATAGGCTGGGAAGGCAAGGGCTCCACCCCACATTCTTTCCTGGGAAACCTACTTAGCGTCTTGCTTTCCTCTAACAGTTTTTAGGGTCGCAATGAATTCCTTCAGAGCCGTATTTATCAACTAGAAGCTCAGGAGAGAGGAGAGGAAGTGGGGGAGGGGCGGGAAGGAGGGGAAGGAAAAGTGGGAGGGGGGCAGGGAGCGGGGGCACGTGGGTAAAGAGCTGTACAGGAAAGACTGCTGGGCCCCATGCACTGGGCGACGGAATCACGCTGCTCAGACACCAACACCACACACCGCTATGTACAGGAGCCACGGTTGCTCTGGGCTCTGAAGGACACTTGTTCCCCAACACAACACGGTCAGACAACGGGTCGAGGCAGATACTAGGACATGACTCCGAAGACCGGGCTGTGGCGGCAGATGCTGGGGCCATATTCTTCGTAGTCTTTCTTGGTGTGGCAGACCTGGAAGAACTCGGGCTGCAAGAGGACATGGGAGGGAGATGATGGACAGGTGGGAAATGTCCACTGAGCAGATGGGTGGGACGTCTCGTCACCCAGAGCCTCCCGCCTACCACTGCCCTAATGTGGACCTGGGTGGCATATCGGGATACTAAGCAGAAAGTCATTTCATTTTTTAAAAATTTGCTCATGGACCTCCAGCTTGAAAACAAATGTAATCAACTCCCACTTACTAGGATCAAACCTGCTCTGGCATAAACAGAAACTGTATCAGCTGTTAGCAAACCTAAAGTAGCAGTCACCTGGAAAAGGCCCCGAGAAGGAGATGCTCAGGTGGCTCGGTTTACAGTTCTTGCCACACAAGCGTGAGGACCTGAGTTCTATCACAGAATCCTTATAAAAACCAAGTGTGGTAACACACCTGTCATCCCAATGCTGGGGAGACAGGCACAGGTGAGTCCTTGCAGCTCACTGGCCAGCCAGTCTAAGCTAATTAGACCCAGATGCCAGTGAGAGACCCTGTCTCAAAAAGTAAGGTGGAGAAGTGATTGAGGAAGACACTCAGTGTTGTCCTCTGGCTTCCCTATGCACATGCATGCGCGCACACAAACACACACACACACCAGGCCCTAAGGTTAATGGCTAATACAGGATACTTTAGATTGCTTCTAGGGCCACATACCCATGGTTAACTGTATCCACAATTACAAGGGTGCTTATGAATTAGACTTACAATTCAAATGATCACTAAAATACCTTTATATCAAACAGAATTTTGTCTGTTTTAAAGCCATGCTAAGAGCACACTCTCTGACTCTCACAGCTAATTCAAACCACAGAGCTCTAGAGGGACTTACAGTTGAGGCCAGCATTGAGCCTCCGAACCACACGGCGTAGCGTTGCATATGGTGTGTGACGACCTGGACCTCCACAGGCTTTGGCTGCAAAAGAAGGCAGTCACGTTCAGTCTGCATCCTGCCTGCTTAGGCCCACAGTCTGCCTCCTCCCTGCCCACATCTCCTCCCGCCCCCTGCATCTGGATCTCCTGAGGACCCCAGCCACACTGCTGGGCCAGCCCCAGGGGGTTCCGGGAACAAAGCATGCATGGTCAGCACAGGCCTCTGACAGCACTAGAAGCATCTTAAAAGGAAACATCCAAACAACTGGCCTGATTATTTTAATCAGACAAATCAGACGGCTCCTCGCAGTAGATAACAAAATCAATCCTCAAACCCTGAAACAAAACAAAATCCTGCAACCGGAAATCATTCCAGGTAGATGTTCAAGTAACACCTCAGAGACACCGGAGGGGCAGACCCAACTCCCTGCACACATCAGGGAGTTGCACACAAGTGAAGCCCTTCTCTGTAGGATTTTGGTCATCCACCCTGCCCCCTGCTGTGCCTGATTTCTTAAAAAGAGGGTGTCACCGTCTTAATCCTCCAGTGCGTCAGGCATCAAACCTCGGCTGTCACCTCACAGTCATACTGTTTTTTACCTCATTCTGTTGTGTCAGACGAGTACAGCTGTGAGCCTGCACACGGCCTCCTCCCTTTATGCACACAGCCTCCTCCCTTTATGCACACGGCCTCCTCCCTTTATGCACACGGCCTCCTCCCTTTATGCACACGGCCTCCTACCTTTATCCTGCCACCACTGAGCTCCTCACTCAGCTTTAGCCTGGCATCCACCACTCTTTTCAAATCTCGCTGCAGACGGCGTCCAAAATCCCTGAACATCGTGGAGCCTCCTGAAAGAACGACATTCTGAAAGACAGAAGGGGAGGGCAGCCTTGGGTGAGACCTAGCATGTGTGTGGTGTGGCCCACAGAGGTCCAGCTTGGTGACGGCTGCTCCCGTGATTAACACACTGACACAGATGCAGAACTGTGAGAAACCAGACCAGACAGGTGCTCAGGCCACATGTGCAGCAGCCTGACCTGCTCAGGCTCACAGAAACCAGGCCTTCCTCAGGCCCACAGATGCCCTCGGTGCCCAGACTTCTTGAGTGAGGTTGCCATACCAGGGATGTCAAAGAGCTATTGATGGCTCATCTCTGCCTGCTGGAGAACCAGAGCCTGGCTACAGGTCGAGAGACCTTCCCCTTCCTCAGGGACCACTCCCGCTTTGGGCCCGATTCCCCAGACTTCCCGACACGCCTCCCTGTGTCCGGTGCTGGGCTGACTCTGTTCAGGGCCCCACCATGCTGCTGCCTGCCTGCGCCATTAATAACTCTTGTAATAAGCTTCTTACCCCCAACAACCCACCCCAGAATCCTCCTTGAACCAGCCGGAAAGCAGACTACATTTCCCCCATGACGCGCTTGCCTCTGATCACTGCCTCATAATCTCCCTTCAACTGAACCCATGGCAAACACACAGTCCCTCTGCTGCTGCGGCTGCCTGGGTCAGGGCAGAGCCCTCACAAGAACCACAAAGCCAGACAAGCTACAGAAACTGGCAAATGGGCTTCAGACAAACCCCTAACACTGGATGGCTAGCTGTCCTGCCGTAATGACCTGCCGGACCTTCTGGCTCATACTGGACGCTCTGGGGGTGGGGCAGGGGCAGCATGGAATACAGCTTACTCAGATCATTTGGGGAAACACTTTCAAATGAGCCTCTCTCTGCCCACAGTCCCTTCAGCAAGTAGGCCTGCCATATGACCCCATCAAGCATTGCTAGACCACCTGACAGGTTATAATGAAAGGCAACCGTCCTGTTCTCTCAGGCTACAGGACATTACTTAGGGCAATGAAAGTGAAATTGTCCTCATTTAACTTTCTGACAGAAAATATCATTTGAGGAAACTATAAAGAAAATAAAAATCATCCTTCAAGGAGCCAAGCACACTCCTGAGATCCTGGAGAAGCACCCCACGCTGCTTTCCTGGACACGGAGCAGCTGTGGAACCTCTGCAGCCAGGTCCTTCCCCACCAGCAAACCCCTCACATGTTCATTGGAAGAGGGCCTCATACAGACCCAGGCTGGAGTATGCAGACCACTCGCTGCCCCAGGGGTCCAGGTTATGATTACGCCGTCTGGGAGTAGATCTGCTCTGTTCATTGCTGCCCTGAGCCGGTGCTGAGGTGCAGCAGCTAAGACAGCACATGAAAGGCAGAATTTGGGGGAAGGGAGGACAGTGGAGATGGGAGGAGGAGGAGCCCCACAGAGGAGGTCTGCCTGGGCCCTGCTCCAGTTCCAACCCCAGTGTCTGTGGAGAGAAACATCACCTCTAACAAGGTTGGGAAATCAGCCAGGAACCCAGCCTCAGGAGAAGGCTTTACAAGGCCACACAGGGCTGGGCTGCAAGGCTGTGGCCGGGCTGGGCTGCGAGGTTGTGGGAAACCACAGCCAAGTGGCCAATGAGGCCTTTGGTGGGATGTCTTTGGGAGGGCGTGGGAGTGGCCTTGTAGACAGCATGAACTGCTCCTCAGGTAAAGCTTTTGGGGCTCTACAGTGGGGAGAGGCCCACCAAGGCCACATTCTGACTGAAGTTTGCCTCAGCTCTCCACCCAAAAGGAAAGCAGACTGAGAAGGTGGGCCTGTGTCTACACCTTCCTCATGGAGCCCAGCTAGGAACAGACATGTTGCACAAAGCACCAGCTAGTGGCTCAGGTTACTGGAAATGTGCCACCCATCACTGCCTAGGCTTTGGTGATACAGGCACTTGGTCCCTGAAGCTCAGAGGGCCCTCTGAGGGGAGAGCATGCCGCTGTCGACACCTTTCACAGAAAGACTCTCTCCTAGACCCCTCAGCAGCCAAACACTAAGCACTAAGGAGCACCTGTCTCCAAGTCTACATTTCCCAGATCAGCATCCTGATGCTTCTGTCCTCTCTCCACATAGAGAACACCTCAGGGCAAAGGGTGACTGTGAGGGACCAGGGCCATGGTTACGCTGAGTTCAGAGTGGCTACCAGCACTCAGGTGGTGCCATCAAAAGGTAAAATAAGGGAGAGATGGCTCCGTGGTTAAGAGCACGGGCTGCTCTTGCAGAGAATCTGGGTTCCATTCCTAGCACCTACAATGAAGCTAACAACTGTCCATAATACCAGTTCCAGGGGATCCAACACCCTTTCCTGACTTCCGTGGGCAATGCATGACTCGAGTACACTTACATGCATTCAGGCAATACACTCATACACATAAAAGTAAATAAAAATTTTTTAAGTAGTGAAAGAAGCGGGGATCTTAACTAACGGATCTCCTCTGACCTGGCTCCTCTCGGACATGAATCTTAGCCCAGAAACACTTTAATTGTTAAGAATAACAGAAGTGTCCTTGTTATTCAGATCATCCTTAGGAAAAGCCCCAAGTGGTCACTGGTCCCTCCTTCAAATTAATGGCTAGATGGACCACTTATTTTCAAGGGCAATAAACCCTGTACTCTATCCAATTAAGAAGTAAGTTGACGGGAGGGAAGGAAATGGACATCCGTGTCTTATTCCCATCCATGGGAGAACACTGAGTTCTCCCCCACATGGCGTGATGCGGCAGCACACTCCCCCACATGGCGTGAGGCCGGCAGTGGGCCTGCTGTACACTGTCTTTGTTACGTGGGATTTGTCCCCTGTAGCCCTAGATTCTCCAGGGCTTTTATCATGCACTGACGATGGATTTTGTGAAAGCCCTTTTCTACATCTAAAGAGACAATCATGTGGTACATATGTCATGGGAGTAACCAATCACTCTTTGATTATATTTAAGGTCTGCTAGACAAGACGAAACCCATAACTGGTACTGTTATCACAAACACACAAAAAGAAAAAGCTTTTTTATGTGTAAAGAAAGTCATCCTGGGCCTGAATCTAGTCTCACCACAGTGCATGTGACAAAACTACAGTGCCCAGGAGACAGGCTAAGAGCTGCAGCAACAGCTCTATGGTCTCGGAGCCTGGGCTGCAGAGCCAGCAGGCCCCTGCATGAGGCTCCTCACACACACACACATCTCTGAGACACCATAATGGCCACAGCTGTGCACAGAGACCCCTAAGCAAGAGCCAGGTCACTTCAGAAGCAGGCACCCCACTCTAGAGATGGCAAAGTCACAGCCCACTCTCCCACTGCTCACTGGCTAGAGGCGTGTATTCCTAACCTGGGAATGGTCCATGAGCTGTGAGCGGTGAGCGCCCAGTCCAGCAGTTACTCTGCTCCCTCCATGGACGTCAGTTTGGGTGCAGTCATGCCACATGACAAAGCTGGAGAACTTCCAGCTCGGCCACTGTCATCAGGAAGGTTCTGCAGAAGGTAAGTTGCTCAGAAAGCACCGGGCAAGCATCAGGAATGGGACCCAAGGGGGCTGCACGGACGGCTCAGCAGTCAGGAGCACTGGCTGTGCTGCAGAAGATCTGGGTTCAGTTCCCAGCACCCACATGGTAGCTAACAGCCATCCGTTACTCCAGTTCCAGGGGCTCCAATGGCCCCTTCTGACCTCTGAGGGCACTGCATGGCACAGGTGCACTTACATGCATGCAGGCAATACACTCATACACATTAAACAAAATATTTTTTAAAGAATGGGGACAGAAGAGCAGAAATGGACACAGAAGGCCCTGAGTATGTACATGGTTGGAACTCTACAGCATGTACATGGTTGGAAACATTGCAGCCACAGCACCAGACGAGGAAGTAACAGTCAGTCCTGTGAGTGGCCAGTGGAGGGATGACGCAAGATCCAAGCCCTCTAGAACGTGAAGTGGATAATGGCTTTAAGGCCTCGACCACCTGAAAAGGGCTAGTTTGTGAGAACTCACTGGTTATGATGCGACTCCCAGTCAACCTTTCCGCCCTGTGAGTAAGACGCCTGAATCAGTCATTACAGGCTGTATTGGATATCATTTACTCCAGTGTCATTTGTTAAAGTTCCATAGAGAGAAAATGAACATTCTGTCATCTTCCCTCAGGCATCCAGGTTAACTCAGTGAACCATGGACTTAAATGTACGAGCTAAACATACACAGTTTCCAAAGCTGTCTAAATATATTCCCACATACACATACTTTTTAAATTTTTTCATAACCTGAAGATAGGCAAGAACTTTAGATAGGACATAAAAAGTGGAAACAATAAACAAAAAATATAAGTTGGACTTCATGCATTAAACATTTCTGTTCTTCAAATATATAACTAAGAAAATCGAGACAATCCATGAACTAAAACAAATCTGCAAAACACACACACACATACATACACACACACACACACACACACACACCCCTGACCAAAGAATATATAAGGAACCTTTATAAGTCAATAATAATTTAAAAACATAGGTAAAAGATCAGACATTTCACCAAAGAAGATACAGAAATGCCCAGTAAGTTCATGGAACGACAGGAGCTGCCACTTGTGTGCAGGAGACACAATGCACCATGTACCACACCTGCTTGACACACGAGCACCCAGAACTGTCCAGTGCTGGTGGAAGTACAAACACTTAACCACTGTGGAGAAAGTAATTTTCATAAATATCAACCCTACATTCACCACGTGACAAAGCAGTTGAACTCCATCTTTACCCAAGGGAAACAAAACCTACTCGGCACTATGATACCCAAACTGGAACCTAATCTCCATCAGCAGCAAAATGCATGACCAGCATACCCAGGGACGGAGCAATCGCAAGGAATGAACTACAACACATGCAACTCAGCAGCCTTTCCTGGTCAAGGAAGACAGAAACAAGAACAGATTCTTAACCCGTCCACCTGCACCCTCGGGACAGAGGCGAAGACGCAGGGCCATCTCTGAGGGCGGTGGCTGCCCCTTCTGCTCCAAGCGTGGTGTGATTCCATGGGTGTAACTGTCAAATCTCCCCAAACTGTATTTATGTTATATCTCAAAGATGAGCTTTTGAAAAGAGAGCAGTGTAAGAGAAAGAGATGGAGTCCAGGCAGGGCTGAGCTCACTGAAGAGTCAACACTGGCACTGCGGCTTCAGGGAGAACAAAGCCTGCTGGACTTGAGCCACCAAACAGCTAGAGAGCCTCTAACTCTTACTTTCTTAGTGACCTGTCATCTCCAAGGAAGTAAGATTAGAACATGCACGCAGACTTACTTAACAGATTTAACGGGTACGCTCCAATGGCACCTCTGAACAACGGGAAAACAACAACACTGCCTCCCTAAAATCAGCCTCCACTTCCAAGCTAACCTGAAGGGAAAAGACAGAAAAGGCAGGAAGGGAGGAGGGAACAGAAGAGAAAGGGGGAGGAGTCCCCCCAAATCTCTGGGAACTTGAACAACAGGGAAGGCAGCCAGCCAAAGAGCACACTCTAGAGCACTCATGCAATCCTGAAGTCCATTGGTGGAATGCTAACATGACACCCAGTTTCCCTCGGTACCCTAAAACTAAGCTGGTTCCTGGCAACATTAGAGAGCAGGTAGGCTCCCAGCAGGTGAAGAGGTGAAGGGAAGCTCAGGCCAGAAGGCTCCCCTCACTTCCTCCAACCTCACCAGCGTGGAAACGTGGTCACTCCCAACCAGCCTGCCATGGCATCCATGCTGCCTGAACTTAGAACTTGCAACCCAAGTGTCTCCAGCATCGTCAGATCTGGTAAACAGTCACCATTTGCTTTGCCTCATTACTACATGAGCTTGTTCTGCCATCAGAGGAGGGGGAAAAAGAACTGAAAAGAGGAAAGAAGGAAGAAATCAGTGGAATTAACAAACACGTTCTTTTCACCCCAACACAGCAGTACTGACTTCAGTCTGTGCCTCAGAAACACGAACACAACCTAACAGCATTCTTAGCAACCTTTAAAAAAATACCAAAAATAAAACACTCTAAAAGTAACCCCTGTACTCAGGAAGGCAGCAAAGTCAGGAGGCAGAGTGTCCAGCGAAGCAGTCTAGAGAAAGCCCCGGCAGAGGCCAGCACAGACACAGGGTGTCTGAACACCTATCGTCCCTGCTCCTGAAGAAGCCGCACTTGCTGCTGCCTCATGTCTCTCACAGTAAGCCTCACGCTGTTCTTGTTGTTTTTCAATTTTGATGTGCATGAGTGCACCTGTGTTGTACAATGCTTGCAGAGGACGGAACAGGGCATTGGATCCCCTGGAACTGGAGTTACAGGCAGTTGTTAGCTGCCATGTGGGTGCTGGGAACTAAACACAGGTCCTCTGCAGGAGCAGCCAGTGCTCTTAACGCTGAGCATCTCTCCTGCCATCTTCACAATGTCTTAAGCAGTCTCCTTACCCCGACATGTTAACATCCAGTGGGGGAGGGGGCTAAATAGGCCGGGCATACAGCTTTTAGGAAGCTGCAGAGCTACCTGACTGAGCCCATGCTCAAGGACATGGGGTTAAGGAAATAAATGGTTCTCGGAACTTAATCCCTTAACCCCACACATACTTCCTGAGCACCAAGCACTGCTTTAAGTCTTTACAAGTATTATCTGGTTCCATCTACCAATAAACCTGTGACAGCACAACACTTGTGTGGTTGTTTGAACAAGAATGCCCCCCACAGGCTCCAAGTGTTTGCACACTTGGTCCTCAGTGGCCCTGTTTTAGGGTTAGGAGGTGTGGCCTTGCTGGAGGAAGCAGGTCACTGGAGGCGGGCTTTAGCATTGCCCATCTCTAGTCTCACCCTCTTTGCTGCCCATACCTGCCGGAAGATGGGAGCACTCAGCTTCGGCTCGGGCTAACTCCTGTGCTCAGCCGCCTCCTATGGTGCCTTGATGCCCAGCCATGATGCACTCTTATCCCTCTGGAACCATAAGCCCAATAAACTTTCTTCTGTAAGTTGCCTTGGGTCATGGTGTCTATCATAGCAACAGAATTTAACTACTCCCACCCTGTGTGGGCCTTGCCCAGGGAAGTGAAGTTCAGAGAGGCTGGGGAACCAGGCATCGTGTGCCCATGTGCGGCTCAGCCAGCTCGAAGGCCACATGACCCACATTTAACCATGAAGACAGGAAGACAGTGCTTCTCAAGACACTGTCAACAAGAGCCAAAGCTCAACACACCTCACTCCACAGGGAGTTAACTGAGGAAATAAATAGTCTTCCTGAGTCAATCAGTAAATTTCGTGGGTTACAGTTCTGGCTGTCAGCAATCCTCTAGAAAGGTACTTTCCTAAAACCCACCAATTCCCTCCCACAAACCCATTTAAGTCGTTGACTGAGAACCAAATGTACTCAAAGACCTGGTGAAATAGGAAGGCATTTTAACCAGTACCTGTCTGTTGTGCTGGACTCAGAACCATGTGATCAAAAATGTGTCACTGAACCAGAGAGCCCACATATGTTACACTGTGCCCCAAAACATCTTAGTATAGAAAAAGCGTGCCCTAACTACAGGAAAACACCAAAGACCCAAACAGAAGGAAAGGGTCGGCTTGGAAACACCTCATTAAAACCATGCTTCTGAGATTCCTCATTAGCTGGGGAGGAACTCTGTGCGAGTACTAAGTGAGACCCCGGATACAAACACACACACCACAAGACATCCCCCTACCCTCTTGTCCTTCAGGACACAGGAAAAGTCAGCCGTAACTGATGACCAGGTAAACAGGCGGCTTTGGTTCCCCTCAATACAGTTTTAGCAGGTCTCAAAGTCTCTAACTTGAACATATATTTAAAAGAGAAATGGCGTTTGCCCATCTGCAGCATCTACACATCCTCCACCGAGCAGGGTTGTACACACTGCCCTGACCCCACCCCCTCCTTCCTGGCCCCTTCTATCTTGTCTCTTCTCTTGGAGTGAGATGTCAGGGGTTCACGAAGCTCACTGTGTTGACTGGATTTTCCCAGAGCCCCTCACCTTGCTGTGTAAATGTGGATTTATTGGAAAAAAGGCCTCCGTTTTAGGTTACTTTTGCAAATGAATGCAAAGGCCCCTTCCCCCTGTCAGTAGAGAACAGAGCACGCCACATTACAGTCACACAACGTGTCAGCTTCCTGAAATTTAAGTCAGAAAGACTTCAAATAAGCTCTATATCAACAGCAAGTTCATTTGTTAGTATCTAATATGGGCCAGGCGTAGCTCCGTAGCAGAGTTTTGGCCAAGTGCAAGGTCCTGGACCCAACCTCCAACACCAGGAGGGAAAAAAGAAAACAACAAACCCTGTTCCCTTGGTGCCCAAAGCATTTCAGGCTGGAGAATCATTCAGTTGGACAGACACATGGCGCCACCTATGAGCCACTACGTGCAGCTGCAGGCATGATGTTAAAGAAATCACACCAGCATCTAGGTCTGGTAGCACAGATCTGTAATCCCAGCTACTCAGGAGGCTGAGGCAGGAAGATCAAAAGTTCAAGACCTGCTTGGGCTAAAGAGCAGGTTCAAGGTCAGTCTTAGCATCTTAACCAAGGCCTTGTCCAAATTTTTAAATTTGCACTTATGTACTTAATTTCATGTGTAGGAGTATATATTGCCTGCACACATATAAGTGCACCCATGTCATGCAGTGCCCACAGAGGTCAGAAAAAGGCATCAGATCCCCTGGAACTGGAGTTATGAATGGTTGTTAGCCACAATGTAGGTGCTGGGAACTGAACCCAAGTCCTCTGCAAGAGCAGTCAGTGCTCCAGCTCTCCAGCCCCTCAAAAACATTTTAAGGGACTGGGAATGTCGCTCAGTAGAACATCTGCTCAGTACATACAAGGCCCTGGGTTCAATCCCAAGCACAGAGGAAAGGGGAGAGACACTTGCCCGGCATGTGGGGTCCCTCAGTTCCACACCCTGCACTTCAGGGACAATGAAAAGAAATGGCTGGAGCTAGGCTACCTCCCCCCTCAGCACCGGGATGCGTGGCCGTCACGGACTCAGCTGACAGCTGTGGGAAGCTCTTCTCCTTCCTCTGTTGTGCCCTCAGGAAAGTGCGTAGTTTGAACTCAGCAACGTCTGCTGCGTGACACCCAACCCTACCCCTCTGGAGAGCCAAGTCAGCATTAGGAATCCCCCGCCTCCCTGTGGCTCGCTTGTCCCTTCCACCTCCGTGATTTGGCCTCTCAGCTCCCCTCTCAAGTCTGGTCCTGCGAGGACCTTCTCCTCTCAGGGGCCTCTCAGTGTTCCCTGGCAGGCCCAGGACAGCTATCCTCACTGAGACGCTCTCTCGGCTCCGGGGATGGCTAACTGTATGCTGACCTGCCATGCTGTCCCACCTAGCGACTAAACCAAAAGTGAATCCACACGGTGCTGCGAGGTCAACATGAGTGACTGTCTTAAAAGGTGAGCCATCACCTGAAGGCCTTGAGAGCAAATCTTAGGTTTCCCAGAGAAAGGATTCTATCTCAAGATGTAGCGTCAGCTCTGCAGAGACCCTCAGGGCAGACTCAGACTCTTACTCCATGAAGACCACGTCTCCGGAAGAGTCACAGGCCGCGCATGGTGACTGCCCCTCTCTCCTCCAGGCCCCGAATGATCTGGGCCTGTATACCCAGAAGGCTCCTCACTCTCCATCCCTGTTTGAGTATCAGGTCCAGGGATGTGGAATCCCTTTTGATCCACAACATACTCTACTCCCTGGCCCTGAAAATAGATTCTCTTCCTTACGATTTATTTTTTCAGTTACGTGTATGTATGTCTTTGTGTGTGCACACATATATACAGATACAGAGACCAGAAGAGAGTATTGGATCCCCTGGAGCTGGAGTTACAGGCAGTTATGAGCTGCCAGACATGGGTGCTGGGTCCTCTGCAGCAGCAGCATGTACTCTTGACGACTGAGCCATCATTCCAGCCTCAAGTGATTACCTCTCCCCGTCCTTGTGCTCCTGCTGAGGCCACACCAGCCTGCAGGTCCCACAGTACGGCCCCTAGCTAAGTACTGATATTTTTATCAATTAAAATTAAACAAGGGGATGGAGAAATGATTCAGCGGTTAAGAGCACCCACTACTCTTACAGAGGACCCAGGTTCGATTCTTAGCACCCATATGGCAGCTAACAACCATCTGTAACTTCAATTTCAGGGGAATCCAGTGCCCTCTTCTGACCTCCATGGACATTGCACAACATGGGTGCACTTTTACACACATGCAGGCAATACACTCATACACAAAAAAATAAAAATAAAATATTGTTTTAATTTAACTAAATTAAACAAATTTACAATGCTTTCCTGTTGCGAGAGTCATGTTTCAAGGTAGACAGCCACGTGTCACCAGTGGCCCTGCACTCAATGCCACAGCTGCAGAACATCTCCATCTTAGTGCAACTCCACGTGAGGAACACTAGTTCAGGGAAGCCCTTTGTGTGTCATATCCCACCTGGGCCACCACAAATTACCACATCAGCCCACAATATGCTCCTACTTGCCTGGACCTTAGTTTCCTGTGCTGGGCCTGACAAGGGGCCAGTGTATCGCCTCTGTGCTGCTGGGGCAGTGAGACACATCAGACTGCATCTTACTCACTGCAATAAAGTCCCTCAACTCAGCAAGCCCAGGTGTCAACATCCCTCCCTGGTAAGGCAAAAAGAAATCTCACCAGCCGGTGATGTTTTAGCAGAAAGCGTCAGAAGTTACGGGGAAGGGAGTGCAAAGACGGGGCTCAAAGTCCTGGAGCTCCTCTGCGTACCACCCACCCACATAGAGCAGTGACTTTTCCATCTGCTCACACATTAGACTTCATTCTGGGTTTCAGCTGGAAAAAAGGCCTAGCTGAAAAGGATGAAGGGTTGGGATGTGCTGAAGCGGTTGCCCAGAATGCCCTGGGCTTGATCCCTAGTCTTGGAGAACAGTAAAAGACAGAGAAAGGATGAGAACACCACTGATATGTGTTTCTTCTAATTTCTTTTTTCAACCATTCAAGATATTTGAACTATTCAACATTAATAAATAATAATATACATGGGGCTGGAGAGATGGCTCAGCAGTTAAGAGCACTGGCTGCTCTAGCAGAGGACCTGGGTTTGAATCCCAGAACCCACAGGGAGGCTAACAACCATTCCTAACTCCAGTTCCAGAGAATCGATGCCCTCTTCTGGCTTCCAGGGACACTGCACAACACATGAAGGCACAACACTCACACACATTAAATAAATACATTTTTAAAAATTATATTATATAACTCATTTACTTTGTGCCATGCTGTTCTGATTTAAAAGACACTGAGATAATTGTTATATCTATACCTGATTTAAGCCATTTATTAGAGAAAAACCAACCATGAACTACATCAAGACAGACTCGTCTTCTTGATCAACAGAACAAATAGGATCTTTATCAACTTCCAGCCCAGGGCCAAAGCAGGGTGACAGACACTCTCTGGCTGGCGCCTTCTCTCACCCCTTCGAGTCCCCAGGCTCCAGCAGGGTGAGGGGGAGGCGCTCCTCACCTGCCATCTCCCCCTTCTGTGCTCAGGACCTCGCACCAGCACCCCCAACCACTAGCTCTGCAGTCCAGGTCTCAAGGCTCAGAAGGCATCTTCTCAAAGCCAGTCCTGACCCCTTCTAATTGAATGAAATCTGCCCTTTCTCTCGATTGCTGTAATTTGCATGACTCACTTTAATAACATTTAGCTTTTAGCGGTTCCCATTAGTGATTTCAGCATGTTTAGCTTTTTGATAAACTCTTGAAGACAAGAGCCACACCAGATACAAATTAAATCCCCTTAAATTGAACAAGAGTCTAGTACCAGTGGGCACTCAAGATACCTCGCAAACCCCAGAAACAGACACTGGTTACATTACAAAGAAAGTCTAACTGCATCTCCGTCATGCAGAGCAGACAAGCTACTAAACACTAACTAATCCAACGGTGGACTCAGTAACTGCCAACTTAGCCAAGCTCTAGAACCACCTGGAGTACAGCTAATGTCCAGATGCCCAGCCTCAGCCCAGCTACATCACAATCTGTGAGGCAGGACCCAGGCCCTGTCTAATAAAGAGATATTGTACAATGGGGATTCACTGAGAGTAGATCTCAAGAGTTCACACATGCACACACACACTCACGCACATGTGCACACATATGCATGAGCACACACACGCACACACTAGCACTATGAGTGCAGTTAAGGATGTATTAGTTAATTAGCTGGACTTGGTATGACTCTGCAATGTACACATATATCAAATCATCCTGCTATTCACCTTAAATATGCACCCTTTTATGTCATTATCCCTCAGTAAAGTTGGACAGTCTAAATTTTCAAAGCCATCTTTTACTCTAACCATTTTCTTGCCTAACAGCCTGAGTAAGACGTTGACTCAAAGGCCTGAGTAAGATGCTGACTCAGGGCTGGCCACAGTCTGGACTGAGCCACCTCCTACTCACTAGGTCACCGAGACTCTGGCCCTGCAGATGCCTCAAGAAGGGGGTAGGGTGCGCAGAGGAAGACAGACAGCACCCTCCAGTGCGGAGCAGGGCACCAAGGAGCACACCCCAACTCCTTCCCACGGGGTGTCCAGACAAAGCTGTGAGACAGGAAAGAAGATGCACAGGTCAGACCCAACACCCTCATCCCTGGGAGAAGGCGCCTGGCCCTCCAGGTGGTCTGCCAGGCTCCAGCAGATGTGTCATTTCCTTTGCTAATTTGAGTTTCTCTGAGCTGGACCATGGTTTCTACATCACTCCTGATCCACTGAATACTGTTTCAATGTGAAAGGTGCTGGGGCACTGGCAAGAATGGGTCCAGCAATGCTCATGGAGAAGGGAAGGGCCAGGGAACAAGAATGCAGACGCTCCCTACAAAAAGGAGACATTTGGCTCTGCAGGGAGAGGTGCCCATGTGCTGCAGACCACACAGTGTCTTCCAACCGGCAGCATTTGAGTACCCTGTTTAAAAACCCACACACTCATGTGGCTATGCAATCACGAAGCTGGAGGTGAAGAATATTTCTCATGGGAGTTCAAGTCCACACTCAGGAGGAAAAGCTGCAAAACAGGTCCAGAATAGGGCATGCCTGGGACAGAGAGGATCAGTACAGTGAGGTGTCACTGCTCCAAGAGACACTCACTCCAAACCCCTTCTTGCACCCCACACAGGGCAAAGTCCACCTGAGCAAAGGACTGACCACTTCCAAACACCCTGTCAGCAGAAGAGCTGCCCAAGCAACCTGTGGCTCCTCCCTGGGCAGTGCTGGCCAAAGCTCCACATCCCCAGTGTGACAGGAGCCCCACACCCACTCTTCCATGGTCTTCTCTAAAGGCAGCCCTGACCCGCTGAGGAACCAACCTAAGACACATGTGTACACACACAGCCAGCCAGACCGAGAGCGCGAATAACTTCCACGGGTCTGGGAAGCTCTACAGCAGAGCTAGCTCTGCAACCACCTGCAGCAAGCGGCCTGACCGTTTGGTAAAGACGGTTTTGCAGGAATCCAGCCTCTTCTAGTGCTTTCCATGGCCTACAGCAGCACTGGCAGGACGGGTAAAGGCAACAGACACCATAAGGCCTCTGCAAAGCCAAAAGGATTCACCACCTGCCCTTTACAGAAAGAGCTGGCCAACTCCTGGTTTGAGAGTGCCATGGGAAAAATTCCTCACACAGCTGCACCTGGGAAGCAAACACCACAAAGTGGGCGTTTGTAAGTCGCAGTATTAACCTGTGATTTACTCATTACACCCCTGGCTTTGGAAAACTGCCCCTTTCTTGGTAGTTGTAGTAGAGTCATAGATACTGTCCCTCTGGAGTTTTTGTTTCTTATTGGTTCATTCTATGACAAGTCCCGCCCTCTGATCAATAGGGGAGGAGGGAGGCGGGAGTAGGCGGAACCATCATGGCCACGAGCTGGGGAGAGAAGCGGAGATTACAAAAATCCACGTGGAAAGAGAAAATGCCCCATCCCAGGCCCACGCAGACAGACAGGAATCCAGGAAGCAGCGTGCCACGCCCCCCACCATCCAAGAATCTCGTAAGTGGAATGAACTGAAAAGCCTGCGCTCGCTCAGCGCCCAGCGGTTCCAAACTATGGGGGCCGGCCACCGGCGGGAGAGCATGGTGCGCGTCCCCAGAGACTTTTTACCTTTGTAAATAAATAAATCATCCTAAATGGAAGATCACTTTTCCGTTTATCCAGCTGGATTAACTAGATCCCACCCGCTAGAGCGTGGGAAGGGAATTTATGCAACACCACCAAATGCTGTCAGGGCACAGAAATAAAATGATCCAAGGGCTTCGTACCCTGTGGCAGCAACCAAGCAGTGCCAGCTTCCAGAAGGAGCCACACACGGGACAAACCCACTGCCAATCCACACTAGCATCGCCATGAGAAAAACACAGACCTCTACTGCTGAGTCCTGAGGCTCATTCCCCAGGTCCGAGTCTAGTCTCCATGCATCTAAAGAGGCGGGGGCAGTTATCTGCCTTTCCTCTCTCCTGCAGACATGGACGGTGGCTCATGACAGGACAGAAGCATGGTCAACTCTACCTCACTGACTCTCCCACCGCTCAGCACTACTTGACATTAAGTCTCTCACAAGGCAGCAGTGAACTGGGCTCCACACCCCTCAGTCCTGCTACCTGCCTACCCACATCTACTTACATAAGTACACACGTCACTGATGGACGCACAAGCTAACTGCATACAACTGAATGGCCAGCCAAGTGAAAACCTTCACAAACTCAAATCCTAGAGAGAGGTGGATGGGGCCAGGGCTTCCTTCGCTGAAGAATCTTGGTGCCCGATGTTTTCAAGGATGCAGAGATCTGGCCCAAAATCCAACCCTGCCACTTACCAGTTTCATAAACTGGCTTGGCACTAATTCTCCCAAAGACAGTGTCAATCTCAGCAAGCAAGTGCAAGATTAAAGACACACACAGAAGTATCACCAACACACAACTGCACAGAAGGAGCACGGCCTGGGCAGCGCTGGTGTCTCAGGGCTCATCTCAATTTATAATTTAGTCTGAAACAGCAGCCCCCACGGAGAGTGGCTGTAAGCAATTGCTAAATCCTGTTCTTAAACATACACACACTCAATACATTGTAGCTATTTATTAAGTGATTTTAAAGCTACAATAAATAACATCATTTCAAGTAAAATCTGTCAGATAGAGGAAGTTCAAAGTCGTTTCTGAACAGTAACTGGGCCTAGAAAACAATAAGCCATAAAATCTCAGTCTGAAACTACCCACAGCTTATAAACGTAGTCACATTGTTACTCTCAGTACAAGACTGATGGGAATTCCATGCACGGTGGTGCACACCTATAAGCTAATCCCAGCACCCAGGACAAGAATGCAGACAGAATGACTGCAAGTTCAGAGCCAACCTGGGCTACACAGCAATACCCTCTAAATAAAAAACAAAATAAAATAAAGAAATGCACATCATATTTACCTTTGTATCTACTCATTAAGCTACTTTTCCCACCTTTGCCCAAAGACAATCTCTTCTGAGAAAAAGCCCCCAGTACAGTCTCCATCATTCCCCACACTTACTTACAATGGACTCTGGTCTCACCTCCTTTAAGCAAATGATCCACAGGAAACTGAGGACCTGCACATCTGTCACTACCTAGGTAAGTGCAGCCGACAGCTGCCCCTTTCTTCTTCCTGTTGCACATCCACAGGAAAGGCTCTGGGGCATGGAGCTCCACTCCTGGACCCCAGTACTCAAGGGCTAAGACAGAGAACCACAAGTTCAAGCCCTGTATGGAAACCAAAGGCTGGGGTATAGTTCACCATGTTCTGCTCCTCAGCACACACTCACATGTGCACACACACACACAGAGGCTCTAAAGGAACATTTTTAGCTACCTGGTATCACACAATCTCCTGGTCTCAGGTGCCAGTGGTAAGGTTTAATTCCCTGCACACATCTCTGATCGCCTAGCACCCTTAGCTAGGGTGACAGGGAGGGAGTACTGTTAAAGGCAACACTGTGAGCCAGGGAACTCTATCTAGTCTTGAGGTGGATGAAGGACACTTAATCAGCAGTGTTTGGAAGGCGGTGGAAGTCAGGCTTGGTGGTGTGCTGTAAATCACCCGTAATTCTAGAGCACAAGGGGCTGAGCAGGAAGAGTCTTGTGAGTTTGAGGCAAGTCTGAGTTGCACAGTGAGTTCAGGCCAGCCTGAGCTGCAGTGAGGCCTTGCCTTAAAAAAAAAGAAAAGAAAAACTTATGGTGGGTGTAATCTCCAGAGTAAAGGTGAGGTCCAAGAGACATTGCTACAGCACCCCAGGAAGATGCCCTGACCCCCAGACCAGGCTCACTTCCTCCTCTTCATCCACCACCCTCCCTCCCACCTGCAGTCCTCCCTCCAGTGCTTCTGAGGTTTCCCCAGTAAACTTGACCAGGCCCACAGGCTCCCTGCTGGGCCAACCCACCTCTGAGGAGCACCTGCAGGGGTCCGGGTTTCTCTCATGCCCTTCCTTGTTTGCTGATTTGCAAAGCTGTCTTGAGTTTGGGGCTAGCGTGTTCTGTGGGGCTTAATAGCTTAGAAGCTATTGATAGCTTAATAATTCCAAAGCTACAAACAGCATCACAGCAAAAGTGCCAAACAAAATGGAAACTTGTTCAGACTCTGGACAAAACAAAAAAAGCAAAGACAGTCTAATCTTGTTCTGAGCCACAGAGTCGCCCTTCTGGCTTATTCCAACTAATCTTTTTTAAAATTTGTATTTATACATGCATCAGTGTACTGCCTGCATGTATGTAAGTACACCAGTGTTGTGCAAAGTCCCCAGAGGTCTGGAACTGAAGTTATGGATGGTTGTCAGCCGCCATGCAGGTGCTGGGAACCAAACCTAGGTCTCTGTAAGAGCAGCCGGTGCTCTTAACTGCTCAGTCATCTCTTCAGCCCCAAGCTTGCTTTTTTAAAAAATTAAGGAGGTTAAGGAATTTTCCTAAAATAAAAACAACAGCACCTAAAAGAAAGCCTAATTCAAGGTTCTTGCACCCACCTGGGGCTTTAGGCCTTTCCAAGGAACCAGTCTCATCATGACCTCCAAGGCCACCTCTACCTCAAGGTCTATAAAATACAGAGATATGTGAGCCCCACCATCAAATGTGGAAGTTCTCACTCACGAGAACTGTGCTTCCTCCTTGCTAAAACCGTAGTGTACACGTTCCTAGCCTCCACCAACACCATGAGGCCCGAGCTAGAGGCTGAACAAGAGGCACGACGCACAGATGGCGTCGTAACCATCAGTCTGCCCTCGGTCTCTCTTTTCTGGTATTTTGTACTGGAGGAAGGGGTTTAAGTAAAGGCATGAAACAAATCAAAAACAGAATCAAAATTTGTTTTTACTCATAAAAGTGGTCTATATAGGTCTATATAAAAACTTCCAATTATAACATTTTAACAACAAAATTTCAAACAATTTTGAAATACAAAAAGGAAAAGTCAGCCACGTGTGGCGGTGTGCACTTAACACCCAGCACTCAGGGACCAGGGAGGGTCGACCTCAGCCAGGTATGGAGGTGTGCACCTTAACACCCAGCACTCAGGCACCAGGGAGGGTCGACCTCAGCCAGGTATGGAGGTGTGCACCTTAACACCCAGCACTCAGGGACCAGGGAGGGTCGACCTCAGCCAGGTATGGAGGTGTGCACCTTAACACCCAGCACTCAGGCACCAGGGAGGGTCGACCTCAGCCAGGTATGGAGGTGTGCACCTTAACACCCAGCACTCAGGCACCAGGGAGGGTCGACCTCAGCCAGGTATGGAGGTGTGCACCTTAACACCCAGCACTCAGGGACCAGGGAGGGTAGACCTCCAAGTTCAGTGCAAGCCTGGTCTATATGCTGAGTTCGAGGCCAGCTGCGGGTACAGGGAGAGCCTGTCTGAAAAAAAAAGTTAAAGGTATAAGTTATCCATCATCCTTCCCCGTATGATAAGCATTTAGTATCAATATTCAAAGATATAAGGTATATTTCACATTAATTACATGTGAATTTTACAAGCTGCTTTTTCACCAGATATCTCTTCATGTGAATTCATGTTCATTTACAGCTTTCTTTAGAAAGCTACATGGCACTCCACTGCAAAAACAGAACAGTGTTTACTGCACCATGCTGCTAAGCCGCTTCCTCCCCTGTTTAAAATCCCGCTGCCTAAGCTTGCATAGCGTAAGGGCCAGCGAGGCTCAGAGCCAAAGGTTTGATGCACCTGAGTGAAACTGGCTGAAGACAAAGGAAGGATTTCTGCTCTTGCTATTTAGCTGTCACCAATTTCCTTTTCTACAGTAACTACTAGATTCTTCTCATTTCAAGCTCCACAATTCTAGATAATCACAGAATTTTGAAACAATATTACAGGCTCATACTCAACCTGTCTTGCTTCAGGTTCTGTTGCCATACCACGTCAGCAATGACTCAACAGCTTGGAACAAGATCAGTTCCCAGACAACCTGAAGGGCCACGTCTTCAGATTCCGATCCTTACGTAAGACTGTACTTCAAATACAGTCTGGCGGGTAAAAAGAAAAGGCCACGTAAGTGGGGCATCATTGTGGGGCGGGCGTGTGGTCCCAGCACTAGGGGGCGGAGGCAGGAGAGTCACAAGTTCCAAGCCATTCATCCAGCCTGGGCTATGACACCCTGTCTCAAGAGCAAGAAGGAGGGAGGCAGGAGGAGGAAGGGGAAGGTTAATTCAATATGCTTTAAAGTCCCTCCAGCTAACTGCACCCTACTTCCAGACACAAAGTATCTCACAGTCACACTGCCTGGAACGAATCACACTGCCTAGAATGGGGAGACAGGAATGTCCACCCACTTCCATCAGCAGCTAAGGACTACATCTTGGGAATAAAGTCAAAGTACCTTACCCAGGTAGCTTATACCTTATAGAGCGGACGACGTACGTCTATGGGACAGTTCTGTATGACTTCATCAACGACATCCGAGATGGAATCCATAAAGTCTGGGTTGGCAAACTAAATTTTATGTAAATATAAAAGAAACATTATACATTTTTCTCAAACAGCACAAATTACTTTCAAACACTATTTTTAAATTTTTTAAATATTTTTATTTTAGTTTTATGTGTATGAGTGTACTGCCCACATGTATGTAAGTACACCCCTGTCATGCAATGCCCTCGGAGTTATGGATGGTTAGTAGTTAGCTGCTACGTGGTGCTGGGACTCGAACTCACATGCTCTGAAAGTGCAGCCAGAGCTCTTAACTGCTGAGTATCTCTCCAGTCCCTCAAATAATGTTTTTTAAGATTTTACTTTTCTTTTGAATTATGTATGTATGTGTGTGTCTGAGTCTGGGTCTGTGCACATAAGTGTAGTGCCTGTGGAGGCCAGAAGAGGGCGTCAGAGCCTCTGGGGCTGGAGTTACGGGTGGCTGTGAGCCATCCAACAGGGGTGCTGGGACTTAACCACTAAACCATCTCTCCAACCCCCTCAAAATATATTTCTTAAAAGTAACAACAAATATACGATTTAATAGCACTGAAAGCCCATTACACTGGAATGAAAGTATGTCTAAGGAACTGCACGTAGTGGACCATATGTGCATGGAGTAATGTTAATGTGGGTTTAGGGAAAGAAAAATATTCAACAGTCACATGGACAGGCCAGCTCTACAAGATGAGTGCACAGTGGCCAGCTCTACATGATGAGTGCACAGTGGCCAGCTCTACATGATGAGTGCACAGTGCCCAGCTCTACATGATGAGTGCACAGTGGTTCACACCAGCAAGAGAAAGAAAGAGCACACACACGAGCACAGGATGTGCAGCCACAAACACTCGTGTCTCGTGTGGGTGATAGTACCATGAAAGTTAGCCGGGCTATAAGCGAAAAAATGTGGTCACTGAAAACCTACACAAGCTTTGCTGATGGTGGTGGCTTTAAAGTAAACAATTCATGTCATCATAACAGTGAGTAAACACCCTTGGATTCAACTGCGCACGTGAAATGAGCTAACATGAGAATAATTCAACTCAATGCCATGCAAGATATATACTTAAAAACCAAGAATGCTTTAAGGTACAATAGTCTCAGAAGAAGGAGGCAATTCCAGTCATTCACCAGCTAGCTGGGCATTCTCCGGTTCCAGAACCGACGGTCACAGGTTGGGCAGGCTAGGCCTTCACCCCACTTTCATGTGGGGGCCACCTGGACACATCCTTGAGACCACTGTTACATTAGCACACGCAGAGCCCTTGAGATCAGTTTCAATTCCATCTTCTTCTATTGCTCTTGAAGTTTCTTCCTCATCGCTCAAGGGACAATCCATTCTTAACTATTAAAGCAGGTAGCCTATGGCCAGGCAACCCAGGCAGCCACACTGCCAGGGAACCCCATGTGGAACAACCACTGGTCCTCTACTGAGAACTGCCCTCTGTGCACACTGGGGGGCAGCATCGCTCCATATGAACTGGACTCCGTGCCCAGGAGATCTTGCTCACCTCAGGGTGGAAGAATATTTCTGGTCCCAGGAACCTTTCATAACCAACATCTATAAAGAACTTCTTCTGATTGATCGCATTGATGCCCATGTACTGCTTGATCCACTTCCGGGGATCCATGTCATACTTAGCAAACTCCCTGACAATATCAGGGCAAATGTAACAGTATTTCTCCTGTGTATATACAAAAAGACATCACAGAGCATTAATAACTGCCAGTGTCTCTGCCCTCTGACAAACACACAAGAACCCACACATTACAGACTCCTCTGAATCCATGTCTGCCCACACAACTCCCATGTGGCTTGGCCAGCACACTTGTCTTTCAACTTAGACATGACTATGCTTGAACTCTGCCAGTTAAGTCTGCTTCCTCTGCAACGTAGCCATCAATCACCTCCTGTTCTCACTGATTTTGCTGCCGTATTGTCTGAAACAGGATCTGTCAATCAAGCACCAGCACCTTGTCTCAACCAGTCTCTGCTCCCTCAGCGTCCCTCTCTGGGGCCTGCCCAGGTGCCTCACTGCTGTCCACTTTTGGAGCAGCAAACTAAGCCTGGCCTACTCTGGAGTGCGGTAACCATCCACAACCTGACACCTGGGTATGTCATACTAAGGAGTGACTCCAGCCACTGTGAGACATTTGCCTACAGAGGAATCCCCTGACTCAGTGTACCCGAGAGCAAACCTGGTTGGTCAAGTATTCTAAGTCCCTTGATCAACACCAGAAATACACAACGGAATGAAATACTCAAGAGTCCTGCCCGAGACACTACAGCAGTCAGATGCTAGGGACTGAAACAAATCAGCAGAGGATGAAGGTGATATGCAGTGGCAGGTACCCCAGAACAAGATAAGGCCAGGTGGGAGGACCAGGGAGGCGGACCGGGGAGGCCAGCAGGTGAGTGCTGCCAGAGCCTTGAGAACGGTCTCCCCTGCAGCTATGCAAGGGCCTGCACAGCTCGGGACAACACCGATGTTCCTGCAGGTCTCTCTGGTGGTCATCTGGCCGAGAGCAGGAGACACCTGGGTTAGCACTAGCTTCCTGTAGACAGCCTAGAGCACATACTTACCACACACGTTGGAAGGAGTGGCTCACTCAAGGACTTCCACGTGTGTTTCCTACTGATATGTCTGGGAACCCTGAAACATACCCTAACTCTGTCTTCTGGGTACCTCTCATGTCCTGTAGCAGAATGTAAGTCTGTGGGGTGGGAACTGTTTCATAACTCCAAGTTCCATGAACCCAAAGAGCCAAAGTGGCACAGTCGGGCGACTCAGCCCAGCAGGACCGGAGACCAAGACACTGCTTCCCCAAGACGCCTAGCCAGCGTCCTTTGGCATCTCATCTCACTGCACTGGGAGCACACAGTGTGGTGCAGGCACCAGTGTTAATTCCCCATGAGATTCTGGACTCATGAAAGGAAGACATGCTGCGCTTACACACGCCCTCAGGTCTGCTTGTAACCACCGGAGGTTTGGCAGTGACATGGGGCAGGGGTAACTCTAAGCAACCCCTCCCAGGATCTCTTTCTTCATAGGCAGAAATGGAGTGAAGGCTGTGTGTAGACACTGGAAGTTGATAAGGAGTCTGCAGAAGGGGTCTGTTTACTCCTGAGCTTCACAAATGTGCAGTGTCAATACCCGAGCGTGCCTGTCATCACTGAGGCTCACACTTGGAACCCACATAGCCGGCCCAGGGAACAAACTGAGTATCCAGGACAAGGCTCGGAAAAGCCCCCTTTGGTGGAGCCACTTGGGAACACACACTCCTGCAGCAATCCCAGGCAAAGACCGCAGCAGGTTCCATTTGATTCCATTTGTAACAGACTTGGCTCGGGCAGCAAAGCTTGAAGGAAATATCTCAACTGCTGCCGCTGAGGAAAGGAAGGGGGCAGGGGGACGGGACGGGAACGGGGCTGTGGGAAGTCTGAGCACACCGCAGGACAGTGCTCCCCAACAAGGAAGGCACCTCCCTCCCTCTTGCTTTAGTGGTAGGTCTCAACTCCAGGCAGGAGGCCGGCACGGGAGGCGTCCTCTCGACAGGAGCCTGCCCCACACCAAGAGGCCTGTTTTCACCAGTGTCAACCCAAATCCAGAACCCTCCTCTTCTGCTTCCTCTGCTCAAACAGCCTCAGCTGCGGACGCTTCACTGGGAGGAAAGCGCCGAGAGTGAGGGTTAGTGCTCACCCCCAGACACCCTAGAGCTCAAAACTACATCACACCCCGCCTCAATTCTCCAAGTCCAGACGGAACCTCCCCTCCTCATCTCTAGAGAGTCATTAGCCATGGACCCCAGGAATCTCTACGTTTTAGTTTTTGTTACTGTGTTTTGTTTTTTGCAACCTAAAGAGAAAAGCTCCTTTGAAAGGGTTGTGACTGCTGCGGAAAGAGCACTGCAGAGACCAGTGTGCACTCCAAACGGCCACCAACAGGTTCCGTGCTTCTGCAGTCGCTGACTTCCAAAACTCCTCTAACTGTTGTAGCGCAGCAGTGGGGATCTGGAGACGCACAGGTGGGCGCGGTAACGACTCTGGGTCCTACACTGGATGGTTCTGAGGTATATTCTCAAGGTATGAAGGCGGGCAGACACCACTGGATTCCCGACAGCCACTGCTGCTGCTGTGACTCGCCTCAGGATTCTAAGTGGACGCATGGAGCGATGTGGAAGCAGCAAGCAGCTAATTGAAGGTTCTGTTAATTAGGCTCCAATTAAACAGCGCTCTGCTACACACACTGGTGGCTCAATACCAGTTACGGAGCCAGAACCTCCACAGAGGGTCTGAGTGTGGAAGAGGAGGTTGAGCCTCAGCCCTTTGCTTTCACTGGCCTGTCAAGGCCCACGCTCTGGGGAGGGAGAGGAAGGGAGCAGGAAAGGACGATGGCATCAAGGGGACCACCCAGGCACCATATCTATCTCACCCCCAAACCAGCCGTGTTCCCCCATGTTTTTACCTTAATGGCTTTTGCGGTCTCCAGTGACTGCTCAGGAGGGATTCCTACCTCCCTCTCCCTTAGCAGCTGTTGAATGAAGTACGTAATATCTCTACCTGCAATGGGGATGTGCTTGATGCAGCTTCCAATTACATAACCTTCCGCCTGGAGAGGAAGAGGACAGCCCGTTAGTAAGCGCAGCAGAGAGACACCTGCACCAGGAGGTCCCGGCCTCACCTCCACTCACCCTCTGACACTAACCAGCATTTTCTGGCTCCCACTCACGAAGCTCAGAAACCAGGGTCTTTTTAAATGACTGAAGCATCTGCAGTTCCATTAATATTTAAAATTCTAAATGACTCCAATAACCTGAATCTCTATAAGCAACCAAAATGATGTTTTCATTAGGAACATGGGGAAACTGCCAAGGAAAATGCTGTCTGGGAACAGTAGATTCAATAGTTATGTTCTCCTCTGAACAGGAGAGGCTTTGTCTATCAATTGTTAAAACAACTATAAATCCCCTCCTCATTAAAAGTCAGCAATGTATCAAGTAGAGGACTGCCTTCCCAACAACCTGGATCCAAACCTCGGGTGCATGTGAAATAGCAGGTGACGTTCGGCCTCAAACCCTCATCCGAGGTGGGGAGCAAACAATCCTGAGGGCATTTACAGCGTAGATGAACTAAAGCCCGAGTGTCCATTGTGCAGCACAACTTTACAGCAGATACTAAATGCTCAAGAAATGTCCTGTCTGCTCTACTGAAAAGTGACTCAAGGGCCCTAACCAGCAGTGCCATCTGAAGGCCAGCTTGGCTTAGGGTTTAGATTCTCTCAGCTGCCTTCCTGATCCACTGAGGTGCATCTGTGCAGTGCCGGGAGGAGCCACACTGCAGCTCACCACTAGCAGGGCTGGTACCAAGAGTCCATGTGCCCACAGCACCCATGGGTCCAAGCCCCCCCCCACCCTCTGTGAGCACCAGAAGCCACAGGCCTGGCCACCCATGAAGCTTCTCTGTAAAGACACAGGTGGGGGATGCTGGTGGCTGAGTTTCACATTGCCACACCTCATAGGTTCTGTGCTGCAAAGTCTAAGGGAGACAGAGGAGGAGAATGGCTGCACCTGGCTGCAGGTGCGCCCTCTCATCATGCACGGACCCTGCCCCAACCTGCGAGGACACCTTCCCAATCCTCTGGGGCTTTTCTCTGACATACCTAACTTCCAGACAAAAGTTTTGGCCTTTCCACACAGTGTAAGTATTCTTCATAAAACATTTTAAGATGAAGATAAAAGATATGTAGTAGTTATTAAAATAGTAAAGATCTCCATGAAGCCATGAAATACTAGCTTCCTAGCACACAGACTCCTCACAGTCACATCCTCAGCACCACATACACCATTTCCTAAGCAAGCACCAGCTCCACCATGACACCGCAGGCCCCACCATGAGACTGCAGGCCCCGGGCCACACACCAGCAGCAAGGAAGTCAGCACATGTTCACCGTGGCCCACACACCGGGCTCTTAAATAATTATTTTCACATAAGACAAAAAGTATTATTAATTACTACTCTTAAACTAATATACAGTGAAAAACTACAAAACCCTTTCCTCTCTGGGCTTGGACACTGTGGAAAGTTTGCTTTCCTACCGTGTCTGATAGCTGAGTGGCCTTGGCCAGAGTGCTGGGCTTCTGCCTCAGATCCTTATTCCCGGCACAAAGATGGTGAAGAAGCCTGATGCCCCAGAGCCTGCTGCTGACGCTCAGTTCTGAGAGGGAGCGCCAGAGGCCTGAGCCCCATCCATACCACACGTCAAGCATCACCTACTCTTCCAGCCACCCTCAGACAACCAGCGTCTGGGACCACTTTGAAGGGACGTAAGTCTAGCTCACGCTCTGAGGGAGAGGGGTCCACTCCTCCTGTGGAGAGGACACATGCACAGGAGCCTGGAGCTAAGAGACACCTGGAATGTTTTCTTCCTGACTGTGGGCACATGAACCTTTAAGCCATCCGCTGCCGAGACTTTAATCTTCGAGCAATGTGAAAGCATCAGTATTTGAAATGAAAGTGACTGTCCTTTCAGTTAAAGGAGATGGACTTGTTTTGTTGAGGATTTTTTTCAGTGTGTGTGTGTGTGTGTGTGTGTGTATGCACCTGTGCATGCAGGTGTCTGCAGAATCCAGAAGACGGTGCCAGATCTCACAGAACTGGAGTTACAGGTGGTTGTGAGCTGCCTGATGTGGGTGCTGGGAACCAACCTGGTCCTCTGCAAGAGCAGCAAGTGTTCTCAACCTTTGAGCCATCTCTCCAGTCCTTCATTTATTACTATTACTATTACTATTACTATTATTTAGACAAGGTCTCTCTCATGCATACTGGCTGGCCTTGAACTCAGAACATAGCCAAGGAGGAACTTTGGAACATTCTGCCTCCACCTCTAAGGTGCTGAATGGCGGGTATGTGCCACCATGCCCAGTTTTGGGATGTTGTTCTTGTTGCTGTTTCTGTTTTTGTTTTTTGAGGCAGGGTCTCCCTATAGTACTAGCTGGCCTGGAACTATGTAGACCAGGCTGGCATCAATCTCACGGAGATCCACCTGCCTCTGCCTCCTTAGCGTTGTGATTAAAAGCCTGGATCACCATGTGGGGCTACCTTTAAAGGTTTTTAATACACTGATTTGCATTTTAAATTAAATTTAGGGGTTCATGAGATGATAGGCAGGTAAAGGTCTTTGACCTGAGTTTGACCTTGGTAACCCACATGTTAGAAGGGGAAAACTAACTCTGACAAGTTTTCCTCTGACCAGTACGTGTGCACCATGATACACAGGCCTCCCCCCCAACACACACACACACACTCAAAAAGAAAAGCAGAAGATTTCAAATTTAAAAAGAGGTGAGTATGTGTGTGACTGTAGTTATCACTGAGTAACTGTGGTTATCACTGTAGCCATGGTTACTGAGGTAACCAGAGGACAATGAGCAGGAATGATTGTTGATTTTCAAAAGAATAAATTGTAAATAATTCCTTTAAATAATCTCCTGGACCAAAAGCAATATGCAAAGTTCTCCTGAAATCTGAATGAGATGCCACTCCCCTAGTGTTTCAAAAAATTAAAATTTAACAAGTGGGGTTCAGGGGGCTGGAGAGATGGCCCAGTGGTTAAGAGCACTGGCTGCTCTTGCAAGGACCCAGTTCAAGTTCTAGCACCCACATGGCAGCTAACAACCATCTGAAACTCCAGTTCCAGGGGAATCCAACGCCCTCCTCTGACCTCCTATAGGCATTGATCGACACAGGTGCACCTACCTACATGCAGGCAATATACTCACACATATAAAATAAATATAATAAAATATATTTTTAAAATTTAACATTGTAAGGACTTCAACAAACCCTCATGGATCTTAAATAAAATTTGAAAACAAGGTAAGTTCTCCAAAGCACCATCTGATCAAAGCCTTTCGGCTGCGTATGCCCTGTACCTCTGAGTCTGACAGCCAGCAGGGCATCTACCTGTGGCAGTCAGAACAGTGAGCCAGGATACTGAGGCTACACCCGTGGGAATCCAGCAGAAGTGGCTAAAAGCATCTGACTACAGAATCTGCCAGCACGATGCGATGTGAAAACTGCAACACTCCGAACACCGCCGTCCCTGGCTTTCTGACAGTCCTGGGAAGCATGTTGTGTGCGCGCAGTGTTTCCGTTGCTGAGGGTGGTGCACTTTGTTTTGTCTTTTTACTCCCTTCTCTTACCTCAGACCAGGTGTTAAGCTCAGAGAGTGAAAGAGGAAGCACTGTGCTTACCACTGGGATGACGTGGGTGACGCCATCTCCACTGTCTATGACTATCCCTGTCAGCGTGCGCTCGCCAACCTGCCGGGACGTCCAGGAGGCCGCCAGAGCCAGCACTGCCTAGAGAGACACGGAGACCACAGCACTGAGCGACGTTCCCTGAAGCCTGGGCTTAGGCTCTGTCAGTGAACTCCTCCTTACTTAGTAAGTCTAAGACACTTCCTTCCCTGTCCTCTATCTCCCGTCTCCAAAATTACAATTCCAGCTGAGCCACACATTCCATGTACTTCAAATGATGAAGTCAAAGTTTCAACAAAGAATTCTGAAGTTTTACAAAGAAAAGCCAAGAGAGCAGAATTTCACTAGTGAATCAGATTTAATTTCTACTCTATTGACTCATTTTGGGGGCCACAAACACTGCAAGAAGATCACTCAATGAGGTTTTTTTTGGGGGGTGGCTTTTGATTTGTTTGTTTGTTTAAGAAAAAGTCCCATGAAGCCCAAGCTGGCCTCAAACTCACTGCATAGCCCAAGATAACCTTGAACTCCTGAACCTCCTGCCTCCAACTCCAGAGTGCTAGGATAATAGACATGCGCCATCACACCAGGATCAAACCTAGGACTCTGTGCATGACGAGTGGTACTCCAGCAACTGAGCCCCACCCCCAGCCACAAAGGTTCTTAAAAACATGGCTAGGCCTCCACTCCAGAAATTCCCATAGGTACAGACAGTGGTTCTCAGCCACAGGCAACTCTGTGGGACACGTGGCCACCTCTGCTGCCAGTGTCACTGTCACGAAAATTGGAAGAGAGGAGGAGGTGAGGCCAGGCTGCTGCTCAGCGAGCGATAATGCACACAGCACCTGACAACAAGACCTGTCCTGCTCAAGGCCAGCCAAGATGGAGCACAGGAATCTGCAATTTTTAAAAAGCATGCTTTGGGTGAGCTTGGAATATAAACATCTTAAGAACCATTAGCCCTCATGGGATGTGATGACACCTGTAATTATAGCACTCAAGAGGCTGAAGCAGAAGGATGGCCGTGAGTTGAAGCCAGACTGGGCTATATGGTAGGATTTGCCCACCCCCACACCCAAAAAAAGTCAGCTGCATGTTTTCTGAAGTGTCTCCTATCTATATGTTTATAAATATCTTGAGGGAGGATAGAGTTTCTTCAGCATAGGAATTATCAGAGCCTTCAATATGCTGACAGGCACCATGACTCACCATGAAGAGGAGACAGGACATGGTGCCTCCAAAACATAATTCTCCACAGAACTCCTCTTTCTTAGCTGGGAGCAACATGCAGGCAATGTATAGAACCACCAAACCCGCAGGCCAAGAAAAAGAAGTTTCAAAGTGGGTTCTGCTCACCCCTGGGCACTCGGAGGAGGGGGACTAAAAGCCTCAGCAACAGGGGACCCCAGACACATCAACAGGGGACCCCGAACACATCAACGGGGGACCCCCAGACACATCAACAGGGGACCCCAGACACATCAACAGGGGACCCCAGACACATCAACGGGGGACCCCCAGACACATCAACAGGAGACCCCAGACACATCAACGGGGTTCTATGTTGCTTGGTTTGGGCTTCTGTGTTTTCTTTTCTGACCAAAAATAAGTATAAGAAGCTAAAAAGTGAACAATATCCACACCCTGCCTTGTCACCCAGAGAAGAACACACTGGACTCTGCATGGAAGACAGAGCAGAACAATCTGACATCAGTCACAGACCAGGTTCTCTGTGGTGCTCTGCCTCAAGTCTGAGTGGCTGGGAGACAGCTGTACACTGAGGGAGGGAAGAAGGACACCAGCCCAATCTCAGGGGACATCCTGGGACTGGCGCTTCTCGCTCGCTATTAGAGTCACCAAGGTGATAAGCTTTTACCTGCACTGCAATGTACAATCCCGGCACATTGAAGGACTCAAACATGATTTCTGCAAGGTACTCTCTGTTTTCTGGTGTGTTCAGTGGAGGTTCCGTCTGTAAGGAAACATTAGATCCAGTGTTCACTCAGATTTCACGTAACTGCACCTGAGTTAGACAACCACTAACCTAACTGCCATTGGCCAGGGTGTCACGACTCCCTCGTGGCAAAGGCAGGGCTCACAGAGGTGATAAATTAAAGATTACTAGCTTGGGTCTTAGAAATTTTGACAAGGCAGCGTGAAAACCTCTGTGGAGCCTCTGTGCTCGGGACTTACCCAAACAAGGACATGTCACAGAAAAGGAGACACCCAGAAACTGAGCACCCCGGGTGCAGGGGCCACGGGCAGTGGACAGGCAGCAGGACAGTGTGCAGCCATGTGGCACTAGTCCCAGCACCTAGATGAGTCTCCGAGGCACAGCCCAAAAGCACGCTGCTGTCAGGAGCAGCAGAGCCTCCTCCCCACCCAGCAGCAGCAGTGACAGGCCGGCACCACGCTCCAAGATGGCTGCAGAGCCCAGGCAGAGGCAGCATCACCTGTACCGGGCCTCCCGGGCTCCACAGCCCACACCCACATCCATGCACACACACGCACACACACATGCACACACGGGGAGCATTCCTAATTCCCAAATCCCAGAAGTTCCCAAATCTAAAGTTCTGAGCACCAACATGACATCAGAAGTGACCTATGTGACAGGAGGCAGCCCACATGCAGCTAGACTTTAAGCACTGTGTAAAACTGGCCTCAGGCTGGGTGCAGATCCAATGGAACATAAATGCATTTAGTGTTCAGACCTTGGGCTAACAGCCCCATGATATCTCATTTTGCATGTTCAAAGCATTCCAAAATCCAAAACCAGAAACCCCAAACCTGAAATGCTTCTCACTACATTTCAGGAAGGAGACACTGGGCGTGTACCGAGAATAATATGAAACAAGGCAGATGAGAATCCAGAGGAGTCCCAAGAGGCCAGGGCCTATGTTAAAGCATGGGCATGGTCAAGTCTGAGGGAAGACATTACACGAGAAAAGAAAATCTAAACAAACTTGCTTTTTGTCATTTGCCAATGTGCTGTATTTTTCCAAATCAATAAAGATCTACATCTCATATTTCTGCTGCAAAATTAAATGAAAATGTCCCGGGCCTTTGAAGAGAAAGTCTGCATTACTCTTTATTATGAACTGAACTGTGATTCCCCGCCCCCCAAAGTTCATGTATTAAAATCCTCTCCCACAAATCTTCTCTCCCCCCTCCCCCCTCCTCTCCCCATCTCTCCTCCCACTCTCTCCCTCGCCCCCTCCCTCTCTCTCTCCCTCACCGTCTCTCCCTTCTTCTCTACATGCAGCTGTCTAAAGCCAGAAGAGGGCCCTGCTCTGGCACCAGCCCTCACAGACCTTAACCTTGGACTTGCAGCTCCAGAGAAAATAAGTGTCTCTTGCTTAAGCGACCTCACCTGTGACGTCTCATCAAGGCAGCAGGCAAAGCAGACCACCACGTACCTCAAGCCGGGAATCATGCCTCTGCTTCGACATGGCCTCTTTAACTCTGGGCACAACAGGGCCAGGCTTACAAAGCCTGTGCAGCAGGGAGGGTCAACCCAAGAATTCTGTATCTGGTCACATCTCCTTCAATTGTGTATTTTGCAAAATCAAAATACCTTTAACCATATATGAACTCAGTAGATCCATATTAATGCTAGAAGCCTCTTGCATACAACTTAGGGTGATAGGTCCATGAGGTGAGTGGATAACTTTTAAAAATATTTTGTTACTTTTATCTTCTGTGTATATTGCCTGCACGTATGTAAGTGCACCCATGTGCAATGCCCAGAGATCAGAGGCATCCAATTTCCTGGAACTTGAGATACAGATGTTGTCAGCCACCATGTGGGTGCTGGAAATCAAAGCCTAGTCCTCTGCAAGAATGCTCTTAACTACTGAGTCATCTCTCCAGTACAGTGAGTGGATAACTTTTAAGAGCCAGTTCTCTCCTTCCACTGCAGGTCCGGGAGTGGGGGTCTAACTCAAGCTGTTAAGCTTGCACAGCCTGTGTTTTTACTCGCTGGCCCAAGAAACACTTTTTTAAGTATAAGCATTCAAGGAAGAGGAATCAGGATTGGAGAAGAAAACCTGCTAGAAGCTCAGAGGCTGGAGGACAAGCACCAAGCTGACCTCTGCTGGCTAGTGGCCACAACCCTGGAGGGCAGGTCTAAACCATCCTCAACAGTGCTGGGAACTCCAAAGTATACGGACATACATACATGATCCTGTCACAGTGAAAACCATTTCTTTGTTTGCTAATCAAAAATTAATTTAAGAACTAAGATGCAAGGAGCTCCTTCTGGTGACAGTTACGATCCAGACACACAGCACCACTATCAAATTGTTCCTAATTCTTAAGTTCACCAAAACCACCCAAAAAGTTCTTCCACAGAGCTACAGCCTGAACTATCCTGAGCAATCTCAGGTAATCAAAGATTCAGATACTCGCCCTGAAAGAGTGAGGACAGCATGTTATTCCTGGTAATCCACCAATAATCAACACTGAGTGCCACTCACTCCTCAGTGGACAGTGGCAGCTTTGAACTGGTTCCTCTACACGTGCCTCCCAGGCACCAGTCAACCTTGACATGTGGAAACTAAGCTCTAGCAAGTCTCTCTCACGGTTCCCCCTCATCCAACCATGACCGCTATGCACTCTCCCTGTGAACACCAGCGTCATCAGTTGCTGAGACCCGGTCTCATCAAGGAGACCAGCTGATTGCACCTCTCGCCTCCTGCACCTCTGCCACACATACATGCGAAAGCTGCTCCACAACTGCATTTGTTAAAAAACAAAGCAGACAAAAACAGCGAAGCTTCTTGTGCCACAGATGGAGACTATTACAGAGCTCCACAACTGCTCTTACACAGAGATTAAGTGTCCATGAGGTGTCCAGCCCTAAGAGACACATCTACTGTGGAACCTCTACACCTAAGGCTCAGGGACCTTAGCGGAACAGGGTGGGACAGAGAGAATACTAACACATCTCTCAGCTCTCACTAGTGAAGCGTCCTCAAGCCACAGAGTGCCACGCACACAGAAGGCCACAGCTGGCCAAAGTGTAGAGAATAAGAGTCTGCAGAGTGTGTGTCCCTGGTTAGGACTCCTATATTAAACTTCACCCACCCAGGGCTCAGGAACCACTTTGGAAGAGAGGGTAGAAAGACTGTAAGAACCAGGACTGGTGCATGGCCACAAACAGTCTTCCAGGCTTTGAGGAACTTGCTCATATGAACTTTTAGCAGTGGTGACAGCGTGCACAAGACCCAGACAAAACCCAGCACAGGACTTGGGAAATGGGCCGGAGGCCCCAACCTCAGCCAGGGAACTACTGGCATCTGATCACTGCTGGGTGAGAGAGAGCCCATCTTGGTTAAGGGAGTGCCTCCAGACAGGCTGACTAGACTCCAGGGGGTGAACTGCACTGAGGGACATCCAGGTACATTAACTTGACCCAGCAGGCCGCAATGTATTTAAGAGAAATAACACGCAAGCACATGAGGGAACAGGCAGGAGGAGGCCAGGCCAGGTGTGGGGACCGGAGAGTACCACTGCGGTTGGGACCATGACCGCACCTCCCGCTCCTCCTACTTCACGAGGACTGGCTCTGTGGGTCTGATCTCTCCCCGTTCACGCACAGTCTTCAAGTGTGAGCCTGTCGCTGGGCTGCGGGCAATCCTAATAAAAGAGCGAACCTGTCTTCACGTACCACCTGTACCCAAACCCACGTAGACTTCCCCAGCGGCCACAGAAGGTTTCCACACGTGAAAGAAAATAGTTTCTTCCACGTGTTAGTATACAGGCTTTTCCTGCAAGTCCCACCAGTGGCTCTGACTACCATTTTTATCTCACACAATTTTAAGAACAAAAGATATGACCCCCACGCCCAGTCCTCCCTCCATCCAGCCCACATCACCCTCACTGGCTTTACAAAGACTGTGCAGAGGGCTGGAGACCAGCTCAGAAGGTAAAAGGCTTGCCACACAAGCACAGGGACCTGAGTTCAAAGACTGGCTGTGGTGGCAGAGACCTGTGATCCCAGGGCTGGGAACACAGAGACAGGCAGATCCCCAGGGCCCTTAGTCAGCCAGCCCAGCCCAGACCAGTGAGGGAACTATCTCAAAGATAAAGGTGGACAGTGCCTGCAAAAAAATACGTGAGGTTGCCCTTGGTGCGCACACACACGCATCCCCGACACACACAATGCCAGTCACATTGGACTCCTCACTCTTAGAATCACCACACTAGTCACGCAGCTCCGGTCTAACCACACAGTCGCCTCGCATTTTCCTCACTACTCCCACCTCGCTGCCCTGCTGGTCACACCAACCAACAGTTCCTCAGGTCGCTGCGATGGCTCACTGCTGGTCACACCAACCAACAGTTCCTCAGGTCGCTGCGATGGCTCACTGCTGGTCACACCAACCAACAGTTCCTCAGGTCGCTGCGATGGCTCACTGCTGGTCACACCAACCAACAGTTCCTCAGGTCGCTGCGATGGCTCACTGCTGGCAGTTTGTGCGAGTGACTTGCTTGTTTTTGTGAGTCATATTCAGAAAGTTAGAAAGCTGTCTTCTAAAGTTATAACTTGGTTTTCTCTCAAGATCGCTGTAACTGGGCCTGGTGGCATAGGCCTGTAATCCCAGCTTCTTGATAGGCTAAGGGGAGGAGGACCACAATCTCAAGGCCTGACTAGCCTCCAACAGAGTTCAAGGACGACTTCAGTAATTTTAGATGCTGTTTCAAAATGTGGAAAGAGAAGGAGGCCACTGAGGATGTAGCTCAGTGGTAGACCGCTTATGGAGTATTTGGCAAGCCTCGGGTCCTAAGGTTCAATCCTCAGAAGGAGGGAGGGAGGGTAGGAGAGAAGGAGGGAGGAACGGATGGACGGTTGGACTAGGGAGGAGGGAGGGACTGCAACTCTTTAAAGCATAGTCTGGTTCTGGCCAAGTGTGACTGACTGGTGGCTCACACCCAGAATCCCCACACCAAGAGGCTAAAGCAGGAGGACTACCACCAGTTGAGGCGGGCCTGAGCTACACAGTGAGCCCCAGGCCAGCCTAGGCTATAGAATTAAAACCATGGTTCTGGTGGCTGGGTATGGGGCACATGCCTTTATTCCCAGCACTTGGAGTCAGAGGCAGGCAGACTGGGGCAGACTAGTCTACACATCGAGTTCCCAGCCAGTTGGGGCTAGAGAGAGATCCTGCCTCAAGAAACAAAACAAAAACTATAGTTCTGTCTTGAGCTCTGAAATTCAGTGCTGATGAGCAGAAGCACAGGGCTCCCATTCCCCACAGACTCAGTCTACACTGCAGCCCAAGTGTCTGAACCACCTGGAAAACACAGCGTCAAGAGCTGGTTCTCACTCTGCACCCTCGGATGACTAGGCACAACAGTCATAAGGGGCAGTTCGGGAGCTCTCCAGAGCTGGTGATGAGTCACTTAGCTGCTCTTAACCCACGAAGTTCTGACCTGAGTCAACAGGCAGGCGAATGCCTCCAGTCCCTCTACAGCAACCTCCACGCCTGTTTCTCTTCTCTCAACTCTGTCAGCTAGTGGTCAGGAACATCAGCCTGGGGCTGGTGAGATGGTTCAGTTGGAGAAGTGCTTGCCACATCAAGTACTGAGTTCAGATCCCCAGTACCCATGTAAAAAGTCAGGTGCAACTGCGGGCACCTATAATCCCAGCACTGGAAAGGCAGAGAAACAGGCCATCCCAGGGCCTGCTGGCCAGACAGTCAAGCCAGAGTAGAAGGCTTCAGATTCAGTGAAAAATCCTGTCTCGAAACATAAGCTAGTGAGTGGCCCAGCAAGATGGATCAGCTCTTGCCACAAAGGCCTAACACCATTTGCTCCCCACGACCCCACACTGTGGAATGAGAGAACCAACTCCCTTAAGTTGTCCTCTGATCACCACACATGTGTCTTAGCACGCACGTGCACACACACACACACACACACACACACACACACACACACCCTCCACACACAAAATAGATAAATGTAATTTTTTTGTTGTTCTTTTTAAGATAGGATCTACCTGTAGCCCCTGCTGGCCTGGAACTCGCTATGCAGACCAGGCTGGCCTCAATTTCACAGAGAGCTACCTGCCTCTGCCTCCCAAGTACTGGGATTAAAGGTGTGCGCCACCATACCCAGCAATAAATGTAATTTTTTAATGTTTTATTTTTATTTTATTTTATGTGTATTAGTGTACATGTAAGTGCACCCATGTTGTGCAATGCCTACAGAGGTCAGAAGAGGGCGCCGGATCTCCCTGGAACTGGAGCTGCCGTGTGGGTGCTGGAAACCGAACCTGGGGTCCTCTGCAATAGCAGCCAGTGCTCTTACCTGCTGGGCCATCTCTCCAGTCCCAATAAATGTAATTTTTAAAAGCTTTTTAAAGTACGTTGGAGGGGCTAAAGATATGGTTCAGCATTAAGAGCACACACTGCTCTTCCAGAGGATCTGAGTTCAGATCCCAGCACCCACAGCCTGAAGCTCACAACCCCCTAAAACTCCAGCCCTGGGAGATCCAGCATCCTCTTGTGGCCTCTGTGGGCACCCACATACACGTGGCTCACACACATGCATGCACATGCAAATTCACATATATAAATGTGAAGGCGACTTAGAAAATTCCCTCAACCACATCGTGCAAATAAACTGACAGCATTCAAAGCACAGTGTGTCCAACTCAATATTCTCTTATATTTTAATAATAAACTTGAACATTTCTGAAAATTCACCACAAGTACTCATTTTTAGCAAATGGATTTTCTAGGTTCACATAAATACCACCTTCAACTCCTTCCTGGTAACTGATTTTATTTTACCATCTTATATATACTTGTGCGTGCGTGCATGCATGCATGTGCGTGTGTGTGTGTGTGTAGGGTCCTATGGCATGTGTCTGAACTGGTCCCCCGAACACTCGATGCCCCTTACATGTTTTGTGTAAGGGAGCTCCTGGCACAGTCAGCTGAGGCAGGCAGAGGAGCAGCTGGGCCTGTGCCCAGTCCTAACCTCCTGCCTGTCCAACAGGTAGTTAGTGAAAATGCCAACCCCAGCAAGTGGGCTGAGGTGTGTTTTGGCCGTGCAGACCGAGCCACACACTGTCAGTTTCCTGGTTCCACTTATTTAATATAACCGCTATGTGCATCCAGGAGAAGAGAGGCCCGTAAGACACAGCAGGCCTATGCGATAGGCCAGGCTTCAAGCCAACCTTGGGGAGGAGAGCAGACCATCTTCAGAGACTTGCTTAACAGACACTCAATACACAGTCTCTGTTAACTATTAGCTTGTAGTCAACACTTTAAATCAGATGATTCTAGAGAACATGTGTTGTAGAACATTAGAAGGAATTATAATTATATCTGGGACCATTTGACAATGTACTTGCATAGGAAAATCCAAAGCTAAATTATGCAGGTTTTAATATGCAGCTCATGTAGATGAACTTGCTATTTATAAAGCAAGCGCTTTATACATGCAACTGCTTTTAATGTAAAAGAGAATTCCAGGGAAGGATATATTATGTGGAACAGAGCTCCTAACGAAGACACGTTTCTTCTCGTTCCTCTACAATGTTTGTGCCAACAAGAGCCTAAGCACTGGCCCACAACTCAGCCTGGCTTCATTTCACAGTAACACAAACTCTGAAAAAACATCTTGACTCCGTTTCCTCTGCTATAGTAAGTGAAATTATCACAGTATAAAGTCACTTTCAAGGGTGAAGGACCTAGCAGCCTTCCGCCCAGCCAGGTTTCTTTCCCTGTGCCCTACGCTGGAGGCCTGTTTCAACATTTGCTCTCCTCCCGGAAGCCAGAGACCCCCAGTATGCAAAGGAAAGCCTTCCCTTCCACCCCCAAGTAGAACACACGAGGAGTCCGAAGAGGTGACAGGAAGCTGGGCAGCCACCCCAGTGCCTGGCACTGACAGAGGAGGTCCCCCTGGAAGAAGACTTGTCTCCAAACCGCTGAAATAAGCAGCCCAGAATGGCCAGGCTCCTGCTTTACAAGGTATAAACCCCCTTAGATTCTGGGCATTTTTACTGGGCTTTCTGGTATTTGTCCCAAAGCAACCTGATTCATGCCAGAGTCTTTAGAAGGAATAAAAAACTAGGGAGAATATCTGAGCTTAAACTCTAAGCGATTTGGTAAGGTGCGGAGATGGTTCAGCATTTAAGAGCATTTGCTGCTCTTTCAGAGGACCCAGGTTCAATTCCTAGCACCCACATGATGGTTAATGACCATCTGACTCCAGTTACTGGAGTGCACGTATACATATACATGCAGGTAAACACTCATAAACTTAACTTAAAATTAAATGTAAAAAAATTTTTTGGAAATTCAGTTACTCACCATTAAAAAGTAATGGTCCTCAGGTTCAGCTCGAAGGTATTTAAAAACCACCTGTTCCATGAACCTTTCCATGAGATCCCAGTCTCCAATGATGCCATGTCGAATGGGCCACTGCAGCCAGAGGAGGCAAAACCACAAGACGGAGTATGAGCAACGGTTTCCAGCATGGCATGAGCACAGAGAAGGCCAGGGCCCCACAGATGGCCCAGTGGTTAACAGCTCTGGCTGCTCTTGCAGAGGACCCAGGTTCGGTCCCAGCACCTACATGATTGCTAACAACCATCCATAACTCTAGTTCCAAGGGATCCAACACCCTCTTCTGGCCTTTATAGGCACTGCATTCATGTGATGCACTTACATACATGTAGACAAAACACTATTACACATAACAATAAATAGAACAATAAAAAAGGAAAAATGGGACATACATGACAAGAAAGTGGGGGAGGAAGATCTGGAAGAAGGGAGGGAGCCGGCAGTGGGGTAGGAGGTGCTAGCGAGGACAGAGGGGGTCACTCTGCATGCTGACTTAAATAAGGTTAGTGGTTCCTCTCAGCCACTCAGTGGGGGATTTTTCAGATCTGACCCAGGTATGTTTCAGATCTGGTCAACCTGTGGTTCCCTGGGGAGACCTGCTTTCATGCTGACAGCTGTGTGTGCCTCCAGGGCTGTGTAGCTAACCTGGTTCTCCACACCAACATGCAGCTCTTCACAAACAGCCCACTCTGCCCAGCTCACCACCACGACCCAAGCACAGCAAAAAGGCCACGCTTGACAGGCCAACAAGCATCCTGCCGACAGAAATTTACCTTCGTGGCGTAGGTAGGCTTATCGATGGCTTCATCCCCTATGAAAAAGTCGAGGTCATCGACTCCCCTCAACACCCTCCTCTGGGCTTGATCGACTACCTTGGCAGACTCTCGGATGGCAATACCTGAAGGAAAAAAAGCCTTTGTTCATAAAGATTCCATCATGACCCACATGCATTCGAATTACCAAGAAGGTAACACAACCCCTACATATGATCAAGTCCATTCAATGTATGATCTGGGGCCCGAGTGCTCACACGGAGGACACTGGATCAGCAGAGAGTAATAGACCAGCAAGCGAGCTCTTCCCAGGGCCGTTTCAGTGGGCTAAATGGGAATTTGTGCAGTCTGTTCTCAGTGCTAACACAGAAGCAACACTGCAAAGTCTCTCAGCTTCACCTGGAAAAATTTCTCCAGAGAACAGGTAAGGCCGACGCACCAGTCGGATGTGGACTATGAAACACCGTGTGGAGGGGACAAAATTCCACACAGCACAGAAGAGGAAGAGAATGAGAAATAACATCTATGTGCTCTTATGTCATTTTAATAAACAGCATCAGATCATTTGTAAATGCAGTCTTATCATGGGGGGGGGGCTGCGGCTTTCAATTCAAATGAGAAACTAAAAGGTTGTGGCTACCACTTGTTACAAAAAGGCAACAGCTTATCACATATGATCTAAATCTTAGGTACTCGAGACTACACTAAGGAATAGATAACCACATAAATGTCCCTCTAGAATTTACGTCCATTAAACTGTGGAAAGCTACACAAATATTCGACTTGCACTGGCGCCCTAACCCTGGTCACACTTCTCAGCAGGGCTCTGCAGAAGCCATCTGTGCCCAGAAATCTTCCTGACAACCTGGCTGCTTGGGGCATGTTTTAAATGCACACTGGTCCTTCCTACTTCCATTAATGCATTGTCCCAAAGAATTACAACCATTTGTGATCAGTCCACCAAGGCAACTGTAGATTCCTCCATGTCTTCTCTAGAGACAGGCACAAGTTTCAGCCTCTAAAATGACAAGCATTCATATGTGTCGAGTGCTCTGCGGCTGCTTTCTGCGTCTGATTTCCCTGGGTCCTCGTAAGAACCTGGGGTAGGTGCTATTTCAGAGGCAAGGGCTTAACAATCAAAGCTCTGCAGCTTCCAAGACAGGGAGCTGGCTCTGCCCTGAAGCAGCTGCCACCAGAGCGAGCGGCAGCGAAGTATCTGTCGTGTTAATATTCATTCCACCAAAGTAGGGTTTGGAAATTGTCCAACCCGACTATGCCTAAACAATTCTAATGTAAGCCTAACACCATAACTATACCAGAGAACCTCCAGAGGGGCTTAATGCATGTATGGTAAAAGAAACCTCAGTCACCAACACAGGGGCTAATGGAAAAAGCCTGAAAATCCTGTGTGCACCTCCAAAGGCAGGTCTGTAACCTTTCTCATATAAACTAGCCCATCACACCCAGACAGCTTTATTTTCCACCCAGCAGCTTCACCAAGTGGAGCCTCACCTGAACCCAGGGGCTCAGCACTTCCCAGCCTGCTGCCCTGCAGGAAGCCGCCCCCACCATGGCCAAAGGAAAGGGGCACATCCCACCATTATGCAAGGCTGCAAGACAGACAGCACAGGGCACAGACACTCAGCCATCTGAGAGGACCCAGTCAAAACCCAGTCATAGCACTGACCACCCTCCACTCCACACCGAGAACATGCCTGAACATTTACCAGGGAGCAGACAGAGCCACTCTGCAGAGAAACTGGGAAGCATTAAAACAATCCAACAATTCCACCTGCAGAAACGCATCCTAAAGGACTGGCCCGTGTGGATAAAGGTCCAGACACAGCGGTTCCCTTTGTAGGACTTATTGTAACAGCAATAACTAACAGCTGAAGTCAGAGATCAGTGAATCTGTACCAAAGCCTTAGAAAGGGCTACTAAGAATTCTTTCTGAGTACCATGGCCCCACTTTAAAAACTTTAGACTCACACCCACATTCACAGGCCTGAGAGTATCAGCCCAAATATTACCACTGGCTAATCCTGGGCAGAGTACCACAAGTGACTTTTGATTTCCTCTACTAAGTATGTTGGTATTTCAATTATAGGTATGGGAGGGAGGATATCAGAATAAAATGATTTTATATGTGTATAAACCAAACTATTTTAGCCTGTTACCTCTCAAATTCAATTACCCTAGCAAGCATGTTTAGCCTTTTGATTTTGTTGCACAAAGTTCATAAACAACTGTAAAACTGAGCTAAAAAAAAAAAAAAATACAACAAAGGCCCTCATAATTTTAAGTGAGTTACAGCTCTGTGTTGACCATACTACTGTAAGTTGCATGATGCCACATGTGACCTATAAGAAGCAGGTTGGACACGCCCTCTTTTCTAAATTAAAGTAAGTCCAACTACAGAACTGTCTCAAATTGGAAGCTATTAACTTATTACAGGGCTAGCAAGACGGCTTAGTGGTAAAGGCACTTGCCACCACGATGGATGATCTGAGTTCTCCAAGATGAAAAGACAAAAATGACCTCTGCACATGCCTTGGCACAAACGCACACATTTACATAGATAGATGATAGATAGATGAGATGGATGATGGATGGATGGATGGATAGATGATAGATTAATGATGGATGGATGGCTAGATAGATGAGAGATAGATGGATGGATGATGGATAGACAGATAGCTAAAGAGATGACTGATAGATGATAGAGAGAGAGAGAGATGGATGATAGATAGGTAGATACATAGATACAGAGATACAGAGATAGATAGGCATGGCGGCTCACATCTGTAGTTTCTATGGGAAGCTGAAACAGAGAACAGAGTTCAAGGGCAGCCTGGGCTATGAAGTGAGACTCCATCTCAAAAAAATTAAACTATCCAGCATAGTTCCCAAAAGAATATTAAATGCTGTACTAAAGCTTCAAGTCCTATCTTATACCAAAGGCTCATGTAATTCTCAAAGTTACTAAGTTCACATTTATGAGGCCAGCATAATTTCAGTACATAAACCAGACAAAAACAGCAAAAGAAATGGATTTAACATGGATGTAAAAATCTCAAATACAGTCGTATGCTGCATAAGAATGTTCCAGTCAATGGAGGGCTGACCAGACAGTGGTAAACCTTCAAGCTGCATCTATCAGTGAACCTGGAGCCTTCTCAGTCTCTGGGATGCCCACTCTGATGTCTGCACAAGGACGAAAGCATCTAGTCATACCTCTCTCAGCACACCCACCAATACGTGTGATGATAAATATTTGTTCAACATATAGTAGTCTTTCATTACCAAGTGGAGCTCAATATCCAAGCCTATTAAGAACCTATCAAGAGTACAAATACCTACAACTGTATCAACCCAGGATACAATGCACTCGTGTACAGCTCTAAAAGAATCTAACAGAGTAGTAACAGAACACTTTTGTTTGGTTGGCTGGATTGGTTTTGGCTTTTGAGGCAGGGTCTTCCTCTGTGACCCAGGCTGATCCCAAGCTCTCCATCCTCTACTTCACCATCCCCAGCCATGGGATTGCAGCCTTGGTTCACTGTGCTCAGCTCCCAGATCATTTCTTTCTTTCTACATTTTTTTCTTTTGTTTTGTTTAATACAGGGTCTTGTGTAATACAGGTTAGTGCTGAACTCACTATGTAGCTATAGACAACCTTAAAATCCTGATCATCTTGCCTCCAACTCCCAAGTGTTGAGACTGCCTTCCTAGGCCTGGCTCTAAGAACATTGTTTAAACCTGAAATAGCACAGCCATAAAACCTACATAGAATCACTTAAGAAGCACTAAACTCTGTAAAATCAGAAAGATAGAGCATCTCCCAGTTCTAGTCTCTATGTTAATAGAAGTTCTAGCCAACAAAACAGCCTCAAGGACCAGCAAGATGGCTCAGGGGAGAAAGGGGCTTGCCACCAAGCCTGACAACCTGAATTTGATCCCTGGGACCCACACGGTGGAAGGAGAAAACTGATTCATCCAAACTGTCCACCTTCACATGCACTCTGTGACAATGCACCCACACCCACCCTACATACACACACACACACACACACACACACACACACACACACACAAAAAGAACAAATGTAAAAAAAAAAAGGCCCAAGAAAGGAAAAATAAAAAGACTGTAATTAGAAGAGAAAATATAACCATTACTTGGTCTGCAGAGGAAACTTGAAAGAATCTGTAGATGGAGTTGGGGAGCTGGAAGAGTTGCTAAAGTGCTTACTGTGCAAGCTTGGGTATCTAGCACCCATGTAAAACCCAAGCTCAGAAACTCACACACCTACAATACCAGAAAAGAGACAGAAAGAAGCAGAGCTCCGGAACTCACTGGCTGGTCAGGCAACCTAGCCAAGTTGATGAGCTCTAGGCTTGGTGTGAATGAATCCCTGTCTCAAAAGACTAAGGGGACGCATGAGCAACAGACACCCAGCTCGACCTCTGGCTTCCGTACACAGACACACACATGTCTACACACCCACATGAACATGTACAAAGATCATGTATATACACAGGGAGGGAGGGAGGGAAGGAGAGAGGGAAGGAAGGAGGAAGGGGAGATGATCTGCAGACTATCAAGTCAATAGGTCAGCGATGTTACTGGATTCAAAAACAACTTACTCATCTCAGGAGCATTCTTTTTCTAGATTTATCTTATTTCGAAGCATGTGTATATGTGCTTGTCTGTGTGGGGGTCTGTGCTATGTGAGTGCAAGTGCTTACAGAGTCCAGAAGAAGGTGTCAGATCCCTGGACCTGGAGTTACACGTGGTTGTGAGCCACCCAATGTATAGTCTAGGAACTGGACTTAGATCCTCTGGAAAAGCAGTATACACTCTTAAGTGCTGAGCCATCTCTCCAACCCCAGAAGTATTCTTATCTGTGAGCAATAAGTAAATAGAAAGCATAATTTCAAAAAATAAACTCACAGGGCTAGAGAGATAGCTCAGTAGTTAAGAGCACTGGGTGATCTTGCAGAGGACCCAGGTTCGATTCCCAGTCCTACCTGGTGACTAACAACTATCCATAACACCAGTTCCAGAGAATTTGATGCCCTTTTTTGTCCTCCAAGGGCACTGCATGACACGGATGCACTTACACATGGAGGCATAACACTCACACCCATAAAATGAAAATAAAATAAATCCATACATCAATAAAGCATAAAAGTTCCTAAAAATATGAGCTGGCATGTTGGGGCATGCCTCAGGAGGCAGAGGCAGATGGATGGATCTCTGTGAGTTCAAAGCCAGCCTGATCTACATAGCAAGTTCCAGGCCAGCTGGGGCTACAAAAAGACCAAAAAAAAAAAAAATTCCTAAAAATAAATCTAGCCAAAGGCACACAATAGCATTAAAGAACATTGTAAGACATTACTGAAAAACCCAGAGACAGGATAAACACACACACACACACACACACACACACACACACACACACACACACATTCATGAACAGGAATTGAATATTCAGGTCTTATTGATGAATATCAAATTCAGTGTAAAGACCCCACTACAGTTTTTCAAAAGTTAATTTAAACTGATTCTACAAATACAGAAGAAGGGTCAAATCATTCATGAAAAACAAGAAGTCAGACCTACTGGATGATGACTGTAACAGGTCATGTGTGCCCTGTGGCAGAGAAAGATAAACACAAAACAGTAAAATAACGACAAGCACAATGAGCCAGGGATCACATCTGCAGTCCCAGCACTCAGACCAAGACAGGAGAGTCAGAAGTTCAAGGCCCACCTGAGCTGTACAGTGAGGTCCTATCTCAGAAAAGAAAAACATTCCCAAGCATAAATGTGGTCCCAGTGTGATCAAAGGAGTGTTCGATTAGAATGCATTTTTCAGTCAAGAGTTGGAACAACTGGCTTGCACTTGGAAGAAAAAATTAGCTATGTTTCATACACATTTTTAAAAACTCAAAAAAATACAGAAATTCTCTGAGATCTTCGGAGTAGGAATGCATTTTTTAAATAGAAACATTATAAAAGGAAAAAATGAAAATTTTCACTATATCAAAGTTTAAATTTCTAGATGACAAAAATCATTTGATAAAATGTCACAGTGGAAATACAACCTGGTTCAGCTTAGCATGTACAAGGCTCCAGGTTCAGCCCCGGTCACAAAAACAACACATAAATAAACAAAACTATAAAAATCACAAAATAGGGAACGCTATCGCTAACAAGTCAGTAGGAGACACATACAAAGAGTCCCTAACACACCAAAACGGCCAAAAACACAAGTTTTAAAAATGAGTAAAGACAAGAACAGGCGATAGGCGACGCTCAGCACCACGGCCAGAGAAACAGGAACTTTAGCGGTGAGCCAGCACTCTGCATTCACCCGACTGTCCAAAACTTCAAGGCCACACTGCAGAAAAGTAGACGCTTCCCAAGGCTGCAGGTGGCTGAGGTCAGCACAGGCCTCTGTGACTCGTGGGCAATATCCAATAAATACAAAATCGCAAGGTGGGAGGAGACGGCACAGTTCCACCACCCCTTCTTGGGAAAACGGCACACGTGCGCAAGGAGATGCTTCCTACACCGCTGTGTGTAACAGGAAGGCTGGAAAATTAGCCAGATGTGGTAACTGCACTGGCAACCCCAGCATTGGGAGGCCAACATTGGAGGACAGTGAGTTCAAGGCCTGGTTACAGGAGACCAAGTCATGACTCCTGCTCTTTACCTGTGTTTGTTAGCAGTGAGAAATTACTAAACATGGTGTGGAAAGAATTTTTTAAGATAATGCTTAAAGTTGGCAGGAACTGTTTTAGACCCTTGTATATAGAATGTGTATATAAAGCTAAAACACATAGTAGAAACCTAACAGGAACTGTCCACCGGAGGAGGGAGAGCAGGAAGGAAGTGCAGGAAAAGGAGGCCCTCCGGGGTCTGACGGCACACGGGCAGGCTCACAGCAGCTGTTCTGACGTCAACTGCATCTCCCAAGGCCTCCGACACACACGGCCCATCACTGGCCAACACTTGGATGCAGCGCACGACTGCATGCGTTCACTCAGTCACCAACATGTGTTCAGTCTAACCCAGAGGTGACGTGGGTGCGTTCATCCGGGGCAGTGGGGCCTGGGGTCCTCCTATTTTTTTTAATTTCTTACCAGAACTAACTTTTAAGTCCCTGTTGCTCTGTTGAACGTTTTTAAGGACACCTCAGGACCTGCTCTCTGCAGTCTGGTCCTTCTCCAGAGCTTCCGGCCTCTCCCTGGCCTACTGGCAACTCTTCCGCCCAACCGCTCCTGCCCTCCACATCTGTCCGCTGCTGCGGGCACCTTGCTCCTAAGCCCCGCGCCCCCTCTGTTTCTCTCCCCTCTCCCTCTCTGCCTTTCTCCCTTACTCTCTATCCCCCTCTCTCCAGCTCCCCCTCTCTCCCGCTCCCCGCCCCCTGGCCTACACCACCAGCTTCCCCTCTGATGTCTCTTCAGCACATCCATACTAGACTGTCTTATAAATGAGATGTCTTTAAACAGAAAAAAAAAAGAAAGTAAGTTCCCAGTCCCAGCACCAAGACAGGCAGTAAGGAGGCCAGCCCTCCAGGGACTGAGGTCTCGGCCTGCTGCAAACCTGCACTTCTGCCCAGACACCTTCCCCAGCTCCCGCAGATGCCCCCACCCCGTGTCCTGTAAGAATTCCCGCATGCGCTTGCTCTTCTTCAGTGTCTCTAGCTTCTGCCACTGCCGCAGTCTGAGACAGACTTCTCCTTGACACTAATGAAATCCTGCTAATGACAACCTTCAACTCCCTTTCTGTGGATGATGACAGGTTAGGATGCAACCAACTGAGCGTGGCCAGGTGTTAAGTGGCAGGCCACAGCACAAGGGGTGCAGCCAGTTCTTAAGTGCACGTAACGAGGGTAAAATCTCATATCTGCTTTAAAGTCAGAAGTCCACTTGCCATCTCAGCACAAAATGCTGATGTACCCTAATAAAATCCACAGAATAATCATCCTACAGACATCAGCTGTCAGGTCCTGAACTATGTCCACAAAATTCAAATGCTGAGGCCTTGACCCCCACTGTGACTGTGTCTGGAGACTTCTGGAGGTAACCAAGGTCAAACAAGGTCTTAAGGGTGGGAGCCTAATCTGATGAGAGTAGAACTTAGAAGGGACTCCAGTTCCCTCACACAGAGAAAGAGGGCCACCCTGCTATAACCCTAGAAAAGATGCTTCACCAGAAACCAACCATGACAGCACTTGAACTCAAACTCTGAGTCTACAGAACTGTGATAAAGTTCTGTTCAGTCATCCATCCAGGGCTGTGCTACCTTATGGCAGCCTTAGCAGACAAATACACCAATTTATGAATTTACAATGAAGGCACCAGAGGCTAATATGACTATCACCAGGAATAACCACAGATGGCACCAGAGCATAGCCCCCAACAAGGTCCAAGCTGTGGCCTGTTATCTGCAAGCCGGAAAGGCTTAACTCTCCTCAAGGAACTGGAGTGCACTTTCTAGGGGTCTGCTGCTCACTGGCCACAGCATACACATAATCGCTCCTCCTCTCCCGAAGGCCAATGTGGACCCTGGTAGCTACAGCCAGTCACCCCAGCATCACTGAACTTCCGAGCAGCGCCATGTCTAAGATCTCAACCTACCTACAGCAGTTACGTGTGAGGAGTCAGCTTCCCTTCGCATATGGCTCCTATGCCTTCTTCTTGACTCTTGATTGAGTCTCGGGGATTCAACCCAGAGAATGCTACCTAGGAAGACCAACCTGCCCATGGGGAGACTTCCCTAGGCAATGAAGAGCCGACAAGATGGGCCGATGCCCAAACCCAAGGGAACCGAAAGTATGTCCCTCGGCCGACTGAAAACTAAACACAAAGAACATGTCTGAGCACTTAGGTAAGAGCATCAGCAGGCCTCTCGTTTCCACAAAAAAAAGTCTTTCAGTAGTGCCAGTGTTATGTAATAGACATTCCATCCAAGGCAGTGCTGAGCCTCAGGACTATGCTGCCTTAAAATCAGATCAGCCTCCAAGAGCCAGACAGACCTGCAGCTCAGACTCTTCTGACTTAAAGGCCTTGGGCAGTCAAAGCCACTGGCAGTGACAAGGGCAGGTCTGGGAAGGGGGCAAGGAATCCAGAACCAGGTCACAGCCTGTAGCAACCCTTTCCGGAAAGTGGAAACACGGAAGACATGAAAACACCGTGAGGAACACAACGCCGAGGAACACAGCCTTTAAAACCCCAAGGGAGAGCTTTACTTACATGACGGAATAATGAACTGTGGCTCGGTGTTGCCTGCGTAGCCAAGCTTGGTGTACCTAAAAGCACAAAGCCAGATGGCGACACGTTTAGACGGCGACACATTTAGACGGCGACGCTCTCCACCCACACCCCACGCACGTCTTTCATTATAAGCACTCCAAGCCCCAAAATATCAGGCCTCAGAACACTCCCTGAAGAAAAAAGTGAAACAAAAACTGTTGGCTGAGAATCAAACAGACAAGCTTAAAGCACAACACTTGTTTCGAGCAGATCAGGAGCGGTACTCCAAAACAAGGTGTGTGTCTGTCCCTCCTGACCGCACCAGCATTTCCATGGGCTTCAAATCTTCACAGCCACACAAAGAAAACAGACATTAGCCCAGTTCTGCAGACGGGAAAACAGGCTCTGAGAAGGGAGGCTGCCCAGGCTAAAGAGCTAGTAGCGGTAGGCAGAAGCCTAATGAGTCTAATTAGGCCAAGTCTAAACACACAGGCGATGCCAGCACTGACTTCCTGACTCCCTAAACTTCGGGAGGGGTTAGGAAATGGTTACATAATTCTCTTGAAATGTCATGGCAGAAGTCTGGAAGCAGCTTCTGCCAGCTCCTCCACTCTGACAGGAGCATCCCTTCCTCTTCTCATTGCGGAAGAAGCCCATTTTCTGTCAAGACACTCAGGGTGATGGATTCCAAAAGTCTTGACTAAAACAAATGCCAAGATTCTCCTATCTGTTCCAAACGCATTCGCTAATCTCCTAAATATAAAGGGGGTGAGAAAACATCATTCCGACCATCTGCTGGGAAGGGAGCACTGAGAGCTGGGCAAGGTGGGGGCACACCAGTCCTCCCTCTGCAGAACCTGAACAACGAGCTCTCCTGACAGTGCATCAAAGGCTGCCTAGCCCTGGGAAACGTGGACGTGCTCCATTTTGCAAATTCTTCAAGATGTTTGAGATTACATGCTTCCGTGTGATAAGACTTCCACTTCTCATACGCTAATTTTATGATTTAAATGTACTCTGCCATGTGCTGGCTTTGGTATTTCTGAATGTGCAGTGGGTGGGTTGGGTCTGGGGACACAAACAGCAAACTGGCTGTTTTGACGTCACACCCACCGCCCAGCCTCCTTCGGATGTGAGTTCTCTACACCACAGGAGCAAGTGAGGCCAGACCCGAGACCCCCGGGCCCAACAAGACAAGGCCCAGCAGAAGCCCCTACAAGGTGGCACACAACAGAGCTGGGAACAGAGAAATGACCAAGAGGGTCTCTCACTCCAGGGCTTGAAGACCCAGGGGGGAGCTTTCCAGGCCAACCCAGGGCCTGGAGGCTTTCCAGAATGGCAGACTGAGCTTGCATGGTACTAGTCTCAGCACTGGGGAGGCTGACACAGCGAGATGGCCAGGTCAAGGCCAGCTACGCGGTGAGATTGTCTTGAAGACATACAAACAACAGAAGCAGTTCATCTCAGTCTGACCATCATTCTGGAAATCTCCAGATATGAACTGAATTACTGATCCAAGGTAACAAAGCTTGCAACCAGGAATCACTATATCTTCAAATCTAATCATGTGTTTTTTAACAAGCCATATCACCCACTCATCTACTCCCCCAAAATCATGCCCCCGCACTTAAATAGCTTAGGTAAATCCAGTCCCCCAGAGGGTTCAATTATGCACCCCTGACTTCAGAAAAGGGGTCCTCTTCACTGCTCTGTCACTCCCTAGAACAACGCCCAGTATATGGCAGAACTTAATAAGCATCTACTGAACGCATCCTTCCCAGATGCTGAACTGCTGGGAGCTGGAACTGATGTATTACAGGAAAAAGAAAAAAAAAAAAAAACAATAAACAATGGAACCAGAAAAAAAACAAAAACAATTCTCCAATACAGTCTATTTACAAATGGGAAAATACCACTATATGTAATGGGTTCAAAATATGGTAATATGTAGACATTAATCAAAATTAAATACTAAGTACAGGCTGGAGAGATAGCTCAGAGGTTAAGAGCTGTGGCTACTCTTGTAGAAGACCTGTGATCAGTTCCCAGCACCCACATAGTGGCTAACAACCATATATTAAAGATTAGATACTAAGTATCATTCATGTTTGCTCTATTTTTTTAATCAAAATTTTTTAAATTATCTAAGACCATGAACTTTGGAACCAGATGGCCTGGACTTTAATCCCAGCTCTGCTAGGAGCCAAACCTGAGGAAGTAACTTCACCTCTGCACATCAGTTCTCCCTCCTCACCTCTCCACCCCCACCCACATGTCCATCCCCACCCCACAGCACCCCCAGTCCCAGCCCCACCCCTCAGCACCCCCCAGTCCCAATCCCACCCCTCAGCACCCCCAGTCCCAGCCCCATCCCTCAGCACCCCCAGTCCAGCCCCATCTATACAGTTGGGCAATAACACAACAGAGCTAACATACATAAAACTGATACAACTGTGTCCTTATAAGTTTCATTTAACTTTTTTCTGAATATTTAAAATATTTCTTTGCATTATGGAAAGTAGTCAGGTATGGCAGCACACACCTGAGGCAGTACTTAGCAGGTGGGGGCAGAAGATCAAGAGTTCAAGGTCAGGGCAAGAGAGATGGTCAGAGGTTAAGAGCACTGGCTATTCTTACAGAAGACCTGGGTTTGATTCCCAGCACCCACATGGCAGCTAACAACTGTCTGTAACTCCATTTCCAGGGGAATCTAACCCCCTCCTCTGACCTCCTCAGGCACTGCACAACACAGGTACACTTACACACATGCAAGCAATACACTCATACATATAAATTAAAAATAATAAACAATTTTTTTAAAAAAAAGAGTTCAAGGTCAGGGCAGGAGAGATACTCTGCACCAACTGCTCTTACAGAGGACCTGGGTTTGGTTCCCAGCACCCATATGGTAGTATATAACTGCCTGTAACTCCAGTTCTACGGGATCTGACTCCCTCTTCTGACCTCCATGGGCTACACGCAATGTGGTGTACAAACATACAAATAAAATAGTTTTTAAATCATTTTTTTAAAAAGAGCTCAAGGTCACTCTCAGCTCTGCATTAATACCATTTGGGGCCAACATGGGCTACAGGAGACCCTACAACGAAACTTTTTTTTACGTTTAAAAAAAAAAAAAAATGTGCTTTACCCCAGAAAGTCCATTCTTTCTACCTAACACCAAAGTCAGTCTGATTTGTGGACTGATGGGAATGAAATGCCTTCCAGAATGGTGAATCTAGCAGACAGGTTCTGGACACCCAGCAACAGTCCTGTGCCTTGAAGAACACAGCAACAGAAGGCAAATTACAGAAGTGGACTGGCACACTTCTGACCTACCGACTGCTCCAGACTCCAGTGGGAATGGACAATGTCATACAGAACAGCTGGGGCCATGTTCAGACCCCAAGCCACCCATCTGCTACCACCTATCTGTTACAGAGCTGCAGGGTACCTTAAGTACCAGTAACATTGTGCATTGATTTTCATGCCTGAGGCAGGCGAACACAAAGATACACTAATGTTCTTATATGCTGACAACTTACTGTATGATTCCTCCTGACCCTTCTAGGAGAAATGAATCCAGGAAAAATAAATTTAAAACCCACTGGCAAGGGCCCAAACATGATGGCAAAGGTCCATCACAGTAACTTAGTATCTTTCAAAGTTCCTGTCCTGCTCTTTATAACATATTAAATACCTTTGTCTTCTGTTACTTTGCATAATCACTGTGCAAGGAACATCCAGCACAATTTTTCAAAACATTCAAATTCAAAATTTCAATAAATTCTCTATCAATATAGGCTCCCACCAAACTTCATCAAGAACCTACAGATTGCAACCCATAAATTAGAGCATATCATCCAATTCTTTCTGGACCCTCCTACCCACACCCTCACTACACAACAAGCAGCAAAACCCAATGCTTAAACCTGATAGAGCTCAAGCTCCCATTTACAAAGCAAGCTTCCTCCAGGCAGTCAGTTTACTAACTGGAATCAATGTAGGTCCTACCACAGTCATCCAGGACATTAAGATCCTCAAAGTGGTTCTCAAAATGTTTACCTACTGGGCGCAGTGGCACACACCTTTAATCTCAGCACTCAGGAGGCAGAGACAAGTCAGTCTCTGTGACTTCAAGGCCAGCCTGGTCTACATAGTGAGTTCCAGGCCAGTCTCGGGGATATAGTGAGACTTTGTCTCAAAAACCAGTGTTTACTTATTACAAACATGCCTTCAAATTAAGTTCTTCAGTGGCTGCCCGGCTTACTCTGCCTCACAGGGAGGTTAAGATCATCTGGGCAGACATAGGGATGAACAGGTCCAGGCACACAGGTTCCCAGGCCCAGCTCAAGATTCCTGAAGGGCCTGGCATCTGTACCCTGTTGTCCCATCCCACTGTTCCAAGGGTTCAAATGGTCGACCAGTCTAAAACTAACTCATGGACCTAAGCTCCACCCATGCAATCACCTCCACATTCTGTAACACAAGCTCCCAATCTCACGGTCACCCTCTGACAGAGCCACTTGCCCAATAAAGTACATCTACATGCTGAATTTTAATAATGACCAAAGACCAGGTAAGAGGACCCGAGAGGATCCACATTCACCAACCAGAACTCCACAAAGGCATCCCATGAAAAACCTGCATTTCAACGTAAAATGTTGACACAATTTACATGTAGAAAACTAAACTAGGGGGCTGGAGAGGGTGGTTCAGCAGTTAAGAGCACTAGCAGTTCTTGAAGAAGACCAGGGTTCAAATCCCAGCACCCACATGGCCACTAACCACTGTCTGTAACTCCAGTTCCAGAGGCTCTGATGCCTTCTTCTGACCTCTGTGGGCATTGCACAACACAGGTGCACTTACACACATGCAGGCAATGCACTCATGCACATAAAATAAAAATAAAATAAAATTAATTAATTAAAAAGAAAAAGAGACTAAGTTCAACTACATAGGGAAAAAGATTTGCACTTAAAACAAAAGCATTTCATCCTTAGATGACTGGGGTTAGGGTCTCTCAACAGAAACAGACAAAAGACTAGAAGTGGCTCTACTGAGTCAGGGCTAAGCCAAAGGAACTATTACTGCTCTCATTTAACCTGTTTTGAGAAAATTAGACACTACAAATCACATGAAAAAAAACTAACAAAGGTGGAGGAAGAGGAGACAAAAGTAATTTTAAGTAGTTACATACCCAGAATATCTGAGGAAAACAGCAAACAAAACAATAAGGATTTCCAAGGGGCTGGTGAGTCAGCTCGCTAAAAGCACTGGTTGCTTTGCAGAGGGTCCTAGTTCAATTCCCAGCACCCATCTGCAGCTCCAGCTCCAGAGGATCTGACACATTACTCTGGCCTCCACAGGTACTGCACACACATGGTTCACTTTACATACCTTCAGGCCAAACACTCATACACATAAAATAATAAAAAATCACAATGTAAAAAGGGAATTCTGTAAGAGAACTAGTTACTAAATAGACAAAAGCCAACAAGAACTATGTCCAATGAGGAGACTCCTTCCAGAAGGGCGACAGCCTCGGAGCCTTCGCCCTGAACAAGCCGTGTCTGGGGAGAAGTCTCCACACAGAAGCAGACAGAGAAACTGAGACTGCCCAATACAGACGAGCCAGTACCTTTAAAGAAACATCAACTAAATCCATCTATCAATGTAACACAAACCACTCAAATCATGGGCTAACCCTGAAATAGGAGTCAGCTATGCATCAGTGACAAGGTTCAAGCTATCACAAGGGGAATTTTCCCATTATCAACATGTTAAGCGTGGAAACCCCATTATCGAACCAGCTCAGGGCTGAGAATTCACCACCATGTAAGCATTCTATTTGCAGGCAAAGGCACACACCAAAATCTCACGGAAGCACTAGATAGACAGAAAGCTGGAAATACCCCAGAGGACACAGTGAGTCACATCCACTCAGTGAAACACTGAGTGGCAACCCAGAGGCTGTCGTTTCTATCATGAACAGGCATACAATACAGCTGAAAGTAGTGGCAAGCAGTCCTTGGCTGTGGTGTGGTACAGTCCTGTGGCACCACGGTGCTACTGGGTTCGAGACCTGGCATTAACCATCTGAGTTTAGCAAGAAAATTAACCCCTCTACCGCACTTGCTTCATTTGAAAACCACGGACAGCGGGTTCATCTTACCATTGGGAGAAAGCATTTTCAAACTCAAAAAGCAAACAGTACATTTCTTCTATTTACTTACTACTGAGTCGTATTTGTTACTTTCCTCTGTGAAAACCCTAAGATGCTGTCAGAGAGTCCAGGGTCTGCCTACCAGGTCGTGTGAACTCCATCCACTGACAGTAGGATCCATGTGGACATAGAGCTGGCTTTCTCCCTATGCTGTTTGCCTTATGTCCCACAGTCAGGTGTCACTGAACAGGGGTACATACTAAGAATGCACTGCCAGGTGTCTCTGTCATGACTGTGGCTAGCACAGATCATATTTACACACATCCACAGCTAAGGCAGTTATGACTTCACACACAGACTCCCACAGAATTAACCACGCACATGTAGTCCACTGAAGTCTACCAAATATTCTCCTTAAGAGCTGTCTTGGTTATGTTTCTAGTTTGAAAGTCACTCTACGTACTAAAACTCTGTGTTATTTTTAGGCATTTTTTTTTAATCCCACAGGAAAAACTAAGCTAATCAAGTTTTTCCAAAGATGTTTTATAAGCATTCAAGGTCATCAACTTTTACTGACTATGGAGGACATGGCTGTTATCAGCACTTAGGAGGCTGGGGCAGGAAAATGTCTTAGGTTTGGGGCCATCCTGGGCTACAGAGTGAGGTCCAGGCCAGCCTTGCAGTGAGACCCTGTTTCAAAAAAAAAAAGAAAAAGAAAATAGGGGCTGGAGAGATAGCTCAGCAATTAAGAGCACTGGCTGTTCTTACAGAAGACCCAGGTTCTAATCCCAGCACCCACATGGCAGCTAACAACAATCCATAACTCCAGTTCCAGGGAATCTAACACCTCCTGTCCTCCTAGGGCACTATACGACACGGGTGCACTTACACACATACAGGCAATACACTAACACACATAAAAATAAATCAAAAAAAAAAAAGAAAAAGTCCTTGTTCTGTGTTAATACTACCTTTCAAAAACCAGCCAGCATGGCAGAGGTGGACACCAGTCTCAGAATAACATAAACCACATTAACATTCATACTACCTGGTCTGAGACCTCTCACTTGGAAATCAGGAAAACCAGCACAGGAAGCTACAGAAGCATACTCAACAATGCCTTTAACCCCAGTACTTGGGAGGCAGATGTGGGAGGATCTCTGTGAGTTCCAGGCCAGCCTGGTCTACACAGCAAGCTTCAGGCCAGCTGGGCTACATAGTGAGACCCTGCCTTCCACTCTGTTTATTTTCTCTATCTCTTCTATAACTGACCATATCCTCATGTGCTCCCACATTTTAAACAGTGGAGCCCACGGACTCTTCTGTTCCTATTCAATGGCACTAGTTTTCAACAGCAGTAACATGCAGACTTAATTCTCCTAAGTCAGAACTAACCTGCTGAACACATTTTTCTATCATCAGAATTCCTCCTACACCCACGTGTCTTGAGCAGAAGGTGACACTTCGAGCTCAATTACCTTATGCTCCAATGTGGCAATGTTACATCTTAAAACAGTCCTGCATCTTTACATAGCGTTCTCAAGCTGTACCTGGAAGAGGTTCTTTTCATTGAGACCCTTGTAAAAGTCTGTCAAAAACCCTAAATTCTAACCCGAAACTACATGAATTCCTCCTAAAATTTCACATAAAAATCATTACCAAATCTTAATGACATGGTTTTTAAATAATATCTAACTCTCATACTGTGCATTGAAGATACACAATCAATTTTTTAATCATTCCTTAGCTTGTTGTATAGAGAACTATAGCCTCTGTTTATGGAGCAAAGACTTGAGACATATGCTCAAGTTTAACAATTTTACCTGAATTTAATCTCTGAATCTACCTGATCTGCCCTTAATTATGTATTAGATGATCTGCTCATCTATTCCTCCCAAGTGCCTGTTTTCTTCCCCTCCATAGTATTTGGCGAATTTAAGATCATGAATTTAAGATCCCCTTTGTGGACTCTCAGTTGTAACATGAACTCTAACTTCCAGCTTACAATGGGGTCTTCTTGGTTTAGCCATTTAAATGGTAGAATAAACATGGACTACCTTCATTCTTTCACAAAGCCCTGCTAGAAACAAAGCAAAATGACTTTAAAAATCTGTGCGAAGCCCCCAAGACACACACAAAAGCAAAACCTGGCCCTAGAAAGCTGATGACTAGCCTCAGACTCCACCAGAGGTACAGGCAACAAAAGTTGAGAACCAGCCCTACATGCATGCACCCCAGGTCCTTACACCCCAGGTCCTTACACCCCAGATCCTTACACACCCAGGTCCTTACACACCAGAACCTTACACCCCAGGTCCTTACACACCCAGGTCCTTACACCCCAGGTCCTTACACACCCAGGTCCTTAAACACCCAGGTCCTTACACCCCAGGTCCTTACACACCCAGGTCCTTACATCCCAGATCCTTACACCCCAGGTCCTTACACCCCAGATCCTTACACCCCAGGTCCTTACACACCCAGGTCCTTACACCCCAGGTCCTTAAACACCCAGGTCTGTAAACCCCAGGTCCTTACACACCCAGGTCCTTACACCCCAGATCCTTACACCCCAGGTCCTTACACCCCAGGTCTGTACACCCCAGGTCCTTAAACACCCAGGTCCTTACACCCCAGATCCTTACACCCCAGGTCTGTACACCCCAGGTCCTTAAACACCCAGGTCCTTACACCCCAGATCCTTAAACACCCAGGTCCTTACACCCCAGATCCTTACACACCCAGGTCTGTACACCCCAGGTCCTTACACCCCAAGTCCTTATACACCCAGGTCTGTACACCCCAGGTCCTTACACACCCAGGTCTGTACATCCCAGGTCCTTACACCCCAGGTCCTTACACACCCAGGTCTGTACATCCCAGGTCCTTACACCCCAGGTCCTTACATCTCAGATCTGTATATTCTAGGTCCTTATAGACCAGGTCCTTACAACTCGGGTTCATACACTCCACGTTCATGTACCCTGGGTCTGTACACCCTGGGTCCATATACCCCGGACCTGTGTACCCCAGGTCCTAATTCTCCAGATACGTGCACCCTGCATCCTTACTCTCTGGGTTCATATACCCCAGGTCTTTATTCCCCATCCATGCACCCCAGGACATTACTTCCAGGGTCTGTACACCCCAAGTCCTTACCGCCTCTGGCCTTGGCAGCACACAGGCCCCTGAGGGCCTGAAATAGAAGGACTGGGGAGCAAGGATGGCCTTGTGAGAACTCCCCTCCCCAGCCCCAGTGCCTGCTCCTCCTGCACACAGTGCTGTCTTCGAGGTGATTCAGTGAAGTGTATGAAGAAAAGGCCCTTCTGGGATTTTTTTTGTTTTGTTTTTGGAGTCTCCCTATAGCCCCAGCTAGTCTGAAACTCACTATGTAAATCTCAGAGATTTGCCTGCCTCTGCCTACCGAGTGCTGGGATCAAAGGCCTGTGCCTACCACACTGGCTTTTTAATTTTTTTAGGACCAGGGCAAAGCTCAAAGGTAGAGTGTTGTCTAGCAAGCACAAGGCCTTAGATTTGATCTCTGACTCCAAAATAAATACATTTTAAAGAATTATGAAGTCCATTTCATTTAAACCTTTAGCTTTGCATTCATATGTTCCGCTCTCTTTTGGGCCACCTTTGTTTGGTGTGTTTGACCACCCTTTTACTCGTGAACGACACTAACGTAACCAGCGCAGTTTCAGTGTAGCAGAGAATATTGCTCGGTCAATACCAGATGAATTCATCTTATAGGTAACAGACAAGTTTTACCTTTATATTGACACAGTAATGCTGTCACCTTTGTTTTTTATTTTACTCAATGGCATGTGTGCGTACAGGTTCAAACTCAGGGACCGAACGCACACTAAAGTGAGCTCTGTATCACTCAGTTACATGCCTACTCCTGAATGATCTACTCTTATTTGGTTATTTTACTTTCTCCCAATTTGCAAACTTCTAAGGTTTAAAGACAAAGTGAGTAGTACAAAGAACAGCCTTCTCAACTGACTGGATCCAGGACTCTGCCTCTCTTGACCACACTGTGAAGGACAGAGCAGCCAGCGTACCTGCCCACCCCTCACCGTGCCCACTTCAGGGACTGCTGTCACGCTGACCTTATGCTGATACTTTTAAAAATGGTCCTCACTAGCATTTGTTAGTTACGAACAATAATGGTTCCATTATGACCTGTTCATACATGTACATAATGTACTTAGATATTCGTCATCCTTGATACCCTCCCGTCACCCTCCCACCCTCACCAGTCCAATATGCTGACCCTAAGTCGGTGTTCATTCCATTTCTAAAGGTGATATTTTCCCACTTCAGTCCTTCCATTTGTGGAATCCTCACTGATCCATCTTTCAGTTGGCTGAGTACACCCACGAGCAGGCTTTCCAGTGAGCTTGTGAATGCTGTAATTCCTGAGCTTCTGCATATTTGAAAATGTCAGGGTGTTGAACTCTGATAACATTTCAATCCAATCCCACTGTCCCTCTGACCCGGCTCCCTACAGACCTGGGCATCACTCCAGCACACTCAGACAAGTGACAGTGCTGGAAGCCCAGACTGAGCTCCCTTGATTGTATTTTTATTATAGGCAGCCCATGGCTTGTGGGCAGGAATGTATTAGTTACTTGTTTTGTTGCTGCAAGAAAATCACTGACAAAAGCAACTTAAGAAAGAAAAGGTTTATTTGTGCTCACACTTCAAGGGAATAGTCCGTCGTGGTGGAAAAGGCCTGTGGCATCCAGTCAGGGGACAGACGGGACACTGGTGCTTTCAGCTTGCTTTCTCCATTTCGTGCAGTTCAGGACCCCAGGATACAGACGGTGTCATCCACAGTTAGGATTCACTGAGATGAAAAGACCCACCCTATGTAGAAACTCCCTTAAGGATATGCCTAGAGGATTATCTCCTCTCTTCGATGATTCTAGATCCTGTCAATTCAACAATCAATATTAATCATCAGAGGGGTTTCCTGCTTAAATGTGTATAGGATTCCGTCTTCGTCTTTCAGGATAATTCAGTAGGCTATTCCTCCACTTTAGTGAGTGTTTACTGAATTTGTTCCCGTTCACAGCAGGCCCTTCGTCTTTGTAGTCACGTGAACATTTCATTCTCCCCTCACTGCGATCTCCTCTTAGTGCCAACTCTGACTGCAGTACGGCTCTTCAGCTCTGCAGTAAACATCACCTAGGTAGACTATCACGTGTGTGAGCTCAGCGAGACACTAGCTCTGGAAGTGGACAGTTACCCCAATCTCAAACCCAAGCACATTTGTCTAACATGTCCTCCAAGGCCCCGTGTCTAGGAATGGGCTGCCCCCATACACATACACACACACACACACACACACAGACACACACACACACACACACACACACCCTCTGTGACAGGAGGGAAGAGTAGAGCAAAACAGCCCACGAGGAAAAACACCGTCCCTGGGGACAGCTAAAGGTAAGCTATTTCCAACACAGGTCACTGTGGCTTATCCGTGATGCCACTGGCCTGCAGTGCGAGAGAAACTGGGAAAGCGGAAGTTCAGCCCTGGGCAGGAAGCTCAGACATGAAGGGAACTCCTCCTGCCTCCAAATCCTGAGTGCTAGGATCAGGGGCTTGTGTCACCAAGCCTGGTTTATGCCATGCTGGGGACTAAACCCAGGGCCTCATGCATGCTGGGTAAATACTGTACCAAACGAACTACAGCCCCAGTCCCAAACAAAACTGTTCTAAACAGTGACCTGGGAATGGGAAAAAAAAAACTTTTATCTGACACAAAATGAAGGAAAAAATGAATAAACTGAATTGCTTTATAAACAAACATTGCAAGGTAAAGATAATAAGCAAGAAAAATGTATTTGTATCATTTATCAGGCCACTGCTCTTAGTCCTCTTTGCAAGTATGGCCTTTGCGAGAGTCTCAGAGCTTAAGTTTTAGAAGATTCAAACCCTTCCCTCGCAGTTATTCACCAGGCTGCAGCTGTCCTCTGGCACTCTGGGTTTGGAGGCAGCTCCCCAGTGGGTGTTTGCATGGCCAGCCCTAGGGGCAGCCCCAGGCACTGAAGCCTAGTTGGCTGTTTAATAAACAACAACGCACCCCACAACTACTAGGAGGAGGAGCTGGGGGCCCACTGGCCAAATGGGAGAGGCCTCTGGAAGCCTCCAGCTGTTTCTCCAGACGCCTCACACTGCTGCTTCCTGGGCTGCTTCGAAACTACTCCCCTGAATCCAGGGAATCGTGACTGGGAGAGTGTCTGCAGATCCCACCCCCACGGCCCCCACACATCCTGATACATGAAGAGCTTCCATAACAAAACAGGAAACCAAAACCCAGAGACAAACAGCAACAGAAAAGGAGATAAAAACAAACACAAAAGGCTTTGAACCATATGTAAAGATGTCTACCTTCCCACCTAATAGCAAAGTACAATTAATTCCTACTACACATAGATCAGCCCTCCTTGGGTCTCGGCCCCTTTCAGCTGAGGCTGCCAGAGAATGCCTGAGTAGCTGAGTGAGTTGGCCAGAGCCTGCATCACCCAGGTCACCATCCTCTGCTTTGGGAAAAGCCCCAGTCAGGAGGTTCCAGGGCCCACACCTGCTCTGCTTAGTGTATTCATGCACTGAAAACCAGCAAACACGACCACTCCATGGGTAGGACAGCAGTTTGTTGGGAGACAAACTTCTGGTCTGTCTCTCAGGAGCAAAGAGCAGCAGCAAAAATCCCATCAGGAAACTTGTGGAAATGACTGACACCTTCCGGAAAGTGGCAGGGTACAAAATGAATTCACAGATATCAGCAGCCTCTCTATACACAAATAACAAGCAATCAGGAAGTTCATGGAAACACCCTCATTCACAACAGCCTCAAATAACAATAACGATAAAATATCTAGGGGCAAACCTAACCAAAGACAGTGAAGACCTCTTTGAAGAAATGGAAGAAGACACAGGAGGAGGAAAGACCTCCTGTGCTCTTGGGTTGGCAGAGTTAATACTGTGAAAATGATCATCCTACCAAAAGCAATGTATTTCATGCACTCTCAATCAAACCCCTATGACATTCTTCACAGAAATAAAAAACCATCCAAAAATTCATACGGAAACACAAAAGACCCCAGATAGCCAAATCAATCCCGAGCACAAAGAACAGTGCTATGCACACAAAGAGCATTACTACACCAGACCTCAAACTATATTACAGAGCATGGTGTTGGCCCAAAAGAACAGACTTTTAGATCAAGAGAACAAAACAGAAGACCCAAACATGAGGGCATGCAGTCACCTGATACTTGACAAAGTGCCAGGAACACTCCTTGGAGGAAAGACAGCATCATCAACAAATGGTCCTGGCCAAATTAGACCTATACCTATCACTGAAAGTCAACTCCAATGTGAAACCTAAAACACTGAATCTGATAGAAGAAAACATAGGCACTACCATACCCCAAACATAGAGATGCAAGAAAGAACTTTCTAAATTGGGTATCAGTCACGCAAGAATTAAGGTCACCAATAGACAGATGGGACCTCATTAAACTAAAACACTACTGGTACGCAAATGAAACAACCAATTGAGTAAAGAGGAAGCCCACAGGATAGGAGAAAATCTTCACCAGCTATTTATCCACATATGTAACAGAGGGCTGATATTCAGAATATACAAAGAACTCAAAAAACAAATAAGAAAACAAACGATCCAATTGAAAAATGGGCTACAGACCTAAACAGAGAGCTCTCAAAGATGAAACACCTTAAAAAGCATCCAACATACTCAGTAATTAGTAAAATGCAAATAAAAACTACTTTAAGATTTCATCATGGGTTGGAGAAATGGCTCAGTGGTTAAGAGCACTGGCTGCTCTTGCAGAGAACCTGGGTTCATATGCCAGCACCACACAGCAGCTATCTTTCCTAATTCCAATCCCAGAGGATCCAACGCCTTCTGTCCTCTGTGGGCACTGCACAACAGGGGAGCACTTACACACATGCAGCATAACACTCATACACATAAAATAAAAAAAGACTTCATCTCACCCCAGTCAGCCTAAGATCAAGAGAACAAATGCCAGTGAGGACGTGAGGAACGGGGACGCTCATCCGTCTCTTCCCGGAAGTCCCCCTTCTGCACTGTCACTCCAACACTGACACTAGTCTGTGTTTTCCCTCTTTTTCTTTTCTTTCCACTTATTCCTACAATAAATATCTGTACACACAGTGTAACCGGTGTCCCTTTACAACCTAAATGCTTATTACTTAAGAGGTGAAGGTTTCACAGTCAACCGTGACTGTTCTCAAAGCCTTTCCGGCCCGCACAGTTACTCCTTGTACAGGCAGTATTCTACCCCCAGGGGGCAGCACAGGCACCCTGAAGCCCTGAATACCAGTCTGTCAGAATGAAATGATACTTCAACCCACTACAATTTACAGCCGAATGAAACAGGGAAGTTAATACAGGATATGAAGGTGGAACACAATAGACAGAGACACTGAAGAAAAACTAAACAGAGAGGAGTCTGGAATCGGGGACAAATAAAAATGGCAGTGGGAAGTCTGACCAATGGGAGGACTGCAGCAAGGGAGAGATGAACTACATTCAGTTAAGGGCAAAACTTAATTTTTTAAAATGGGGGCAGTATTTTTTATTTTATGCACATGAATGTTTTGCCTGCATGTTATAAGTGCACAGTGTACACGCCACACCTGCAGAGGTAGGGAAAGGGTGTTGGATCCCCTGGAACTGGAGTTAAGGATGGTTGTTAGCTGCCATGTGGGTGCTGGGAACCAAACTCCTGGGTTCTCTGCAAGAGCAAGTGCTCTTAACTAGTGAGTCCTATCTCAAAACTTAGTATTTTAAAATGTAAAAATGGAGGACCAAATCTATGAATTATGGGGCAGAGAAGATCTTCATGCCAAAGGCACAGAAAATATTTTCAATGCAATCAGAGCAGAAAATTTCCTAAATCTAGGTAAAGAGGCTTATCCAAATACAAGAGGCATACAGAGCATCTCCAAGTAGAAAGGAAATGTTCTACATCATACCACATCTAAAATACTAAATACACAGAACAAAGAAAACGCACTAAAAGCTACAAGAGAAAAACACCAAAGTCGGCCCATCAAGAGTATAACTGATTTTGCAACAGAATCTTAAAAGGCTAAACAGGCACAGAATGATATATTTCATGTACTGAGTGAACAGAACACAGCCACAGTAGCTGACTACTATACCCAACAACGCTGTCTGTCATAACTGAAGAGGAGAAAGTGTTCTAGGAGAAAAGCAGGCCAAAGGAATTTATGACCACCAAGCTGCTCGTGGAGGACATGGAAAGGGGTTCTTTGGACTCAGAGAATGATAAACGCATCAAAGAGCCTTCAGGGGAAAAACAAAAGATGCCAGAACAGTAATTAAACAAATGACGGAAACACCAACTCCACAAAGTCAACCAAATGACAGGAATTAACGCAGCCTCCCAACAGTAATCCCGAATGTCAACGTTTCAGTGTCTCAGTCAAAAGCAAGGATTTAAAGAAAGATCTATCTGTTCACTTCATCCAAGAAACACAGCTCACCACTAAAGACAGATACTAGCCCAGGCTGAAAGGCTGGAAAGGTGTTCCAGGCAAATGAAACCAGGAACAAGCAGACACTGCTATCTATGTTAATATCTGGCAAAATGGGCTTCAAACAAAACTAGTCAGTGGTGATTTTCTTAAAGATTATTTCATATTGGTTAAGGAAATAATCCATCAAGAAGACTTCACAATTCTAAACAAATACTCACTGAACCCAGTTTCATAACACAAACACTATTAGATATAGTCAGAGGCTAACCCTAACCCACAACACAGTGATAGTGACTTCACCATCCTCTCACGAACAAACAGATCACCTGGTCAAAATAATAAACATTAGCATGAAATGACAGTGTAAACCCAGTATAGACCTGCACACCTTTAATCCCAGCACTCAAGAGGTAAAGGCAGGAGGATCCCTGTGAGATTGAGGCCAACATGGTTTACATTGGAAGTTCTAGGTCAGCTGAGGCTATAGGGAGACCCTGTCTCAAAACAAAACAAAGCAAAACAAAACAAAACAGGACTGGAGAGATGGCTCAGTGGTTAAGAGCACTGTCTACTCTTGACGAAGACCCCGGTTCAAGTCCCACCACCCACATGGTGCCTAACAATCTTCCACAACTCCAGTTCCAAGAGAATCCAGTGCCTTCTTCTGACCTCCATGGACATTGCACAACATGGGTTCACTTACATACAAGCAGGCAATACTCTCATACATATAAATAATAAAAAAATTTTAAAACAAAAAAATGGCATTGTAATCAAATGGACTTTACAGATGTCTACAGAATGTTCCATTCAAACACCACAGGATGCATATCCTTCCCAGCAGTCCTAGAAACATTCTCTAAAACTGATCATACATTAGGAACATAAAGCAAGTCTCAGCAAATACCAAAAAGTTGAAATAACTTCTTGTATTCTATCTGATCACAATGGAATAAAGCCAGAAATCAATAGCATGAGAAACTACAGAAAATTCATAAACTCATGAATATTAAACAATACACTAATGAATGATGGATCACTGAAGAAACCAAAAAGGAAACTGTAAAATTCCTAGAACTGAATGAAATGAAGAGACAACCTATCAAAACCATTCCTATGAAGGAATTCACAGCTATAAGTACCTCATTATAAAACCAGAGAGGTCTCAAATATAAACAAAGTATGTACTCTATGGCTATGTAAAAAAACAAGTCAAACCCATAAGCAGAAAATGTAAAGAAATAGCCATGATCAAGGCAGAAGAGGCCAGAGAGATGGCTCAGCAGGAAAGTGCTTCCTACCAAGTCTAACAACCTGAGTTCAATTCCTGGGACTCACATGATGGAAGAAGAGAACTGACTCCCACAAGTTGTCCCTGACCTCCACACATGTGAGCGTGCACACACACACACACACACACACACACACACAAATAAGTGTAATTTTTAAAAATCTTTTAAAATGCTTAATCAGGGCAGTCATTAATTAAATAGAAACAGAAAATACTAAGAATTGATGAAACAACGGGAAACCATATGGAGAGCCTTTAGCCCAGCTGAGCAAGGGGAACAGACCCAAAGTGACAAATCAGAGGAGCAGCAGGAGAGCAGAGAGCACAGAGAAAGTCAGAAAACCAAAAGGACATACCTTAGAAGTGCACTGTCCACTGAACTGGAGAATCTAAAAGGCTGAACTTCCAGATACACACAGTCTACCGAAGTTAGACAAAGAGGAGATAAACAATTTAAACAGATCTACAATAAGCAACAAGATAAAGGAATTTAAAATTTCCCAGCTAAAAAAATGTTTAAGCTGGGCATGGGAGCACATACCTTTAGTCCCAGCACTTGGGAGACACAGGTGGGTAGATCTCTGTGATATCAAGGCCAGCCCGTTCTCCATAGCCAGTCCCAGCACTTGGGAGACACAGGTGGGTAGATCTCTGTGATATCAAGGCCAGCCTGTTCTCCATAGCCAGTTCCAGGTCAGCTGGAGACAGGGAAACCCTGTCTCAAAAAGACAAAAAATCAGTCCAGTCCCAGATGGATACACTGAAGAATTCCACCAGGCTTTAAAAAGCAACAGTTCTTCTCAAATTGTTCCATAAAGTAGAAAAGAGACACTCTCAAACCTACTTTACAAAGCCAGCACTAACCTGGTACCAAAACCAGACAAAGAAACTGCAAATAAAAATTACAGATCAGTCTCCCAGATAAGGATAGACAAAAAAATTCAAGATCACATCAAAAAGATCATTCACCATGATCACTTCATTCCAGGGATGCCATATGGGAATCAGTAAATATATCACACAATGGGCTCAAAGACAAAAATCCCATAATCATCTCAATAGATGCATAAAAGGCCTTTGACAAAACCCAACATCCCAATAAAACTCTGAAGGAACTAAAACTGAGGGAACATACTCCAAAATAATAAAGGCTATATGGGACAAACTGACAGCCAACTCATGCTAAATGGAGAAAATGCTGTGAAGGCCTTTCTAAGACTGGGAACAAGAAAAGTGGGTCCCTTCTCCCCATCCCTGCTCCACACAGACAGTCAGAGGCTAACCTGACCAACGTACTGAAGGCCAGAGGAGGATGACGAGACAAGGGAACAAAAGGGGTCAAAGAGGAAAGAGGTCCAAGTCCTTGCTTACAGGTGACAGGGTTCTCTGCATAAGGACTCCTAAAGACCACCAGAAAACTCTTAGAGCTGAGAAAGACTGCCAGCAAAGTGGCTGAACACAAACATGAGTGGTTTTCCTACATACCAACGAGAACCACACTGACGGACACCGGGGAAAACAATTCCATTCAAATTAGCCACCAAAAAAATAAATAAAAATAATATGTCTGGAAATGAATTTAACCAAAGAAGTGAAAGGCCTCTACATTGAAAAGTGAAGCAATAAAGGAAAAGACAGAAGATGGACAGACCTCCCGTGCTCATGGGTTAGAAAAACACCACAGGCAATTTCCAAATCCAGTGCAATCAAGGTTCCAATGCCGCTGTTCACAGAAATAGAAAAAAAAAAAAAGTCTTAAAATTCCTATGGAGCACAAAAGACCACAGACGGCCCAAGCAAAAAGAGAACTGCTGGGGGAGTCGCCACAGCAATCCAGAAGACAGGACTGGCCGATGGGCAATAGATCAGAGAACCGGGATCCAGATCGCACTGCTACAAGCCCCTGACTGCAGACAAGGATGCCAAACACACCTGCCAAACACACCTGGAGAAAAGACGGCCTCTTCAATTAGCAGTGCTGGAACAACTGGGTGAGTGCATGGAGACAGTGGACTGGACCCTCATCCCGCACTCTACACAAAACTCAGTTACAATCAATCAAAAACCTGGGGGCAAAGACCAGAAACTCTGAAACTGCTAGAAAAAAAGCGGCGAAAGCACTAAGCTATCAACACAGGTAAGGACTTTCTGAAAAGAACCCCAGTCACTCAGGAAGTAAGGCCAACAATCAACAAATGGACCTCAAGAAATTAAAAACCTTTTCCATGGCAGGAGAAACCCAAGGGACACTCAGATTATAGAGAGAAAAATCTTTGCCAGTTTTACATCTGACAGAGGATTACTATCCTGGATATTCAGAGAACTCAAAAAACTAAACAGGAAACAATCAACTCAAGTTTTAAAATGGGTTATACTATCCTGGATATTCAGAGAACTCAAAAAACTAAACAGGAAACAATCAACTCAAGTTTTAAAATGGGTTATACTATCCTGGATATTCAGAGAACTCAAAAAACTAAACAGGAAACAATCAACTCAAGTTTTAAAATGGGTTATACTATCCTGGATATTCAGAGAACTCAAAAAACTAAACAGGAAACAATCAACTCAAGTTTTAAAATGGGTTATACTATCCTGGATATTCAGAGAACTCAAAAAACTAAACAGGAAACAATCAACTCAAGTTTTAAAATGGGTTATACTATCCTGGATATTCAGAGAACTCAAAAAACTAAACAGGAAACAATCAACTCAAGTTTTAAAATGGGTTATACTATCCTGGATATTCAGAGAACTCAAAAAACTAAACAGGAAACAATCAACTCAAGTTTTAAAATGGGTTAAGGGGCTAAAGAGATGGCTCAGTGGTTAAAAGAGCCAGCTGCTCTTGCAGAGGACCTGGGATTGGTTCCCAGCACTCACATGGTGGCTAACAACCATCCATAACTCCAGTTCCAGGAGATCAACACCTTCTTCTGGCTCTACAGGCATTGTACACACAGGTGCACTTACATACATGTACACAGCACACATATACATAAGATAAAAAGAAATTTTAAAAAATGGGCTAAGAGGGGCTGGGGAGATGGCTTGGTAGAAAAACCACTCACCACACAAGCATGAGGGACCAGTCTGAGCCCCAGAACCCATGTAAAGGTGGGACGGCAATCCCAGCACTCTGGAGGCGGAGGGGCGTTTCCGCGAGAAGCCGGCTCTGTGCACTCCAGGTTCAGTGAGAGGCCAGGTCTCAGGAAACAAAGTGGAAAGCCACTGGGGAAGACATGCAACATCAGCCTTCGACCTTCTCAAGCACACATGTACACATGTTCTCACATACGTGTAAACACCCATATACCCACTAATACACATACACACAAAAAGGATTAAGGAACTGGACAGAGTTTTCAAAAGAAGAAGCACAAATGGCCAACAAATATTTTTAAAGTGGGACAGGAGAGGTGACTCAGCAGTTAAGAGCACTGGCTGCTCTTTCAGGGGCTAACAACTGTCTGTAACTCCAGTTCCAGAGGTTCTTATGCCCTCTTCTGGCCTCCACAGGCATTGCACGACACAGGTACACTTACATACTTGCAGGCAAAACCTCAAACACATAAAAAGTAGATAGATCAAAAGAGAATTTCTCCAATTAAAAAAATAAATAAATACACTCTTAAAGTATTCATCAGGCTGGAGAGGTGACTCAGCAGTTAGGAGTAGTCTGCCCGTTTGGCTCCCAGCACCCACATCAGGCGGCTCACAACCACCTGTGATTGTAGCTACAGGTGGATCCAACACTTCTGACCTCTTCAGGCACCTGCACACACATGCACGCACACATGTACACACATATGCACACATACACGCACACAATTGAACATAAAATTTTTTAAGTATTCCACATCCTAACCACCACAGATGTGCAGACTAGAACTACTTTGCAATCCCACCTGCCCCAGAGAAAGCAGCGAACAAGACACAAATGACAGCAAACGAGGGAGAGGACAGGGAAGGAGGACCCTCTAGTCATTGCTGGTAGGGCATAGACTTGTGCGGCCACTCGGAAATCGGTGTGGGGCTTCTCACAAACCTAAAAGCAGAACTTCCATACGACAGGGACATAGCTCTCCTGGACATGGTCCACAGAGACTTCTGCACAGCTGCTCTATTTACATGAGCTGGGAAATAAACAGTCACATGGGGAACCAGCCAATGAGCGAGCGGAAATGGAAACGTGCACATCACACAACAGGGTTCTATCCAACCGTGAGGTTACCTACGCTGCACCAGGTAACCCCGACACGGGAGGACGAGCTCCGAGGGTTCCCTACCAGTCAGCTCCTAAGGTCTGTTCTCTGCGTGCATCTCTGTGACAGTGTACAGAGCCCGGAAACTAGAAAGGGGCCTGTGAGAGGAAGGGAAAGATGGGGAGTGTAGAGTGAGGGGGGATGGGGAGCGGAATTTCAGGTGGGAAGAGAGGCAAAGACACAAGGAGGAAGCGCAGCCAACCAGTACTCGATGATGGGAACACACCGTAAGGAGGTCTGGCACCTGATGAATTGAAAATTAGTTTTTAAAAAGATCTGGGTGTGGTGGCACAGTCCATCAATGCCAGCACTGGGGAGGCAAAAGCAGATGGATCTTTGAGTTTGAAACCAGCTGGGTCTACACGGCAAGTCCCAGACCAGCCAGAGCTACATAGTGAGACTTTGTCTTTTTTTTTTTTTTTTTAATTAAAATTTAAGAACTTTAAAGAGTCTGAATGGAGGTGTTCCATTTGGGGGAATAAAACTGCTCCCAGAAACTCTACATTATTAAATCAAAACCCCACTGCCAGGGGTGGACATATGCCGGACATCCGTATCACCCTTGCCAAGGCTCCGGAGACATTTCAGAACAAGCACAGAAAGAATCTAGGAGCCAGAGATCCTTAGGAATGGAGGTGAAATGCTGACTTCCAGGCAGGGCACAGGGCTGTGGCACTCTTGAACTCACAGCAGCTGTGATCACTGGCACAAGATCTGTATAAAACCGGGCCATGGAGGGATCTCTCATCAGGACCCACTCCTCTCCAAGGATTTATACAGAATTAGGGTCAATAGTGAGAGGAGACATTTTCTTGAGTAGTGTAGCTACTGGTAAGGGCCATGCTTCTACAAGCAACCTTAATGAAACTAATGGGTCAAAAGTAAACAAATAAAACTTGAAAGAAGTCGGCAAAGTGGGAAGAAGATGGGGGGGGTAACAAGGGACGCAGTCAGTGTGAACAAAGTACATTATGTACCTGTGTGAAAGTGTCCTAATGAAACCAATACTGTGTATAATTATTATATACTAGTAAAAACATTTAAAAGAATGAGGCAGATCCCACTAAAAGGGGTTGTTAGCACTTCTGTACAGCCTTACGAACCTGCGTAACCTGTTTACACACAGAAACAGACAACCAAAACATATACATAAGTGATTGTCAAAATGGCAACATCTTGAAAGACAAAACACAGCTAAGGAACTGTCCCAGAATACATGAGATATAAATGTGACACACCCAGCACTATGGAGGCTAAGGCAGGAGGACCACAAGTTACATAGCCTACCAGCCTGGGCTACAAAGCAGGACCCACATTTTAAAAAGAAATGATGGGGGCTGGAGAAATGGCTCACAGGCCAAGAAAGAGCGCTTACAGCTCTTCCAGAGAATGGGATTTTGATTCCCAGAACCCAGGTCAGGTGGCTCACAAGTGCCTGCACCTCCAGCTCCAGGACATTCAATGCCCTCTTCTGGCCTCACACCACAGACACGGAGAAAGAGAGGACAGACAGACAGACATGATGACCATCAAATGTGTGACATGGAGAGCAGACAGGATTAGATTCCAGGAAGGACAGAAATGGAAGCACTCACACAAGTCCAGATTGCAGGCAGAGCAGGACTGCTGCATAGTGAATTTCTGACTTCAGTAACGGTCTGTGATTACATAAGCCCTTGACACTGAAACATGCAAGAGAGGACGATGCCCACAACCTTCAGAAAAGTAGTACGTATGAAAATGGCGACTGATAGAGCAAATGGTAACAGCTGGTAAAACTGAAAGAGTACATACTGGCATTCTGTTCTCTCCTTTCCGGTAGATTTTAAACTATTTCAAAATTGGTTTAAACAGTGAAGTGAGACTGGGTCTCTGGAGTCTCCTCTAAGTGCTCTGCAGACTAGTCATTCCCTTAAATAGCCAGAACTTTATTTTGGGATCTTACAGATCCCCTTGTCCATGGCCCCAGCACTCCTATGTACTCTTGGTCAGCCTCAGAGCTCGTCCAAGGGTTAAAAGAAAAGATTTATTTACTGTGGAACACAGGCCACATGAGCATAGTGGCTCATACCTGCAATCCTAGCAGTTGGGAGGCTGAGGCAGGAGGACTGTTGAAATCCAGCCTGGGCTACATAATGAAGACGGAGGGAGGGAGGGAGAAAGGGAATTAGAACACTGGGACTTAGGTACAATTCAGTGGGAGAGACCTCACATACCACAGATCCTAGGTTCAATCTCCAGTGGTTGTCACCCCAGCCCCCCAAAAACAAAAAAATCCTGTTCATCCTCAGTGCCGCAGTTTCCCCAGGCCTGTTCTTTCCCTCAGTCTGGTTATTTTTAGCTACATTTTACCACTTTGGTTCTATTTTGAGGCAACACTCCTAACATTCTGTGGCTCTCGGAGAAATGTAAGTATCACTGGTACACTAAAGGATAACTTGGTCTATTCTGGCCTCCTCCTGCTCACACACTGGATGAGGAGGGCTCCCAACAACGACAGGGGCTTCTCTGGCAGAAAGTCACTGTCCTTGGCCCATGACAGCTTTGGGCAAAGATGATATACTGAGGGTGAATTTCTCAGGAAACAAAGTTACATTAATCACTTACCTCGAAAGGTCAAAACTGAGCATTTTCACTATTTATAGCAATGCCGATGACTAAGATCCCCAGCTTACTAATATGAAATGAAGGCCTGAAAAACTCAGGGAACATTATTTACTGCTAACACCAAGAAGGTTCACTTTCCAACAGTCTGGGAAAAGACAAAAATACAAGAGCAAAAAAATCTCACTTGCAAATGTAAAAAAGCCAACTTCCACAAGTCGCCTTCAGTCCTGTCAGGGGACTGGGGGAGAGCGGGGTGCAAATGGGAGAGCAGGGTGCCACAGCCACGACGATCCCTGCTCCTGTCTGGGGAAGCAAGCAACCTCGCAAAGAGCCATGAAACTTCTCTGTAACGTGTATTTCAGAAAGGAAAATGAGCACAAAAAGGCTGCCGGCGGCCACGCTGGTCCTGAAAAGGAAAGCCCCACCGCAGATGGACACCCCCACAGCGTTGTCAAGGAAACCGGCCGGGTGCTTTTCTGGAGAAGAGAACTGCGGGTGACAAAAGGATCACAATCCCTTGAAGGAGGCAGAAGAAAGCGGCCCCGAAGGGGCGCACGCTCGGGGAGCCGCCTTGACACCGCACCCCCGCAGGCTAGCGGGCACCCCACACTCCCAGCCTTTCTACGACCACGGCAGCACAGCACGCTTCCAGGGGTGTCTGCAGAAAAATTAGACCACCGCCCGCAAACCCGAGGGGCCCCCACATCCAGCCCGCAGACGCGCGGGGAGCGGTGGGGAGCCCGGTCAGGGGGAAGCCCGGTGGGGAGCCCGGCCAGCGGGGAGCCCGGTTAGCGGGGACCAAGGCCAGCGGGGACCCGGTGGGGAGCCCGGCCGGTGGGGAACCCGGCCGGTGGGGAGCCCGGTCATGGAGGAGCCCGGCCAGCGGGGACCAAGGCCAGCGGGGACGCCGGCCAGAGGGGACGCCGGCCAGCGGGGACCCGGTGGGGAGCCCGGCCGGTGGGGAGCCCGGTTAGTGGGGAGCCCGGTTGGTGGGGAGCCCGGTTAGTGGGGAGCCCGGTTAGTGGAAACCCCGGCCAGCGGGGACCAAGGCCAGCGGGGACCAAGGCCAGCGGGGAGTCCCGCTTCAGCTGCAGCAGAGCCGCCTGGGACGGTGGCAGCGGGTGCCCGCCCACCCCGCCGAGCCCCGGGAGCCCCCGGGCCGTCCCGCCCGCCCCCCGCGCGGCGCTTACCCGGTGCCGCAGTCCACCACGCAGGGAGGCAGCGAGCCCGCCATGCTCGGCCGCGCGACCCCGCGGGCGTCCACCCGGCTGCCCGCTCGCCGCTCCTTCCCACAGCGCCGCCGCCCGGAGCCCGGATGCTCCGCCCCCGGCAACGGACGTCACCCCCGGCCGGCCAATCAGGGCGCGCGAGCGCTCCGCCCGCCGTCCGCCATCTTTAGTGCTGGCAAGGCGGCTGCGTGGCCTCCCGGTCGGTTCGCCCGCTTCAGACCGCGGGAGTTTTTATTTTATTGGCAGTTTTATTCAGGAGGACAGGACTGATAGCGTTTCCCTTCCAGATCCCCCGCCAACCCCCGACTCCTCAAGTTAATGACGTCAGCTACAATTACTGTTACACATACGCGTCCTACCGAGTCCATTTAGTGCTGCTCCGGTGTGCATGTGTGTAGGGCTGACCACCCTTCCTGGAGGATAAGACTGATTATCCCTCTCTCAGCAGCCATTGATTATTGCCTGTAGCTCTTCATCTAAGGTGGTGCCTTGTGAAATTTATTTTTAACTGACTTGTGGTGACTGTGACCCCATTCCTGAGACCTGGCTTCTTCCTCTTTTAATTCTTAGGTCAAATGTCACCTTTGGGGGGACGCTGTTCCTGATCGTATGGGTCGCCTCCTGCACTTTGTTCTCTACTGCAACGATCTGCTGGTTTCATCCTTAACCCTTACAGCTTTTTCTTGGTACTAATTTATTTATCTCTCCTAGTGGACTAAAAGTTCTCCTAAGATGGAGTCCAGCACTTAACACATTTAGTGCACCCAAATGTTGAATTAACTGGGCTGAAGAAAGGTAAGAGCACTGGCTACTCTTGCAGAGCACTGGGGTTTGGTTTCCAGCTCCCACAGGAAGACTCAGAGTCATCTGTAACTCCAGGGAATCTGGTGCCCTCTTCTGGTCTCCCCAGGCCTTGTACATACATACTACACTTACATATATGCAGCTAAAACACTCACATGGGCAGGCTTTGTAGCTCACATCCTTAATCTCAGTACTTGGAAAGCTGAGGCAGGTGAATCTACAAGACAGAGATCAGATGAGCTACAGGGAGTCTCTCTCTCTCTCTCTCTCTCTCTCTCTCTCTCTCTCCTCCCTCCTCTCTCCTCTCTCCTTTCTCCTCTCTTGCACACACACACACAAAACCACACATAAATATATATATATAAACATTTTAAAATATTGAATTAGCTATATATAACCTTCATGAGAAAAAAAAAAATACTGCTATGCATGTTGCCAGGGCCCTGCCCAGCTCCCTTCTGTCTGTCTGTCTGTTTTTGCAGCCCTGGCCAAAGCAAATATAAATTCTTGATTACAGATGGTTGATACTACCATGTCTTTTAGGGTGATTTACTTAATATATATTCATCAAGCACCTACTATGAGTCAAATTTTGTATTAAATTAGTCATGCTTTAATATTTATTGCCCACTTGACAGGATTTAGAATCACCTAAAAAACAAACCTCAGGGCATGTCTATAAGGGAGTTTCTATATTGTGTTAATTGTGTTAATTACACTTAGGGTGTAAATTGCCACCCTAAGTGTGGGCAACACCTTTCCGTGGACTGGGGTCCCAGCCTGAGTGAAAAGGAGAAATTGAGTGGAGACCCAGCATGCAGCTCTCTGCTTCCTGACTGCAGATGCTGTATGACCAGATGTTCACCCTCCTGCAGCTATGACTTTTCCACCACGATGGACCAAACCTTCACCATGAACCAGAATGAAAGTTGCCTCGTCTAAGATGTTGTTATCAGATATATTGTCACAGCAACAGAGAAGGAACTAATACAAAGAGTGAGCAAGACTTTCACAGTATCTAGCACTAGAGTCTTGACTGAGGTCACACCGGTCAACAGGCAATTGGAATAGAGATACTGACTGGGAGAAGTGCAGGATAACCAGGAAAGTCATCCGAGCACCTCTAACCCTAGCGTGAGGATCAGGAGAGGTCTTCCAGAAAGAGCATCAGTAGAGAGCAGTTACGTTCAGGGAGAATGTGGACTAGGTGTATACTCCTGTAGGGTTGGGGGAGGGGCACTTACCAAGGCAATAAGTGGGCACTTACCAAGGCCAGGAGGACCCTCTCTTCCCAAAGTCCAAATATTGTTCACTTCACCCTAAAAGTTGCCTTTACAGGAAGTTGGGGCTGACCAGTAATGAAGGCTGTGCCTTGTCAGGGAGCATCGCACTCTGCACAGGACTCCCTGGGAATGGTGACCGTGTGATCACAGGTCAGAGAAAAAGATTTCCTCTAGACACTGCTAGCCCTTGAGGTTATCAAAGACATTTTGGGTCAGGTGTGGTGGTTCATGCCTATAATTCCAGTACTTGGGAGGCTGAGGATGGAAGTTCCAGAGTTCTAGGCCACTCTGGACTGCATAGTGAGATCTTGTCTCAAAAAGAAAAAAAAAAAAGATATTTTTGTATGCAGGCAGCAGAAAACAACATTGCCTGTAGAATGAGCAGATTTATTTATATAGGGAAATCTGGTAATTCAGACAATCACCAGTTCATTCTTCCCCACCAGGCCCTGCACCCAGGCTTTGGTCCACAGACTTGACCCCTTGTTCTAGTTAGCTTTCTGCTGCTATGATAAACACCATGATCAAAAGCCACACAGGGAGGACAGGGTTTATTTGACTTACATTTCCAAGTCACAGACCATCACTGAGTGAAGCCAAGCAAGAACGGAAGCAGAGGAACTTTGCTAGCTGACTTGCATGCCGTGGCTTGTCCAACTACCTGCCTTATACAGTTCTAGCCAGGGATGACTGGCTACAGTGGGCTGGGACCTCCTACCTCAACTAGCAACTAAGAGAGTGCCTCACAGACACCGCCACAGGCCAATCTGATGATGAAAATTCCTCAACTGAAGTTCCCTCTTCCTAGGTGTGTCAAGCTGACAAGCAAGCTTAGCCAATACACCCTTCACTTCTGAGACAGCTATAGCTGCTCCACGCAGCAGACGGATAATGGCACATTCCCTTTCTAGGAGGGACAGGGAGGAAACACTGCAAATGGGTCCCCAGATGCTTCCTCTCATTTCCCTGACCAATGCCGTTTTCCTGGAGTGGGCAGGAGTAATGCCACAAATGGAGTGCTTAATACTTACGTTTCCACCATTCAGGAGACCTGGGAGGCCAATGTCAAGGTGTACATGGGGCTGAAGACTGTAGGGGAGGATCTGTTCCATGCCTGTTATTACCTCCTGGTGCTGCTGGTAATCCTTGGGTTCCTTGGCTTGTACAACACGCAGCCTGCATTGTCACGAGGCTTCTGCCTCTATGTTTGTCTATGTATCCACTTAATGTTCTCTTATTTTGATGTGTGTGTGTGCAGGTGCAGTGTGTGTGCATCTTTTCATGTACAGGTATGTGGATACATGTAGGGGCCAGAGGTCAGGTGTCATTCTTCAGGCACCATCCACTATTTCTCTGAGACAGAGTCTCTCACTGGCCTGGAACTCTCCGTGTAGGCTAGGCTGGCTGACCAGTGAGCCCTCCCAAGCACCTAGATTATAAATGCACAGCCACACTTGAATTTTTTACATGGGTCCTGGGAATCAGACCAAGCTGTCACGCTTACACAGCAAGCACTTCACTGACTTAGTCATCTCCCCAGTTCCTACTGGTCTCTTTGTCTCTATCTTGAACTAATAGGACAATTCTAATGATCTCATTTTGACTTGGCCACATCTGCAATATCCTGTTTCCAGAGAAATCAATATCAAAGGTTAAGACTTCAACATGTTCTTTTAGGGGATGCGGATCAAACCATAATACCAGCCTGTGCCAAACAGTGGGGTGTTGACCTAGACAGCTGACAATAGCTCCGCTGGCTGGAGGAACCTTGTATCCTCTGACATGTGTGGCAGCCAATACCTGCCTGAAATTTGCTTTGATCAGCAAGAAAGGAGGATACCTGTCTCACGAGGACATGCTGCATCAGGTCACAAGGGGAGCGCAGTCGCCTGTGAGCCCAGAAGAGGCCCCATCAGGACCTGACCATGTAGCATCCTGAGCTCAGACTTCCAGCCTCTAGAACCAGAAGGAAATATAAAGTTCTGTTGCTGGAGCCAGGACAGCCAGGGTACTGTGTTACAGCCACCTGAGCAAATGAAGACAGTCCGCAGAGTATTCTGTTTGCCTTAGATTGAAGACTCCTATAAATCAGATACCAATTGTATGTTTTGGCCCTGCCTAGGGCAAAACACTCACAGAGGTATAAGCCTCGCATTCTGTAAGAAGCACAGGACAGTCTTTGTTAACTACATTAGCAAGGAGGTGTGCACTCTCCAGTACAGGTGAACTGTGCTAACTGTGTACCAGCCTAGCTCCCTTTCCTTTGCAGAGCTCAGTGTGCCTTCCTCGCTGGCAGCCAGCATTCAACGTGTGATGAGAGAAATGTCTTCAGTAGCTTTCCTTTGCAGGAAAAGGCATCTTGTTGTTTGTGTCTCTTCCTAACCACGGCTCCCACTGAACAGAAACACACAAAGGAGAGCAGCTCCTGTACGGAGGCCACATGGCGTCCGTGGTGGGTAGTGTGTCATGCCTACCATCCCAAGCCCTTCAGCCTGGGAAGATCACTAATGAACGCTTGACAAACACCTTTCGACACCGCTTCTTATAGGTGTGTATGCATATGAAAATAGCAAGAATGAAACAGTCTCAGAGACTGTGGCTCTCATGGAATCCACCCATGGGTAACTGACCAGCCCAATCTTACTTCCTGCATTTAACTAGTTGTACTGGGCCAAGGAAGAAAAGGAACACAAAACCTAAAAGCTCTCTTCAAAGACTGCCCTCCCAGCAGCGCTGTGAACTTTCAGTCTCAGAGCCATAGAGAGCGAGCTGGGTGTTCCTTGTTGCCATGAGGATGCAAAGAGAGAAAGGAAGGCCCACAAAGTAGAGCCGTTCCTTTGAGAGGATCTGGCATTCTTCTTTAAGAGGAAGGGCCTGTCACCCCTTTCAATGGACCTCCCTGCTGTCTTGGCAACCGGAAGAGAAAATGGTCCAAGCAGCAGTTGATTGGCCAAGTTTTCAGAGTGTGTGAGAGGGTTGATAGCAGACCAAAGCCCCAAGACTCAAGGAAATAACAGAGGTCTGAGCATGCCCGCATCAAGTCTGCTTTGTTTCTGTTTCCATCCGGGTGGATGGAAACTCAGGATGGAATCTGGTCCACGCTGCCTTTGACCGTCTCTCTTCCTGAGTCACCCAGTTGCCATGTCTTGCTCATTCAGTCCCACCACTTCCTTCTTATCTACAACCCCTTGTTGCCGCCTCCGCCTCCTTCTCCTCCCCCCCCTCCTCCTCCTCCTCCCCCTCCTCCTCCTCCTCCCCCTCCTCCTTCTTCTCCTCCTCCTTTTCTCTTCTCCCGCTCCTCCTGTCTCTGTCCTCCTCCTCTCCTTCTCTTTCTTCTCCTCCCCTTCTCCTCCTCCTCTTCCTCCTCCTCCTCCTTCCTTGAGACAGGCTCTCATGTACCCCAGGCTGGCATTGGACTCACTATTTTGCCAGAGATGATGGTGAACACCGTCCTGCCTCTACCTCCCTAGTGCTGGGATTACAAGCATGCATCACCACATACACTTTATACAGTACTTGGGATCCCACCAGGGCTTCTGCCAAGCAGCCTCTCTACCAAT